>CM038674.1:441294500-442494500 GCA_021605145.1 Aegilops bicornis | reverse complement strand
GGACTTCATGCAGCGCGGCCCCCGAATCCGGTGAGTTCTGGGACCACCACCGGGTTTAGTTTTTTTTTCTTCCAATACATTCATGGGGTAGTTTTAAGTATATATATATATATATATATTTGCTTCAGGATTATGTGAAGATGGCGGAGCGGATTGACTGTCCGGCTCCGCTGCCGGAAGATCCAGCGGATGCTCTCCTGACGGAGATGCTAGTCCCGGCACCGTACAAGGTGCCGGAGAAGAAGGCCGAAAAGAAGGCCCCGGGGACCAGGAAGGGTCTCCGGCGTAAAGTTGCGTCCAAAGACGACGAGGCAGACTCCTCCCACGAAGGGGAGGAGGAAGAAGAAAAAGACACCCCATCCGAGAAGGATGAGGGGCCCGGCGAAGCGGGCCAGGGGGTTGGAAAAGGCCCTCGGCGCAAGGCCGTTATTCCTCTGTCGTCCGATGACGAAGAGACACATACCGCCTACGGAGGCGGGGGGAATCAAGAAGAAATTCCACCTCCCCACACTAGGGGGAGAAGAAGAGAAAAGCCGCCCCGGAAGGGGAGGCTTGGGCGTCCAAGAAGGGGAAGGTAACCCTTCCGGACTACTCCGCCACGGCCGCTTACAGCGTGGAGGGGTGGCTGCCCCGGGGGAAGCCCCCGGTGCGATCATAAGTGTCCGCATCCTATCATGGTTTCACTTCATAGTTTTTATACTTATAGTGCCGAACATATATGCAGTCCGGCCAGGGCTCACCCCGAGGAATCCTCCTCCGGGTCCCTGAGCGATTCGGCGATAATTTCGCTCCCGACGGCCACTACCCCTCCACACGCAGATGACACGGAGGTGTTGTCCCGAAGGCTCTCAAAGCAGGGGGACGTGACTCTGGAGACGCCCCACGGTGGGATTCCAGATGTCGGGCATGTGGGGTTCAAGATCCCCGCGGATCGCGTCGATGAGAGCCGCAACAAGGCAAACTCTCGACCGAACACTGCTCCGGAACCCCCAACGGTTCCGGACTTGGGTGGGCAGCCACCCGTTAGGGAGGGCGAGCCGCCCGTGCCGAGGACTTCCGGCGCATCAACGGCGCCGGATCGCCTGGTGGAAGCGCCCCGAGGCGCCTCCATGGAAAAAGAGCACCGTACTCTTATGAGTGCGGTCATTCAAAAGGTTCTGTCCACCAAAAGCGGACTAACCGAAGCCTGCACAAGCCTTCTGACGGGCTTTGAGGTAAGTAAAAAATGTATGAAATTACCACCCGATAGGTAGTAGCCCCTGATACTCTGGTTGGTGTTCTGAAAGAAAAGCCAAACGGAGGGTCAACTATAATCTGCAGGAGTCTAATAATAAGTATTGTTGTGAATAAGAAGGCGGTGCTGCTTACTGCTGCTGCCCGTACTGCCGAGGTTGCCGAACTAAAGCGACACCTGGAGCAGGTGCAAGGAGAGCTCGTCCTCACGAAGAGGCAGCTCGAAGAGAACAAGGGTAAGTAATTCCCGCTCTTATACGTTGAAGGATAGGCAAAATTGATGAGTCTAACACCTAAGTGTCGTGACCATGTAACAGGGGCCGCCGTCGAGGTGGTGTCCCTGAAGAAGGCGCTGTCCGAGGCCGAAGACAAGGCGGCCTCGGAGTGTAAGGAGCGCGAAAAGCAAAGTGCTAGGGTAGGTGAGGTACAGCAGGAGCTCCAGGACCTCGGCAAGAAATGCGAGTCCGTGGAGTATGATCTGAAGGCGAAGGAGGCCGAGCTTGCGAAGGCCCTTGTGAATTTGAAAGATGCCAAGGCCGAAGCCGAGAAAGCACAGCAGGAGACCAAGGAGGCCAAAAAGATAGTAGTGGGATCCTCATTTTGGTCAACCCGCCGTGGAAGCCTTTACTCGATGAGTTGGCTGCCTGCCATAATCTTGTTGTCTTCTTCTTTCCCTAACCTAAGAAATTCTTTATGCAAAGAAAACATGTGGAGGAGGTGTTTCTTTTACTTACTCAAATATGGAGCTCTCCAGGGGCATTTGCAGATCTGCCACGCAGCGTCTCAGACGCTGCGGAGTTCTACCGTGCCCAGGAGGGGAGCTCAACGGAGAAGCTGTTCTGGTCCCAGTATGATGGGGCCGAACATCCGATGCCTCTGAGCGACCAACTGAAGCAGTTGGTCGAACTCCACAGGGCGGCCGAACTGGCTATGAAAGACTTCATAGTCAGGATGTGGCCTGGTGAGCTAGTGCCCAGTAGCTACTTTGTCCTGATCAAGCGGATGGTGGATGCCTGCCCGCGGCTTGAAGTGATCAAGCGATATGTTTGCATCGAAGGTGCCCGCCGAGCTTTTGCCCACGTCAAGATGCATTGGGGCAAGCTGGATGCGGAGAAGCTGGTCAAGGACGGGCCACCGGAGGGCAAGGCGCATCGCCATCCCGAAATGTACTACAATGGCATGATGAAGGGTGCTCGTCTCGTCGCCAATGAGTGTACCAAGGACACCATATTTGAATGAATTCACTTATGTCATGTTTGTAATTAAAGACGAAGTTACTTGCGCTATGTAGCCCTTTTGTTATTTAAAATATTACCTTCTGTGTGGCTGTTTATGAAATCCTGAAAGTAGGCCAGCCGTCGGCTTCCGCCCCCACGTGACTAGCACTGGGGTGTTCGTGGAAAACCCGGACACTCTTTACCCAAATGTTTGGTCCCTTAAGGAGGTGTCCGGTGCAGTGAACAAGGCAATCGAACTATGCGGCTTTATAACTTTCACTTAGCCATATAAGTCTACAATTTTAAATTTCGGTGAAGCCCCTAGAATCCGGAAGGCCGAATCGGGGCGCTATACACGCCTAGATCGGACAAAGACGATTTATCGCCTAAAGCAGAAAATCTTTAAGGATTTTAAAACCTCTCGAACAGCGACCAGCTCTCGCCACATCATGCCGGTTAGTTTCGGCTTTCTCTATTGAGGTGCTCGTCCGGAAGAACCGGGACACAATCGCAGTAGTTCTCCTTGCGCTACCTTAGCCGATATAACGGAACGTAAGGCACCAAAACAAGGGAGCCGGGCTATCCCAACTGTAGACCCAAGACATGATTCGGAGCTGATGCATATAGTGCTATAAGTGTGGGGTGCCGCCTTTGTTGAAAGTGTTCGGACTTTAGTTGCCATATAGCGTATGCCATAAGAAGCCCCTGGCAAACCAGTCGCACCAAGGTGTACGGATGCAATATCAAATAAACATTTATAAGAGAAAAATGCTCAAATGAGAATAATAAGCTGACGCTATATATAATCTCTCATTGACAAAAAATACGTTTAAGCGTACATTTAAAATGGATGCGTTAAGCAAATATAAAATAGGACTATTTGACATGTCCTATCCAGGAGCAGGCTGTGTTCAGGTAGATAAAGCAGGTATAATGATCGTAAATAGATTTCACCTGGGTATTTTCTTACATGCTGCGCGTCTATTGCCTCCCTGGATGTCTCTTCCCTATAAGTCCGGCAATTCGGCTCTTTTGAGGATGTTGCGCCAACGCGGTGTCCTGAAAGGTCAGAGGGAAAGAGTATGAAAGTCTTTGGCGGTTACCCGCACTATTGAATGAGTCGTTGATGCGCCTCCACCTATGCCCATGGTATTTTAAGTGCGTAATTGTGTGCACGTGGCACAAATGCTGCTTTGATGGGGCTTAGGCAGAGGCCGGACTGCTAGTCGCGCCCTTGGCGTGCCTGATGATCCTGTGCAGGGTGCTCCGGACTCGCTTCACTGTGCTCGAAGTTGTTGTCGCCGGATTGGTTTGTCGGAGAAGGCCGCATTGTACTTCCGCCGCGAGGGCTGCAGTATGTTCTTCTGTTCGTAGGGAGCGGTCCATATTTCCGTTCACCGTTATGACCCCGCGTGGTCCTGGCATCTTGAGCTCGAGATATGCGTAGTGTGGTACCACATTGAATCTGGCGAATGTGGTTCGTCCGAGCAGTGCATCGTAACCACAGCGGAAGGGGACGATATCGAAGATTAACTCTTCGCTTCGGAAGTTATCCGGAGATCCGAAGACCACTTCCAACGTTATAGAGCCCGTCTGGCGGGCCTCTACTCGAGGAATTACACCTTTAAAGGTGGTTTTAGTGGGCTTGATCCTTGAAGGGTCAATGCCCATTTTGTGCACTGTGTCCTGGTGAAGCAGGTTCAGGCTGCTGCCACCGTCCATAAGGACGCATGTGAGGTGGAATCCGTCAATGATTGGGTCTAGGACAAATGCGGCCGAGCCGCCGTGACGGATGCTAGTAGGGTGATCCCTACGGTCGAAAGTGATCGGACAAGCTGACCATGTGTTGAATTTGGGGGCGACTGGCTCCATCGCATAAACGTCCCTTAGTGCCCCCTTCCGTTCCCGCTTGGGGATGTGCGTGGCGTAGATCATGTTGACCGTTTTCACCTGGGGGGGGGGGGATTTCTTCTGTCGCCCCGTGTTCGGACGTCGGGGCTTCTCGTCATCGTCGCTGTGCAGCCCCTTGTCCTTGTCTTCGGCGTTTATCTTGTCGGCCTGTTTGAATACCCAGCAATCTCTATTGGTGTGGTTGGCTGGCTTGTCTGGGGTGCCGTGAATTTGGCACGAGCGCTCCAGTATGTGGTCTAGACTCGACGGTCCTTGATTATTTCTTTTGAACGGCTTCTTCCGCTGACCGGTCTTGGATACACTGAATCCAGCATTGACTGCCGTGTCTTGATCTTTGTCATTGTTGTTCCGTCGCTTGTATATGCATTACGCCGTGGCTTTGCCGTTATTGTCGCGGCCATCCGAATTGCCAGGCGTGGCGTAGTGCTGCTTGAGCCAACCAACTGTCCTCGCCCAGCATAAGCGGGTCATTAGTGTTGGAAGAGCTGCCATGGACTTGGGTTTTTCCTGGCCGAGGTGTCGAGCGAGCCACTCGTCGCGGATGTTGTGCTTGAAAGCCGCTAGGGCTTCGGCATCCGGACAATCAACTATTTGGTTGTTTTTAGTTAGGAACCGAGTCCAGAATTCCCTGGCCGACTCTCCGGGCTGTTGAGTGATATGGCTCAAGTCGTCGGCGTCAGGTGGTCGCACATATGTGCCCTGGAAGTTCTCGAGGAATGCGTCTTCCAGGTTTTCCCAACTGCCAATGGAATTTGCTGGCAGGCTATTTAGCCAGTGCCGGGCTGGCGCTTTGAGCTTAAGGGGGAGATACTTGATGGCGTGTAGATCATCTCCGCGGGCCATGTGAATGTGGAGAAGGAAATCTTGCCATCGTATGATTCGATGTTTACGGGTTTAAACCCTTCTGGGAATGCATGATCCATTACTTCATCAGTGAAGCAGAGGGGGTGCACGGCGCCTCTGTGCCAGGCTATGTGGCTAAGCAGGTCGAATTGCTCTGGGTGGCTATATTCGTCCCGGCCGGACTTGTTGAAGGTGTGTCCGGCATGACGGTCCTCGTCGCGTCTGGCGCGCCCGCGATCCGTAGATCGATCTTGGCTATCCCGTTTTGTTGCCCCGGACCGTAGTATGTTGGCGTGGGGGTGTTGGCTGGTATGCAGACTGGGATGCCATTTTATCCTGGCCACGAGGTGGCCGGTCGGCCGTATGGTGCTCGAGTCTGTATTCCTCGGCTGCCAGGACTTCTGTTCATCTATCTGTGAGCACATCTTGATCAGCTTGGAGTTGCTGCTGTTTCTTTTTCAGGCTCCTCGCAGTGGCTATAAGCCGACGCTTGAAGCGCTCCTGCTCTACGGGATCCTCGAGCACGCCCGAACTCGTCGTCGCCGAGGCTAATCTAAATCTTCGGAGGGCATGCAGCTGTCCTCCTTCGGGTATTCGTCCGTTACTGTTCTTACGAGCTGACTGCTCATCCTCCTGCTCGGCATGCTCAAGGCGGGCTGGTCGAGGTTGTATTCTTCTTCGCACCATTCGGATTGTTTTCGTCTCTGGGCGGTATTAGTGTGGCGGGGCTTGGAGTGGCGCCGGCAGCGCCCATTCTTTGGTTTTTCCACGAGGTTTTATCCTCCGTTGCCTCATCGCCATTTGTATCCTTCAGAGTGTCCACCATATATATATCATAAGAAGAGGTGGTTGTCCACTGCCCAGTGAGCGGTGGTTCATGTTCTTCTCCTGCATCGTCATCCATACCGTCGATGTCTTCGGAGTCGAAATTCAGTACCTCGGTTAAGTCATAGACCGTGACAATGAAGTGGATGGTGGGTGGGCAACAAATTCCTTCGTCGCCTGCCTCCCACTAAAGCCGGACATAGTTCGGCAAAGAGCCTCCTGACAAAGAGAGAGACTTTAATGAGTCCAGCATGTCGCAAAAGGGCGAGTGCTGGAAGATATCTGCAGCGGTGAACTCCATTACCGGAGCCCATCCTGGCTCGGAACGGGCTCGGGAGTGTGGATCGAACCAACGTCCGGATACGAATCCGGGGTTCAAGTCATGAGCCACCGCAGAGGTAAGACCGTGTTCGGCTCCACGGCGATGAGGCGCGACACAGGGGCGGGTCCATCCCTCCATCCTTAGGCAGTGCAGCCTACTGCAGATCTAGGTCCGGAGATACTACGGGGGCGATACCCCGAGCTTCGTCCGATGGCAGGTCTAAGCCGTGCTCGTGGAGACTGTCCGGTGCTCCTGGCATAGGCCCAAATCCATCGAAGATCAAGTCTCCGCAGATGTCCGCCGTGTAGTTCAGTTTTCCGAACCTGACCTGGTGGCCAGGGGCGTAGCTGTCGATCTGCTCCAGATGGCCAAGCGAGTCAGCCCGCAGTGCGAAGCCGCCGAACACGAAGATCTCTCCGGGGGGAAGGTCTCGCCCTGGACAGCGTCGTTGATGATGATCGAAGGAGCCATCGAGCCTGACGGCGACGACACAGAGGAACTCTCAATGAAAGCACCAATGTCGGTGTCAAAACCGGCGGATCTCGGGTAGGGGGTCCCGATCTGTGCGTCAAGGCTGATGGTAACAGGAAGCAAGGGACACGGATGTTTACCAGGTTCGGGCCCTCTTGATGGAGGTAAAACCCTACTTCCTGCTGGATTAATATTGATGATATGGGTAGTACAAGAGTAGATCTACCACGAGATCGTAGAGGCTAAACCCTAAGAGCTAGCCTATGATGGTATGATTGTAATTGTGATTGGCCTACTAAGGACCAACCTCTCCGGTTTATATAGACACCGGAGAGGGCTAGGCTTTACATGGAGTCGGTTACAAGGAAGGAAAGATAATATCCGGATCGCCAAGCTTGCCTTCCACGCCAAGGAAAGTCCCATCCGGACATGGGCCGAAGTCTTGAGTCTTCTATCTTCACGCTTCAATAGTCCGGACGTTGTACACAGTCCGGCTGTCCGGATACCCCCTAATCCAGGACTCCCTCAGCAGTGATTGGAGAATTCTGTCAATTATGCTATCATTCGGAAGATTAACTCTCAATTGAATCAAGTGATTGCAGTACCCTGACATCTTGAGTATATGCTCACTGACAGAACTATTCTCCTCCATCTTGCAGCTATAGAACTTATTGGAGACTTCATACCTCTCAATCCGGGCATTCTTTTGAAATATCAACTTCAACTCCTGGAACATCTCATATGCTCCATGACGTTCAAACCATCGTTGAAGTCCCGGTTCTAAGACGAAAAGCATGGCACATTGAACTATCGAGTAGTCATCAACACGTGACTGCCAGGCATTCACAATGTCTACAGTTGCTGGCGCAGGTGGTACACCTAGCGGTGCTTCCAGGGCGTAATTCTTCTGTGCAGCAATGAGGATAATCCTCAAGTTACGGACCCAGTCCGTGTAATTGCTACCATCATCTTTCAACTTTGCTTTCTCAAGGAACGCATTAAAATTCAACGGAACAACAGCACGGGCCATCTATCTACAAGCAACATAGACAAGCAAGATACTATCAGGTACTAAGTTCATGATAAAGTTAAGTTCAATTAATCATATTACTTAAGAACTCCCACTTAGAAAGACATCCCTCTAATCTTCTAAGTGATCACGTGATCCAAATCAACTAAACCATAACCAATCATCACGTGAAATGGAGTAGTTTTCAATGGTGAACATCACTATGTTGATCATATCTACTATATGATTCACGCTCGACCTTTTCAGTCTAAGTGTTCCGAGGCCATATCTGCATATGCTAGGCTCGTCAAGTTTAACCTGAGTATTCCGTGTGTGCAAAACTGGCTTGCACCCGTTGTAGATGGACGTAGAGCTTATCACACCCGATCATCACATGGTGTCTGCAGGCACGACGAACTTTGGCAGCGGTGCATACTCAGGGAGAACACTTTTATCTTGAAATTTAGTGAGAGATCATCTTATAATGCTACCATCAATCAAAGCAAGATAAGATGCATAAAAGATAAACATCACATGCAATCATTATAAGTGATATGATATGGCCATCATCATCTTGTGCTTGGGATCTCCATCTCGGAAGCACCGTCATGATCACCATCGTCACCGGCACGACACCTTGATCTCCATCGTAGCATCGTTGTCGTCTCGCCAATCTTATGCTTCAACGACTATCGCTACCGCTTAGTGATAAAGTAAAGCATTATAGGGCGATTGCATTGCATAAAATAAAGCGACAACCATATGGCTCCTGCGATTGCGATAACTCGGTTAAAAAACATGATCATCTCATACAATAAAATTTAGCATCATGTCTTGACCATATCAGATCACAACATGCCCTGCAAAAACAAGTTAGACGTCCTCTACTTTGTTGTTGCAAATTTTACGTGGCTGCTACGGACTTAGCAAGAACCGTTCTTACCTACACATCAAAACCACAACGATAGTTTGTCAAGTTGGTGTTGTTTTAACCTTCGCAAGGACCGGGCGTAGCCACACTCGGTTCAACTAAAGTTGGAGAAAGCCGACACCCGCCAGCCACACATGTGCAAAGCACGTCGGTAGAACCAGTCTCGCGTAAGCGTACATGTAATGTCGGTCCGGGCCGCTTCATCCAACAATACCGCCGAACCAAAGTATGACATGCTGGTAAGCAGTATGACTTATATCGCCCACAACTCACTTGTGTTCTACTCGAGCATATGACATCTACGCATAAAACCAGGCTCGGATGCCACTGTTAGGGAACGTAGTAATTTCAAAAAAATTCCTAGGCACATGCAAGATCATGGTGATGCACAACAACGAGAGGGGAGAGTGTTGTCCACGTACCCTCGTAGACCGAAAGTGGAAGCGTTAACTGCTTAGCGGTTGATGTAGTCGTCGTCTTCACGATCCGACAGATCAATTACCGAACACACGACACCTCCGAGTTCAGCACACGTTCAGCCCGATGACGTCCCTCGAACTCCTATCCAGCCGAGTGTTGAGGGAGAGTTTCGTCAGCACGACGGCATGGTGACGATGATGATGTTCTACCGACGCAGGGCTTCGCCTAAGCACCGCTACAGTATTATCGAGGTGGACTATGGTGGAGGGGGGTACCGCGCACGGCTAAAAGATCAAACGATCAATTGTTGTATCTCTAGGGTGCCCCCCTGCCCCCGTATATAAAGGAGCAAGGGGGGGTGCGGCCGGCCTGGAGAGGAGGCACGCCAGGAGGAGTCCTAGTCCCACTTTCCTAGTTGGATTAGGACTTGGGAGGGGGAAAGAAGTGGAGGAGAAGAAGGAAGGGGGGCGCCACCCGCCTCTCCTTGTCCTATTCGGACTAGGGGGGAGGGGCGCGCGGTCCTTGCCTTGGCCGCCTCTCCCCTCTTCCACCAAGGCCCACTAAGGCCAATTAAGTCCCCAGGGGGTTCCGGTAACCTCCCAGTACTCCGGTAAAATCCCGATTTCACCCGGAACACTTCCAATATCCAAACATAGGCTTCCAATATATCAATCTTCATGTCTCGACCATTTCGAGACTCCTCGTCATGTCTGTGATCACATCCGGACTCGAACCACCTTGATACATCAAAACATATAAACTCATAATATAACTGCCATCGAAACGTTAAGCGTGCGGACCCTACGGGTTCGAGAACTATGTAGACATGACCGAGACTCGTCTCCGGTCAATAACCAATAGCGGAACCTGGATGCTCATATTGGCTCATACATATTCTAGGAAGATCTTTATCGGTCAGACCGCATAACAACATACGTTGTTCCCTTTGTTATCGGTATGTTACTTGCCCAAGATTCGATCATCGGTATCTCAATACCTAGTTCAATATAATTACCGGCAAGTCTCTTTACTCGTTCTGTAATACATCATCCCGCAACTAACTCATTAGTTGCAATGCTTGCAAGGCTTAAGTGATGTGTATTACCGAGAGGGCACAGAGATACCTCTCCTACAATCCGAGTGACAAATCCTAATCTCGAAATATGCCAACCCAACAAGTACCTTCGGAGACACACCTGTAGAGCACCTTTATAATCACCCGATTACTTGTGACGTTTGGTAGCACACAAAGTGTTCCTCCGTAAACGGAGTTGCATAATCTCATAGTCATAGGAGCATGTATAAGTCATGAAGAAAGCAATAACAACATTCTAAACGATCGTGTGCTAAGCTAACGGAATGGGTCATGTCAATCACATCATTCTCCTAATGATGTGATACCGTTAATCAAATGACAACTCATGTATATGGTTAGGAAACATAACCATCTTTGATCAACGAGCTAGTCAAGTAGAGGCATACTAGTGACACTCTGTTTGTCTATGTAATCACACATGTATTATGTTTCCGGTTAATACAATTCTAGCATGAATAATAAACATTTATCATGATATAAGGAAATAAATAATAACTTTAATATTGCCTCTAGGGCATATTTCCTTCAGATATGTGTTTTTCTTGGAGCGTCTTGTATGATATGAGTCTTTGCTTTTTAGTTTGACACAATCATCCTTGCTGTACACACCTTTTGAGAGGGACACACATGAATTGTGATTTATTAGAATACTATATGTGCTTCACTTATATCTTTTGAGCTAGGCAATTTTGCTCTAGTGCTTCACTTATATCTTTTTAGAGCACGGTGGTGGCTTTATTTTATAGAAATTATTGAACTCTCTTGCTTCACTTATATTATTTTGAGAGTCTTTCTAAACAGCATGGTAATTTGCTTGGGTTATGATTTTAGTCCTAATATGGTAGGCATCCAAAGGAGATATAATAAAAACTTTCATATAGAGCATTGGATACATGAGAAGTATGATTCCTTGCATTTGTTTTGAGATATGAAGATGGTGATATTAGAGTCATGCTAGTAGTAAATGTGGAGTCAAAGAAATAATTGTGTTAAGGTTTGTGATTCCCGTAGTATGCAGTAGTTATGTGATGAAGTTGGAGCGCAATTTATTCTAGATTGTTTTCCTTTGCGTGAAAGTCGGGAGCGCGCGATGGTTAACTCCTACAAACCTCTCCCCTAGGAGCATGCGTAGTAGTACTTTGCTTCGAGGGCTAATAGATTTTTTTCAATAAGTATGTGAGTTCTTTATGACTAATGTTGAGTCCATGAATTTTATACGCACTCTCGCCCTTCCATCTTTGCTAGCCAATCTAGTACCGCGCAACTTTCATCGGTGCCTTAAACATACCGGCGTTCTGGGAACGGGGGTACCCAGACTCGCCTGCCTGCGGCCTGCGGCGTGGCTCAAAGGATGGTCCAGTACGGCCCATCTTCATCAACACAAGCTCAAGACCCTCGCGAGGGGCGAAGCCTTGTGGGGCGGGCGACAGGAAGCTTCCTCAGGCACGGCCTCGTCAGGCTGGCTCGCGAGGAGGCGGAGAGATCAAGGCGGGGTACCTCACGAGGTGCCCATGACGCAAGCCATGACGACCGAGGGCGCCAGGCGGGCGCCAGCCCGCGCAGTGTCCTCATTCCCATTTGGTGCAAAGGAGGCAAGCGTAGGCCAAGAGTATCAAGCAAAGGCAACCATTTCAGTGCAACAAGACCAAGACCAGCAGAACGGCAGGAAGGAGGTCATCGTGGAGCCCAAGCCGGCATCACCGTCAGAGTCTTTGGCAGGCGAGGACCGACTTTAGTCAGGATAAGTGTACTAGATGTTCCCCTTCAAAATGGCCAATTGTTGGCGCCCTTCCCGCTCAATATTTGGGAAGAGGCCCAGGGCCTCTGCCTATAAATAGGACTAGCCACCCACAGGGTAGAGGCATCTTGGAGAAAGAGAGAGAGAAGAAAGAGAGAGAAGCGACTGAACTCCCCCTAGAAGTTCGTTGCACCGGCCAAGAACAGACCCTCGCGAGGCTGTTCTTCCTTGTATTGTTCATCATCAGCCCCTGAGGCAATCCACCACACCACACCTTTGGGTAGGGTATTACACCACAATGGTGGCCCGAACCAGTATAAACCTTGTGTCCCTTGTGTTGCTCTTTGTGTAGTTTAGATCCTTGCGAGGCGACGAGGCGTAGGTAGGCTGGAGGTGTGATCTCCGCGTATACCCCAGAGTTCGAACCTAGGGGGTTTGCCGGAACCCGAAATCCGACATTTCTGGCGCCCGGTAGGTGCGCCGAATCCGCCTTTACGCGCCTCGCGCCCCGTCGCATCGTCATCATCATGTCCGGTGACCCAACGGGCAACCCTGATCCCTAGGCGGCCTGGCCTGCCCACGCAGAGCCCATTGCCCCGAGCGACCTCAACCCCGTGCCCCAGGCAGCCCGCGGTCCGCAGGGCGCTGTAGGCCGCGGGTGACGCGGTCAGGCAACGTCAGCTCTCACACCGCGGCAGGTGCGGTCGGCGGCGAGGGCCTCGATCTACGCCGCGGCCACGTCGTCGTACACCCGACGGGAGCAGGCGAACTCAAGGGCCGCGCTCACAGTGGCCCGAGAGCTACTGTCAATGCGAGGCTGCTTTGGAGGCGCGCCACGACGTCTTCTTTGGAAGCGGGTGGCCGAGCTCCTGGGCTTCGCCGCATCAGGGGCTCACCCCTTCTGCACCCAGCCGCCGCCTCAGGTTCAGCACGGACCGCACGGAGGCCCCGCACGCGCCCGCGCATCTCCGAGCGGATTCCAAGGCCACTCCTAACGCTTAACTGTGCCGGCATTCTCGGGAACGGGGTACCAGACTTGCTCGCTGCGGCCTGCGGCGTGGCTCAAGGGGTGGCCCAACATGGCCCATCTTCATCAGCACAAGCTCAAGACCCTCGCGAGGGGCCAAGCCTCGCGGGGCGGACGACAGGAAGCTTCCTCAGGCACGGCCTCGTCAGGCTGGCTTGCGAGGAGGCGGAGAGATCAAGGCGGGGTACCTCATGAGGTGCCCATGACACAAGCCATGAGGTGCCCCGCGCAGTGTCCTCATTTCCTCTTTGGTGCAAAGGGGGCAAGCGCAGGCGAGAGTATCAAGCAAAGGCATCCGTTTTGGTGCAACAAGACCAAGACCGTCGCAACGGCAGGAAGGAGGTCATCGTGGAGCCCAAGCCGGCGTCACCACCAGAGCCTTTGACAGGCGAGGACCAACTTTAGTCAGTATAAGTGTACCAGATGTTCCCCTTCAAAATGGCCAATTGTTGGCGCCCTTCCCGCTCAATATTTGGGAAGAGGCCCAGGTCCTCTGCCTATAAGTAGAGCTAGCCACCACAGTAGAGGCATCAAATCTGAGCTCGACCCACAGTAGGGACATCTCATCTTAGCTTGATCCAATCCGATCAAGAGCCTAGCCACAAGAACACCTCACCCTCGCGAGGTTGTTCTTTCTTGTATTGTTCATCATCAGCCCAAGAGGCAATCCACAATGCCACACACTGGAGTAGGGTGTTACACCACAATGGTGGCCCGAACTAGTATAAACCTTGTGTCTCATGTGTTGTTCCTTTGGTAGTTTAGATCCCAGCGAGGCGACGAGGCACAGGTAGGTAGGGGGTGAGATCTCCGTGTGCACCCCAGAGTTCGAACCTAGAGGGTCTGCCGGAACCCAAAATCCGACACAGGCCGTCAGCACCGGGCTAACAGCGGCGCTGCCTCCACCCCCGGCCAGCGAAGGAGGACTCGCCACAGCCCACGGTCCCAGTGGGCCACCGCGCTACCACCCCCAGGTGGGCGCCTCAAGCAGGGTTGAGTGGCACGCAGGGCACTACAGCGAAGCATTCGGGGTGGCGGCCCCGAAATAGTATGTACCCCACATGATGGATGAAGGGCATGCGCAGGAGGAAGACCATGGCTCGCTCATCGGCCCAAGCTGGGGGGAAGAGACACCTGAAGCTGAGCTCTTTCAGGAGCCCCAGGAAGGCCCCGTCGACCGTGCTGGAGGCAGCGATTATCGGGTACGCTAATTCCTCAGGAGCAGGCATACGCTAACCATGGGTCACAGGAGGTACAGGTTGTCGCAGCGGGTGGCTGCCCCAATCCAGCAGCTTCCTACCCCTCAGGAGGAGGGCGCTGGGGGCTGCAGGAGAGGGGCCGAGATCCGACATCACCACCGCGGCGTTCGGAGCAAGGCGTCCTCAGGAGGTAGGCCCTCTGCCGGGGAGGCGCTTCAGGGCCAACCCCCGGCAGAGGACCCATGGTCGTCGGGGGAACCGCTGGCGACCACTCTACCACATCGGCGGCGTCCTCGGTCTCCGGCCATCGTCGATGGCACTAGAGTGTGGCGCAAGGCGAGGCCCTCGTCGGGCGATATGAAGCAAGGCTGGTACCTGTGAAGAAGGCCCTGTGCCTGTGAAGCTCGCCGCCCCGTGACACTCTCACGTAATAATGAGTGGGGTTGTACACGCCACGGAGTCTCAGGAGCGCCCGCCTCAGGCCCTGGGGCTCCCGCCCACGCCCAGTGGCAGCACTTAGCTCCGCGCTGGTGAGAAGACGTCCAAGACTAGACTAGGTGCCGGACGTGACTTTTTCTACTTTTCTTGCTTTTCCCCTTGACTGTCGCTTTTCCCCCGTTTGGATTTAAGTTGGATTTGAGCTTGAGATTTGTGTGTGTTCGGGGAAGGGGTGTTTAGTCTCGTTCGAGCAATCTCTCGCGTTTTGGTTACCGCTTCGCCTCAGCTGCCTCCCCTCGTGAGCCCCTCGCGAGCCTGGCCAGGCCTAGCATGCGTGCAACCTGGACTGCCGTCGCCACGCCCTCTCAGGAGGTTCTCATTACAGGCTCAATGGGCCCGTTCAGGAGGCACTCCGGACACCACAGCCCTCCCCAGGCTACCTCGGGGCCCACGCGGGTCGAAGGAAAACAAGCCAGCCAGCTCGTCGCAAGGCCAGCCACTTGGCGCAGGCGTACGAGTGATACCGTATCTACTAATATGCTAACTGCAAGTTTTTTACACGAGGGGCTCCCCCTCCCAAAATGCTCTTACAACCTTCAGGGCCAAGCCCGAACTCTATCTGCGCAGGGTAGAAAGCGAGAACAACACGCGGTCAATCGGATAAATCCCCCAATGCATCCTCAAGGGCACCTTCTGAATCGTCACTGGCGTCGCTGGCCTCGCCATCACCCTTCACGTCGCCGTCGGCGGCGTCAAGGCCGTTTACCATGTCGCCTTCATCAGCGACCACAACCACGCTGTCGTTATCAGTAGTGAAGGCCCTGACGAGGGCATACACGTTGTCTTCCACCCAGTGCGCCAGGTCGTCCCGGATGGCCTGGGATACCGGGGCGATGGCGACATCAAAGTCAAAGTGGGGATCCATGTTCTGAAGATGACTGAAGACGCGAGAAAAAGCACGCCCGAGCAGGGCACGGCTCCTCTCCTCCACCAACCTGTTGGCTCTGCCCGACCGCGCCTCCAACTGCGTCACCACATCAATGAAGAACTGGAGGTTACCAGCATAGTTAACCGCATGAGGCTCCCCAGCGGCCGCCTCACAGATGTTGCCCAAGGCCGTGTTAGCTCTTTCCTGGAGCGTGCGGAGCATAGGGCCATGCTCGTGCTCCAGGATCTGCCGCTGGCGTATCTCGTCCTCGTTCCGCCACGCAACGGCCTCAGACGCGTCCACCCGTTGACGGAGAAGAAGCACCTTGGCGCGGGAGGAAGTCAGCTCCTCCTGTGCCGTGCCAAGGGCGGCCCGGGAAGCATCAGCCCGCCGCGTCACTTCATCCAGCTTGGCCCTCAGGGCGGCGGTCCTGCCTTCTACTTCGACCCTGATCAACTCCAGCCTCTCCTCGAACTCGCGCTCGAGGTTCGAGCGGACCCCCGCCACCCGGCGATCAACCTCTTCCAGGACTCGGGCCTCCCGCGCAGTGACATCGTCCTCCGCCTGCGCCACCAAGCGCTCTCTCGTCTCCAGCTGCTCAAGGTCACGGGCGCGCTCGGCAGCTTCCAGCGTCAGTGCCTCCTCACGTCTCTGCAGCTCCGCCTGGTCGACCGAAGCCCCCTTCATCGATGCAAGGGCCGTCTCACGCAACTCCACCTGCTGCTCCAGGGAATTGCTCCAGGCCTGGAGCTCCCGCGCCCGCTCCTCCGCCGCCTCACACCGCCGGTCAGCCTCCCGGGCCTCCTCGGCGGCCCGGGAGCGGGCCTCCCGAGAAGCCGCCAGCGAGACCTCGGCTTTCTCACTATCGAGGTCACGCTGGTGGCGCGCAAGGGCAACGACCTCCTTCAGCTTGCGCCTCTCCTCAGCTAGGCGCAGGCCCTCAGCTTCAAGGCGCGCGTCTTCGTCAGCGAGCTCTACCCCAAGCTGGCTCACTGCGTCAGCCGCCCTTCGGAGAAACCCTTGGCGAAGGGCGCGGCGCTCCCGGGCGCGCTCGAGCACGTCTTCCGCGTCGTCCCCCGCCCCAGGTGTGCGCGGGGGGCCACGAATCAGCACTCCCCCTCTGGGCAGGGGGTTGGCGCCCTCGCGGTGGACGGGCACGCCTCGCCGGAAGCCCGGCCCGGAGCCGGCTCATCCTCAAAGGAAGAACGCAGGGCCGACCTCAGCCAATCGCCGTCCACGACCAATCGAAGAGCCCAAGGCAGGCCGGCTATACCCCGGGAAGGCTCGCGAAGGAGGGTCGCGAGGTGCGCAGAACCATGATGCATCACAGGATGGCTCATCTCTCCAACCGGCCTCACCATAAGGGCAGTGCTTGAGCTCGGAGCGCTTGGGGACGATGGAGAGGGCGAGGCCTGAGGGGATGGCTCCTCAGCCGTCTCCATGAGCTCGGCGGGAAGGGCCCTGCAGTGCAAGGATCAGCCGAAGCAACGGGAAAATAAGGAACTAAAAAAGGGGAAGGCTTACTCATCAATGGCAAATTACTTCCTGTGCTTCAGTAAGCGGCAAGGGTAATCATCACCCAAGGCCTCCTTTCTCTTTCAGAGAGCCTCGAAGTCCACGCGGAAGCGGCCCAGGAGCTCGGCGCAGGGGTCAGCCTGCGACAAGGAAGAAGTGCCAAAGTGACCAGGGTCAGGGGCGTCATCCTAGCGCACGCCGAAGGTTGCCTCACCAAGAAGGGTGGCCGGGGCCTCAGGGGCCCCTGCCACGGGAGCCACAGGGCGCGACTCAACGCCTTCAGCCGCCCTTGGGGCAGACTCTGAGGCTGTCGCCTCGGGGAGTGCCACATGGCGTCATCATCCCGTGAGGCCCCTCAGCCCCAGTGGCCTGCCTCCCAGCTCCACCACTCGAGGAAGGACCGCCGTGGGCAACCGGAAGGGCAAACACCACAACTGGGTTCTCACGAGGTCCCGTGAGGCCTGCGGGGCGCAGTCCCCATTCGTCGAAGCTGGGCATCTGCTTCGCGAAATCACCCCTATTCTAGCAAAGGTACAGTAGGGCACCCCCTTGTCGGATGCTGCCAGGGGAAGGGTCCCCAGTCAGGATCATGAGAACCTTCCTCAGCACTTCAGGCGTCCGATCCTCCTCCTGGAGCCTCATGCGGTCTCCACGCCCCTGAAGGCCCACATCCGACGGGAATGGCGCTGGAGAGGGGCAATGCGGCATAGAAGGAACTCCTTCACCACCTTGGGCGCCGTCACGCCGAGCGCCCTCAAATGCTGTGACGATGCAGACGAGCGAGCCGGGGCTCGTGGCGTCTCTGGCCCCAGCCCGAATTGGGGATAGCGGGTAATGTTGGCTCCGAAAGCAGGGGCTGGGCACCCCGACATCCACATACAGCCACCGTTCGCGGAACCCAGGCGCGGGCGGAGGAAGGCTGAAATCAATTCTGAAGCTCTTTGTTTACAGTGCGGCAATGAAGCTCACGCACCCCGAGCATTGGGTGGGGTCGCTGAGGCGCAAAGAGAAGAAGTGGCGCAGCAAGGCAACTGAAGGAGGAATGTCCATCATCGCTTCACAGACAAAAGCGAAAACGGCAAGAAGAGTAATGGATTCGGGACCCAAATGCATCATGTGGATCTGGTAATGGGAAAGCACGGCGTTGAAGAAATTGGAAAAGGGGGGAACCAGTCCCGCCCACAGGGCATCGGCGAAGTATCAGACCTCGGTGACTATTCTGTCAATGGAGAAGTGAGACGCGGGCCAGACCGTCGTCCTCCCGCACTCGTTGAAAATGGTGGCGAGGGCAGAACTGACCTTGTCCAAGCAATCCCAGTTGAGTATGATCGACCGATCGACAGCAGGAGCCGTCGGCGACGGCGAGCGGGGCGGAGGCACATGCTTTTTCCCTTTCCCCTTCTTCGTCGGAGCCATGGTGAAAGGAAGGGGGAGGATTCGAGATTGGATTGGAATCGGAGACTGGAGCTCGAGAGGAGGAAGAGCAGGAGACGCTCGAGCGGCGAGAAGAGGGATGACTGTGTGCAACCACAGGTCCGCATAGCTGGGCGCAAAATAAGGAGGCGTGGAGGAACAGGGGCGCCCACGTCCAATCAATCGCCACGCGGCGCCCAAGGCCGCAGGCTGTTGGGGCCCGCAGCGCTTCGCACTTGCCCCTTCGCTTCTCTGCTAAGCCAAGTCCAGGCGCGCCTTGGTCCCGGGAGCTCTTGTCGGCGTTGCAGGAGCAGGCGTGCAGACTACTTTGCACTGCGGCTCTGCGGCGTGGCTCAAAGGATGGCCCAAGACGGCCCATCTTCATCAACACAAACTCAAGACCCTCGCGAGGCCAAGCCTCATGAGGCGGGGCGACAGGAAGCTTCCTCAGGCACGGCCTCGTCAGGCTGGCTCGCGAGGAGGCGGAGAGATCAAGGCGGGGTACCTCACGAGGTGCCCATGATGCAAGCCATGATGACCGAGGGCGCCAGGCGGGCGCCAGCCCGCGCAGTGTCCTCATTTCCCCTTTGGTGCAAAGGAGGCAAGCACAGGCCAAGAGTATCAAGCAAAGGCAACCATTTCGGTGCAACAAGACCAAGACCAGCAGAACGGCAGGAAAGAGGTCATCGAGGAGCCCAAGTCGGCGTCACCGTCAGATTCTTTGGCAGGCGAGGACCGACTTTAGTCAGGATAAGTGTACTAGATTTTCCCCTTCAAAATGGCCAATTGTTGGCGCCCTTCCCGCTCAATATTTGGGAAGAGGCCCAGGGCCTCTGCCTATAAATAGGACTAGCCACCCACATGGTAGAGGCATCTTGGAGAAAGAGAGAGAGAGAAGAGAGAGAGAGAAGCGACTGAACTCCCCCTACCAGTTCTTGCACCGGCCAAGAACAGACCCTCGCGAGGTTGTTCTTCCTTGTACTGTTCATCATCAGCCCCTGAGGCAATCCACAACACCACACACTGGAGTAGGGTATTACACCACAATGGTGGACCAAACCAGTATAAACCTTGTGTCCCTTGTGTTGCTCTTTGTGTAGTTTATATCCTTGTGAGGCGATGAGGCGTAGGTAGGCTAGAGGTGTGATCTCCGCGTGCACCCCAGAGTTCGAACCTAGGGGGTTTGCCGGAACCCGAAATCCAACAAAACCCACTTCTTGCCCTTCCTCAAAACAGCCACCATACCTACCTATTATGGCATTTTCATAGCCATTCCGAGATATATTATCATGTAACTCCATTGTTCCGTTTATTATGACACATACCATCAATGTCATATTGCTTTGCATGATCATGTAGTTGGCATAGTATTTGTGGCTTGGCCACCGTTCATATTTTTTTTATACATGTCACTCCTGATCATAGCACATCCCGGTACACCGCCGGAGGCATTCATATAGAGTCATACCTTTGTTCTAGTATCGAGTTGTAATTTTGAGTTGTAAGTAAATAAAATTGTGATGATCATAATTATTTGAACATTGTTCCATGTGACGTTATCAAAATAAAAGAGGCCAAACAAGCCCAAATAAGAAAAGAGGCCAAAGAAGCCCACAAAAAAAGAGAGAAAAAGAAAGAAGGGATAATGTTACTTACCTGTTCCACACTTGTGCTTCATTATAGAGAGTCTCCTATTTTGTCAATTTCATATATTACTAGTGGGAATTTTTCTTTATAGAACTTGGCTTGTATATTCCAACGATGGGCTTCCTCAAATGCCCTAGGTCTTCATGAGCAAGCAAGTTGACGCACACCCACTAGTTTTCTTTTGAGCTTTCATACACTTATAGCTCTAGTGCATCTGTCACATGGCAATCCCTACTCACTCATATTGATATCAATTGATGGACATCTCCATAGTCCATTGATTTGCCTAGTTGATGTGAGACTTTCTCCCTTATTTTGTCTACTACCACCTTCTACTCCACCCATAGTGCTATGTCCATGGCTGACGCTCATGTATTGCGTGAAGAGTTGAAAAAGCTGAAGCACGTTAAAAAGTATGAAAATTGCTTGGCTGACACTGGGGTGGACATGATTTATACTTTGTGCTGAGAAGAGGGAGCATAACAAGACTATATGATTTTGTAGGGATAACTTTCTTTAGCCATGTTATTTTTGAAGCTTAATGATTTGCTTTCTAGTATGCTTGATGTATTATTGTTTTCATGTCAATGAACTTTTGTTTTGACTCATACGGATCTGAATATTCATGCCAAATAAAAGAGATTGTATTGATAAATATGTTAGGTAGCATTCCACCTCAAAAATTCTGTTTTTATCATTTACCTACTCAAGCACGAGCAGGAATTAAGCTTGGGGATGCTTGATACGTCTCCAAGGTATCTATAATTTTTTATTGTTCCATGCTATTATATTATCTATTTTGGATGTTTTATATGCATCATTATGCTATTTTATATTATTTTTGGGACTAACCTATTAACCTAGAGCCCGGTGCCAGTTTCTGTTTTTTTTTCCTTGTTTTTGAGTTTCACATAAAAGGAATATCAAACGGAGTCCAAAAGGAATAAAACTTCACAATGATTTTTATTGGACCCAAAGACACCCAGAGGACTTGGATTCCAAGCCAGAAGAGCCACGAGGCGGCGGCAAGGGTGGATTGCACGCCCTAGGGGGGCGCCCCTGCCTTGTGGCCCCACGGAGATCCCTTGACCTACCTCTCCATCCTATATATTCACATATATTCCAGAACCCTCAGAGAGAGCCACAAAAATACTTTTCCACCGCCGCAGGTCTCTGACCTCGTTAGATCCCATCTAGAGGCCTTTTCCGGTACTCTGCGGGAGGGGGATTCGATAACGGAGGGCATCTACATCAACCCTATTGCCCTTCCGATGAAGCGTGAGTAGTATACCTCAGACCTACGGGTCCATAGCTAGTAGCTAGATGGCTTCTTCTCTCTCTTTGATTCTCAATATCATGTTCTCCTCAATGTTCTTGGAGATCTATCCGATGTAATCTTGTTTTGCAGTGTGTTTGTCAGGATCCGATGAATTGTGGATTTACTATCAACTTATCTATGAATATTATTTGAATCATCTCTGAATTCTTATATGCATGATTTGATATCTTTGTATTTATCTTCGAATTATCGGTTTGGTTTGGCCAACTAGATTGGTTTTTCTTGCAACGGGAGAGGTGCTTAGCTTTGGGTTCAGTTTTGCGTGATTTTACCTAGTGACAAAGTAGGGGTAGCAAGACACGTATTGAATTGTTGCCATCGAGGATTAAAAGATGCGGTTTTCATCATATTGCTCGAGTTAATTCCTCTACATCATGTCATCTTACTTAAGGCGTTACCCGTTCTTTATGAACTTAATACTCTAGATGCATGCTGGATAGCGGTCAATGTGTGGAGTAATAGTAGTAGATGCAGGCAGGAGTCGGTCTACTTGACACGGACGTGATGCCTATATGCATAATCATTGCCTTGGATATCGTCATAACTTTGCGCTTTTCTATCAATTACTCGGCAGTAATTTGTTCACCCACCGTATTATTTGCCTTCATGAGACAAGCCTCTAGTGAAACCTATGGCCCCCGGGTCTATTTTTCATCATACTTGTTTCCGATCTACTATTTTGAAATCTTTTATTTTCAGATCTATAAACCAAAAAACCCAAAAATATTTATTTACCTTTTAGTTTTATCTATCTCTATCAGATCTCACCTTTGCAATTGACCATGAAGGGATTGACAACCCCTTTATCGCGTTGGGTGTAAGTGTTTGATTGTTTGTGGAGGTGCATAGATTGGGGACTTGCTTGTACCTCCTACTGGATTGATACCTTGGTTCTCTAACTAAGGGAAATACTTATTTCTACTTTGCTGCATCACCCATTCCTCTTCAAGGGAAAAACCAATGCAAGCTCAAGAAGTAGCAACCCCTTCTCCACCACTGGAATCGGCCTTCCGGACTAGCTGGGCTTGAATACGTATGATGATGCCTACATGAGATTGAAGAAGATAGAAATTGCGGACCCTCCGACAAAGCGACGCGGCTACAATGATTACTATATCATCACAGTGTTCGACATAAGGATTGCCATCAATACAAACGGCCGTAATGGCAGAGGCTGGCACATGTTGGCCGCGGCAGATTTGTACGCCTACACATTCGAAGACGTCGTGTGCCATGTAGGCCGCATCTTCGCGGTGACAAGCGAGGGGACTTGTTTCATCTAGTTGCCAGCCTACGGTACGGGAGATTACAAACGGAATGCACAAACCATCATTTGCATCCGTAACGGTATTCCATTATTATGCAAGGACCAGTCATCCCCCGATCAAAATAAGATCGCCGATCCTGGATGTGCATTTGCATCCGTGATTCGGTCTAACATGGAACCTTGTAGCTGACTTTGGCATATTGGGATCAACTATCTTAGCAGTCCTTACCCATGGTACCACTGATGTGCAGCATGGTCACATGATCTACCACGATCGGACCGTCACCATCTACCCAGGTATTCCTCTGTGTTAGAGTAGTAGTGCTTGTTAGTTCTTTTCTTTTCTTGACTGGGACATGTTTACTAGTACTATTACTACAATTTAGTATTAGATTTTTTAACCCTCTCACCTTCTCTTTCGTTGTAGTACTAATTTATTTTGACTGCACACAGTAGGGCAAAACCGCACCAATTTTTATATTTCAATTAAAGTAGCAAAAAACATACAGAGAGTTCACAAGGCTTGAGGTGAGCCTTTCTAAAAGCTTAGAACAAAGAAAAGAAAAAGAAAAAGAAAAAGAGAAAGAGAAACAAAGAATCTAACACCTATAAAAGTTACATAGCAAGATTGCCAAGCCAGGAGGAGAAATCCCTAGCATAGCTCGTTTTGATCCTCTGCTTAGTAAACTGAATTCCTCCATGTAAAAGTATTTCCACCTTGAGTGCTGGGCTGAATAGCTTGAAAGATGAGATCGTTTCTTGTGATCCAGATGGCCCAGGAAGCCAGAATGTTAATTTCTCTAAATAAGGGCACATGTAGCTGTTGCTTGAGGTCAGCAAATGCTTCTAAAACCGAGGCATTAGTTTGGCTTGTATGGTAGACTAAATCCCAACATTGTGAGGCAAAAGGGCAGGTCCAGAAGAGGTGCTGCAATCTTTCTTCATGTGGGAAATTATTAAGTGCACAATTGTAATTGTCCATATGGAAAGTGTTCCTCCTTAATAAGTTCCTTGGATTTAGTCTATCATGTAGAAGTCTCCAAAAGAACACCTTGTGCTTTGGCTGGCAAGAACTACTCCAAATCCATTGCAATTGTTGTTGCAGTATTTCAACTCCCATCGTGATTCTATAAGCCTTAGCCACTTGAATTTGTTCATTTCCCCAGATATAGCTCCAAGTATCAGTGCATTCATTGTATTCACATGTTCTTAATGTAGCACAAATGTTCTCCATAGTTCCAAATTCTTCAAAAGCATGAACTGATAAAGGCAAATGAAAGAGATCATCCAGGTATTCAAATTGCATGACTGATCGCACTGAAGTTTCCTTGTTTTTAACAAAGGAAAAAAGGTGTGGAAACATATCCAAATTGCATGACTGATTGCACTGAAGTTTCCTTGTTTTTAACAAAGGAAAAAAGGTGTGGAAACATATCTTGCAAACAAGCACAATGCCAAAGATCAGACCAAAAGATTGCACTTCTTCCATCACCTATATTGCATCTGGCCATGGATTCGTAATGTTCAATTAGCTTGAGGTTAGCTTTCCACCAAAAAGATCCCATCCAACTGTTGCCTCGCAATATTCCATTACTATAGTAGGATTCCCAAATTAAATTTACCCAAGGGATATTGTGTCTGCTGTAGAATTTGTGTAGATTCTTGAACAGTAGAGCTTTGTTCTGTACAAAAATGTCCAGCACTCTTAATCCCCCTTGTTTCTTTGGTCTGCAAAAAGTAGTCCACGCCACCATGAAAGGTCTATGGTCCTCTAGATCAGGGCCTCTCCAGAGGCAGTGTCTCAAATATTTTATGACTTGGGTTTTAATTGTGACAGGCACATCAAGGCATCCCATAAAATATATTAGAAGGGAATTTAGCACAGATTTGACTAACAACTGCCTACCAGCCAGTGTCATGAAGGAGGATAGTCCAACAATTTTATTTGCCAGTTTTGTTACTAATGGAAGACATTGCTCAACTATGAGCTTATGAAAACCTAAAGGCACCCCCAAGTATGTGAAAGGGAAAGATTTTCTTTTGCAATGAAATGTATTAATCAAGATCTGCACTTTGTCATCAGCAACATTAATTGGGATGAGGCTTGATTTTTGGTAGTTCACCTTAAGGCTAGTGGCTTCAGCAAAAGTATGGAGGAGAGCTTTGAGGCAATGGAGTTTCTTGGCATCTGCTTGTAATAAGACCAGAGTGTCATCTACATGTTGCACTATGGGGAAATCAGGGCAAGATTCCACTTGCAGAGGTGATGAAAGCAGACCCAGCTGCATAGCCCTGTTTAAAATAGATGGAAGTAGGTCAGCTGCCATCACAAAGAGGAGAGGTGACAATGGGTCCTCTTTCCTAACTCCTCTTAAGCAATAATTCCCAGACACACCATTCAACATATATAACAGCTAAGGAAGCAAAAGTGATCAACATTTTAATCAAGTTTATCCATTTGTCCCCAAATCCTTTGGCTTTTAAAATATCCAGTATTGCTTGGTGTTCAATGATGTCAAAAGCCTTTTCAAAATCAAGTTTTGGAACAATTACCTCCTCCTTGGATTTGTGGCATTGATGTAGGTATTCAAAAGCCAGCCCAGGCAATCATGAATGACCCTTTCTTTAAGAAAATCATATTGGTTTATGTGCACCATTTTGAGAATTACTTTCTGTAATCTATTGGCCAGCAGCTTGGTGATGAGGTTGAGGCAACAGTTTAGGAGTGAAATTGGTGTATAGTCATTTGCTGTTAGGGGAGTGCTTCTTTTGGGGATAAGAGTGATGTATGAAGTGTTTATACTCTCAAGGGAAATCTATCTAGCATGGAACTCATAAATCAATCTAAGCACATCAACTTTGATAATGTCCCAACATGATTTAAAGAAGTCATTGTTGAAGCCATCAGGACCTGGAGATTTATCCACTGGAAGCTCCTTGACCACTTCATTGACCTCTTCTTTAGTGAAAGGCAGCTCTAGGTTTTCAAAAACTAAGAAATCTGTTTGCTGACCATATAAAGACTCTAGATCAAAGTGCATTGTAGTCTTTTCAGAAGTCCCCATTCTTTTTTATATGATTCCCAGGGAATCGCAGCTTTACCAGCATGATCAGAGATGTCCATTTGGTCATCATTTTGGAGAACAACAATGTGATTATGCCTGTGATTGATGGAAGCTTTTGGGTGAAAAATTTTGTATTTTCATCCCCAAATTTTACCCCCTTGATTTTTCCTCTTTGCTTCCAATAAATCTTCTGGTTTTAGAGGAGGATGAGGAGATATTCCTTAAGGATTATCCTACAATTCCATTCAAAAGTACCCAGTTCTCTGAACTCTTCAAAAAGGTCCAAAAGAAAAATCACATCTATGACTTAAGACATGAAAGAGATCTATCCCATTGTTTCAGTGCTCTCCTTAGGTTTTTGAATTTTGCATTGATGCTTTTGGCAGCATCCATATTGCCCATAGGAATGCTCCAAGCAGCAGCTACCACCTGCTTAAATTCTGAATGCTGCAACTAGTAGTTTTCAAATCTAAAAACTATTGTTTTTGGAATTGCAGTACCAATTTTCATAACACATGGTAAATGATCTGGGATAGGCCTTGCTAGGGGTAACACAGTGGTCTTGGGGAAAGAAGTCATCCAAGAAGTAGATGTAAAAAACCAATCTAGCTTGACAAGAAGAGGGTTTGCTGCATATTCCTCCAACTGAATTGCCTTCCATGCAAAGGTAACTCCACTAAACCTTGATTACTAATTGCCTCATTAAACATGATCATATCATTAACATCTCCACCAGGTCTGTTTCTGTCTGATGGTGATCTGATGAAATTGAAATCCCCGATAAGAATCTAGTCAATGTCAATTGGCATATGAATGTTGTGGAACCAGTCAATAAACTCTATCTTGTCTTGTGGCTCACAAGGGCCATAGATATTGGTGAGGATCCAGGACTAATTTGATTGCAAACTACTCCCTCCATTCCTTTATGTAAGGTGTATTATTTTCGGCACGGTGACCAAGGCACATAATTATAGACATGTTAGGATGAAATTACCCTTCGCAAATTAATTGGTTAGTGGCAAGTAAATAAGTTAGTCCAGAAAAGTAAGAGATACATGCAATTGACATAGAGATAGTTTCCTTCTTTTAGTAGAAGGAGAGATACAGATAATCAGGAGAGAGATGCTTTCCTTTTTCTGGAGGGCTAACAAGGGGATTATGAGGAATTAGATGTAATGCACCTTATGTAAGAAACATCTTCCAAGGAAAATAGTTCCTTTAAGGGTTCCTTTCCTTGGGCTGGCATGATGTGATTATGTGTGCCGGGGCATGGGTCTGCAATACGGAAAAAGGTGTCCTGCAGTGTTTAGAGTGGTTACAATAATGTAACAATCTGTGATTTGATTGCCGGCCACTTATTCTCTTAAAAACGCTAGCTTTCGGCTTCACCCGTCTGAGGTACATGTCCGGTGACCCGGTTGTAACAATCGCAGAGGTGCTCCCTTTATGCCATAGCCGAACAATTGGGAATGTAGGGCATAAACACAGGAGCAAGGCAACCCAGCTTGGCAAAAACTTAAGTCATAGAGGTGCATATAATGGCAAAAAGGATGTATATGAGCAAACGACACATATATTGTGAGCTCCAGGCTCGGAATAATAACAAGCTTCGGTTAAAGAAGCCACCGGTCAAGGTGGGGTATATACATTTAAGGATGTGTACCCCTCAAGTGTTTGGCTTATCCGAGCACATCCTGGAAATCGTATAAACGAGAAAACAAAATTAAGTGGAGAAAAAGGAATGAAAAAGAAGTATGGCCAAACTTATGCGTAGAATCTTCAGAGCCGAGCAGCGTTCCACGGATTCGGCTCTAGGCGATTATCTGATGCATTACGAAGGCGGTAGGCTCCTCCTGTGAGAACTTCATCTACAGTGAAGGGACCCTCCCATTTTGGTTTGAGCTTGTCCTTCTTATTCTCTAGGAGGCGTAAAACAAGTTCACCCACACTATAAGTTTTGGCTCGCACTTCTCTGCTTTGGTATCTCCGAGCTTGTTGCTGATAGAATGTGGAACGGGCTTTTGCGATATCACGCTCCTCCTCCAGGCCATCTAGATCGTCCTGCCGATCAAGCTCGGCTTCTCTCTCCTCATACATGCGCACTCGAGGTGATTCATGAATAATATCACAGGGCAAGACAGCCTTTGTGCCGTACACCATGAAAAAGGGTGTGTATCCAGTCATGCGACTGGGTGTGGTCCGCAGTCCCCAGAGTACAGAATCGTGTTCCTTGACCCAGTGTTTATCTGACTCCCGTAGGGATCGCACTAGTCTGGTTTTGATGCCGCTCATTATCAGGCCATTAGCCCGTTCGACCTGGCTGTTTGTTTGAGCGTGATATACAGAAGCATAATCGAGCTTGATGCCCAGGTTAGCACACCAATTTTTCACCTCATCGACTGTGAAGTTAGAGCCATTGTCAGTAATGATATTGTGCGGGACACCATAACGATGTACAACGCCGGATATAAAGTCAATCACCGACCTAGCTTCAACTGTTTTTACTGGTTTGGCCTCTATCCACTTAGTGAATTTGTCCACCATAACCAGCAAATATTTCTTCTTATGGCTTCCCCATTTAAGGGGTCCGACCATATCTAGCCCCGAGAAAGCAAAAGGCCAAGTAGTAGGGATTGTTCTTAGGGTAGTGGGTGGCATATGGCTTTGATTGGCGAAAAGCTGGCATCCGACACAGTGCTGTACCAGGGCCTGTGCATCTGCTCGGGCCGTTGGCCAAAACAAACCTGTACGGAAGGCCTTACTTACGAGGGCCCGAGCTGCGGTGTGATGGCCACCGAGACCGGCATGTATTTCGGCCAAGAGCTGCCGCCCCTCCTCTTCGGAGATACATCTTTGAAGAACTATGCGACGGGCCTCATTCTGGTCATCAGGGAGCTCCTGTCTATTGAGGTAGGCTAAGAAGGTTTCGGTCCATGGAGCAACTACAACCATGATTACATGGGCGGAAGGCGTCGTTTCGGTGCCCGAGCCCCCGATGATATCAGAATCATGTTCGACATCCGGGGGTGTGATCGGCACTGGACTGGTATTTCCGCTCTCGTCATGCCATACCATGGATGGCTCGAAAACCTTTCCACAAAGGTGTTCGGCAGGATGAGGTTGTGTTTAGCACCCATTCGAGCAAGCATGTCCGCTGCCTGATTGTTGTCTCGAGCAAGGTGATGGAATTCGAGCCCCTCGAACCGAGCTGATATTTTGAGTACGGTGTTTCGGTATGCTGCCATCTTTGGATCTTTTGCATCAAACTCACCATTTATTTGGGATATTGCGAGGTTCGAATCCCCACGCACCTCTAGTAGTTGAATGCCCATAGAAACAGCCATTCGGAGACCGTGTAGTAGTGCCTTGTATTCGGTTGCGTTGTTGGAGTCTGTATACATTATTTGTAATACGTAACGGATTGTGTCCCCTATAGGGGATGTCAAGATGACGCCGACTCCCAATCCGTCTAACATTTTAGAGCCGTCGAAGTACATTACCCAGTTGGAGTATGTGTTGTACTCTACAGGGAGTTCGGCTTCCGTCCGTTCGGCGACAAAGTCGGCCAACACCTGAGATTTAATAGCTCGGCGTGGCATGTATGTTATTTAAAATGGTAAGAGCTCGATGGCCATTTGACTATGAGGCCGGTGGCATCCCGATTATTTATGATGTCATTGAGTGGTACTTCGGATGCGACCGTAATCGAACACTCTTGAAAGTAGTGTCGTAGCTTCCGGGATGCCATGAAGACTACATACGGTATATTTTGATAGTGTGGGTATCGAGATTTGCGTGGTGTAAGGACCGCCGATACATAGTATACTGGCTTTTGGAGTGGGAATTTTTGTCCCTCTTCCTCTCATTCGACGACGAGTACCGCGCTCATCACCTGGTGAGTTCTGGATATGTAGAGCAACATAGGTTCGCTGATACTTGGAGCGGCAAGGATTGGGTTGCTTGCCAACAAAGTTTTCATTTCTTCCAATCCGGCTGTAGCCGCATCCGTCCATTCAAAGTGTTCGGTCCGTCGGAGCATTCAATAAAGTGGTAGTGCCTTTTCTCCCAATCTGGAGATAAAGCGGCTCAAAGCTGCCACACACCCAGCTAGTTTTTGGACCTGCTTTAGGTCGGTTGGCGTTGCCAATTGCGACAGGGCTCGGATTTTGGATGGGTTTTCTTCGATTCCTCTATGGAAAAAATGAACCCTAGCAGTTTTCCGGCTGGAATGCCGAAAACGCATTTTTCCGGATTGAGCCGTATGTCATATGTTCGTAGGTTGTCGAATGTGAGACATAAATTATCCACCAATGATTCAACATGTTTAGTCTTGATGACTACATCATCTACGTGTGCCTCCACCATCTTGCCAATTTGCTTTTCCAGACATGTTTGAATCATTGGTTGGTAAGTGGCGCCGGCATTTTTGAATCCGAAAGGCATAGTATTGAAGAAGAAAGGCCCGTATGGAGTAATGAATTTCATTGCGGCCTGGTCGGACTCCTTCATATTAATTTGATGGTATCCAGAGTATGCGTCAAGGAAACACAGTGAATCGTATCCTGCGGTCGCGTCAATGATTTGGTTAATGCGGGCCAGCGGGAAGGGGTCCTTAGGGCAGGCTTTATTGAGGTCTTTGAAATCGACACATAGGCGCCAGGATTTATCCTTCTTTGGCACCATGACCAGGTTCACTAGCCAGTCCGGGTGTTTGGTCTCTCTGATGAACCCGGCTTCAAGTAGTTTGGCTAGCTCCTCTCCCATAGCTTGTCGTTTGGGTTCGAAAAATCGCCGCAGTGTTTGCTTGACTGGTTTGAAGCCCTTTATTATGTTGAGGCTATGTTCGGCCAGTCTGCGTGGGATTCCTGGCATATCCAAAGGATGCCAGGCAAAGATGTCCCAATTTTTGCGCAAGAATGCCCGTAAGGCGGCGTCGACCATCAAATTCAGTGCTCCAATGGAGGTTGTCTTATTAGGATCCGTCGGGTGAACCTAAAATTTGACTATTTCATCTGCCGGCTTGAAAGAAGTGGACTTAGGTCTCTTATTGAGGATTACATCGTCTTTGTCCACTATGGAACGCAGAGTGGTTAGCTCCTCGGCCGCGAGGGCCTCGGATAGTGCCTCGAGGGCCAAGGATGCAGTTTCGTTTTCCGCGCAGAGTGCTATATCCGGATCACTGGTGATAGTGATGACTCCGTTGGGCCCTAGCATTTTGAGCTTCATGTACCCGTAATGGGGTATGGCTTGAAAGCTGTGAATGTGTCCCGCCCCAATAGGGCGTGATATCCGTTGTTGAAAGGTGCCACATGGAAGAGCAATTCTTCGGACCTGTAGTTCTCCGGCATGCCGAATACGACATCAAGTTTAATTTTTCCAGAGCATCATGCTTCTCGACTGGGGATAATGCCTCGAAAGGTTGTACTACTTTGCTCGATGTGACTCTTGTCCATTTGCATTTTATCGAGCGTGTCTTCATAGATGAGGTTTAGGCCAATGTCGTCGTCCATGAGCACTTTATTGAGCCGAAAGCCATCCACAATTGGGTTTAAGACCAAGGCGGTTGGTGCTCGGAGTGATCTGGCCCTTGGTTCGTCGTTGGCAGTAAAAGTTGTTGCCGTATCGTTCCAAGGATTTATTGTGGCTACTTGGTTAACTTCGGCGAGATCGCGGAGCGCCCCTTTGCGTCGTAAAGAAAAGGTCTCGAAGACCATAAAGACATTAAGATCGTCATCCTCCGAAGAGTACTTCTCCAGGGTAGTGTTGGTGAGGATGGCCTCGCCGCTCTTAGCCACCTGCCGGAGTACCCAACATTCCCGAAGGCTATGTGTTGGTTCGGTATTCGGTGTTGTGTGTATCTGGCAGGGCTTGTCGAGCAATTCATCCAGGATAGTTCTATGTCCCGTGAATGATTTGATCTTCTTGTCAATGAGATGATGATCGGGTGCCCCATGAGGGTGTATTCTTTTTGCCCGTCCGGTGGGCTGCTTGAAGGCGGGAGGATCCCATCGGGCTGTCTGGCTTTCCAGGCACTTTCCATTGCGCAGTACTTCTGTACTATGTGTGTCAAATCTGCAAAGTGCAGTATGTGTCGGTGGTTGAGGGCATTGAGGATTCCCTCGTCCATACAGTTGCGGCAAAAAAATAAAACAGCGTCGTCATCGCAGCAATCTTTAATCTTGTTTTTAACAAGGAGAAATCTGGCCCAGAAGTGATGGACCGTTTCCTGAGGTTGCTGTCGTACATACATTAGGTCACATACGTCTGGAGGACCTGAATTGCTTGGGTAAATATTGTGTGTGGTGGGTGGGCGGGCTGAAATCCGAACCCTGACCCACTGTTGGATCCGGAGTTTGAAGAATCTCCGAGGTCACAAGTCCAGGATCTGGTGAGTTCTGGTGACTTTTGGGCTCATTGCGCGATTCTATATTCGGAGGACATGAGGTCTCATCCCGAAGATGGGTATCCAGCTCGCAAGGCTCGGAAATCCAAACATAGCTTGTTGTTAACTTAGGAGGAGAAGTATTCTTGGCTTGTTCCTCCACGACCGCTACCAGATGGGTGATCGACGGGGACTTGATTTCCCTCTGATCGGGTTTAAGCCCAATCCGATCATAGTCTATTGCGACCCCCAGGGCGGCGATGCGATCTAGCAGTTCGTTCAAGGACGAGACATCTGCTGGATCCATCTTTTCAAAGTGTTCGAGGTCGATGTGGAGATGACGTTTCGCGACTTGGGGGGCCGCCATTGGCTTAACGGTCGAGCGGGCGCCCATGGTAAAATCGTCGAGCTGGAGGATCTGTCCTGGAGCTAGGACCCCTTCAGAGGTGATGTTGTCATTGATACCAAGACGAGCCATCGATCCTTCCATCGACGACACAAAGGAACTCTCAATGAAAGCACCAATGTCGGTGTCAAAACCGGCCGATCTCGGGTAGGGGGTCCCTAACTGTGCGTCTGAGGATCGATGGTAACAGGAGAGAAAGGGGACACGATGTTTACCCAGGTTCGGGGCCTCTTAATGAAGGTAAAACCCTACTTCCTACTTGATTGACTTTAATGAGTATAGGGGATATAAGAGTTGATCTACTTCGAGATCGTAATGGCTAAACACTAGATGTCTAGCCTATATGAATTCTGATCACCTCTACGGACTAAACCCTCCGGTTTATATAGACACCGGAGGGGCCTAGGGTTGTACAAGGTCGGTTTACAGAGGAAGGAAACTATACATCCGGACACCAAACGTGTCATCCATGCAAAGGAGAGTCCTATCTGGACACGGGGGAAGGCCTTCTATCTTGTATCTTGATGGCCCATCAGTCCAGCCCACATCACGCAGCCTGGACACCCGAGGACCCCTTAATCCAGGACTCCCTCAGTCATACTACACACAAACCATGGATTTGCAATCGTTGCTACTGTAAGACTTGACGAACGTGGTGACTCCTATTTTGGCACTGGATTTTTGGAAAGAAATTTCTAAGTTTTATGAACTGAAATCTCGCACTATAATTGCACTGCACATAAAAGGGCCTGGTCATGAGATATATGGTAACTTCCCCGACGATATCATCCATCCAGACTTTGTTCGAAGCAAGTTTTCTTTTCAACTATCTGCATGTTGACTTGCCCAGCAATATCCAATGAATTGTGTAGTATTTAAGCAACCAACTGTTATTCCCTTTTCTTACTATATTCCTACCTAATAACTTCTAGTTACCAATGCACTTTTCTATTGCCCTGTTTTAACTAAATATTCCCTGTACTCCCATTTCTATCAGAAAGCGCCGCTGACAAGGAGACTCCGGAGGTGGAGAACGGAGCTGCCAAGAAGCGGAGGCGGGGCAAGCTAGAACCGCAAGCGACTCCAGTCGGCCTAGACTTCATCAGCAACCTCCCCGATGATATGTTGATAGTCATCATCTCCCTCCTCCCAATCAAATATGGGGCGCGGAAAACCGTCCTTTCCTGGGCGGCGGCGCCCCCTATGGAACTCCAGCCCTCCCGACCTCATCGACACCCACGAGCTCTACCATGGCTATCGCAAAAGCGTGGATGCTTTCTCCAAGATCCTCGGCAGTCACTGTCGGTGTCAAAACCGGCAGATCTCGGGTAGGGGGTCCCGAACTGTGTGTCTAAGGTCGATGGTAACAGGATACAGGGGACACAATGTTTACCCGGGTTCGGTCCCTCTCTATGGAGGTAATACCCTACTTCCTGCTTGATTGATCTTGATGAATATAAGTGTTACAAGAGTTGATCTACCACGAGATCGTAATGGCTAAAACCCTAGAAGTCTAGCCTGTATGACTATGATTATGATGATTGCCTCTACGGACCTAGCCCTCCGGTTTATATAGACACCGGAGAGATCTAGGGTTACATAAGGTCGGATACAGAGAAAGGAATCTTCATATTTGGACGCCAAGCTTGCCTTCCACGCATAGGAGAGTCCCATCCGGACACGGGTAGAGTCTTTGGTATTTGTATCTTCACAGCCCATCAGTCCGGCCCATGTACAACAGGCCGGACGCCCGAGGACCCCTTAGTCCAGGACTCCCTCACTAGCCCCTGAACCAGGCTTCAATGACAAGGTGTTCGGCGCACAGATTGTCTACGGCATTGCAAGGCGGGTTCCCCTTCCCGAATACTCCAAGATAGTCTTCGGATGCAACGAACGTGTTCGGATCTGCAACATAAGTACCACACACAACCGCAGAGAGTATAATATTTCACGAGTCCAATCTGCTGACAACTTTTGGTAATGTGACATCATGTTTGCCCGGTCATTATTTCGAACCGTTTCTTGTCCTGTCGTTCCATGTTTCGAGGCGCGGTTTTTATTGGCACGTATTGTCGAAGCAGAGATCGCGTCCCCTTATTGTGGGATTCTCATCAATACAGGCGTGGGTAATCCAACCGTGCCGTTTGCACAACCCTTGGGAATAAGCGAGTTTTAAGGCGAGTGGGGAGGCGCTTGATATTCACTGCCTTTATAAGGAGATAAGGATTCCCTTTCTTCACCCACGCCTTCTCTCTTTCTCTGCCCTTCCATTCTCAAGTTCCAGCGCCCAAGTCCTCATCTTTTCGGCCCCAAGAAAGCACTCAACCATGTCCTGATCTGGAGTGCAAGGAAAGTGGATGGCCTCCTCCGTCAAGGAGAAGGACATTACTGAGCTTCGGGAGGCCGGGTATCTGGCGAAAGAAATCGCCCACCGCCTTCCGGCCAAGGGGCAAGTCATCCCCACCCCGAAGCCCAATGAGAGGGTGGTGTTCATCCCCCATTTCTTCCCTGGGTTAGGGTTTCCTCTCCACCCTTTCCTCTGCGGACTCATGTTCTATTATGGGCTAGATTTCCATGATCTATCCTCGAACACCTTCCTCAACATCTCGGCATTCATTGTCGTGTGTGAGGCCTTCCTCCGCATCCAACCCCACTTCAAACTGTGGCTCAAGATCTTCAACGTGAAGCCGAAGGTGGTGGATGGCCAGCATGAGGAGTGCGGCAGTGCCATGGTGAGCAAGCTGCCCAATGTCACATGGCCTAAGGGTACTTTTGTGGAGACCTTCAAGGAGTGGCAGAAACTGTGGTTCTATATCACAGAGCCTCGTGACGCCACTTGGGCCGCGGCTCCCGGATTCAAGTCCGGAGCTCCAATGCGGCTCACCGCCTGGATAGGGAAGGGCCCAAATTGGTCTTCATTGGACGAACTAATAGCGCTGCAAACGCGCATCCAAAGCATGGTGGATAAAAACATCAAGCTCGTCAACGTGATCCAGGTGATGCTAGTTTGCCGGATCCTTCCATGCCAGAGCCGGAAATGCCATCTATGGGAATTTGATCCGAAGAAGCACCAGACCTTGGAGAGGCTCTTCAGAACCACTCATGAAGATGTCTGGAAGTTTCTCTTCAACGGCAATGAGACGCCGCCGGCCATAGATTCGGACCGCGGGCACGACCTTGCCCATCCTGCCAATGCAGTAAGTCGTTCACGTCTCAAGGTGCATCCTCTACTTGCTTGTTCAAGGAAGATATCTAAAATTTCATTGTTTATTATTTCAAGTATGGACAGAGAAAGTGGAGCGGATTCGGTGTCCAGCTCCGCTGCCCGAGGAACCAGGCATCTTGCTCCTAGCGAAGATGCTGGTTCCAACGCCCTACAAGGCGCCGGAGAAAAAGGCCAAGAAGAAGGCCAAGGGGGTCCGGAGTGGCCCCCGCCGCAAGGGAGCTTCGGACGTGTTGTCCAAAGACAAGACTATCTCCTCTGCCGCCGAAGACGACGACGAGGAGGAGGAAGAAAGCAACTCTCCCCCTGATGGGGGAAGGAAAAAGAGGGCGGCCTCCACAAATCTGGAGGCGGAGGCGCCCAAGAGGGGGAAAGGCCCCCTTGTGGATAACCCCGCGTGGGACGTCGAGAGCAGCCCAGAGCAACGCCCTCGAACCAAGCCCCTGGCCGCATAGTAAGTTCTAAACCGCCCATATACGTCCATGTATCCGGCCTCTCCTCTTCATATTCTTGATATGTTAAATTATGCTATTGCAGTCCGGCCCATGACAGCTCCCCGCGATCCTCATCCGGAGGTTCGCTGGATTCGAAAGCGATGGCCAGCGAGTCACCGCCGGCCGCTCACTCTCCCATGGCCAAGGGTGACGACGAGGTGCTGTCCCAAAGGACCTTCCCAGGCCAGGGAGAGGTTCAGGAGGCCGTCAGGGTGGCGCTAGAGGGTGAAACCTCGGCGCCGGACACATGGGGGAACAGATCCCCATGGAGACTGGCAATGGGGCAAGGTTCAGTTCGGCCCCCAACCAAATACGGTTCCGGAGACCTATAAGTCTCCGAAATCCGACTAAAACAGAGACTGGAGCGGGCCGAGGAGGAGCTCGGTCAAGCGAGGAAGCGGCTAGAAGACAAGCAAGGTATGTGATGACTTGTTGTATTCGGAAAGAATAAATGATGTGTGATGACCGTAGTGCCATGATATTTGTAGGAGCGGCGACCGAGGTCGAGGTCCTTAAGAAGGCGCTGGCCAAGGCCAAGGAACAAGCCGCCCATAAGAAGCACGAGGCAATGCTTGATGAGGTCCAGCAGGAGCTCCAGGATGCAGTGAAGAAATGTGAATCCTTGGAGCGCGACGTTTCGGCTCGAGAGACCGAACTCGCTAAGGCTCGCCAAAGCGCGGAAGAGGCCCGGGTTGAGGCCCAGGGCGCCCTCCAGGAGATCCAGGAGGCCAAGAAAATCGCGGCGGGTAAGGCATTTAGTATGCAAAACAATTATGTGAAGAAGAAGTATCTCTTACTAACCCGGGTTCGGATTTCTTCAGGGGCATTTGCGGATCTGCCGCGCAATGTGTCTGACGTTGCGGAGTTCTTCCGAGCCGAAGAAGGGAGCTCAACGGAGAAGCTGTTCTGGTTGAAATGTCTTGCGCCAGAACATCCAGTGCCCTTTAGCGATCAGCTAAAACAGTTGGTCGAGCTGCATAGGGTGCCCGAACTGGCCATGAAGGATTTAATAATCCTGCTGTGGCCTGCGAAGCTATACCCAGCAGCTACTTCGGGCTCGTGAAGCGGCTAGTGAATGCCTGCCCTTGGCTAGGCGTCGTCAAGCGGTTGGTCTGCATCGAGGGCGCACGTATGGCCTTCGCCCGCGTCAAGGTGTGGTGGGTTAAGATGGACGCTGTCCGAGGGACCGCCTGAGGGCAAGGAGCACTGCACACCAGAGCAGTATTTCAGAGACATCCTGGAGGGGTCTCGTATTGTGGCGACGCAATGTGCGCAAGACATTATTTTTGAATGAATACATTCATGTTGTCTCTGCCTTGTATGATGAAACAAAGTCGTTATGTAATATAATGTTTGTTTAAAAAATTACCTCCTGTGCGGCCGTGTTTTGTGAAATCTGAGAGTTGGCCAGTCATCGGCTTCTGCCCCCACGTAGGTAGTATAGGGGTGTTCGGGATGTAATCTAAACACTCTTGATCCAATTGTTTGGACCTTGAAGGAGGTGTTTAGCGCAACGAACCAGACAATCAGACTATGCGGCTTGAACACTGATAATCCCCAAGTGAAAGGAATCATCGTAGCAATTTCCAAAGGTGGAAGTGATAAGTATGGAGTGTCGAACCCACAAGGAGCTAAAGGTAAGATCAATATTCTCTCAAGTCCTATTTGCCACTGATACGACTCTACGTACACCGAACGTTTGCTTCCAACTAGAAACGACAAATAAAACTATGTTGTGGGTATGAAGAGGATAACTTTGCATGTTATCGGAGGACTAAAATATAAAAGTAGGTGTTGTTATCATAAAGTTAGAATATATTACTAAATATTATAAATAACGAGTGTGGAATAATGATGGGTCGGTGTGCAGAATTGTCCTAGGCAATTGTTAACAAGACCGGTAATCACTATTGCAATTTCATATGAGGGAGAGGCATAAGCTAACATACTTTCTCTTCTTGGATCATATGCGCTTATGATTGGAACTCTAGCAAGCATCGGCAACTACTAAAGATCATTAAGGTAAAACACAACCATAGCATTAAAGTATCAAGTCCTCTTTATTCCCATACGCCATGTCCCGCTTACCCGTGTTTGTGTTTCAGTCCCTCACGTAACACAAACAACAAGCAAACCATGGACATATTGCAACACCCTACAGCGGGAATCCCTCACGCTTGCGCGACACAGAGGGCACCATAGGACAGCACCAAAATAAAACATACAACTCATACCAACCTAGATCATCAATCAACCCAAAGACAAAATATATCTACTCAAAACATAATAGGATGGCAACACATCATTGGATCATAATACGTGGCATAAAGCACCATGTTCAAGTAGGGATTACAGCGGGGTGCGGGAGAGTGGACCGCGTAAAAGAGATGAGGATGGTGATGTTGATGAAGATGATCACCGCGGCGATGATTCCCCTCCCGATGGCACTCCGGCGCCACTGAGAAAGAGGAGGAGAGGTTCTCCCCCTTGTGCTTCCTCCTCCATGCCCCCCCTGGATGGGGAGAGGTTCCCCCTCTGGTCCTTGGCCTTCATGGCGATGATGGCCCCTCCGAGATCCTTCCCCATGGCCTCCGGTGATGATGGCCCCCTCCGAGATCCTTCCCCATGGCCTCCAGTGATGATGGCCCCCTCCGGCAGGGTGCCAGAGAGGGCCTAGATTGATTTCTCGTGGCTACAGAGGCTTGCGGTGGCGGAACTCCGATCTAGATTATTTTCTGGGGGTTTCTGTATTTATAGGATTTTTTGCGTTGGTTTCACGTCAGGGAGGTCTCCGAGTCGCCCATGAGGCAGGGGTCCACGCCCAGCGTGGTGGGCGCGCCCCCCACCCTCGTGGACAGCCCGGGACTCTTCTGGCCCAACTCTTTTACTCCAGGGGCTTGATACGTCTCCAACGTATCTATAATTTTTGATTGCTCCATGCTATATTATCTACTGTTTTGGACAATATGGGGCTTTATTTTCCACTTTTATATTATTTTTGGGACTAACCTATCTCCCTGAGGCCTAGCCCAGAATTGCTGTTTTTTTTGCCTATTTCAGAGTTTCGAAGAAACAGAATATCAAACGAGTCCAAACGGAATGAAACCTTCGGGAACGTGATTTTCTCACCGAACGTGATCCAGGAGACTTGGACCCTAAGTCAAGGAAGCTTCGAGGAGGGCACACGAGGTGAGGCGCCCCAGGCGCGCCCTCCACCTTCGTGGGCCCCATGTTGCTCCACCGACGTACTTCTTCCTCCTATATATACCTCACGCACCCCAAACGATCAGATACGGAGCCAAAAACCTAATTCCACCGCCGCAACCTTCTGTACCCACGAGATCCCATCTTGGGGCCTGTTTCGGAGCTCCACCGGAGGGGGCATCCACCACGGAGGGCTTCTACATCAACACCATAGCCTCTCCGATGAAGTGTGAGTAGTTTACCTCAGACCTTCGGGTCCATAGTTAGTAGCTAGATGGCTTCTTCTCTCTTTTTGGATCTCAATAAAATGTTCTCCCCCTCTCTCATGGAGATCTATTCGATGTAATCTTCTTTTTGCGGTGTGTTTCTTGAGACCGATGAATTGTGGGTTTATGATCAAGATTATCTATGAACAATATTTGAATCTTCTCTGAATCTTTTATGTATGATTGGTTATCTTTGCAAGTCTCTTCGAATTATCAGTTTGGTTTGGCCTACTAGATTGGTTTTTCTTGCATTGGGACAAGTGCTTAGATTTGGGTTCAATCTTGCGGTGTCCTTTCCCAGTGATAGTAGGGGCAGCAAGGCACGTATTGTACCATCGAAGATAACAAGATGGGGTTTTTATCATATTGCATGAATTTATCCCTCTACATCATGTCATCTTGCTTAAGGCATTACTCTGTTTTCTTGAACTTAATACTCTAGATGCATGCTGGATAGCGGTCGATGAGTGGAGCAATATTAGTAGATGCGAGGTGAGTCGGTCTACTTGTCTCGGACGTGATGCCTATATACATGATCATACCAAGATATTCTCATAACTATGCTCAATTCTATCAATTGCTCAACAATAATTCGTTCACCCACCGAAAAATACTTATGCTCTTGAGAGAAGCCACTAGTGAAACCTATGGCACCCGGGTCTATTTCCATCATATTAATCTTCCATCACTTTATTTATTGCCTTTCCTTTTACTTTTCTTTTATTTTACTTTGCATCTTTATCATAAAAATACCAAAAAATATTATCTATCATCTCTATCAGATCTCACTCTCGTAAGTGATCGTGAAGGGATTTACAACCACTACTCGTGTTGGTTGCGAGGAGTTATTTGCTTTGTGTAGATATGAGGGACTCGCGCGTATCCTCCTACTGGATTGATACCTTGGTTCTCAAAAACTAAGTGAAATACTTACGCTACTTTGCTGCATCATCCTTTCCTCTTCAAGGAAATCCAACGCAGTGCTCAAGAGGTAGCAAGAAGAATTTACGGCGCCGTTCTTGAGTCTCTGTAAAAGTCAACATACCAAGTACCCATCACAATCCCATATCTCCCGCATTACATTGTTTGCCATTTGCCTCTCGTTTTCCTCTCCCCCACTTCACCCTTGCCGTTTTATTCGCCCTCTTTTTTCCGTTTGCCTCTTTTTCGCTTGCTTTTTGTTTGCTCGTGTGTTGAATTGCTAGTTTGTCACGATGGCTCAAGATAATACCAAATTGTGTGACTTTACCAATACCAACAATAATGATTTCCTTATCACTCCGATTGCTCCTCTTACCAATACTGAATCTTGTGAAATCAATGCTGCTTTGTTGAATCTTGTCATGAAAGATCAATTCGCCGGCCTTCCTGGTGAAGATGTCGCTACTCATCTAAATAGCTTCGTTGATTTGTGTGATATGCAAAAGAAGAAAGATCACTACAAACAAAATACACTTCCGTGATGATACGTGTTTGTCATAGTAGGTCGCGTTTTTTGTCATGCATGTACATCCATGACAAATTTATGACAGAATCAAGATAGGCATACCTGTGCTGTCGTAGAAGTGTTTGATGACATTACCAAAATTATCATCACGAAAGTGTCCACTTCCATGACGATAAATCGCGCATCACAGAAGTGCTTTCGTCAAGGGTGACCGACACGTGGCATCCATCGTAACAGAACGCCGTTAAGCTATCGGGTCGGGTTTTGGATCCGATAACCCAGCCCGACCAATGGGGATTTTCCACGTGTAAAATCATCATTGGCTGGAGGAAACACGTGTCGGCTCATCGTTGGGACAGATGTCATCCACTCATTGGACAGAAGGCGCCTATGATACGTCGACACGTGGCACGGCCAATCAAGTTTAAATGGGCCGGCCCAACTAAAGGCCCACAAGATTTGGCGGCCCATAATGGGCCGCCCAGTTAAAGGCCCACGAGATTTTGCGGACTATAATGGGCTGGCCCAGCTAAAGGCCCACAAGATTTCATGGGCCATAATAGGCTGGCCCAGGTAAAGGCCCACAAGATTTTTGTGTGCCATAATGGGCCGGCCCAGGTAAAGGCCCACAAAATTCTTGCGGATCATAATGGGCCGGCCCAGCTAAAGGCCCACGAGATTTCGCCAACATTAATGGGCCGGCCCAGCTGTAGGCCCACAAGATTTTGAGGACCCTAGTAGGCCGGCCCATTAACCGGCTGCCTTGTTTTGGGCCAAATGTCAGCCCATAATTGATCCGGTCCATTAATGGCCTGCCATGTTCTGGGCCTAGTAATGGCCCATATAAGATCCGGCCCGTTAAATGCCTCCCACTTTCTGGGCCAAATCACGGCCCAGATCAGGTCCGGCCCTTTAAGAGGCTTTGGGCTCAATTATGGCCCATATCAGATTCGGCCCGTTGACTGGACGCTATGCTTTTGGGCCCACTTGCTAAACGCCCATTTAGTAATTCAGCCTGATATTAGTTTCGGCCTGTTAAGGGCACATTTAACATTTCGGCCCTATATTAATTTCGGCATGTTAAAAGCCCGTCATATAGTTGGGCCTAACTACGGCCCGGTTTGCATCCGGCCTACTCATGACGATATGTCGATTGGGCCAAACAAGGATCGAGACAACTTTGGCCTGTTAAAAGCCCGTGAATTGATTCGCACAATCATGGGCCGGGTCCATTTCGATTCCGCCCGGCTGTGTGAGCTATTCGGCACGTTTCAGGCCCAGCCTACATCTCAGCCTCCTAAAAGCCCATTGAGTTTTCTTGCGAAAAGAGGGCCGGGGGTTACTCGGCCTATTAAAGGCTCGAATCTACTAGTGGGCCAGTTTGACAGGCCCATGATGCGGACCATACATCGTGATGGCATGACGGCCCAATTATGTACCGTAATTTTATGTTTTGGCCGGTTTACTACGAAGACAGGACATATATACAATAAAATAACTGCAGCATCATGAATAAAAAACCTAGACTATACAATAAAGAAATTACGGCATATTACATCCACTGGGCATCAAAGTTTGCCACTATGATAATAAAGCACAAGCGGCAGATTACATACACTTTGGGCATCAAAGATCGCCACCGATTGCAAATAAACACGCCGACAAAATAATATACAAAACCGACAGCACTTCAATAGAGTTCAAGAAAGGTTAGCCCTGCTGGGGAGCTGCAGCGCAAGCAGCTGAGCAAGATGATGAGACTGCGCTTGTTCAACACTTATATCTTCCTCACTCTGAAAGATAAACAAGTAGACAGATGACAGGTTTTGCACATAAAAGTATCAGTGCTGACAATTCATCACATTTCTTACTGACGAATAAAGTGACACGGTTTAAAATTGCATTAACACAATATGGTATTGTTCAGGTCAAGACATGGCAGGAATTGACATTGTGAAGGAGTTGGCAGCTTCACGACACCACTGGATTACATATCAAGAACTCATAAGTATCAATGGTTAGTGTGCTGTCAATTTATCCCATTTCAGATTGGCAAATAAAAAGGCGGTTTAAATAATAGTAGAATGATATGACATTGTTCATAGTTAAGACATTGCAGAATATGACATTGTCTTTGTAGTGGGTAGTTTCACCACACCACTGGATTACGGATGAAGAACAGAAGCATACATGCAGTGCAATAGAAGATCACTTGCTATGTATAGTTTAATTTACATTGTATGAAGAAGGAACTTGGTTGTACAACTGAAAACTTAAATTGAGAAGGACAAACTTTTATTTATGAACTACATAATAAACTTTAAACATGCAATTTGATGCAAACACCAAAAATAAACAGTTGTTGCAGTCATGCCTAACCAAATATACACAACAAAGTTTGAAGGCTTGAGAAGGACAAACTTACATTCTTGGTGAAGGCAGACTCTATAAAGCCCTTGTCCATCTTGATGGGGGCAATTCAAGAAGTTTAGCACAGAATGTTCTTCATAAGCATTGCCTTTATTCTACATTTTGTTAAGAGTAAATATAGATGTGATAATATACGAAAAATGGAGAATATTTAAGATAAGATGAAGAGTGATGCTCTGAGAACCAAGTAGCTATAAATGTATGTACATCGACACAGGCAAAAGGTACAGCCAAGAGCAATGCACAGCTAAACTTCTTCAAGATTAACCTTATGGTAAGAGTAAATATAGATCGATGTGTAGAAAATGGAGGGCAAAGGAAAATAAGCTGCAGAGTGATGGTACATGAACAACTACTGTCAATATAAGTACACCGATAAAGGACAGCATGTACTTACAAGAACAATGCAGAGCTAAAAAATTCATTAGCATTGGATATATTCTACACTAATGTAACCATTCATACAGATCGGATAATTTGAGCGAACAATTGATAAGCAAGCTATCATGCATACCGCTGTCACATAATGAACGGTATGTATGCAAGTACAAGTGATACAGACAACGGGTACTAACAAGAGCAAAGCAGCGGGCAGCATATTTGCGATATCCTGTTGTTCTTTTCAAACCGAATTCTTCTTCGAGCTGATTTCCTGCAAAAGATCATAAGGCACATGCGGAAAAGTAGAAGTTCAAATTGTCATGTGATATCATAGACAGTACCTCATCCTGGGAACGAGACCAGTGCATAACAAGGTTTTTCCATTCAATGTCTTCTAAATTTAGCACAGGAGACTTCACCGGAAATTCATTTATAGACTTGCCATCAAAGTGTGATTTCCTCAGGTAACACCGATACTGCTGCAATGCTTCCTTGAAAAGCACAAGCAAGCTTTGCTCGTCATGACTATCCAGATTGACCCTCACCTAGTTACAACAATGTAATGTAAATCATTGATGTGTTCGATCAGCGTAAAACAGGAAAATAATAACCATGAATAATAGCACTTACACGTAAGTTGGACAGAAGATGTGAAAATGGTGTTTGTCTTCACTATAATCTTCCCATGATGGGAATATATGCACGTAGTCCCTAACAACATTGAAAGCATTGTCTTTTAAACTGGGAATAAATGGAATGGGGTTCCAATCTACAGGAATTGGCCGTCTCTGCAGTCGGGATAGGTCTTCGGCCGATGGACTTCTGTACTTTTTGCCGGAGTGGGATTTTTCTGTGGTACGGATGGTGCTATGGCAAATGAAATCGGTATACCTTTTGCTGGAGTGCAGGTCCTGTGTGGTGGGGCTAGTGGTGTGGCCAGTGAAGTATGGGTACAGTCTGCTGGAGTTGGTCCTATGTTTTGTGTCACTGGTTGTACAGCCAATATAAGTGGGGCGCTGTCTGATTTCTCCGGCACCGCCACATTTCTCAAGGACTTTGCTGGTGCTCCTTCAGGTTCGGCAATCACCCTCTTCCTTTTTGATGTCTGATGCACAAGAACAGCATTTGAGTGGAAAAACATGGTATGACGACAGATGGAATATGTATTGATAATGGATGGGCATAGCATCTCGAGTTATATGATGAGTAAACTAAGCGGATGGTGGTGCAACAAAGTAGAAGAAATGCAAGACAACATATGCAAGATACGCACAATCAATAAAACCTTGCCAAATTAGAACAGGCACCTTGATGGGTGAACAGGACAGGCCATACGCCTTCGACTCCTCGAGGTTAGAATAGTCATTAGAATGATATTCTCGAACAAGAATCAACAGTGGGGAGCGTCACGAGTTTCATTGCTTCCAAAATGGCACTCAATGCCTTGGTGCCAATTTTGTAAGTCATTGCAGTGTTCCACAATATTCTTCCGATGCGCGGATTACGATATTCACCGTAATTGCGTATAATATCTCGAGAACCATGAAAACATAAATAGTTGTGAGATTATCTTTGTAATGCAGATGATATTCTAATATAGGGCGCCAGTAAACACTTATGTGCTATCAATGGATTACGATGAGAGAGCTCATGTGTGTTGTAATATCATGCGTGCATTTATATAATCCGCACAAGTACACAAAAAATAGGCTTCGTAGTAAGGATAGCTGGCGGATGATAGGTTCATAATATACTGTATAGATAGTTTATTGCCAAACCATGATAACAAGAGCACACAACAAGTAGGCAGATCATAGTGTACATAACAGGGGTACACCATAACCACGATATATAAATCGGGAAAGTGGAACTGGCTTAAAAATATGGTGTTGTATTGCCGCTAGTAATTGAAAGCCTATCGATCGCGTACAGGCCAGCACTATCGAACATGGTAAAGAAGAGCAAGCAGATTTTGGATAATAAAATGTTGGTTGCGGTGCCCACACATGATGAACGAGGCGCATTAAGAATGCAACTCCCACTGTCTCGACCATTTCAGGCGGTTGGATGAAGATCCTACGTCTCCTACCTCTTCTACTTCCTCGTATGTGATTCTTCCCATACAGAACACCGCACGGGCCGCCGGCCGGACCACCGGCCCCCACCACCTGTGTTCCTCCGCCACCCCCACCCGCGTCAAGTTTTCTTTGTTCGGCGAGGCCCCACAACCATCCGAGCCCCTTGGATCGCACCGGCGAACTCCGACGAGCTCTGAAAAATCGACTGACCCAATTTTGAAATTTAGTCTACTGTGATTTAACTAGTGCGGAATATAAAAGGGAAAACCATAAGCATTGGGAGTATAGTGTTGAGCGTGCCATGGCGGATCTGAAGGTGCAAACCAGACGAAGGCAACTTAAACCAAGACAAGAAATCAGAGTAAAGCGGTGGTGATCTATTTTCTTGCTGCGATAAATAAGTTGAGCAGAATCTGAAAAGAAATCGCCTCACAGTGCGGCACCGTGCTTGTCTGGTGAGAATTTGATGGTGCCGTGGTAGCGATGGGCGTGGCGTGGAAGCAGATCTAGGAGGGTAGACGGTGGCGGCGGGCGCGGTGGGCCAGACGGTCGTAGGAGCGCCCGGCAAGGTGGACAACGGCGGGGATGAAGCGAGAGGACGGGATGCAAGGATCCCGGTCCGAAGGCGTGGATGAGAGAGGTCGATCTCTTGTAATGGACGGCGGCGTCGGGGTATCAGCTCCGGCATGGTGGAGGAGGACGGCGGTGGATGGGGTGGCGGACGGCGGCGGACGGAGGAGGGTGGGGGTGGAGAGGGTGTTTTGGCGCCCACGGAGTACGAATGGGGAAAAGGGAGGTAGAGAGGAAGGGGGGAACCATGTAGTCAGGGCACGCTTGTCTCAAATGCGAGGAAATTTACAAACTTAGCCCCCGTTTCAAATTTCTACTACATCACAGCAACATTAGTCGGTTGGGGATAGGACGGTAATCTCGCATACACCGAATATTTGCCGACGAGAGTTTGTTTTTGGCGCCCACCGTGTATGAATATGAATCGGGGAGGGAGTCGATTTCGGCCGAGAGCACACTGTGTTTTGGCGCCCACCGTGTATGAATCCGGGTGAGAGGCGGTTACGTCACGTTTGGGTGAAATTACAAACCTACCCCTGTCGAAACCTATAGAAATCCAGCAGATAGGCTTTCTTGTGGCGAGGATAGGCGGTAGTGATTTCCATCTCGCAGATTTTGGTTTCAAGTGATTCTGCGACTTTCCCCGCTTCGTTCAAATTTTGCACGATTACTGCGTTTACCGTGCCACCTCAATTCTAATCCCGTTTGTATTCTACTATTTATTTTCGGGCGGGATCCATTTTCAATTGGAACTACATTCTATATACATCATTTTTTTATATACTTTCAAAAGCACAACACCATTTATACATAAATATGGTTTACAAATGGCATGATCTCAGATTCATAAGGTTGTATCCATCAATTTGGATTTTCAAATATTTGAAACCACTTTATGTTGAAATCCAATGTATGCATTCCTCGCTAACTGTCTCCAATTAATGTGTCTTTCATGCGGGTTTATTTTTACTTCTCAAACATGTATAATATGTTTCACACACGCAACATATAGTGTAATCCCGTTTAGACACTAATTGCATATAAACCATGCATTGTTTGTAATTGAAGAATCTATGGATCACCAATATTGATAAACTATATAACATTACACGTGTGCCCAAATTCAAATGAATATGCATGTTTGATACACCAATTTGCGTTATGATATTATCGATGTCGTGATCTCCAGTTTAAATATTTGAATCCCTTTAATCCAGATATTCGTCTCATATAGCTATCACTCATGCTTATATAGGACTATCTCTCCGGACCTATACGCTGCTCATCGCCTCTCGGGCATCTCTCGTGCTACCTGTATGTCGACAATGATCTTTTATCTTAAGTAACACTTGACGGTACTCTCTCCATCGACCTTCATCACTCTATCTCTCTCTAAGTATATCTCGCTCCCTGCTATGTGTCTCTAGCTATGATTCTCCATGTGGATTCTCTTTCTCTCACACAAACACAAAACTTTTTCTCCCGGGGTCTCATTTCTCTCAACTATTCCCATGTGTGCCACTCGCACACCCCTCATACAGAGATGTCTTTTGCTCCTTAGATATGAGAACCTACGACTCTTCCTCTTCAATATCTCTTTCTCACACACAAACACAAACTCTGTCTCCCAGGGTCTCATATTTCTCCATTGTTCTCTTGTATGTCGCTCAAACACACCCTCTCTCCCTAGAGATATCTTGCGTTCCCTCATATGTCTCTCTAGCTATCACTCTCGTTGTGAAATATCTTTCTCTCTCATGAGACAAAAACTCCGTCTCTCTGGATCTCATTTCTCTCGATATTTGTTTGTATGTGACTCACATGCACCCTCTCTCTATCTCTCTCACAGCCACACACATAACCCAGCCTTCTGATCCACTCGACTCCTATCTCTAGCGCACACTAGCTAGCATCTTTATCTTTCTATTTATCTGTTTCTCCATCAACCTTCTTTCTCGCCCTCACTCTTGATTCCTATCACGCACACTACATATGTTTCTCTCTACATGCATGCAGTCAAGTGCCCTCTCACACACATATATAACTTCACCCTTTGAACCACCCGACGGTCATCTCCGACACCCAAACTAATGGATGTCTCTCTAGCTAGCATCTCCATCTCTGTATCTATCTGTAGTTTCTCCGTCAACATTTCTTTCTCGCACGGAGTCTTGCTTCCTATCACCCACACTATATATGTCTATCCATACATATGCGTTTATAGGTTGATCTCTTTTGCACAATCGTTGCGCCTCACCCCTTCTGCTCGCAATAGATCCATGCTCCAGCCCACGCCACTATCTCTTAAAGACAAAAACACATGCTAAATTGTCGGGCCTTCTTCCCTGCATTCTCACATGCATGCATATTTTCATACCGATCCGTCTCTCCCATGTCGTTGATCTTAGGACTTATGTCTTCTTTCTTTTATCTTGATCATCACGCGTGCACACACACACATCCCACGCATACATGTATACCTCTCACACATGCACGTTCAAGGTCTCTATGTCTCCGTACGTAGTTAATTACCCTCAATCCTAACGCCACACCGAATCGTTCTCCTCTTTTGTGCACATAACTTCCGCCTGGATGGGCAAAACACACACTCACACTTAACAATCTCCTTCTAGCTACCCCCCCCCCCCCCCGCCCCGCGCGCCTCTCACTCTTCCCCTATATCCCCGAAACCAATAAGACCATCCCTTTGTTTAATTCCCGCCTACATGCACCATCGATATATAGTAGTCTTCCGTGGTGTCTCTCGAACAAATACGTTCTCTCGATGTCGACTCCTCTCACGCGCACACACCTTCTCTTCCCTCCTACGGGCATTTTCTCTCTCGCACCCCATCGTTGGTGGCCTCTGCCATTTACATCACCTCTCTATGATGAAGCCATGCACATTTAAATTACATCCGCCACAGAGGACCCCGGGACACACACACACACACACGCATACACGCACACACGCACGCACGCACCGCCCCCCCCCCACACACACACTAAGACTCCATCTCTCTCTCTCTCTCTCTCTCTCTCTCACACACACACACAAACACACACACACACGCACCCCCCCACACACACACACTTAGACTCCATCTCTCTCTCTCTCTCTCTCTCTCTCTCACACACACACACACACACAACTAAGACTCCATCTCTCTCTCTCCTCTCTCTCACTCACTCTCTCTCTCACACACACGCACACACCACACACACTAAGACTCCATCTCACACACACATGCTCTAGGCGGAGCATTTGTTCCTACCACCCTTCATCCAACCTTACCCGTATGATAAACAATCACCTTTATTTACTTGCATAACATGGACAGATTCCACTTTACTTTAGTAGTCAGCAAACTTATCATCTGTATACCCTTATAAAAATCGAGTTGGCGATGATGATGTGCCCGCGATCTTGTAATACAGACCGTATGATCTATATCTGACGGATAGGAAGCAAAATATGATAATTTTACAAAAGATACCCGCACCTCTCTCCACATCATTATCTCCCGCAACCTCATTGCTCAGCAATTAAAAAAGGAATAAGTCTCTAGAACAATCTAGCATGCATGGTGGCCGCTGCCGCCTGCCGGCGCCATCCATCCCTATGCCACCGCCCATTCCGACCACCAGTCACCACCACGCTCCACTCCTCCTCGCCTTATCTCTCATCTTTCATTTTTTCGATGACATTCTCGAGATACCGGTTTTCCGATAAAATTCTCGAGATATCATTAGTTTTTACACATGGGATTACTCCTGCATGGGTCAATCACAACAGTGTTTTGTAAAGAAATGCATATTGATGTTCCGTGCAATGCACGAGAATCTTGCTTGTAATTATATAACGCAAATCACGAGCAGGAAGTGACATTTTTTGACACAACCACGTTAACATGGCCACGTAAATCACGAGCAGGAAGGAGAAGGGAAGCGGGCTGTGGAGTAACGTTTTTTACCACAATTTCTGAGGAAACTAAGTGCAATAATTGAGTAGTTTTACAAACTACCATTGCTACTACACCTGAAACGGTTCAAAACCTATACTCCCTTGCCAGCGCGCACTTCCCGCGTGAAACGGTCAGCGTCTCCTGGAGCGTCAGTGCCGCATTAATTCCCGGCCAGAGCGGAGGCGACCTCTCACTGGCGCCGGCTTTGAAGTGGCGCGACGGCCGAGAGAGCGCCGCTTCCCGGTGCACGCGACTGCTCCGCATCGAGACTGGCCATAGGCCCTGTTTGGATCCATGGGTTAGAGTTAGTTTGAGCTAGTTGGGGCTCAAATAGCCCTAAAGTATCCAAGCATGAGGGTTTAAATTGGAGCAAGTTGCACCGAACCCACCAAAAAAACTATCCCACCCAAGAGGTGCTAAGCGGAGATAGTTCTCATTGGGACCATGAAAAATCACTTTTCTCTCACCATGAAGTGCATTTATTGTCAATCTAACCCTGTCACCCAAACACCTCTTTGGCTACAGATTAGTTCAGGGTTAGTCATGAGTTAGTCTAACCTCTAGCTAAGTTAGAGTATCAAGCAGAGGAAGCGTTATAGGACATGCAAGTTGCTCAAAGCATACAGGCAAATTCGTACGTGAAAGGATTTTTCTTTTTGAAAACGGAACGTGAAAGGAATTTTTCTAGAATGCTCTTGGCATGCCGCTAACATGTGATAGTTAACCGACCTCAATAGACGGCAGAAACGCCAGCCCGCCGCACTTTGATAGAGACAAAGGAGGGAGAAGCGTCTGAGTCTTTGGATTACTAGAGATAGGTGTCGCACGGAAGCCAAGAAATATGGTGATAAAGTGGGTTAGCCATGTACTAGTATGATGTAACTACACTGGGCTGCCGTATTTCGTACTATTCCAGTCCACTTTGGAGATGATTGGTTAATTCTATATCGCTGAATAATATTAAATATTATGAGTGCAGACGCTCCACCACGAGGTTCCTTGCTCCACCACGAAATATGTAATGAATTTCGTCCAGTTTGTAGGAAAAGTTTTCGAAATGTAATGAATTTCCTCCGGTTAAGTTGAAATTTGCTTTGTTTGCATGAATTTCGTCCGGTTAGTTCATATAGTTGTCGAAAGGTATGCGGGCAGCATCGGGTGGCATTCATCAGTGTCCTCGGACAGATGCCGGTGTAAATTTGTGGGCCAGCGATGGAGATGCCCTAACTATCATGCTATAATCGCTAACAATCCTCCATTATTTGGCAGAGAACAGTTATCCCTCGATCAAAATCAGATCTGCGGTGTTTCGCACTCCTCCCGCGTACGAGTGTAAAATCTTGCTTACATAAAAATGGAGCAAGTGGACGGCACAGATGTACGTCATATCACTCGAACTAGCCCGCCTAACGAGCGGGAAAGCACCGCCCTCGTCATTTTGTTCTAGATTTCTATCGATCGATCACGCGAAAATGTTACGCTTCGCAAGTTCTAAAGGAAAAGGAGGCACACTTACGACTCGTACGCGTCGCAACCCCGACAGTCCGGCTCGCACGCCGCTCACCGAAGGGGACACGCGTTGTCTTGCAATTTTCACTGACATGTGGGACCGTAATTGAATAAACCGTCGATAGCCGAAATCTAATCGCTCAAGCGGCCGGGCCGAGAAGAGAGAAACGGGGGAGGGAGAAGAGATCGCCCGCCCGCCGCGCACGGACTCCAAGAAATATATGTGAGGTGGGCCATGCTGGAGTCCGGACCGCTTCCGGAGCCCGCTCTCACCGCCCTGGCCCCTCAAGACGCCAGCTGCCCACTGCATGCATAGCAAGTAGTCCCCGCTTATGTGGAGGAGAGAGAGGCATTTACAAAGTCAAGGAGTTACAGTGGAGACAATAGGTTTCATCAAAAATAAACAATGAATACTCGTTGCTCGTCCTCTATATCGGAAAGAATACTTTCATTCGCCGACATGTGGGACGTCGACCACCTGGTCCACCTCCCATGCACAAAATAAACCTGGTCTACCCCGGACGTATCGCAGGCCCAACCTTTCCCACAGTAAGTTGTTCGGACTAAGGAACCATCATGACATCGTTGAATTCCACTTCTTCAAGAAAACTTACTGTACATAATCTTGCTACCACACGCGAAGACCGGACGGCACTGCATCACGTCATATCACTAAAACCCACTAGGCCAAACTAGCCCGCCTAGGTCATTTATTTTGGAGCGGAGGGAGTACGTCTACTGCCTTTGCTATGATTTTGTGTTGCACGTTCTCTGTACTTTTGCTACGATTTTCCTAGCCTATGAACCAAATGAGGCCTGAATGTATGTCGACTATTGTCTGATCGATCGCTAAGCCTACAATTCTAGGAGCTAGGGCTATTGGTCGATCGACGAGGGATAAGTATAAGCGTACCACGAGCTCATCAGCCCCAATGTTTCTCTTCGGTGAGTGTTTTGCAAGTACTATAGATCGCAGAGTAGTAGCCTACTAACACCAAGAATCATCAAACAAGCCCTGCTGATATGATAAACAGTTCAAACTTACATCTAAGCATGCCATATATTACATCAAAAGCTAGTGAGGATACATCTGTTTCCATAACTCGGAGAGGGTTCGCATGATTCATCGCATGATTCACTATCAAACAGAAGTAGCAAGATCCACCCACACAAGACAGTGCACTAGCCCTAAGATGGTTTGATAACACACATTGTTCTGGTAATTAAACACAGGGCAATGCAAACTACCTGAAGGATTAGCGCGACCAACTATTTCTTGTCATCGATCTCTCGGGCAATGACCACAACACGGATAGCGGCATGGGAAACGATTTCTGGGGCGATGTCCACAGGACTGACCGTGACATCGGAATCGATCTATGGGGCGATGTCCACAGGATGGACAGCGGTATCGGAATCGATCTCTGGGGCAATGCCAATAGGACGGGACACGACATCGGAATCATCAAGGACAACCACCGGCACCTGCACAACACTAACATATTAGCAAGCACATTGCAAATAATCAAAAAGCAAGCACATTGCAAATAATCAAAAACCACAACTATGGTAATAAGCCATTATTTTTTACCTTGTGCAGCTCACCGGGGGATCTCATCCCTTCGGGGGCCATCTCCTCATCCTCGATGGGGGCCATCACCTTGCCAGGGGAATATTGCTTCTCAACGGCGACTATCTCCTCAAACTCGGTCTTGAGCCTCACATAGGTGGCAATCAGAGCTCCTGGGGTAGGCACGGTGGGGCCCTTGCTGTTCCTCCAACTTTCTTTGAGGAGTTCATCCGCCAACGTCCTCAACTCTTAGGCCGGTGCTTGTTTCTTGGAGTTCTTCGTCTCCATGGGTTGGCCCGCCAACATGGTCAACTCGTTGGTCGGTGCTCGCTTCCTGGAGATCGCTATCTCTAGTGGGTTGTCCGCTGGCAACTCTTTGCCTAGTGCTCCAGGATCCATCAATGAACTGACAAACAAAAAGCAATCGAAAGGAAACCACAATCGCAATGAAAGCAGGGAAAAGAATAGGATGTGAGAATCGGTTGGTGCTTACATAAAAATAAGATTATTGGAATGAAAATATAGCAGCATAAGCTGATTCGCCCACCTTTCCTTCATCGGTAGAGAAGAAAAATGGCAGAAGTGAGTAGCACAGAGTGAGGTTTTCTTCAAGAAAGGGAAGAAAGGGCTTGAACGAAAGCGTTCCAATGAAATGATGGTTGCTTCGTCCAGTCCAACTTGGAGGCCACCTTACCACCGCTGGTAAAGGTGTGGGTTTTGTGATATGATGGTCATGACGGCCACACCGGGGTGACAGTGAGTCTCATTGTAGCACCTCGCTGTGATTTGGTGGATGGCACGCTTGCTCGGATGATTTGAATTTTCTTTAACTTGATTTTAGTCTCTTTATTATTTGGATCCAAGCTTGGATGAGGCTAACAAGTTTTAGTCCCTCTACTTTTAGTCATGAGACTAAAAGCGTATCAAAGCACTCTCTCAGCTGGTCATAGTGGGGAGTAACTTAGACTAGTGTCATGCATATGACACTAGTGTAAGTTACTACCTCCATAGTGCAAAGTAACATAGTAGTAGTATCATAAATTGCTTCATTTATTATCTCATAGACTCATTTTGCCTCGGAAAGCGCTATGTTAGAGTAACATATTATGTTACCACAAGCACCTCTTTCCTCATTAAATACTTGCCACATAAGCAACTTTGTCTTGGGATGTGTTAAGTTACTACCTAAGTTACTCCCACTATGGCTAGCCTCAATATTGTGCACCGCGACCAAGGCGGAGAGGAAAACGAGAGAACTATGTAATTAATGCATGAGTTTAATTAGGGTAGTTTTGTAAAGTACAAGATACATTCCTCCAATCGCAAAATGCCTTGGTTCATGAGATTTGAGATTTGAGCCCTATAAACTAGAGGGGAGGGGGTACTGCACACGGTGTAGTCTAGTCACTTGTTTTTTTTCAGCCGAAGTCTTGTCACTTGTTGAAATCTCTAGAAAGGCAAATACTCATTTCCGGTTTACAGGTCTATACTACTCCCTCCGTCTAGGTGTGTAAGTCATCTTACGAAAACCAAATAGTCCCAAAACAACCGAGGCGGTGCATTAACTTCTACCTTGTTTCTTGTTTCTTGACATACGTATCAACCAATAAGACATGAGAGGTGTGCATGCTTTTAATGACTTGCAATGTCTAGTTCATTGCATGGAATGCTATTAATTAGCAAATAAACATTGGTGACCCCAGGAAGAAACGGTGCTAAGCGCGTGGACCTATGCAGAATGAGTATCAACCAATGGATAATGGAGTTTAATTGATAAACAATAGCAATTTTGTCTCATGCAAGAGCCTGGCTAGTACCCCAAGGAACCGCACCACGCGAGCGTTACGTGAATCGCCACGTTTGGTTTGCACTTGGCTCTTCGCCTCTTCGAGAAGACGAACAATGATGTTACCCCTACTTCTACGATGCTCGAATCCACTGCTGCATGTCCATCCACCTCGTGCGGGAGGGATAGCGTGTAGCGAAAGCTTCTACTTACTGCTCCTGCCTTTGCCTCCATGACAGGTGGGCCCAACAGGTGGTTGGCCCACCTGTCATGCAGCCGAAGGCAGGTGCAGTTAAGGCACCGGAGCTCGGTCCGCGAGGGCGAGTGCATCATAGTAAACAAATTTCTCGCGCTTGTATGAGTTGATGCGGCACATCAAAGCACTGCATTCGATGAAACTCTTTTTACACATTTCAAATGGGCTACTTCGTATGTAGGAGTAGACATATTCTGCTTCGTATGTACTCCCTCCGTTCCAAAATATAAGTCCTTTTAGAGATTTCACTATGAACTGGTGTACATACGAAACAAAATGAGTGAATCTACACTCTAAAATATGTCTATATACATCCGTATGTAGTTTGTAGTGGAATCCCTAAAAAGACTTACATTTAGGAACGGAGGGAGTAGTCACTTGTTGCAATCTCTAAAAAGACTTATATTTGGAAACGGAGGGAGTACAACGCATGCATGCATTCCTTTTGATACTTGCATGTGTTGATTTGATGCACCTTGCCAAATTTTTACTATAAATTAAACTAACCAAATTTTCATGCATGTCACAAAAAATCACGGGGCTGTTTGGATTGTGACTATGTTTGTCTTATGTTGCCACATTATTTTTCCCACACTTGCCACACTTGCCTAACCTGAGTTGCTCAAATTGTTAGACACACTTTGGCTTGCCTAAGGGAATCTTGCCATAATTTTTGTGTCTATGACATGTGGGGTTCACTGCTAATAAAAAATTCTTGTCTTAGGTGTGGCTAATAAAAAGACTTATATTTAGGAGCGGAGGGAGTAGAAAATATAAATAATAATGCATGTTGGGGCAACCCACGTTTCCGCTAATTTTAGCCGTGGGCTTGTTCACAATTTTTACGAGGGGGTGGTTGTTCATTTAATGGAGGGACTTGTAGTACTACCAGACTTGAACGATACAAAGTGCGACCTGGCACACCGTAACACCACTTGGAACAAGCGGGTAGCTATCTCAAAAAACAATCAACAACTAAAAAACCGCGACCTGGCTTCTAGTATAGTACACAATTTAAAATGATTGTTTTGATGGAGTGAAAAAGGAAAACTACCCCACTACTTATATATAGGCTGGAGCCTCCGCGCTTGCTTGCTAGGGCTGCTCTATTCACACACTCTCATCCTCTCCAGATCTAAACAAGATAGGGGTAGTAACCCTGTCTTTCTCCCTTCAAAAAACACTGGCTTCCTATCCTCACCGCTGGTTACAGATCCGGACGTATCCCCCTCCGCCGGTGAAGGGGAGGAGGGGTAGCGTTTGGGCCATCGTCGACAGCGAGGGAGGAGACCCACTACCGGCCGCACCGCTCTGGCCGAGCGCCGGCGCGGGAGGTCCTCCGATCCCTTCGTCGTTGCCTGTGGGCGGATCCGGCCTCCCGCCGCCCACCTATCCACATCCCGACGACCTTCAGGTATATCTTTGTTTGAAACCGCCTTAGCTCTACTTCCCCAGCTCGCTACGTCACTGCATGTGCATCATTTTCTACCTCTCAGCCCCTCTTGATCGGATGGTCCAACATCACCTATTTTTTTTCTATTGTTAGAGGTAAAGCTACTTCATGGAGTCGAATCTTGTACTCCCTCCGTCTGAAAATACTTGTCATTGAAATAAAGTGGGGGTGGGGGAATTTAGTATGTACATCAGACTTGGTACAAACAGGAAGGAAAGGGGATGAAAGTAGTACAGACTGGTCATCCAACCGGTGTCTTGGTCGAAAAGGGAAATATAGGGGTAACGCTGTACACAGTGGTATGACCAGGACTAGATTTGCTATCCACACATAGGAGTAGGTGGCTAGAGTGGACAAAAATGGGACCAACCCAGATATGTTTCTTGGATGTTTGTTTCTCGGGGCAACAAACTATGAATCACCACTTTATGCCCCTGTTTACGTACATGGTGTCAGTCTTCTTTGGTGCACCCTTGTCCCATGCCCTTATACCAAATATTTAGGCTCTGTTCGGAATAAAGGGGCAGAAAACATAGGTCTTGATGAAAATAGAGGAATAGGAAAGGAATGTAGGTATAAAACTATGGAACAGCGACCGGAGGAAACTCTCAAGAGAATGTGTTCGGATGGACTACGAAATGTACAGATTTGTTTTTTTTAGAGTAGCATGCTTGGCAGTATGAGATGCTATTTGTTTATTCAGCTGCACAGTGACTACTCTTGTCCTCACCTCACGTACCACACATAGGTTGATTTTTTTATTCCGGCAAACACAGCACAACAACCTTTCTAACGCATGGCAGCGAGCGCCTGCCTCGTGCTTCCGCCCAAAAAATGAGCAGCGCGTGGATGTTTCTAATCTGATGGAATCAGTACTACCAGACCAGCTTTCCTATGAAACACTATTCACCTTTCCCGTGTTCCGAACGGTTGGAAGGGAAAGAATACGGTAGGAATTGTGTTCCTACGAAAATCCTGCACCAAACCTGTGAACCGGACGCAGCCTTAGCTGTTCTTAATATAATGTCCTGGTAAAAATGAAGCCATGCCACTTTGTTTTTGCCTGTAATTGTTTGAGACTCGACAAGTTTAGCCAAATGTTTTTGCCTGTAATTGTTTGAGACTTTGACTGTTTCCTCTGTGCCTTTTGTGCAAACAGGATATCCAATTCACACAGTTCTTTGTTGTGACCTTTTGGTGCCTTTGCACAAAACTCTTCTTAAAAGAAGTGACTTTTGTGTTGTTTAACTGGAATGTCAGACGGAACAGTTGGTTCATTTTGGTGGAACTGCACAAAGGGAGATCTGTGTTCCAATCCTCATCATCCATATTGGCGCAATAACCATCCTTTATGTAAGAATGATATTTATTGCATGTGTTCATCTCTATTTTCCGACTGCCATGAGAAAATAATGTTGTTTTTTACTAGTACACTTGTACTCCCTCACTGACAAAACCAATTCTGAATTAGAAGGCCAATCATGTACTTGGTTTCACCAACTGGTGAGGAGAAAGAGAAACATAGCATGAAGAGGAAGAAGAAGAAGAATAAAGGTGCCAAGGCGATCTTCTTTGAAGCCGAGAGGCCTCGGTCGAGGCTATTCAAGGGCTCGACAACGACTACCTTACATGTGAGACGATCCTCCGTGGAGGCCTTCCACTTCGATGTCTCACTTAATTAATTAGGAGCACTTAAGTACCACTAATTTATTCTTGCCCTAATTTTCTTGTTGGAGTTAAACAAATCTTTAGTAGGACCCTATGCCGAATCATGTACGTGTGAATGTTTGTCTATGGAGGTGAATCATGTGGTGGAGCAGGGAGGGAATATTATTAGTGTCATGACATAATAGTGCTATTGTTTTACATGTCAATTTATTGCCATTGGTTCAATGAGGCAATGTTTTGCATATTGTCCATCATGAATTTGATGCTCTTGTTTGAGTAATATGCTAATGTCTTCCTATCCTTTCTCACTAAGCTAATGAAGGTTTCACCTTGTTCCTACTTGTGCAAACAGGGATCATGTTGTGCCAATCATACATTTTAGTGGAACTACACAAGACAATACAATGAACTATATCCCAGCCGATTGCTTTAACTCTGCTGGAAGTTCTTGATAATCTTTCGATATAATCTCAAAGACCTTTGGTAAACAAGAGTGATTTCAACCATAAATTTGAAGTGCACAAAAATATATACTATTGTGTGATTCCAGTGAGTGCTTTGTCATCTCTTATGGGACTACATGAATAAGCTTTTTTTCTCAGGTTGGTACAGGCCTAAGGCCTTCATCCATATTAGTTTGTTGTCATCTCTATTTGTATCGTTACTCTTGTCATGAGAAACTCCTTTATCTTTGCACTTTTAAGTTTTGCAACCTATAATAAATGGCAATGCTTTGAGTGTTGAGTTGAGCTAATTTGCACTTGATTAAATAAACTAATACCTCTCTTTAAGCAAGACTACTATGTTGCTAACTTTACCCATTAAGATAATGAGGGTGCTTCTATTTGTTAGTGTATGTTTCATCAACTAGTCCCACTATTACAGAATCTCACTCTCTCAATATATGTGCCAACTTGAGGATGCTCGATTTTGGTGGAACTGCACAAAAACTTTGGGTGCTTCATTGCCTCGACAGCTTCCGTCCTTTCACATCGATCGCTAATATCCGCTTGCTTTCTTCCTTCTTTGTCGATCGCTTGGCTTATCTCGGCTTCGATCAAAGGAAATAGTAATTGATATGCTACCTCACACAGGTTGGTACTGGTCTTTATCCTGATTATTGTGCCTGTCATATGTATTGGTAATTTGGTATTGTGCTATTGTTTGCCGATTTCATAAAGGAGTAATTTGGAGCCTGAACTCGCATGCAAATCATTACATCGGGTGATTTCAGAGAACTGCACAAAATGATCGGATGGGACAGTCTTGATGCTGCTGCTATGTTCTCCAAAGTTCACTCGAGACAAGCATCGATGTTGACAAGAAGTGCCTATATTCATTCGAGTATCAACCGCGTCAACCAATTGTCAAACTCAAGTGTTAGGAGAGTGAACGCCAAAAATATTGCTTGGTGCATAGCCCGAAAACGCAGTCCAGTCTTTGGGCCCAACTTGTGCCTTTTGGTTATCGGCACATATGGTAGCGAACTATATGGCATGGAGTCTAAAGATTCGGACAAGTTGGTTGACGCGTATATTCATCTGGGACTTAATCACCGCACGCCAAGGATGCTCCATTTCAGCTTGAACTGCACAAAAATTTGGGTGGTTCATTTTCTCAACCGCCTCCTTTCTTATGCGCAATGTAGAATTTTGGCGGAATCTGAGGACCAAGATGATCCAATAAACTAGTTGGATGAAAGTAGTGGCCAAGTTGCTCAAACCTCCGTCGACACGAGGCCACTATTTGAGGATAAACCTACAAGCAAAGTTCAGATTATGCAGGTTGCCTCTTATGTACTCGAAAGTTTACTCGTACAAGAACTAATTTTAGCAAGAAGTACCTCTGATTGAACACCATTTACCGATATGTACCCTAGGTAATTAAAGTTCGTCCATGGATCATATTGGCTGTGATCTCAATCATTTGGATGCATAAACATCTTGAACATGTGTATATCTGAATCTTTTGTGAATTATGTATGAATATTGTCGTGTGATCTATCAATCATTTGGATGCATAGATATGTTGAGCTTGTGTATATATGAATCTTTTGAGTTGTTGATAGTGAATGTTGGCTATGAATATGAACGTGTCCTGTGAACCTGAGTTTCATATGAACTGCAACAGAACCAGTTATAACCCTTCTCCTCCTCTCAATCTGCGACTCCACTACCGCGTTTTCCCATCTCCGAGTCGTTCCCGTCTGGGGCCTCGCCGTCGTCCACCGCCTCGCTGTGTTCGATGTGGCGTATTCAACAAAGGAGAGTCATCGGAAGAGGACTGTACGTGGAGAGCCTGACGGCTGGGACCCACGAGGTCCATGGTCGCACGCAAGGAAAGTTCCTCCTTATTAAGCTGAAAAAAATGTTTCCTCCACGACAGCTGGGACCCACCGGCTGTATCTTCGCATCGGAAGGAAGTGCCTCCTTGTTTTGCAAAAAATTATTCATCCGTTGACAGCCGGGACCCGTCAGATTTGGTGGCTGACTTGTGGGCACGCTAAGCGGGACGATGTATGCACGGCTTTGTCAACTTAATCAACAAATGATTCTACCGGTGGACCGTTGGATGTTAATCCAACAGCCGTGCTCCTTCTTCAACCTCTGTTCTTGCTCCTGTCTCCGTGGGCGGCACCGCTGTCTTTGTCGCGCAAGAACCAAAGAAGTTTCCCACTCCTCTCCATCTGCGACTCCTTTGCCCGTCTTCCCCATCTCCGGTCGTTCCGATCAGGTGCGCTCGGACGGTGTGGTCAACATGGTCAACAACCGAGAGTCATCGGAAGATTACTGTACGTGGGAGGCTGACAGTGGGGACGCACCACGCCCATGGACGCATGCATGCATCAGAACGCGGCGAGGTCAACGTGGTCAAGGAACGACTTCCATCGAAAGTATACTGTACGTGGAGAGTCTTAGCTGGGTCCACGGCCACAACAAGTAAGTGCCTCCTTATTACACAGAAAATAATGATTCCTCCAATCGACAAAGAGGGACCCCTTTGGGACGGGCCACCGTATTTTGTGAAAAAAAGCGTTTGCCCCACACTGCTGGGACCCACTGACAAAGCCACCGTATTTCATGAAAAAATGCCCCCCGCTGTCATTTCGTACTCCACCGGAAGTGCCTCCTTATTACGCACAAAAAAATGAATACTCCCCACCTTAGCTGGGACCCACCGTGGTGGGAGGCTGACTTGCGGGCCTCCTACGTGGCCGGGGACGAAGGGCCTTGTCAACTTAGTCAATATGAACGATTCTAGCTCCAGTGACCATATGATGTCCATCCAACGGCTGTAGTGCTTCTTCAACCTCTGGTCTTCTTGCTCCAGCCGCCCAAACCAGCGCCGGTCGTGCCTCATGCTCCTGCCTCCCGTGGCCGGCTGTGTTGCCGCGAAGGACTCACCGCCCCCTAATATTCCCACCGCTGGCCAGGCCCTGCGGTGACGGCAGCCTCACACCGCAGCCAGACCAGTGAACCCTCATAATCCTCTCCGTGCGGGCTTCCACTGTCGCGTCTTCCCCGGCTCCGTGTTGTCCCCTTCCTAGGCCTCGCCGTCGTCCACCGCCGTGGTGCTCTCCGTGCGGCGTGGTCAACGTGGTCAAGGAACGACTTCCATCAGAAGAGTAATCAGACGTGGAGAGGCTGACAGCTGGGTCCACGGCCACAACCCGGTTTTTTTGTGATTTGCCAAGTAAGTCGCTTTGTCAGGCCTGTTGGGCTATAAATCTTTCAAGACGACGAGAGCATTCATTCGGCTGACCGAGAAAATGGCCCATCGGTAATGAGAAATGGGCTGTACATTTTTAAAACACATCAAAGCGGCTATTGGTTTCAAATATCTTTTTTTCATTTTGAGATTTTAAATTACATTAATTTTTATGCGTGGAGAATTTGTTGGATTTTATATTGATATACATTTAGTTTTAAAATCAGTTTGAATGTGAGTCGAAATTTCGGGATTAAAAACAGTTCGGACCGCACCGAAATATGCAAAATTTCGTATAAATTTTTTTAACCGTGGCCACAATATGGGTTGTAATGCTAACAAAAAGAATATGGGCTCCAAAAAAAACCTTAAGAATTAGCAAATGGGCTGTAAATTATTAGAAATAATGGCAGATGGGTTGTATCCTGTTTTCCACAGATTTGAGGCTTTCCTAAAAAAAGGTTGACGCACAAGCAGTGATTGTTGGATGGCCATCCAACGGCCGTCGTGCTTCTTCAATCTCTGCTCTTCCTGCTCGGCCGCTCAAACAAGCGCCCGTGGGACTGCTGCTCCCTCCTCCCTGCGGGCCGGGTGTCGCCACGCAGGCCTCACCGCCCCACCGTACTCCCATCGCTGGCCTAGCCATCCCTCTACTCACCCAAACATGTTGTTATTCTCCGGCGACGGCAGACGAACCAGTAAACCCTTGTTCAGTCGTACTCCCCTCCGCGTGGGAAACAACTGATGAGTCTTCCCTGCCTCCGTGTCATTCCCATCCTAGGCCTCGCCGTCGTCCACCGCCCTGGTGCTCTCGCCGCGGCCTGGTCAACGTGGTCAACGACCGACATGCATCTGAAGTGGACTGTACGTGGAGAGGCCGACAGCTGGGTCCACGGCCGCATGCAAGGAAATGCCTCCTTATTACGCGCAAAATAATGATTCGTCCACCTGACATCAGGGACCCACCGAAAGGGCCTCAGTATTTCACAAAACGCCTACCGCCCGACAGCTCGGACCCACCAGCTATATCTTCGCACGCAAGGAAGTGCCTCCTTATTACGCACAAAAAAAATAAATACTCCCCCTGTTAGCTGGGACCCAGTATAGTGGCAGGCTGACTTGTGGGCCGACTAAGTTGACGGGGACGGAGTGTAGCGACCCGACCCAAAATCGGTCAAGTCTCTGTGTCTGTACCATCCCAAGATCATGCTGGCACTCACAGTACATTGATGAAATAATCAAAGTTCAATCACACCTGAATTTATTACACGGTTCTCATATCGAGTCTTTATTACAATAGAATAAATTCGGCCGAAGGCCAAACTCATAAGAAATAAACTAAGTAAAGCTGCGGAAGCGTAGAAGAATAGTGAGTCCATCCGACTCCATAGGGCAATCGCCAAGCGCGGAGCGTAGCCTCACTCCTGATCGGAATACTCCTCTGCAACATAAGACGTTGCAGCCGTGTAGGTCAGCATTTTGAATATGCTGGCAAGTCATGAAGAGAGAATAACAATAAAAATTACTAACACTATATGCAATTTGGCTGTGGGGCTCTAAGTTTCATCATTTTGCGAAAAGCCAGTTTTTCCCTATACAATGGACTTGTTTGCAAATACTACAAAATTGTTGATAGTTATTGAGATGGTTCCACCAACCAATGTCTCATTCCCAAATTATTAAGTCATAACCCCCTTAATTAATTTATTAATTTCAATGTTGAGATTTCCGAATACTTCCAAGTTCCGGAGGCTCAAATTGTTCGTGAACCGGGACACGGCTAATCGATTAGATCTTTTCTCTGCAGAGGTTTGCGCACTTTACCCGCAAGAATCGTTCCCTCCTTTTAAGTCTTCGCACTTCATGGTGTTTGAAGACGAGACGAACGAAACAGGGTCTTCCGAAGAGTTCTTCTGGCCACTGCCGGTGCCCATCCAATCCTACCGTTCTTCTACATCTCGTAGCACCGTCCGGCCAGAGTCACAACTAGGGTTGACCAAGCCAGAGCCCATAATGGCTTGCGGCTGCACAGGTAAGCTTCCGGTCAATGGGTATACATCCGTCTCTTCGTGGCTGGGTGAAGCTTTCCGCAAGATGTCATGGCACTTCTCCATGCATCCCGCCAACCACTGGGTTCTCCAGGTGCCCGTCAACCGTCCTCCACCCAAAGAGTGAATTTGAAGTCCATCTTGAGCTTGAAGTTCATGGGGTTGTCATCATCTTGACTCTCACATCTCCCTTATGAATTCACTCAACCAACCCCGTCTCTGAGCATAGCAAAAATAAACTACTTCGTCCGGGTCATGGTAACAAGGGGAATTGGTTCATCCTACCTCATGATACTACTCAAGAACATAACTTCAAAATTTCAACTACTGCATGCATGGTGGGGAGGTATAATTCTAATGCAACAAAAATCATAGGTATTGTAAAGAAACATGATCAATGACTTGCCTTGCTGACGATCTTCGTAAGCTAGGGACTCGTGGTAGCAAGCTTCGCACTCCGGGAATTCTACCGAGGCAAACAACAATCATAATAAGCATATCACATATGATCACTTAACATAATAGCATGCTAACATAACACACAAAACAAACGAGTCAAAAACCAAAGAAAACTCGAAGAAAAACCAAATCAAAGCTTTCCTACATCAAGCAACAACTAAGAATAGTTTTACATATCAAAAAATTTCTTAACAGAACCTAAGCATGGGTTTATGTTACCTAACAGAAAGGAATTCATCATGCAACTAGGAGCAAAAAGAATCACCTTAAAAGCTATTATAAAACTCCTATTAGGCCTAAAACAATCCTAGTAAGAGAAAATAAAATAAAAGTTTTATTTATTATAAATAAAAGTTCATGCTCTAAAGTTACAGAAACTAATCAAGAATAAACTATCACATAGTAGAAATAAAATTATTTGCTAATTAAAACAATAGGAAAACAGTAGCTAGTTGAATAAATAGGAATAACATGATTCTGGTTAAAACTTATTTTTTATTAATTTCTAAAATTCCCAAATAAATTCCTACGGTTAGGCAATGTCAAAACAAAGTTGTGACAAAAAGAATCATAAAAAAAAATATCCCTAACTCATTTTATAGCAGATTTACTATTCTGTCTAAATCTAAAATAAAGCAATTTTAAATAATTTTAACATGACTAATTATATTTTCTACAGAAACTACAATAAATTTGCAAACCAACAAAAAAATAATCACTAAAAAATATTAAGTAGATTAAAAGATATAAATTTTTCAAATCTGAAACTATTCTGTTAAAACAGAAACGAAAAAAATAAAACTAAAAGAAAAATCGGCGCTAACGGGCCTATCTAGCGCCCTGGGCGTAATATAACTAAATCGGGCCCTAATGGTTAAACCGAGTCGGCCGGTCCAACTAAACCCTAAATAAACCGATCTAAACCGGAACCAAACCGGTTCACTAAAATAAACCCTAAAATAAAACATACCCCTTCGGGCTTCTAATCTAAACCCTACGTTTAGATCTAACGGCGACGGGAGCTCCGGCGACTTACCGAGGCGGCGACGGTGACGGCGGCTCGGCGACGGCTCCGGCGACTCCAGTGGTCAGGGACGTCGGCGGAGAGGTCCGGCGGGTGCGGACGGGCGAGGGGAGCTCGGGGGTGTGGTCGAGGGGGCTCGAGGGTGGCCGGGGCGGTTGGGGCGAGGCTAATGGCGGCGGCGGCGGCTCGGGTGCTCCGGCGGGGTTTTGCGGCGAGGGGAGGGGATCGAGCGAGGGGGCGAGGGGGGAACGGGGTCGAGGGGGGTATTTATAGGAGGGGGACCTCGACTTGGACGAGGGGCAGGTCGGGAGGGGATCGGGATGAGATCCCGGATCTCGCGGGATCCGGCGAGCGGCGGCGCGCCGTTGTCTTGGGGAGGAAGAAGGTGGGGGCTCGGGTGTCGTGGTCTTGAGGAGGCGTCGGTCAGGCGACCGACGCCGAGGGTTTCAGGCGAGGGGCCTCGGCTGGGCTGGCTCATTGTGGCTGCTTTCCGGGCCGCCGGGCCACTCGGTGGGCCGCCAGTCGCTGGGCCAGTGGTTCGGCCGGGCGCTGGGTCCTTTCCCCTTTTTTTTTGAATATTATAGAGAGGAAAAAATATAATAGATATAAGACATATATATATCAAAATGATCAGGGGAATATTCCCTATGATTTGAACATTTTTCCAGGGGCAAAATCCAAACTTTATAAAAATTCATTTTTCAAAAATTCCAAATAAAACTCAAATTTGAATTCAAACTTTTTGGCAATGTTTTTCCTCTGATATTTTTGGAGTGTCATGTTTACTCCTCTCATACTTTTTCTCAAGTATTTATCAGGCAATATTTTGAAATAATTTCCACTGCCAAAATTTGAATTCAAATTCCAACAACTCCAAAACTTCTGAAACTTCAAATGCCACTCAAATCCAAACAAAATGCATAGATGCTTAGCTATAATTGTAAAACATTCCAAATAGGAAATTTGGGATGTTACAAACCTACCCACCTTAAGATGAATCTCGCCCTCGAGATTCGGGTTGGCTAGCAAATAGGTGCGGGTGGTCTCGAAGGAGGTCTTCTTCTCGCTCCCAGGTGGCTTCCTCTTCGGAGTGATGAATCCACAACACCTTGCAAAACTTGATGATCTTGCTGCGGGTGACTCTGTTCACAGTCTCGAGAATTCGGACGGGTTTCTCCTTATAAGTCAGATCACTGTCGAGATGTATGGCCTCTAGGGGCACTGTGTCTCTCAACGGAATATCGGCCATGTCGGCGTGGCATTTCTTCAGCTGAGAAACATGGAAGACATCATGAACTCCGGACAATCCTTCCGGCAATTCCAGCTTGTAAGCAACTTCTCCACGACGTTCGAGGATTTTGTAGGGGCCAATGAATCGGGGTGCTAACTTTCCTTTGACACCAAACCTCTTGATTCCACGAAGTGGAGACACACGAAGATATGCTCGGTCTCCGCTTCGTAAGTTACTTCCTTGCGTTCTTGTCGGCATAACTCTTACGCCTCGGATCGAGCTATCTTGAGCCTATCTCGAATCAGCTTGACTTTCTCTTCAGAATCTCTGATAAGATCGGAACCGAAAAGTGTTCGATCTCCAACACCATCCCACAAAAATGGTGTTCTGCACCTCCTTCCGTATAGAGCTTCGAAAGGGGCCATCTTCGATCGGGTCCGATAAGCATTGTTGTATGAGAACTCTGCATACGGCAAATTATCATCCCAGCTAGACCCATGGTCTAGCACACAAGCTCTCAACATGTCCTCCGAATCTGGTTGACTCTCTCGGTCATCCATCTGCTCATGGATGAAAGGCTGTACTGAACTCCAGCCTCGTACCCAAAGTTTCATGCAACTGATTCCAAAACTTTGAGGTGAATTTTGTTCCTCTATCTGACACGATACACCTCAAAACTCCATGCAGACATACGATCCTGGTCATGTATATCTTGGCTAACTTAGCACTGGTATAGGTAGTCTTCACGGGAATGAAGTGAGCTACCTTGGTCAATCGATCAACCACTACCCAGATGGAATCATAACCTGAACGGGTCCTAGGTAATCCTGTGATAAAATCCATTCCAAGTTTTTCCCATTTCCACTCGGGAATCGGCAAAGGTTGAAGTAACCCTGCTGGCTTCTGATGTTCCGCCTTTACTCGTTGGCAAACATCGCATACTGCTACGTACTCGGCAATATCCTTCTTCATACCTGTCCACCAGAAACTTTCCTTCAAATCCAGATACATCTTGGTGTTACCGGGGTGAATCGAGTACGGTGAATCATGAGCCTCCTGAAGAATTAGCTTCCTGAGTTCGGGATCATTGGGCACATAAATTCGATCCTCGAACCATATAGCTCCGTATTCATCCTTACGAAATCCTTTAGCTTTTCCTTCATTCATCTTTTCTTTATCTCATCAATTTCCTTGTCCGACTTACGGGCTTCACGAATCCTTTCGGCCAAAGTGGACTGAACTTCCAGAGTTGCAACATATCCTCTCGGAACTATCTCCGCCGGAGATCTCGAGGTCATCGACTAACTCCTGGGTAATCCTCCCGCTATAAGAGTATTTACATAACTCTTACGGCTCGAGCATCTGCTACAACATTAGCCTTTCCCGGTGGTAATGCAATCTCATGTCATAGTCCTTGATTAACTCTAGCCATCTCCTCTGCCGAGGTTCAACTCTTCTGCGTGAAAATATACTTCAAGCTCTTATGATCTCGTGTAAACATCACAACGGTTTCCGATGAGGAAATGTCTCCAGGTCTTGAGTGCATGCACTACGGCTGCTAACTCCAAATCATGTGTGGCATAATTCATCTCGTGAGGTCGTAGGTGCGGAGGTATAAGCTACAACTTTTCCTTCCTGCATGAGTACCCCTCCGAGTCCACGGCGAGAAGCGTCACAATATACCGTAATCCTTGTGTATGTCCGCAAAATCAGCACTGGGCTGTAACCAAACGCTTTCTTCAATTCACGAAACTGGCTTCACAATTCTCGGTCCAAATGTACTTGGCTTCCTTCTTCAACAGCTCGGTCATGGGCTTGGAAATCTTCGAGAAATTCTCAATAAACCTCCGATAATATCCTGCGAGTCCGAGAAAATCGCGGATCTCCTTGATCGAGGTGGGCGTCGCCAATCGGTGATCGATTCAACCTTGGCGGGGTCAATCGCTATTCCTTCTCCTGAAATAACATGTCCGAGGAATCCGACTTCCTTCAGCCAAAATTCACATTTGCTGAACTTGGCATACAACTGATGTTCTCGAAGCTTCTCCAGAACTAGACGCAAATGTTCCTTATGCTCTTCCTCGCTCTTGGAGAATATCAGTATATCATCGATGAACACCACGAGAAACTTGTCCAGATATTCCATAAATACCTTGTTCATCAAATTCATGAAGTATGCAGGGGCATTAGTCAATCCGAATGACATAACGGTATACTCATATAAACCATACCAGTGGTGAATGCTGTTTTGGGTATATCTTTCTCACGGATCTTCAACTGATGATACCCTGATCGAAGATCGATCTTGGAGAATACCTTGGCTCCAACTAGCTGATCAAATAGATCATTAATCATCGGCAGAGGGTACTTGTTCTTGATGGTCACGTCGTTCAACGAACGATAATCCACAACCATTCTCAAGGTTCCATCCTTCTTCTCTACCAAAAGAACTGGGGCTCCCCAAGGTGATGAGCTTGGCCGAATATATCCTTTCTCCAATAGCTCATTAATTTGATTCTTGATCTCTTTCAAATAGTTCGGGGGCATCCGATAGGGTCTCTTGGATATCGGGGCTGTGCGCAATAACTCAATCAGAAATTCAATGTCTCCGTCTGTGGCATTCTGGTAATTCCTCCGGAAACACATCTGGAAAATCTTGCACTCTTGGCACTTCCTCCCAACAACTCCCGTGAGGGAATTCACTGATTCTTCATCCTGCTACGTGCGGATACATACTTTATCCTCTTACGCTCCCGGTGGTGGCGTAATCGACTTCTTGAGCGATCTATGTTTCCTTCAAACTTCGTCAACCAATCCATGCCTAGGATTACATCCAAGGTCCGGGTTTCCAATACTATGAGGTCTGCGGAAATTTATGGTTTCCGATGTTGAGGGTTGCATGATAGCCTAAACCTGCCATCATTTCTCCTCCTGCGGAACTGACGCGAAGGGGGCTTCTAAGGGTTTTAGTGGGCAACCCGTACTTTTCCACAACTACCCTTGATATGAATGAATGCGTTGCACCGTAATCAAAGAGTACCAAGATCTTGAGCGTGAATTCAATAAAAACTTACCAACCACGATTGTTCGGCTGATCATAGACGTCCTCCACGTCAATGTGGTTCACCCGAGCACGAGGAAAGGGTTGGGCTTCTTATTTGAGCTTCCATTGCCGTTTCCATTCCTGCTTGGCCTCCGGGCGATCGGTGGCATAGTGCCCTGTTTTACGGCACTTGAAGCAGGTGATGTGACTCGGATCCTTGAGCAGGCGGGGCGATCTTTGGTTACCATTGCCGTTTCCATTGCCATTTCCATTGCCTGACTTGTTGTCCTGGTTACCGTTGTTCCCATTTCCTCCATGGTTATGTCTTCCATGGTTGTGATGGGTATGCCCTCCTGAGTATGGGGCATAGTGGGGCTTCTGCTGAGCTCCAGAGTTGTATTTCCCCTGGCCATACTTCCGCTTGCGGCTATCAATCTGCTGCTGCTTGCCTTCAAGTATGGTGGCCTTGTCTACCAGCTCCTGGTAGTTGGTGAAGGTAGCCACCATTAGCTGCATACCCAGCTCGTCATTGAGTCCCTCGAGAAACTTCTCCGCTGCGGCATCTGTGGCCACATCATCCGGGGCATAGCGAGCTAACTTGTTGAACTCATCCACGCATCGCCCCACAAGACGGTTCCCCTGGCGTAAGTTGTGGAACTCACGCTTCTTGAGCTCATGGCTCCGGCTGAAACATGAGCGTCTGCGGAAAGCTTCTTGGGAACTGATCCCACGTGATGGTGGCGATGGGATAAGTGGTGGTGTAGTTCCCCCACCACGAGGCTGCAGGTCCATCAAGTTGATGTGCGGCAAAGCGCACCTTCTCTGCATCCGTGCATCCAACAGCGATTAACTCTCTTCCGACCTTGCGGAGCCAATCATCGGCCACAATCGGCTCAGAGCTGCTAGAGAACACTGGCGGATTCAGCCTTAGGAATCGAGTCAAGTTGTCAACAGGGGGTGGTGGCGGTGGATTGTTGTTGTTGTTGTTGTTCTGGTTCTGGATGAGCATCTGCATGAGGGCATTCTGCTGCTGGATCAGCTGGGTGAGCTCGGCGGAAAGTTGAGACCGGTGTCACGTCTCGGAGGCATCTGGTGTTTTGGAGTGGATGAGAAAATTAGAATAGAACAATGGTCTAATGAGAAAATATCACTACCCATATGAATGCACAATCATAATCACACCAATCATTTATTCAATCCACTCAAACATGGTTCAAACTCGATTACAAAATGCTCACGACTAATCGAAAATAATGACCTAACTGATCGACGAAAAAGTAAAATAACATGGCGGTCGACTAAATGTCTTCATCACTAATCCTTGCGTCCTCTGGTGCGGTGTCCTCCGGTGTGGCGTCCTCTGATGCGGCGCCTCCTCTTGCGGCTTTCTCCAGTGGAGCTCACTTCATAATCCTGATCATTGCTCACGAGAGGTCCGTCATCTCCACTCGGAAAAAGGTCCTCTCCCAAGTCCATCTTTTCCTCTAATGCGGCAACATTCATCTTCGTGTTGTCGACTCTCTCCATGAAGTCCGCGATTTCTTCCTCATGGTCAAGGAAGTCTGCGTGTGCCTTCTCCTCCAGTTCCAGTTCACGGAACAACAGCCTCCTGTGTACCTTCGAGTTACGGCGAGTCTGGATCTCCCGTTTCCTGAGGAGACACTCCAAGTCTTGGACATACGAGAGAATGGAGTCGCCCTCTGATACGGATGATATCTCCATTCCTTGCTCATGAGAAACCATGGCGAGGTCTGATGGATCGAGCTCGGCCCTGTACTCTTCTCGGAGATGTCCGAGTGCATGATAAATCGCCATGTCTCTTCCGAGGATCCAATTGAAATCGGTAAACTCAAAGTCAATAGGCTCTGTATGTCCTCCGAAGGTTCTCCCTGGAATGTGCACCTCAATCCTGTAGCGAGTATCCGTCGAAAGCGCATTGGTAGGCTTCCCGGTGATTGAGGGCAGAGCAATCTTCAGCTTCTTCACGATCTGGACCAGCTTCCTGCCGAAAGGCATCGTCTCATCTGGCTGGCAAAACTCCGGTAGCAAAACTGGGGTGAACTCGTGACCATCTAGTATGTTGAAAATCGGAGAGAAGTCAGAAATGAACAGGGGAGAATTACGGAATGATAAGGATATAAAATAATTAGTCTCTTCCTATGGCTTTCTGATCCTAGGGGTTACGTCCTACGGTCAGCGTGTGCTCTGAATACCATCTCTGTAGCGACCCGACCCAAAATCGGTCAAGTCTACGTATGCATACCATCCCAAGATCATCTTTGGCACCCACAGTACATTGATGAAATAATCAAAGTTCAATCACACCTGAATTTATTACACGGTTCTCATATCGAGTCTTTATTACAATAGAATAAATTTGGCCGAAGGCCAAACTCATGAGAAATAAACTAAGTAAAGCTGCGGAAGCGTAGAAGAATAGTGAGTCCATCCGACTCCATAGGGCAATCGCCAAGCGCGGAGCGTAGCCTCACTCCTAATCGGAATACTCCTCTGCAACATAAGACGTTGCAGCCGTGTAGGTCAGCATTTTGAATATGCTGGCAAGTCATAAAGAGAGAATAACAATAAAAATTACTAACACTATATGCAATTTGGCTGTGGGGCTCTAAGTTTCATCATTTTGCGAAAAGCCAGTTTTTCCCTATACAATGGACTTGTTTGCAAATACTACAAAATTGTTGATAGTTATTGAGATGGTTCCACCAACCAATGTCTCATTCCCAAATTATTAATTCCTAACCCCCTCAATTAATTTATTAATTTCAATGTTGAGATTTCCGAATACTTCCAAGTTCCAGAGGCTCAAATTGTCCGTAACCGGGGACACGGCTAATCGATTAGATCTTTTCTCTGCAGAGGTTTGCGCACTTTACCCGCAAGAATCGTTCCCTCCTTTTAAGTCTTCACACTTCATGGTGTTTGAAGACAGGACGAACGAAACAGGGTCTTCCGAAGAGTTCTTCGGCCATCGCCGGTGCCCATCCAATCCTACCGTTCTTCTACATCTCGTAGCACCGTCCGGCCAGAGTCACAACTAGGGTTGACCAAGCCAGAGCCCATAATGGCTTGCGGCTGCACAGGTAAGCTTCCGGCCAATGGGTATACATCTGTCTCTTCGTGGCTGGGTGAAGCTTTCCGCAAGATGTCATGGCACTTCTCCATGCATCCCGGCTAACCACTGGGTTCTCCAGGGTGCCCGTCAACCGTCCTCCACCCAGTAGTGAATTTCGAAATCCATCTTGAGCTTGAAGTTTATGGGGTTGTCATCATCTTGACTCTCACATCTCCCTTATGAATTCACTCAACCAACCCCGTCTACGAGCATAGCAAAAATAAACTACTTCGTCCCGGGTCATGGTAACAAGGGGAATTGGTTCATCCTACCTCATGATACTACTCAAGAACATAACTTCAAAATTTCAACTACTGCATGCATGGTGGGGAGGTATAATTCTAATGCAACAAAAATCATAGGTATTGTAAAGAAACATGATCAATGACTTGCCTTGCTGACGATCTTCGTAAGCTAGGGACTCGTGGTAGCAAGCTTAGCACTCAGGAATTCTACCGAGGCAAACAACAATCATAATAAGCATATCACATATGATCACTTAACATAATAGCATGCTAACATAACACACAAAACAAAGCGAGTCAAAAACCAAAGAAAACTCAAGAAAAACCAAATCAAAGCTTTCCTACATCAAGCAACAACTAAGAATAGTTTTACATATCAAAAATTTTCTTAACAGAACCTAAGCATGGGTTTATGTTACCTAACGAGAAAGGAATTCATCATGCAACTAGGAGCAAAAAGAATCACCTTAAAAGCTATTATAAAACTCCTATTAGGCCTAAAACAATCCTAGTAAGAGAAAATAAAATAAAAGTTTTATTTATTATAAATAAAAGTTCATGCTCTAAAGTTACAGAAACTAATCAAGAATAAACTATCACATAGTAGAAATAAAATTATTTGCTAATTAAAACAATAGGAAAACAGTAGCTAGTTGAATAAATAGGAATAACATGATTCTGGTTAAAACTATTTTTATTAATTTCTAAAATTCCCAAATAAATTCCTACGGTTAGGCAATGTCAAAACAAAGTTGTGACAAAAGAATCATAAAAAAATATCCCTAACTCATTTTATAGCAGATTTACTATTCTGTCTAAATCTAAAATAAAGCAATTTTAAATAATTTTAACATGACTAATTATATTTTCTACAGAAACTACAATAAATTTGCAAACCAACAAAAAAATAATCACTAAAAAATATTAAGTAGATTAAAAGATATAAATTTTTCAAATCTGAAACTATTCTGTTAAAACAGAAACGAAAAAAAATAAAACTAAAAGAAAAATCGGAGCTAACGGGCCTATCTAGCGCCCTGGGCGTAATATAACTAAATCGGGCCCTAATGGTTAAACCGAGTCGGCCGGTCCAACTAAACCCTAAATAAACCGATCTAAACCGGAACTAAACCGGTTCACTAAAATAAACCCTAAAATAAAACGTACCCCTTCGGGCTTCTAATCTAAACCCTACGTTTAGATCTAACGGCGACGGGAGCTCCGGCGACTTACCGAGGCGGCGACGGCGACGGCGGCTCGGGCGGCGACGGCTCCGGCGACTCCGGTGGTCGGGGCGTCACGGAGAGGTCCGCCAGTGACGGCGAGAGCTCGGGGTGGGGTCGAGGGCTCGAGGTGGCCGGGCGGTCGGGCGAGGCTAATGGCGGCGGCGGCGGCTCGGTTGCTCGGCGGGTTTTATGGCGAGGGAGGGTCGAGCGAGGGGGCGAGCACGGGTCGAGGGGGTATTTATAGGAGGGGACCTCGACTTGGACGAGGCAGGTCGGGAGGATCGGGATGAGATCCCGGATCTCATGAGGATCCCGGGCGGCCGCCGTTGGCTTGGGAGGAAGAAGGTGGGGGCCGGGTGTCGTGAGTCTTGGGAGAGGCGTCGGTCAGGCGACCGATCTGGGAGGGTTTCAGGCGAGGCTCGGCCTGGGCCGGCTTCATTGTTGGGCTTTCAGTATTTGGCTCATTTGAGCCAGCTCGGTGGGCCGCCAGTCTTTGGCTGGGCAATTAGCTGGTGGCGCTGGGTCCTTTCCCCTTTTTTTAATATTAGGGAGAGGAAAAAATATAATAGATATAAATATTTTATATAAGACATATATATATCAAAATGATCAGGGGAATATTCCCTATGATTTGAACATTTTTTCAGGGGCAAAATCCAAACTTTATAAATATTCATTTTTCAAAAATTCCAAATAAAACTCAAATTTGAATTCAAACTTTTTGGCAATGTTTTTCCTCTGATATTTTTGGAGTGTCATGTTTACTCCTCTCATACTTTTTCTCAAGTATTTATCAGGCAATATTTTGAAATAATTTCCTCTTCAAAAATTTGAATTCAAATTCCAACAACTCCAAAACTTCTGAAACTTCAAATGCCACTCAAATCCAAACAAAATGCATAGATGCTTAGCTATAATTGTAAAACATTCCAAATAGGAAATTTGGGATGTTACACGGAGGGCTTTGTCAACTTAGTCAATATGCATGATTCTAGCTCCAGTGACCGTAGGATGTCCATCCAACGGCCGTAGTGCTTCTTCAACCTCTGGTCTTCTTGCTCCAGCCGCCCAAACCAGCGCCGGTCGTGCCTCGTGCTCCTGCCTCTCGTGGTCGGCTGCGATGCGGCGGAGGCCTCACCGCCCCCTACTACTCGCACCGCTGGCCAGGCCATCCCTCTACTCACCCACACCCCCTGTTATTCTACGGCGACGGCAGCCTCACACCGCAGCGAACCAGTGAACCCTCGTACTCCTCTATGCATGGGAATCCACTGCCGCGTCTTCCCCGGCTCCGCGTCGTCCCCTTCCTAGGCCTCGCCGTCGTCCACCGCCCTGGTGCTCTCGGCGGGGCGTGGTCAACGTGGTCAAGGAACGGCTTCCATCGGACGTGGGATGCGTGGAGAGGCCGATACCGGGTCCACGGCTGCAGCAAGGAAGTGCCTCCTTATTACGCGCAAAATAATTATTCCTCCACCGACAATGGGACCCACCGGACGGGCCACCATATTTCGTGAAAAAATGTTTCCCCCTGACTGCTGGGACCCACCAGCTACACCTTCGCACGCAAGGAAGTGCGTCCGGGCAAAAAAAAACGATTCGCCCCCCTGACTGCTGGGACCCACCAGCTACAACTTCACATGCAAGGAAGTGCCTGACAGTCGGGACCCACCTGGTCGAAGCGTACGTAGTGTTGTCATTCTGGTCGCGAACGTGTAATGCATATCTTGGTCGATGTAGAGGCGCGCACGTGTCGTAGATGTAGATGTGCGCACGTAGCATGTACACATACGTACAGCGGCGAGGGTGCAAGAAAGAAAATACGGCCACGTACTTACATACGGGTAGGGTCTCTAACGCCTATCGCGCATACGTACATGGCTGGGTCGGAATGGAGAAACAGCGTCGTCGTCGTGTTCATGGGGAGCCAACCGGCTGGGTTGGAACGGAATGTGTGGTCGTGTTCATCGGGAGGGCTTGGACGGAACAGGCGATGGAAACGAGGCCTGGCGTACCGCACAACAGAGGAAACGGCCTTGTGTTCGACCGGCCACATTCGAAACGGGGTCCTGTTGATCGGGAGGGGCCTGGCGTACCGCAAAACGGAGGAAACGGACCTCCTACGGTCGAAACGGGGGTCCTGTTGATCGAGAGGGGTGTGGCGTACCGCAAAACGGAGAAAACAGACTTGTGTTGGAGTGCTACGGTCGAAATGGGGGTCCTGTTCATCGGGAGGGGTGTGGCGTACCACAAGATGGACGAAACGGACTTGTGTTGGAGCGCTATACGGTCGAAAGCAGGGGAGGGTGTGGCATACCGCAAAACGGGACTGCACGGGATACTGTTCATCTCCACCGTCGACCTCCTCCAGCCTCCACGGGCTACCGTCGACCTCCTCCAGCCTCCACGGGCTCCTGTTCATCCAGCCTCCAGTGCGCGCTGCTCCACCGGCTACTGTTCAACAGCCCCTCCACGGGCACCCCTCCACCTTCTATTGTTCATCCAGCCCTCCACACCACAGGATCCTGTTCAACCACCCCTCCACGGCCACCCCTCCACCGTCTACTGTTCATCCAGCCCTCCACACCACGGGTTCATGTTTATCCAGAGGCAACACCATCGCTCACTGTTCATCCAACCCCCCCATAGCGCCATCGCTCATCCCAGAGGCAGCATCGATCGGCTTCGATTAGCGATGGCGAAGGAATCGCTCCCATCGGGTTCGATTAACAGCCATCGATCGATCGCTCGGGTTCGATAACGCGTAGCCTGCAGTCTGTCGCCGGGTTCGATTAGAGCCCAACGCCGCCTCGCTTCGGCTTGATTAGAGCCAACGCCGCACACACGCCAGCGTGCGTCACGAGAAAGCAGCGCATTGCTCCGCCCCGACCTCCCATCGTATCCGCAACTCCACGAAATTTTCCTCCCCTCGCTTCTACCACGGTTTTTCCATCATGGACGGCCCAAAGAATGTCATGCAGCTGCGTCTTCGCCCGCCCGGGGCGAAAAGCCCATTTTACATCATGATTTTTGTCATAGAAGTAGGAGCCCACCTCATCTATGATGATACCGGGTTTTGTCAGAATTATCGTCATAGAAGTGTCATATGTATGACAAAAAAAAAATTCGTTCGGCCCAAAATGTCACGGATGTGTCTTTTTTTTTGTAGTGGATGTTGATAATGGTATCGTTAAATTGAAGCTATTTCCTTTTTCGCTTAGAGATCGTGCTAAAGCTTGGTTTTCGTATTTGCCTAAAAATAGTATTGATTCATGGAATAAGTGCAAAGACGCTTTTATCTCTAATTATTTTCCTCCCGCTAAGATCATCTCTCTTAGAAACGATATTATGAATTTTAAGCAACTTGATCATGAACATGTTGCACAAGCTTGGGAGAGGATGAAATTAATGATACGTAATTGCCCTACTCATGGTTTGAATTTGTGGATGATTATACAAAAAAATTATGCCGGATTGAATTTTGCTTATAGAAACCTTTTAGATTCGGCCGCGAGAGGCACTTTTATGGAAATCACTTTAGGAGAAGCTACTAAACTCCTAGATAATATTATGGTTAATTATTCTCAATGGCACACTGAAAGATCTACTAATAAAAAAATGCATGCGATAGAAGAAATCAATGTTTTGAGTGGAAAGATGGACGAACTTATGAAATTATTTGCTACTAAGAGTGTTTCTTCTCATCCTAATGACATGCCTTTGTCTATTTTGATTGATTATAATAATGAATCTATGGATGTGAATTTTGTTGGTAGGAATAATTTTGGTAACAACGCGTATAGAGGAAACTTTAATCCTTGGCCTTATCCTAGTAATTCCTCTAATAATTATGGAAATTCCTACAACAACTCTTATGGAAATTTAAATATGCCCTCTGAATTTGAGACTAGTGTTAAAGAGTTTATGAATTCGCAAAAGAATTTTAATGCTTTGCTTGAAGAGAAATTGCTGAAAGTTGATGAATTGGCTAGGAACGTTGGTAAAATTTCTCTTGATGTTGATTCTTTAAAGCTTAGATCTATTCCTCCTAAGCATGATATCAATGAGTCTCTCAAAGCCATGAGAATTCCCATTGATGAGTGCAAAGAAAGAACCGCTAGGATGCGTGCTACGAAAGATGCCTTTATTAAAGCGTGTACTTCTAGTTCCTATGAAAATAAAGATGAAGATCTAAATGTTATTGATGTGTCCCTGATTGAATCTTTGTTTTGCAATATGAATCTTGATAATGACGGGACTGAATATGATCCACCCTTACCTAGAAGGCGTTCCAAAAATTCGGAGTTTGTAGATCTTGATGCAAAAATAGATAAAAGTGGGATTGAAGAAATCAAAACCCTAGATGTTGCTAAACCCACTATTTTGGATTTCAAGGAATTTAATTATGAAAGTTGCTCTTTGATTGATTATATTTCCTTGTTACAATCCGTGCTAAATTCTCCTCACGCTTATAGTCAAAATAAAGCGTTTACTAAACATATCGTTGATGCCTTGATGCAATCTCATGAAGAAAAACATGAGTTGGAAGTTTCTATCCCTAGAAAAATTTATGATGAGTGGGAACCAACTATTAAAATTAAGATTAAGGATCATGAATTTTATGCTTTATGTGATTTGGGTGCGAGTGTTTCCACTATTCCCAAAACTTTGTGTGATTTGCTAGATTTCCGCGATTTTGATGATTGCTCTCTAAACTTCCACCTTGCGGAATCCACGATTAAGAAACCTATGGGAAGAATTAATGATGTTCTTATTGTTGCAAATAGGAATTATGTGCCCGTAGATTTTATCGTTCTTGATATAGATTGCAATCCTTCATGTCCTATTATTCTTGGTAGACCTTTTGTTAGAACGATTGGTGCAATTATTGATATGAAGGAAGGGAATATTAGATTCCAATTTCCATTAAAGAACGTGATAAAATACTGATTCCAATTGATGCTGATCAATAAACAAATTTCCTAGGTCTTCCTATTTTGGCTGAATTTGTGGAGTTCCAGAAGTTTGTGGAGTTCCTATTTTGACAGATTCTGTTTTTCGTGTGTTGTTTGCTTATTTTGATGAATCTATGGCTAGTAAAATAGTTTATAAACCATAGAGAAGTTGGAATACAGTAGGTTTAACACCAGTATAAATAAAGAATGAGTTCATTAAAGTACCTTGTAGTGGTCTTTTGTTTTCTTTCGTTAACGGAGCTCACGAGATTTCTGTTGAGTTTTGTGTTGTGAAGTTTTCAAGTTTTGGGTGAAATCTTTTGATGGATTATGGAACAAGGAGTGTCAAGAGCCAAAGCTTGGGGATGCCCATGGCACCCCCAAGATAATCTATGGACACCGAAAAGTCAAAGCTTGGGGATGCCCCGGAAGGCATCCCCTCTTTCGTCTACTTCCATCGGTAACTTTACTTGGAGCTATATTTTTATTCATTTATGTGTTTTCTTTGGAGCGTCTTGTATGATTTGAGTATTTGTTTTTTAGTTTATCATAATCATACTTTCTTTACACACCTGTTGAGAGAGCCATACATGATTTGGAAAGTATTAGAATACTCTTTGTGCTTCACTTATATCTTTTGAGTTATATAGTTTTTCTCTAGTACTTCACTTATATCTTTTAGAGCACGGTGCTGGATTTGTTTTAAAGAAACTATTGATCTCTCATGCTTCACTTAGATTATTTTGAGAGTCTTAAATAGCATGGTAATTTGCTTAAATAATCCTAATATGCTAGGTATACAAAAATAGTAAAAACTTTCTTATGAGTGTGTTGAATGCTAAGAGAAGTTTGATGCTTGATGATTGTTTTGAGATATGGAGGTATTAATATTAAAGTCGTGCTAGTTGAGTAGTTGTGAAATTGAGAAATGCTTGTGTTGAAGTTTGCAAGTCCTGTAGCATGCACGTATGGTAAACGTTATGTAACAAATTTGAAACATGAGGTGTTCTTTGATTGTCTTCCTTATGAGTGGCGGTCGGGGACGAGCGATGGTCTTTTCCTACCAATCTATCCCCCTAGGAGCAGGCGCGTAGTGCTTTGGTTTTTGATGGCTTGTAGATTTTTGCAATAAGTATGTGAGTTCTTTATGACTAATGTTGAGTCCATGGATTATACGCACTCTCACCCTTCCATCATTGCTAGCCTCTTCGGTTCCATGCATTGCCCTTTCTCACATTGGGAGTTGGTGCAAACTTCGCCGGTGCATCCAAACCCCGTGATATGATATGCTCTTTCACACATAAACCTCCCTATATCTTCCTCAAAACAGCCATCATACTACCTATTATGGCATTTCCATAGCCATTTCGAGATATATTGCCATGCAACTTTCCACCATTCCGTTTATCATGACACATTCATCATTGTCATATTGCTTAGCATGATCATGTAGATGACATAGTATTTGTGGCAAAGCCACCATTCATAATTCTTTCATACATGTCACTCTTGGTTCGTTGCATATCCGGTACATCACGGAGGCATTCATATAGAGTCATACTTTGTTCTAGTATCGAGTTGTAATCATTGAGTTGTAAATAAATAGAAGTGTGATGATAATCATTTTCTAGAGTATTGTCCCAAGTGAGGAATAAAAAAAAGAGAAAGGCCATAAAAAAGAGAAGGCCCAAAAAAATGAGAGAAAAAGAGAGAAGGGACAATGTTACTATCCTTTGCCACATTTGTGCTTCAAAGTAGCACCATAATCTTCATGATAGAGAGTCTCTTGTTTTGTCACTTTCATTTACTAGTGGGAATTTTTCATTATAGAACTTGGCATGTATATTCCAACAATGGGCCTCCTCAAGTGCCCTAGGTCTTCGTGAGCAAGCAAGTTGGATGCACACCCACTTAGTTTTCTTTTATTGAGCTTTCATACATTTATAGCTCTAGTGCATCCGTTGCATGGCAATCCCTACTCCTTGCATTAACATCAATCGATGGGCATCTCCATAGCCCGTTGAATAGCCTCGTTGATGTGAGACCTTCTCCTTTTTTGTCTTCTCCACATAACCCACATCATCATATTCTATTCCACACATAGTGCTATGTCCATGGCTCGCGCTCATATATTGCGTGAAAGTTTATAGGTTTGAGATTACTAAAGTATGAAACAATTGCTTGGCTTGTCATCGGGGTTGTGCATGATGAGAGCATTCTTGTGTGACGAAAATGGAGCATGACTAAACTATTTGATTTTGTAGGGATGAACTTTCTTTAGCCATGTTATTTTGAGAAGACATAATTGCTTAGTTAGTATGCTTGAAGTATTATTATTTTCATGTCAATATGAACTTTTGTCTTGAATCTTTCAGATCAGAATATTCATACCACAATTAAGAAGAATTACATTGAAATTATGCCAAGTAGCACTCCGCATCAAAAATTCTGTTTTTATCATTTACCTACTCGAGGACGAGCAGGAATTAAGCTTGGGGATGCCTGATACGTCTCCAACGTATCTATAATTTTGATGCTCCAGGCTATATTATCTACTGTTTTGGACAATATTGGGCTTTATTTTCCACTTTTATATTATTTTTGGGACTAACCTATTAACCGGAGGCCCAGCCCAGAATTGCTATTTTTTGCCTATTTCAGAGTTTCGAAGAAACGGAATATAAAACGGAGTCCAAACGGAATGAAACCTTCGCGAACGTGATTTTCTCACCGAACGTGATCCAGGAGACTTGGACCCTAAGTCAAGGAAGCTTCGAGGAGGGCACGAGGTAGGGGGGCGCGCCCACCCCCCCAGGGTGCACCCTCCACCCTCTTGGGGCCCATGTTGCTCCACTGACGTACTTCTTCCTCCTATATATACCTACGTACCCCCAAACGATCAGATACGGAGCCAAAAACCTAATTCCACCCCCGCAACCTTCTATACCCACGAGATCCCATCTCGGGGCCTGTTTCGGAGCTCCGCTGGAGGGGGCATCCACCACGGTGGGCTTCTACATCAACACCATAGCCTCTCCAATGAAGTGTGAGTAGTTTACCTCAGACCTTCGGGTCCATAGTTAGTAGCTAGATGGCTTCTTCTCTCGGTTTGGATCTCAATACAATGTTCCCGCCTCTCTCGTGGAGATCTATTCAATGTAATCTTCATTTTTGCGGTGTGTTTGTTGAGGCCGATGAATTGTGGGTTTATGATCAAGATTATCTATGAACAATATTTGAATCTTCTCTGAATTCTTTTATGTATGATTGGTTGTCTTTGCAAGTCTCTTTGAATTATCAGTTTGGTTTGGCCTACTAGAATGGTTTTTCTTGCATTGGAGAAGTGCTTAGCTTTGGGTTCAATCTTGCGGTGTCCTTTCCCAGTGACAGTAGGGGCAGCAAGGCACGTATTGTACCATCGAGGATAACAAGATGGGGTTTTTATCATATTGCATGAATTTATCCCTCTACATCATGTCATCTTGCTTAAGGCGTTACTCTGTTTTCTTGAACTTAATACTCTAGATGCATGCTGGATAGCGGTTGATCGATTGGAGTAATAGTAGTAGATGCAAAAGGTGGAGTCGGTCTACTTGTCTCGGACGTGATGCCTATATACATGATCATACCTAGATATTCTCATAACTATGCTCAATTCTGTCAATTGCTCAACAGTAATTCGTTCACCCACCGTAAAATACTTATGCTCTTGAGAGAAGCCACTAGTGAAACCTATGGCCCCCGGGTCTATTTCCATTATATTAATCTTCCATCACTTTATTTATTGCCTTTGTTTTTACTTTTATTTTTTTTTAATTTGCATCTTTATCATTAAAATACCAAAAATATTATCTATCATCTCTATCAGATCTCACTCTCGTAAGTGACCGTGAAGGGATTGACAACCCCTAATCGCGTTGGTTGCGAGGAGTTATTTGCTTTGTGTAGGTGCGAGGGACTCGCGTAGCCTCCTCTTTGGATTGATACCTTGGTTCTCAAAAACTGAGGGAAATACTTACGCTACTTTGCTGCATCATCCTTTCCTCTTCAAGGAAATCCAACGCAGTGCTCAAGAGGTAGCAGGGCTTCTTTTGGTCCATAAAAAATCATCCAAAATTGGCACGTCAATTGGACTCCATTTGTATTCCTTTTCTGTAAAACTCAAAAACAAGGAAAAAACAGAAACTGACACTGGGCTCTAGGTTAATAGGTTAGTCCCAAAAATCGTATAAAATATCATATAAATGCATATAAAACATCTAAGATGGATAATATAATAGCATGAATACTTCATAAATTATAGATATGTTGGAGACGTATCAAACACCCTCACTTAGCCATAGGAGTTTGACAATAAAAATATATGCGCAGCCCCTAGTATCCAAACTAGGATGTTGTAAACACCTGATCGGGTAAGTACCGATCCCTCGCGTAGTGCGGAAAAAATCTCTAACGATTTGAGACCTCTGAAGAGCTGACTGGCTCTCGCCGCATCATGATTGTCAGTTTTCGGCTTTCTCTACTGAGGTGCTCATCCGGGTAAACCAGGGCACAATCGCAGTAGTTCTCCCTTTACTATCCTAGCAGATATAACGAAACGTAAGGTAGCAAGCACAGGAGCCGGGCAACCCAACTATTGACCAAAGACATGATTCGGAGCCAATGCATATAGTGCTAAATTCGGGGTGCCGAACTATACTGTAAAAAGTGTTCTGACTTGGTTGCCGTATTGCGGGGCGCTATGAAGCCCCTGGCAGATTGAAACGTACCATAGTGTACGGGTGCTATCTGATGAGGTTATCAACAGAAAAAGGAAAACAGGAAAGAAGAAAAGTAAGCTAGGGCCGCAGAATTTGGGCTGCAAACTCTTTTTCATTATAATTTGGTAATATGTCAATGCGCATTCATACAAATAGTGCAATAAGCAAAAGGCTATTTAACATGCCACAACCAAGGGAGACCTACGTGTGGGTCCTAAAAACAGGTAGAGTGATCGCTAACGAGACCACCTAGAAATTCCCCTATACGTCTGTGCTTCTTGCCATCTTGGTGTATTTATCCTTCAAAAGGACCGGTGATCAGGCCATCAGGGAAGGACTGTGGAAAAGAAACCTGAAAAGGAGAAAAGAAAAGAAGAAACAATGAAAGTATGTGTGTCCGGGGACGGTCGCGCCGCATTGTGGATCACAAACTAGTTATGCCTCTGTCTATGCCCATGGTATTTTGAGTGCGTAGTTATGTACGCACGGTACGAATGCCGCCACTTGATCGGGATTGGGACGGAGGCCAAATTGCTAGTCGAGCTCTTGACGAGCTGGGTTGTCCTGCTGTAGAATAGTCCGGACTCTCTTGACAGTGTTCGGGAGGTCGGCCCCCGAATTAAGGTTTTGCTTGCAAAGGCCGCTCTGTACTTTTCCTGCTAAGGTAGCGGTGTGCTCCTCAGTGCGGAGCGAGCGTTTCATGTTTCCATTAACTGTTATGACGGCGCGTGGTCCGGGCATCTTGAGCTTGAGATAAGCATAGTGTGGCACTGCATTGAATCGAGCAAATGCGGTTCGTCCCAGTAGTGCATGATAGCCGTTGCAGAAGGGGACGATATCGAAGATTAACTCTTCGCTTCTGAAGTTGTCCGGAGATCCCAAGAAGACCTCTAGTGTGATTGAGCCCGTACAGCGGGCCTCTACACCTGGTATGACTCCTTTAAAGGTAGTCTTTGTGGCCTTGATTCGTGATGGATTAATGCCCATTTTGCGCACTGTATCCTGATAGAGCCAGTTAAGGCTGCTGCCACCGTCCATGAGGACTCGCGTTAGGTGGAATCCATCAATTATTGGGTCAAGGACCAGTGCGGCTGAATCGCTGTAAGTGCATCTAGTGCCCCTTAGTGATTTTGGTGTATTTAAGACTTATAGGTTAAGTGACTAATGTGTTTATGAGTGTACACAGGTCTATAAGTCTATGACGAGTTTGATATTTACAGAGAAAGTCGGCCCCTAAAAATGAAGTTCTTCGACTGAAGACTTTGGTATTCTGAAGACTTTCTGAAGACTTTGAAAGTGAAGAAATTGGTGTGACCTTAAATACTTGGTATTCATTTGAGGAACATGAAGCGTGAACAATTTTGTTTTCGTAGTTTCATTTTATCTTTCTTGAGTCATAGAAAACATCGTACTGTTAAAGGGGGTCGAGGAAATACTAAGGAAAAATTTCCATGTGATGCTCAACTCAAAATCCTACACCTACCAATCCCTTCGAGTGAAGCCATTGGAAATCTCATACAGTTCAGTCAATTTCTTGATGTGAGAGGCGAAGTTCTTACAGTCATTTGAGGAATTTGGTCCTGACCGAGGAGTTAGAAATTCGCCAAAGGTCGGATTGCCTACACAGTGAGGAACATGATAGCCCTGAGGAATTTGAGAGTCAAATTTCCGACCGTTGCTGTGCTGCGTGCCAGCTATCCCAAAAATATCTTATCCACCTAACGGTCATATCATTGAAGGGCATTTATGTCTTCATGTCGGGCTGCTCCCTAGGCTATAAATAGCCACCCCCTACAACCACTAGCTGGTTGGCTGCTCGAGAGAAACCGACACTTGTCGGTTGAGAGCATCCCATCCTCAGGGACTTTGAGCGAAAATCATCGAAAGTGAGGAAAACCCAAAACCAAACACCTACAAACCCAAAGTGATTGAGCATCATCAAGAGATTGATCCTGCGTGGATCCGGCGCTTGTTACCTTTGAAGATCTGTGCTTCTTCCAGACGGTTAGGCGTCATGGTCTAGAAGCATCCAAGAGGAATTGTGGATCGCCGAAAGTGACCGAGTCTGTGAAGGTTTGGAAGTCGCTCAAGACTTACCACGAGTGATTGGATGAGGTCTGTGTGACCTTAGTTCAAGGAGAATACGGTGAGGACTTGGTGTCTGAGCTGCGTGCTCAGCGACCGGGTGTCCGGACTGTGTGTCCTCGAGTTTAAATACTCGGCCGCTCCAACCAGACGCATAACCGAGACAACAGTTGGAACTGGTCTACCAAATCATTGTCTTCACCAAGCTTATCGGTTCTATTTCCTCAACCCTTTCATTTCCTCATAACTGTGTTGAGTGTTTGTCATATCTGTGTTTGAAGACTTTGCTGAAGACTTTCTCAATTTCCTCAGTTCAATTTCTTCAGTCTGTTTGTCTTCATCTTGTGTTATCCTGTGATTACGCTTTCTGTACTCTGTGCTTGTCTTCATTTCATCATGAAGACCATGCATGTATTCTGTTATGCTTACTTCTGAGTACTTATTCCGCTGCAAGTAGTTCTTCGCTTAGGAATTTCCTCACCGGGAAATTCCTCAGTGAAGAATTCATAAAAATCGCCTATTCACCCCCCCCCCCTCTAGTAGATATAACGCACTTTCAACCGCCGTGATGGATATTGGTCGGATGATCACGACGATCGAAGGTGATCGGGCATGTCGACCATGGATTAAATTTTGGGGCGACTGGCTCTATCGTGTAGACGTCCCTGAGTGCGCGCTTGCGCTCCCTCTTGGGGATGTGGGTAGCGTATATCATGTTCACCATTTTGACCTGAGGGGGAAACTTCTTCTGTCCCCCTGTGTTCGGTGGCCGGGGCTCCTCGTCATCGTCCTCGCTTTGCGATCCCTTCTCCTTGTTTTCGGCATTTAACTTGCCGGCCTGTTTAAAAACCCAACAATCTCTGTTGGTATGATTGGCTGGTTTGTCTGGGGTGACATGAATCTGGCACGGTCGGTCGAGTATGCGGTCCAAGCTGGATGGTCCCAGGTTATTTCTTTTATATGGCTTCTTCCGCTGACCGGGCTTGGAGCCACTGAATCCGGCGTTGACTGGCGTGTCATCGGTATTGTCACCATTGCTTTGACGTGTGTGCCTATTGCGTCGGAGCTTGCCGTTGCTGTTTTTGACCTCTGAGGTGCCCGCTTCGCTTGCTGTGTTTTTGCTATGGGCTAGCCAACTATCCTCACCCGTGCAAAAGCGGGTCATGAGTTCAATGAGGGCTGCCATGGACTTTGGCTTTTCTTGGCCGAGGTGGCGGGCGAGCCATTCGTCGCGGATGTTGTGTTTAAAGGCCGCTAGGGCTTCGACATTCAGACAGTCGATGATCTGGTTCTTTTTAGTTAGGAACCTAGTCCAAAATTTCCTGGCTGACTCTCCAGGATATTGAACTATGTGACTTAAGTCATCGGCGTTTGGTGGCCGAACATATGTACCCTGGAAGTTGTCGCGGAAGGCGTCTTCCAAATCCTCCTAGCTGCCAATAGAGTTTTCAGGCAGACTGTTTAACCAGTGCCAAGCTGGCCCTTTGAGTTTTAACGGAAGGTATTTGATGGCGTGGAGGTCATCTCTGTGGGTCATATGGATATGGAGAAGAAAATCCTCGATCCACACAGTGGGATCAGTTGTTCCATCATATGATTCAATATTCACGGGTTTAAACCCTTCTGGGAATTCATGCTCCATTACTTCGTCAGTGAAGCAAAGAGGGTGTGTGGCGCCTCTATATCGGGCCACATCGCGACATAGCTCCAATGGAGTCCGTCTGCAGTTTTCGGCCCGGGCATGACTAGGCTTGTCACGTCCGAATAGATAGCTGTCGACGCGTGTCGGGGCGCGTCCTCCCGATCCGTAGATCGATCTGGTATGTCCTTCTCTACTGTCCAGGTCCTGCCGAAGGTCATATGTATAACCCCGCGCTGTTTTATCTCTGCCTTTATGGCGAGGTGGAGCGGGCTAGTGTTTGGCTTGAGTTGCCGCTTTGTCCTGGCCACGTGGTGGTCGGTCAGCCGCATTGCGCGATGATGGTACAGGCTCCAGCACCTCCTCATCGAACTGAGGTAGCAATTTGCGCTTCGTGTAACTTTTGGTTGGGCGCTTAAGGCCGTATTCTTCGGCTGCCAGGACATCAGTCCATCTATCGTTGAGCAGATCTTGGTCAGCTTGGAGCTACTGCTGCTTCTTTTTCAGGCTCCTTGCAGTGGCTATTAGCTGGCGCTTAAAGTGCTCCTGCTCGAGAGGTTCCTCAGGCACGATAAAATCCTCGATGCCAAGGCTCACCTCATCCTCGGAGGGTAGAAGATAAGTGTTGTCCTCCGAGTTGTCGTTTATGGCATGTTCATAAGGGCTAACTTGCCCATCTTCCCTATCGTCCTGTTCGGCAGTTTGTTCGTCGGAATCTTCTCTGTCTTCGGCACCGTCCGGAGTGTTATCGCCGGTGTTGCTGTCTTTGCTTCGGCAGGATTTAGAGCGGTGCCGCTGACGGCGGCGCTTTGGTTGTATCTTAGGTGGCTCATCCTCAACTGGATTTTCCTTGTCCTCAACGCTATTCTCTTTTGGTGCATCCACCATGTATACGTCATATGAGGAGGTGGCCGTCCATCGTCTGGTGAACGGAGGGTTTTAGGCCTCCTCTTCTCCGGCATCGTCGTCCATACCGTCAATTTCTTCGGAGCCGTAGTCAAGCATGTCGGTTAGGTCCTCGACAGTGGCTATGAAGTGGGCGGTGGGTGGGAAATGAAATTCTCCGTCATCAGCCTCCAGTTCAAACCGGATATAATTCGGCTGAGAGTCCCCCGCTAGGGATAGATTTTTTAATGAGTTTAGCACGTCGCCCAAAGGCGAGTGCCGGAAGATGTCCGCGGAGCTGAATTCGACGATTGATGACCGATCAAGCTCGACATATGTGGACGCACCAGGTTCGGAACCTGTGGCCGGAGACGAGTCCATGGTTCCAGTGACACAGATGTCACTTGAAGTTAGGTCTGTGTGCGGCTCCAACGCCGCTGAGTCCGTGGCTTCCGCGGCGGGGTTGAGATTCCCGTCCTCGGATGGCGCGATATGCTCCGGATCTAAGGTCAAAGCAGCTACAGGTACTATCTCCTGGGTATGGTCGGATGACAGATTTACATCATGCTCGTCGTGGTGGCAGGGAGCGGCTGCCGTGGTCTCGAACCCGTTGAAGATCAAGTCCCTGCGGATATCTGCGACGTAGTTCAAGCTTCCAAATCTGACCTGATGGCTAGGGGCGTAGCTTTCGATCTGCGCCAGATGGCCAAGCGAGTTGGCCCACAGTGCAAAGACGCCGAATACAAAGATCTGTCCGGGGGGAGACTTCCCCTTGGACAGCATCGTTGTAGATGATCGAAGGAGGCATCAAAACCTTTTGACGACGGCACAGTGGAACTCTCAATGAAAGCAACAATGTCGGTGTCAAAACCGGCGGATCTCGAGTAGGGGGTCCCGAACTGTGCATCTAAGGTCGATGGTAATAGGAGAAAGGGGACACAATGTTTACCCAGGTTTGGGCCTGATACGTCTTCATCGTATCTACTTTTCCAAACACTTTTGCCCTTGTTTTGGACTCTATCTTGCATGATTTGAATGGAACTAACCCGGACTAACGTTGTTTTCACCAGAATTGCCATGGTGTTATTTTTGTGCAGAAATAAAAGTTCTCGGAATGACCTGAAATTCACGGAGATTATTTTTGTAAATAATAAAAAATACTGGCAAAAGAATCAAGGGCAGGGGGGCACACCATGTCCACGAGGGTCGGGTGCGCGCCTACCCCCTGGGTGCGCCCCCTGCCTCGTGGGCCCCCTGGTGCTCCACCGGTCTCAACTCCAACTCTATATATTCATGTTTGGGGAGAAAAAAATCAGAGAGAAGGATTCATCGCTTTTTATGATATGGAGCCGCCGCCAAGCCCTAAACTCTCTCGGGAGGGCTGATCTGGAGTCCGTTCGGGGCTCCGGAGAGGGGAATCCATCGCCGTCGTCATCATCAACCATCCTCCATCAACAATTTCATGATGCTCACCGCCATGCGTGAGTAATTCCATTGTAGGCTTGCAAGACGGTGATGGGTTGGATGAGATTTATCATGTAATCGAGTTAGTTTTGTTAGGGTTTGATCCCTAGTACCCAATATGTTCTGAGATTGGTGTTGCTATGACTTTGCTATGCTTAATGCTTGTCACTAGGGCCCGAGTGCCATGATTTCAGATCCAAACCTATTATGTTTTCATGAATATATGTGAGTTCTTGATCCTATCTTGCAAGTCTATAGTCACCTATTATGTGTTATGATCCGTTAACCCCGAAGTAACAATAACCGGGATCCTTACCGGTGATGACCGTAGTTTGAGGAGTTGATGTATTCACTGCGTGTTAATGCTTTGGTCCGGTACTCTATTAAAAGGAGGCCTTAATATCCCTTAGTTTCCAATAGGACCTTGCTGCCACGGGAGGGTAGGACAAAAGATGGCATGCAAGTTCTTTTCCATAAGCACGTATGACTATATTCGGAATACATGCCTACATTATATTTATGAATTGGAGCTAGTTCTATGTCACCCTATGTTATAACTGTTGCATGAATAATCGCATCCGACATAATTATCCATCACCTATCCAATGCCCACGAGCTTTTCACATATTGATCTTTGCTTAGTTACTTTACGTTGCCATTGTTACAATCACTACAAAATTGCTATTCTTACTTTTGCCACCGTTACCGTTATTTCCATACTACTTTGCTGCTAAATACTTTGCTACAGATACTAAGTTATCCATGTGTGGTTGAATTGACAACTCAACTGCTAATACTTGAGAATATTCTTTGGCTCCCCTTGTGTCGAATCAATAAATTTGGGTTGAATACTCTACCCTCGAAAACTATGCGATCCCTACACTTGTGGGTTATCAAGACTATTTTCTGGCGCCGTTACCGGGGAGCATAGCTCTATTCTTTGAGTCACTTGGGATTTATATATGCTGGTCACTATGAGGAATTTGAAAGATGAAAAAACCAAGATTTATCCCTCAACTACGAGGGAGGTAAGGAACTGCCATCTAGCTCTGCACTTGATTCACCTTCTGTTTTGAGTAAACTTGCGACTCCTAAACCTGCTTCTGCTATTAATTCCGATATGTCGCATGTTATTGATGATGCCACTTCTGCTATGCATGATACTTATGATGAGACTACTTCTATGCTTGATACTACTATGCCGCTAGGTGAATTTCTGGATGAACAACTTGCTAGGGCTAGAGAGAATGAAATTATTGAAACTGATAATATTGATGAAAGTGATTATGAAGATTCTCCCCCTAGATATGAATTGCCTGTTGTGCCTGAGGGTTATGTTATGGATGAAGAAACTGCTAGAGACTTTCTTGCTTGCAATGATAGGAGTGATCTTAAGAAATTATTAGCTAAGCTTAAAGAAAAATCTTTGAATGCTAGAATGAAATATGACCCTGCTTTTGCTACTTCACCTATCTGTGTTACTGATAAGGATTATGATTTCTCTGTCGATCCTGAGACAATTACTTTGGTTGAATCTGATCCTTTTTATGGCTATGAATCTAAAACTGTTCTGGCACATCTTACTAAATTAAATGATATAGCCACCCTGTTCACTAATGATGAGAAGACTCGCTACTACTATATCCTTAAATTGTTTCCGTTCTCATTAAAGGGTGATGCTAAAACATGGTTTAATTCTCTTGATCCAGGTTGTGTGCGTAGTCCCCAGGATATGATTTATTACTTCTCTGCTAAATATTTCCCTGCTCATAAGAAACAAGATGCTTTAAGGGAATATATAATTTTGTGCAAATTGAAGAAGAGAGTCTCCCACAAGCTTGGGGGAGGCTTCTCCAATTACTTAATGCTTTGCTTGATCATCCTCTCAAGAAAAATGAAATACTTGATATCTTTTATAATGGACTAACCGATGCTTCCAGAGACCACCTGGATAGTTGTGCTAGTTGTGTTTTAAGGGAAAGAACAGTTGATCAAGCTGAATTGCTATTGAATAATATGTTGACTAATGAACATAATTGGACACTTCCTGAACCAACTCCTAAGCCAGCTCCGAAGAAAAGGGGTATTCTATTTCTCAGTCCTAAATATATGCAAGAGGCAAAGAAATCTATGAAAGAAAAAGGTATTAAAGCTGAAGATGTTAAAAATTTACCTCCTATTGAAGAAATACATGGTCTTAATTTGCCGCCTGTTAAAGAAATACATGGTCTTTATAACCCGACACAGGTAGTAAAGGTAAATTCTCTTTATAGATTTGATGAAGGTGATATTCCTCGTCACAAGTCTGCTAGCCAATGCTTAGATGAATTTGATAATTTTATTGTTAAACAAGAAAACTTCAATGCTTATGTTGGTAGACAGTTGAAACGCAATGCTTATATGATTGAACACTTGGGTGATTATATGTCTAGTGTTAAAGGTGAACTTAAACTTATTAGTAAACATGCTTCTATGGTTACCACTCAAGTAGAACAAGTGCTTAAGGCTCAAAATGATTTGCTCAATGAATTGAATAATAAGAAGAATGATAATGCTATTAGAGTTGTGACTAGAGGGGGTAAAATGACTCAGGAACCTTTGTATCCTGAGGGCCACCCTAAGAGAATTGAGCAAGATTCTCAGGGAACTAAAGTAGATGCACCTAGTCCTTCAAAGAGAAAGAAAAAGAAAAATGATAGGACTTTGCATGCTTCTAATGAACCTGTTGTTGACACACCTGAGAATCCCAATGATATTTCTATTTCTAGTGCTGAAACACAATCTCGTAATGAACATGAACCTAGTGATAATGTTAATGATGATGTTCATGTTGATGCTCAACCTAGCAATAGTGATGATGTAGAGATTGAACCTGCTGTTGATCTTGATAACCCACAATCAAAGAATCAACATTATGATAAGAGAGACTTTGTTGCTAGGAAGCACGGTAAAGAAAGACAACCATGGGTTCAGAAACCCATGCCTTTTCCTCCTAAACCATCCAAGAAAAAGGATGACGAGGATTTTGAGCGCTTTGCTGAAATGATTAGACCTATCTTTTTGCGTATGCGTTTGACTAATATTCTTCAAATGAATCCTTATGCTAAGTACATGAAAGAAATTGTTACAAATAAAAGAAAGATACCGGAAGCTGAAATTTCCACCATGCTTGCCAATTATACTTTTAAAGGTGGAATACCTAAGAAACTTGGAGATCCAGGAGTACCAACTATACCATGCTCCATTAAAATAAACTATGTTAGAACTGCTTTATGTGATCTCGGAGCCGGTGTTAGTGTTATGCCTCTCTCTTTATATCATAGACTTGATTTGAATAAGTTGACACTTACTGAAATATCTTTGCAAATGGCCGATAAATCGACTGCTATACCTGTCGGTATTTGTGAGGATGTGCCTGTTGTGGTTGCAAACATTACTATTTTAATGGACTTTGTTATTCTTGATATACCCGAGGATGATAGTATGTCTATTATTCTTGGTAGACCCTTTTTGAATACTGTAGGGGCTGTTATTGATTGCAACAAAGGCAATGCCACTTTTCATGTTAATGGTAATGAGCACGCGGTACACTTCCCGAGGAAACAACCTCAAGTCCACAGTATCAACTCTATTGGAAAAACTCCATCGATTATTATTGGAGGTTTTGAATTTCCTCTTCCTTATGTCAAGACGATATATGATATTCTTATTATTGGGGACGTGCATATCCCCCTTGAGGTAACCTAGTGCTATTCGAAAATTCTCCGGTTCCATGCGATTCGGAAAGAGTTTGTTAACAAGACTTGATCAACCTTGTTAGTGGATTCCTTTTGATGAGCATGAGATGGATGAAGTTAGCACAACCTTCTGTACCCTCCTTTTACTTTCTGTTATTTAGATCAAATAAAGCAAAAGTAGTATATTCTGTCTGTTTTCTGAGTTATCCGTGCAATAAAAAATACCCCGAAAATAAAAGTTCTCCAAATGCCCTGAAATTGAAGTATGGTTTTTTCTGGAATATTTGAGAATATCTGGCACTGAGAACACAGCAGGGGAAGCAAGCACTTAGCCATGAGGGTCCAGGGCGTGCCCACCCCCCCCCCCCCTGGGCGTGCCCCTTGCCTCGTGGGCCCATGGTGGCTCCCCTCCACTTATTCCTGCACCCACACACTCTTTCTTCCTCCTAAAAAAATCACCAACCAGCTCAAGCACGATTTCTAGCTCATCTTGCTGCCATTTTCGATCTCCTTACTCAAAGCTCCACTCACAAAACTGCTTTGGGGGATTGTTCTTTGGTATGTGACTCCTCCAATTGTCCAATTAGTTTTTGTTCTAGTGCTTTATTCATTGCAAATTTTTGCTGCCTAAGTGACCATGTTCTTGAGCTTCCATGTCAAATTTATATTGTCCCAAGTAGTTCTAATGCATGATATAGTCTCTAGGCACTTGTGGGAGTAGTTGCTATCAATTTTGTTGAGTTTGGTTCACTTTTATTTTAAGTTACTAAAACTTGAAATTTTCAGAAAATGATGAAGAGATTTTTGAGGGCTCTTGAAAAAGCTCGAAGGATAAGCAAAGTGAAGAGGATAAGAGGCCTAAATATAATCTCCCTCGCACCATAGAGGTTCGGCCGTGTGAATGGCCTTGTGATGATTTCTTGAAGGCGGCCGGGATTCATGATGATTTTTATTCTTTGGCTGAGAATGCGGGCCTCACCGACTTACTCCGCAACCAGTGCGAACAGTATCTCCTGCTCACTAATATTTTCGTGCAAAATTTTCATTTCCATGCTAGGAGATCACCACCTTCGGTGGAATTTTATTTATATGATGAGCATAAGGAGATGTCCCTCTTTGATTTATGTTGAGTCTGTAAGATACCCTTTACAGGCAACATAGAGGAACCACATCGTAATGATGTGGAAGGGTTTATTGATATGATTGCTGTAGGGGGAACAAGGAAAGTTTCCGATGCAAGAATTACTAGCATACATTTTCCTATTCTACGTTACTTTGCAATATTTGCTAGTAGATGCTTAATTGGTCACGGATACTGTGGCAACCTTAGTGCCCCTGGTATTATTATTTTGTGCCATGCCTTGTTTCATGATAACACGTTTAGTATGGGCGGTATTGTTGCCAAGCGGTTAAGTCTGAAATGTATGAAAGGTCCCATTTTGGGAGGTATCTTCACCTCGCGCCTCGCTGCACACTTTAACATACCTATTAGGCATTATGAGAAAGAAGAAAAGTTGTTGCCTCATGTTTTCATAGATTATAAGAGTATGGTAGCACATGATTTTATTGTTAAGAATAAGAAAAAGATGCTTAACTACAGACTGATATTTGATCAAAATCACCCCGAAACTATTACTTTGCCTGCTCCTTCTTTGTTTGACTTATCTTCAAGAAAGTATCTTGTTCTGCCGGAGGCATTTCATGCCTACTAGAACCTCACACCAGCTACAGAGCCAGAGCCAGAGCACCAACCTGATCCTCACCGTCAGTCTATTTATCAGTGGGATCCGGAGGAGATCGCCAATCAGTGGCATCCCGAGGCTCCCTCTCAGTATGACCCCAACTACAACTTTGATCCATGGGCATATTACCAACTTAGGCCAAAAGCCTAAGCTTGGGGGAGTACGTATTTCTCACCGACATTACATTCATGTTCACACACACTCATGCTAGTTGTCGGTGCTCATACTTTTTCATTGTACTATCCATGCTAATTTATTTTCTTTTTCTCCCTTTCTTCTTGTGTGTTTGAAAAACCTTAAGAAAAAACAAAAAATAGTTGTAGCTTTTAGCTAGTTTACTTTCCATGCATGTAGTAGTAATAATTAAAAGAAAACCCAAAAATATTTCTCGTTCTTCTTTTGCTTGTTGGGAGCTTTCCCGTGTAAATAGTTTTATTTCTTTTATTTTCTTTGGGGGTCGATAGGAGAAGACCATAATTAAAATGTTGAAGTGGCTCTTATATGCATTATTGTTGATTTAACCAAGAGCCCATATTATCTTGTCTTCTCCTTTGTTTCAGATGCTTGCAGATTCCAGCTTAGTCCAATGCACGTGCACTATTATTATTATTCACACAGTTCGGTCGTGCAAGTGAAAGGCAATAATGATGATATATGATGAATTGATTGAGATGAGAGAAGCTGGTATGAACTCGAATTCTCTTGTTTTTGTAAATTTGATTAGTTCATCGTTCCTGATTCAGTCTATTATGAATGAACATGTTTGCAATGACAATTAGAGATTATAGTTGCTTATGCCATGCTTAATTAGCTAGGAGTTTATAATGGTTTACCTTATGCGTACAACATGCTATTAAAATGGTTGTGATGTGGTATGATAGGGTGGTATCCTCCTTTGAATGATTCAAGTGACTTGACTTGGCACATGTTCACACATGTAGTTGAAACAAAATTAACATAGCCTCCACGATATTTATGTTCATGGTGGATTATATCCTACTCATGCTTGCACTCAATGTTTATTAATTTTAATGCATGTTCATGACTATTGTCGCTCTCTAGTTGGTTGCTTCCCAGTCTTTTTCTAGCTTTCACTTGTACTAAGCGGGAATATTGCTTGTTCATCCACTTCCATAAACCCCAAAGTTATTCCATATGAGTCCGCCATACCTTCCTATATGCGGTATCTACCTGTCGTTCCAAGTAAATTTGTATGTGCCAAACTCCAAACCTTTAAATGAAATTATGTTTTGTATGCTCGAATAGCTCATGTATCAACTAGGGTTGTCTGTATCTTCCATGCTAGGCGGGTTACTCTCAAGAGGAGTGGACTCCGCTCCCCACTCACGAGAAAATGGCTGGTCACCGGGATGCCCAGTCCCATGCTCTAAGAAAATCAAATCAAAATAATTGCAAACAAAACTCCCCAGGATTGTTGTTAGTTGGAGGCACCCGTTGTTTCAGACAAGCCATGGATTGATGTTTGTTGGTGGAGGGGGAGTATAAAATTTACCATTCTATTTGGGAACCGCCTATAATGTGTGTAGCATGGAAGATATCAAGATCTCTCGGTTTTGACAATGAAAGTATGCCGCTCAAAATATTATTCATCTCTATTTCAAAACCGAGCTCTGGCACCTCTACAAATCCCTGCTTCCCTCTATGAAGGGCCTATCTATTTACTTTTATGTTGAGTCATCACCCTCTTATTAAAAAGCACCAGTTGGAGAGCACCGCTGTCATTTGCGTTCATTACTATTAATTTATATTGAGTATGACTATGATTGGATCTCTTTTACCATGAATTACAATGTCTAGTCAGTCCTTGATCTTCAAAAGTGCTCTGCATTTATGTTTTGCGTCTCAGAAAGGGCTAGCAAGATACCATCTTATTATATCATATTATGATTGTTTTGAGAAAGTGTTGTCATCCGAGATTTATTATTATTGCTCGCTAGTTGATTATGCCATTGATATGAGTAAATAGGAGAACTAAGTGTTATTATGAATATGGTTAGTTCATAATCTTTGTTGAAAGCTTGAATGTTGGCTTTACATATTTGCAACAACAAGAGCAAACAGAGTTTGTAGAAGTTTTTCTTTATCACTTTCAGTTGATCAATTGAATTTCCTGAGGACAAGCAAAGGTTTAAGCTTGGGGGAGTTGATACGTCTCCATCGTATCTACTTTTCTGTCAGGACCCCGATCCTAAGCCACATCGATCTAGCATGTAACACATCATATCACTTTGCGGCCTCACGCACGGTATTCCCACGGGTGTCGCCTTACATGGCCCGGGACCGTTTGGGCCTTTTGGCTCACGTATATGATAGTGTCTCTAGCATCCATAGGACAGAGAACCCGGGCCGACATGACTAGTCGTGAACCCAAAGTGGCACTAACTTACGGGGACAGGCATACATGAACCAACATCGAACGTGTCAGTCATCAGTGTGTGAATCCGGGCTGTAGCAACTGGGCTAACAGGACTCAGGAACCCGGCTGTAGTAGGCTAGCAGACTCGGAAGTCACCACGTGACATTTCCCGAAGGGATAGACACAGAACGGTGGATCACATGTCAGCCAGCCTAAGTGTTCGAGCAAGAGTAACCGGGCTAGCAAGACTCCGATAAACCGGGCAGAAAGCATCACCGTGGCTCAGTGGAAGCACTAGACTACATTTCCCCATAAGAGAGGCTACCAAGGATAGACAACTAGGTTGTCGGATTCCACACATACCAAGCATTTCAATCATACACACAATATGCTCGATATGTGCAAATACAACATGGCATCACAACATGACTCTACAACTCAAGTATTTATTCAATAGGCTCCGAGGAGCGAGATATTACAAACATGGGTCTCATGAACCAACATTCAGAGCATACAAGTCAAAGCACATGCGGAAGCTTAACATGTCTGAGTACAGACATCTATAAATGAAAAAGGCTAAGAAGCCTGACTATCTACCAGATCCTGCCGAGGGCACAAGATCGTAGCTGAAGTATCAAGCTAAACGTTGAAGTCCACACGGAACTACTAGCGAGACTGAAGTCTCTCTCCAAAAACATAGATTAAGCAAACATGAGTACAAATGTACCCGACAAGACTTACATCAGAACTAACTACATATGCATCATTATCAACAAAGGGATGGTGGGGTTTAACTTCAGCAAGCCAGCTTTGACTCAGTGGCTAACCTGAACTACTACTGCAAGTAACTCTTTTGAGGTGGCGCACACGAGTCCACATATTCACCATTTCAATACACCACTATGGATCCGCTCCTGTCTCCCTACGAGAACACCATCCATAGCACTCACGCTTATCTTGCGCATTTTAGAGTATCCACTTTCACTTGTCTATGAACTGTACACGCAACCCAGAAGTCCTTTACCATGACACGGCTATTCGAATAGATCATTTATAACCCTACAGGGGTGTACTTCTTCACACACTCTCTCGCCACTTACCACCATGTACACATCGTGTATCTCGGCAACCTTCAAGCGGAAGCCTGACGAGGGAGTCGGCCACGACCTGACTAACCACACAAGTCTCTAGTCCAGGTTTATCGCCTATTCGGGTTCCATCCGCGAGGAGATCCAGCCGGGGTTTCGCTCACAGCCCCAAACGATGTGTGCAGGGTTCCCGAGACACCAAACGGGCGACTCGGTACACCGGGCCACGGTGTATCTACCGCATCATAGCCCACCCCTAGGGTCAGCGCTACGCACGGCCTCCAACACATATCCTACAAACACCAGAAACTAGTTGCAACTCCTGGACAGAGATCAAGGCGATTAATAAGTCGAGAGAGTCAATTAAGGATCCCAATGTGTGGTAGTAGCTATTCATGGATCACAAACACAGAACTCAGTTCATGAGGGCGGTTTCAATGAGACAACCCACCATGTACTCCTACATGGCCTCTCACTGCTACCTTTACCAAATCGTGTTCACACACTTAGCTCACACATAGTAGGACATGTTCATCACGATTCCAATTCATCCCCGATGAATCAGACCTGACTCAACTCTAAGTAGTAGCAGGAATGACAAACAAGCATGAATGAGTAGGCACATCAGGGCTCAAACAACTCCTACTCATGCTAGTGGTTTCATCTATTTACTGTGGCAATGACAGGTCATGCAGAGGAAAGGGGTTCAACTACCACAGCATGTAACAGTTGAGTCGTTGTTGTCCTAATGCAGTAAAAGAGAGCAGGAGCGAGAGAGTGGGATTGTATCGGAATGAACAAGGGGGTTTTGCTTGCCTGACAGAGTGGTCGAGGGGTAATGCCCTTCAACTGGATACTCGTGAATATCCTCGGAGGCAGAACCTACCACGAAGATCACACCGGTAACTCAATCATTACATGGCAATATGCAACAATATGATGCATGCAATGACATGGCAAAATGAGTGTGTTTTGGCTAATGCAGCTTTGAACAGGGTGGTTTGGGTTCATTTGAATCAAAGATTCAAATGCAAACCCAAAATATAAACTCATATAAGTGCATCATCTAGTTTCATCTAAACAAAGAAAGTTAAGTTGCTCTAACATGCATGAAACCAGTACAGATGGATAGATTGGATTTTTTTCTGATCAATTTTCATATATAAATCTTTGTATTTGGAGTTACAGATTAATTACTATGTTTTTTTGAAGTCTATAGCATTTTCTGGCATTTCCTGAATAAGAATAAATCTAGAAAAGGCATTATCAAGGCACAAGATCGCTTCAAGCAGTCAATCGTGACGGTTCAGTCAAACTCGACCAGCAGGACCCATCGGTCGATGTCACGATTAGCTAACTAACTAAATTAGTATTAGTTTAACTCCTAATCTAGGTTTGACCAGGGGGCGGGGCCCACATGGTCAAATGGGTCAAACCCACCGGCGACATGACGCCGGCGAGGCCAGACGCGGCAGAGCAGCGCGAGATTCCTCCTCCGGTGACAAAATGGACGGCAGGGGGCATCTACGTGTAGCTGGGAGCGAGCCGCATCGGGTGGTGCTAGTGGTTGGGCTGGGGGTCGCCGGAAACAACGTCGGCGACGAGTTTGGTGGCGGCTGGAGCTCGGACGAGCTCGGACTCGTCGCTAGGAGGCACGGCGAGGTGCATGGAGCAGTGCTACGGGCTGCTTGGGCTGCGGCGAACGCGATGGCATGCTCGGAATCGAGCCAGCGTGGCTGTGGCCACGACGGCTACGTGCGGAGGCGGCGGCGCATGCGGGTGAGCTCGGTGTGGTCACTGTGGTGCTCGAGAAGGCAAACGGAGAGGAGGAGGAGGTAGCAGGGATCACGGTGCATTGGATGAGCGGGTCACAGGAGTCGGGGACGAGCCGGAGCAAGCGGGGCGGCGAAGTGGATCTCCGGCGACGGCCGGTGAAGACGAGGTCGGTGTGGTGGCTTCAGGGCGAACGAGCGCTCGGGCTCGGTCTGCTCGACGGAGAGGACGGTGGCGGAGCTGTTGGACATGGTGGGGCGACGAGGAGGCGATGGTGGCCACGCTTACGTCGACGGTGCGACTACGGCTGCGTCGGCCATGGTGGGAGAGGGTGAGGGAGAGGTGTTGGGGGCAAATGGAGGTGTCCAGGGGGTTGGGGAGACGACGTGGAGGTCGTCCGGGCGTCCAGTGGCGCGGGCGGCAATCAGGTGGCGCCGTGGCGAAGCCGTGCATGCCGGGCCACCTCCCCGCCGCCTCAAGGGACGAAGAAGCCGGGCCAGCACGGGCTAGCACAAGGTTGAGCTGTGTGGGCCTGCCAGCTAAGTTGGCCAGGTAAGCCTCTTTCCATTTTATTTCCTGATTTCTATTTCTTTCTGTAACTTTGTGGCTTTTCTAAAAATACTAAAACTAACTTAAAAATCATGAAACTGCTCATGCCCACTGTTTGGAATATTTCCAACAGTAAACATTTTAGTTTATGATTATTTGGACGTTTAAAATATTTTGTAGCATTTGAATGTCTGAATGCAAATAACATACGATTTAATCCAGTGACCTTATGACGTCCTAGAAAAGTGTGCACCATTTTTGTCAGAGGTTCTAGACCAAGGCAAAGGTGATGAACATTTTAGAAGGGCATTTCAAGTTCATTGAAAAAGATTTTAGTAAACCCTAGTTGGATAAAGGGGGTGTTGGGGGTTCTGTCATCCCCATTTCAAGTTTCTGGAAATTTAAACATGATGCAGTCACTCTAATGCATGCACTGACTAGGGTTGTGACATTTTCCAAACACTTTTGCCCTTATTTTGGACTCTAACTTGCATGATTTGAATGGAACTAACCCGGATTGACGCTGTTTTCAGCAGAATTGCCATGGTGTTATTTTTGTGCAGAAATAAAAGTTCTCGGAATGACCTGAAATTTCATGGAGATTATTTTTGGAAATAATAAAATACTGGCGAAAGAATCAAGGCCAGCGGTCCACGAGGGTGGGGGCGCACCTACCCCCGGCGCGCCCGCCTCATGGGCCCCTGGTGCTCCACCGACCTCAACTCCAACTCTATATATTCACGTTCGGGAGAAAAAATCGAGAGAAGGATTCATCGCGTTTACGATACAGAGCCGCCCCAATCCCTAAACTCTCTCAGGAGGGCTGATCTGGAGTCCGTTCGTGGCTTCGTAGAGGGGAATCCGTCGCTGTCGTCATCATCAACCATCCTCCATCACCAATTTCATGATGCTCACCGCCGTGCGTGAGTAATTCCATTGTAGGCTTGCTGGACGATGATGGGTTGGATGAGATTTATCATGTAATTGAGTTAGTTTTGTTAGGGTTTGATCCCTAGTACCCACTATGTTCTGAGATTGATGTTGCTATGACTTTGTTATGCTTAATGCTTATCACTAGGGCCCGAGTGCCATGATTTCATATCTGAACCTATTATGCTTTCATGAATATATGTGAGTTCTTGATCCTATCTTGCAAGTCTGTAGTCACCTATTATGTGTTATGATCTTCTAACCCCGAAGTGACAATAATCGGGATCCTTACCGGTGATGACCGTAGTTTGAGGAGGTCATGTATTCACTAAATGTTAATGCTTTGGTCCGGTACTTTATTAAAAGGAGGCCTTAATATCCCTTAGTTTCCAATAGGACCCCACTGCCACGGGAGAGTAGGACAAAAGATGTCATGCAAGTTCTTTTCCATAAGCACGTATGACTATATTCGGAATACATGCCTACATTATATTGATGAATTGGAGCTAGTTTTGTGTGACCCTATGTTATAACTGTTGCATGAATAATCGCATCCGACTTAATTATCCATCACCGATCCAATGCCTACGAGCTTTTCACATATTGATCTTTGCTTAATTACTTTACCGTTGACACTGTTACAATCGCTACAAAATTGCTACTGTTACTTTTGCCACTGTTAATGTTACTTCCATACTACTTTGCTACTAAATACGTTGCTGCAGATACTAAGTCATCCAGGTGTGGTTGAATTGACAACTCAACTGCTAATACTTGAGAATATTCTTTGGCTCCCCTTGTGTCGAATCAATAAATTGGGTTGAATACTATACCCTCAAAAACTGTTGTGATCTCCTACACTTGTGGGTTATCAGGGCCCTCTCTATGGAGGTAATACCCTACTTCTTGCTTGATTGATCTTGATGAATATGAGTGTTACAAGATTTGATCTACCACGAGATCGTAATGGCTAAAACCCTAGAAGTCTATCCTATATGACTATGATTATGATGATTGGCCTCTACGGACCTAGCCCTCTGGTTTATATAGATACCGGAGAGATCTAGGGTTACATAAGGTCGGTTATAGAGAAAGGAATCTTCATATTTGGATGCCAAGCTTGCCTTCCACGCCAAGGAGAGTCCCATCCGGACACGGGTAGAGTCTTCGGTCTTTATATCTTCACTGCTCATCAGTCTAGCCCATGTACAACAGGCCGGACGCCCGAGGGCCCCTTAGTCCAGGACTCCCTCAGTCACCTTAACCCAACCAGAGGCCTTAGAATGGGCAAGTTCCGTTACAACAACAAGGACCGAGCCAAGCTTGACGGCTGGTTCCGATCCCCCGCCCTAAATTAGCTCGAGGAGCTCACTTTTGATGATGGGCATATGCATGTCGTTGCCAACATCCGCACTACGCCTCACGCCCACGCTGCGCATCGCCAAGTTCAGGAACTTCCATCCCCCTTAATGATGCGCCCGCTCTTATTCTACCATGACTGATGCACCTCGAGCTCGTCGACGTCTGCCTCTCAACGATGACATGGAGCGCCTGCTCCCTGGCTGTACTGCACTCGAGTACCATCGTATTCAGGCGATCAATGGGTTGAGTACCTTCCACATCACCTCCATGATTCTCCGGACTATTTATGTGTGTTGCTGGTGCGGCAAGAAGACATCACAAGATGAGTACCTTCCACATCACCTCCATGACTCTTTGGACTATTTATGTGTGTTGCTGGTGCGGCAGGAAGGCATCACAAACGGTGGACCACGGTATGGTTATCCAGGACACACCTACACTTGAGAGATTACTTGTAGTTGATCAAGAAGGTCCAACAAGAATCAATGTCATTTATGTGGCAAAATTGATAGTGGTGGGCTACTCGTCTGACAAATACTCCGAACTTGTTACTGAATCCACAAGAGTTCAGGTACAACAGCCGCCTTCTACCTCTCCTTCTACAAATTAACATTATTTCTAATTTTGAAGATGTTTGTTCGTTTGTCATTCAGAAAATGATTCCGACAAGCTTGACCTGGCTAATGCACAGTGAAGGTCTTGGCGATAGAATCTATCGGCCTCAACACTGGAGCAAGTTGTCGGGCTTTCGAGATGCTTTCCGTGCCTGGAGAAGCTATATATCGAGGTGATGCTCCTTTCCTGTTAAATGTTAACCATAAGGGAGTTCAATTTGTGACACCTTTTTCCAAGTTTACAATGACAATGTACTACGATTTCCGAAGGATTCTTTTGGAGGATTTCAGTACATACATATCCCCCCCCCCATATTGGTTGCTTGATCCATATGCTTACAATCAATAAGCATTTCTCCTTTGGATTCATCTCTACTAGTTTTCTTAGGGAACTTTTCATCCACTCCAACCTCTTGTGAAGAAGGCTACATTTTTCTAGAATGTAATCAAATGCACATGTTAATCATGTCAGATCGAAGATGGCATGTTAGTGCATTTTACAAATCCTGCAAACCAAATAGGCATGTATTAATGTTCAAAACTGCATGTAGGCACTAACACGTTTTCTTCTTTTGCAGATAAGATTAGGCCTAGTGGTGGATAATGTGATACAATATAGAAATCACGTCGAATGCCTAGATCTGCATCTCTCAGAAATTACTTTGAACTCCTACCAAGGGACCTTACCGAAGATTATATTCGCCAGGTTCTTTGTTCTCAAAGCATGGGTGCTAAAGGAAATGAGGTTTGCCCTGCATTTATTTCACAAAAATGAATGGTTTGTTGATCAGCGCCGGCGCCTGCGGCGGAATGGAATAGGCTCCAAAAATGTTGAACTTCATTTTGGAACTTCAAATGACAGAGTAATCGAAAGTCATCGTGTGAACCCCATACATGACTTCTCAATGACTGACCCCTTTGCTGTGAGGTTTCGGAATCAGACATAGCAGTGGTAATATTAGTTCGAACCTCTCTGATATCCATGTTCAGCGGATCAGCGCGAGCGTTTGCAGCTGATGAGCTGAATTTCGTTTCTAATATCAGTTTGAACCTTGTAATCTTCGAATTTGAGCCATATAACTCTGGAATTTGAACCTTATAATATTTCGAGCTTTTGTGGTACAATCGTTGAAATGGCAATTGTATGAGACTCGTATATTGCTAGCACTATTTTGACCTTAATATACAATGGTCTTAGATTTTATTAACCATTCTTGAATCTGTTTACCTTGTCGATCTCACAGCACACGATCTGTATAGCTAACTCGATTGCGATCTTTGACATTATTGCACACAATTGATTTCTTCCACCGTGTGCCCTGTAGCGCGTAGAATTAATTATCGCACTTGAGTGTCCATCATCACCCTTCTGTGTAACTTTGACCTCATCAGCCATGGGTAAACTTATGACCAAATTCATTCCACACACTTAGTTTTTACAAATCTTTTTGCCAATAAACGCCCATGATTTGTCCCTCTTCTAGCCGACGTGTGGCCAAACTAGCCGGGCAGGAAGCTTGTGCGGTAAACAGCGCGATAACGTGGGAACAGGCTCATGATGATACATTTGGCGCCTCTTCGAGCCCACGCGTGCGGTGCGGTGTTGTCAAGCGTGCACTGGAATCCTCCGCTATGAACGCTGTGACAAGACGTGATGATTACAGGACGGCCAGCCCCCATTTATTAGAGCGACCATTTAACCCTTGTGTCTCTTCAACCTTTCGATATCGCCCCACCATTGCAAGAAGCACACCCACCACGAGAAATTCTTAGAGGGTATCCTGCGCGGCTCCAATGGCGCTCCGAGCGGCTGCCAACGACGAGCAACAGTTCACCATGCGTGCCATGGTGGACACCCACAGAAGGTTCATGGACCTCTCGGTGATATACAACAACGACCCGGTCTGGGTGGAGCACTCCATCCACATCATGGAGTTGTTGCTTGCCGAGGAGAAGTACAAGGTGGTCGGGTTCAACCTAGAGTACACCCGTGCTCATGCCAGGTCTCGTCCCAAGGTCGCCGTCGCCCAGATATACGTGCGCCACCACGTCCTCATCTACCACTACTGCCAGGCCACAAGGCCTTGAGAGCATTTCGCTAGGTTTGTCAACAGCCCCCACTACATGTTTGCTACGGTGGACATCACCAACGATGTAAAGGCGCTCGAGAATTCGGGCATCGCCTGCCAGAATCTTGTCGACATCCAGGGCCAATACAAGATCTAGGGCAGCAAGGAGCATGAGAAGGACTCACTGGTTCACCTCGCCGAGGCCATCAACGACCCCTACTAAAGAGACATGAAGGATTCTTCCAACAAGGACAAGCGTGTCTGGCACTCGGCCTGGATGGAGAAACTCGACAAAGCTCATGTCGTGTACGCGGCCATGGAGGCGTACACGAGCTACGACACGTACAGGAGGATCGTTGACATGAGGAAGTGGCTCCTTCCCCAAAACGTCCAGGGATCCGGCCGTAAGCAGAGCAATGGCAAGCGTCGTCGCAATAATAAGTAGATGATTAGATCCTCCTTTCTCCTACTTTAGTATGCATGTAATTGCTTACTTTGGTGTGTGGAAATGTTATGTGTGTAGTCACTTGTGTAATCGTATGCTTAATTTGGTTATGCAATGCTGTTTTTTTAAGTATATATGTTGATGCTCAGAGACAGGCGTAGATGTTAAAGCGGACAAAGAAAATCATATTGCACACGGATTAAACAATGGAACCCGTCGGTGATGTTTTCATCAATCACTCACAATTGTATACCAGCAATTGTTTGCTCACAACACAAACGGCTTGTTAGGAGTAATCGTCTGTGTTGTTATTGGTCTTCGCACACGTTTCCGGTTACAGACCAGTTTGCCGCGTATCACACACATCTTGTTAAGTTGAACCATTTTTGTTCTCTTGTCTCAACGCAAATAGTACATCCGAGTGAACCGCATGCCGTATATCGCACACACCTTGATCTGGCTGACCATTTCTTTTGTCTCGCCTAATCACAAACAGTTCATCCAAGTGAACCTTATGTTGTATATCGCACACACCTTCATCTGGCTGCCCATTTCTTTTGTTCCTCCTCATCTTAAACAGTTAATTGAACTGAACCGTATGCCCTGCATCGCACACGCAACTAAAATCTGAACTGTGTTTGATGCATCTTCCATCGCAAACATTGTGCACCTTTTTTGACGGGTTTTTTACACCACCATTTGCGATTATTGCATCACACACAGTTTCGTCAAAGGGTCTCTGATCGTAGTGTCGTGTTAGCAGCATCCTTCAGTAGTGCATGCATTCTATTCGAACAGAACTGTTCTGATATGAGATCTTCTCATCACGTTCCTCAGTGTAGAACGTGTATCCATTTATGTCATATGCTTGGTACATCAACACCGTAGGTGATGGCTTTTGTGCCAACCACGTAGCAATGTCATCGATGGATCCTTGTGCCAAACAATTCTTCAAGCAATCGGCGTAGTTCTTACTGTGCTCCTTCATCTCCACATCTGATGAAGGCGCCATTGGTAAGAAGCTTTGGCATATCTCCGCCAAGTGTTCTTCGGCATAAGCGCTGAGAACTGGGCTGTTAAGCAGTACCGTCAAATGGGCTTTCTCTGCCAATTCTCCGGGTGCAGCCATTTGTGTGCCAACAAGGATTGGCTTACCTTTCAACCTTCCCTCGTGGCGAGAGAGGGGCAAACCTATAGGTCTTTGTTTCATGTATTCGGTGAAAAACTCAACCTCCTCTGCAGTATAACCTTGTAGGATGCTTGCCTCCGGATGGTTTCGGTTCCGACAATAGCGCTTCAGTATTCCCATGAACCGCTCAAAGGGATACATGTTACGAAGAAACATAGGACCAGAATACTTTATCTCGTCGACAAGGTGCACAGTGAGATGGACCATGACATCAAAGAATGACAGTGGGAAAAAACATCTCTAGGTTGGACAATATTCTTGCAATATCATCTTGCATATGATCCAACTCTTCAGGATCTATAACTTTCTGCCATAGTTGTTTGAAGAAATCGCAGAGCTCAATGAGTGTGTTTCTTATATCTTTGTCCGTCAGATTACTGATGGCCACCGGGAGGATCTATGTCAACATTACGTGGCAATCATGTGACTTCATGTGTCCCAACTTAATTTTACCTGAGCTCACATCCACGAGACTTCTGATGTTTGCGATGTAGGAAGAGGGTGTCTTAACTGACAACAAATAGGTGAAGAATTGCGTTACTTCTTTTGTACTGAAATTGTAACTCTGGCGAGCTTTGATGAATTTGTCAACATCTTCCGCTTCACCTCTTGCGTTTTGATTGATCAACAAGCATATCAAGCTGTGCACCGTCACCATCCTTTGTTTTACCTTTAATCTTGAGCAGAGTACCAAGGATGCTTTCACATACGTTCTTCTCTACGTCCATGAAATCGATGCGATGACGCATACCGTAGAATCTCCCAAAGAAGGTAATTTCCGAACAATCGATATCTTCTTAAACACTTGACCCTTGGGTGTTTGTTTCACCGTCAAAGCGTGCCTCTTGCCAAGCACAACATTAATTTGTTTAGCCATGTTGTGGACCACCTTCCCATCATAGAGTCTTAGGCCCACATCTACCTCTACCATACCATCAAATTCATCTTTCGTCTTGTGGTATGGGTGATTTCTCCGTAAGAACCTACGATGACGCAAATACACAGTTTTGCGTGAGTTGGGAAGAAATCTGCTAGTTGCCCTATCCATGCATGTGACACACCCTACATCTCCCTTTGTTTTCTTCCCTGATGCGTTGCCTAATGCCAGCATATCTTGAATGGTGTGCACCGGCATCACATGTAGATCAAAAATCTCCTTTTTGTAAGCATCATAACATTTTACAGCAGGCGCATCTATCCACACTATCAGTAGTTATTCTACCAGTAGCTGAAAGTAAATGTCGATGTCATTTCTAGGTTGCTTCGGGCCTTGTATAATCATTGACATCATAATGTATTTTTTTCTTCATACACTACCAAGGAGCTAGATTATATATGCACAGAATGTCGTGGGAAACCACGGCCACCTATGAGGCCATGAGCCCCTTTCTGGTTCGGCGGGGGGATGGCACGTTGCACACAGAGCATAGGAGCATGAGACAACACGACAGAGATCACACATGTAGTTTTACCCAGGTTCGGGCCGCCGCGAGGCGTAAAACCCTACTCCTACTTTGATGGATTGATGGTGGATTGTGGTGGAAAAACGCAGCGCTCTTGCCCGGCAGGGGCGCCTTGGGACAAGAACGGCTACGTGCGTATGAGTGTACAAGGGTCCAAGATCGCTAACCCTTTCTCTGGTTGCCATGGGCCTCCTTTTATAGGTCAAGGGGTTACCACAGTGGCAAATCAATCATTATGCACTGATTAGATAGCAAATAGTGCTATCATACATAACTCTGCAGGCTGACAGAGCGCATTAAATGCGCCGCTCAATGTCACATCACACCTTACCCGGCAGGCCCTGCCGGGCTATTTCGTCAGCTTCGCGCATGCTCGCTTGAAACGTCGCAGGACGGGTGTCGTTTGCAGGTATTTTCCGTAGAAAGTGGCTGCCATGTGGCGTCTAGCAGCCACTTAGTCACCTTGTAGCTTGACACCGCATTGATTGACGACATGCATTGTGGTGAGGTGTAGCGGTGGAGTCTTGACGAGGTGTTGTGCTTCCGCAGGCCCCAGCAGTCCTGCCGGGACGGTCTTGGAGATCGCTGCCGGGAAGACCCTCGTCCTTGCAAGGCTTGCCTGCCCGGCTAGGAAGGTTTTTCCCTTAGCAGCATCTTGCTTCTCTAGCTTCGTCTTGGTCTTCTTGATCTGAGCTTTTGGTTTTGGTCATGGTGTTGTAATCTTGTCTTCGGGCCTGTGCACAGTTCGGCAACGGACCCAGGGTTTGTTGCACCGACAGGAGCCCCCGGGCCTGGCACGAACGCGCCGCTGGGCATCATCGGGGTAGGCCCTAACCAGTGCGCAGGCATGAGTGCAGTGGTGGCTCTGCCCTTTGCGATCTTTTTTTCTTCTCCATTAACTTGAGCCTAGGCCAGTTTTTGATTTCTCCGCACGTCGTGCTGAACGTTACGGAGAAAACTAGATCGTGCCCCGCGGGCTGCCCACGCCCCACGATCATGGGGCGAAAACTGCCACCCCACTTAATTCCTGCATGTTGGGCCACCCGCCACGTGCCCCGCATGCATTGCATAGGTAGGTGGTGGATGCGGAGGGCGCGGAAATGGGTGTTGTGGCAGAAAAACGGTTGCTTCTAATTGGCGCAGAAGGCCGGCTCTTATTCCCTGGGCCGCCGCAGGCGTAGGGAAGCCGTATTGGAGGAGTGGGGCGGTCACCCTCTGAATGAGAGGCCAGCCCTGTTGGGGAACGTTGCAGAAAATAAAAAAATTCTACTGTTTCACCAAGATCTATCTATGAGTTCATCTAGCAACAAGAGAGAGGAGTGCATCTACATACCCTTGTAGATTGCGAGCGGAAGCGTTCAAGAGAATGGGGTTGAGGGAGTCGTACTCGTCGTGATCCAAATCACCGATGATCCTAGTGCTGAACGGACAACACCTCCGCGTTCAACACACGTATGGTTGAGGAAGACGTCTCCTCCTTCTTGATCCAGCAAGGGGGAGGAGAGGTTGACGAAGATCCAAAGAAGACGACGGCGTGGTGGTGGATGCAGTAGTGATCTCGGCAGAGCTTCGCCGAGCTTCTACGAGAGGGAGAGGTGTAGCAAGGGGAAGGTAGGCGCCTATGGCATGGGTGCGGCTGCCCTCCCTCCCCCCCCCTTTATACAGGCTCCCCTAGGGGGGGCGCCGACCCTGGGAGATGAGATCTCCTGGGGGGGCGGCGGCCAAGGGGGAGGCTTGCCCCCCAAGGCAAGTGGAGGCGCCTCCCACCCTAGGGTTTCCAACCCTAGGCGCAGGGGCCCAAGGGGGCGACCAGCCCACTAGGGGCTGGGTCCCTCCCCACTTCAGCCCACGGGGCCCTCCGGGATAGGTGGCCCCACCCGGTGGACCCCCGGGACCCTTCCGGTGGTCCCGATACAATACCGGTGACCCCCGAAACTTTCCCGATGGCCGAAACTGCACTTCCTATATATAATTCTTCACCTCAGGACCATTCCGGAACTCCTCGTGACGTCCGGTATCTCATCTGGGACTCTGAACAACTTTCGGGTTAATGCATACTCATATCTCTACAACCCAACGTCACCTAACCTTAAGTGTGTAGACCCTACGGGTTCGGGAGACATGCAGACATGACCGAGACGCCTTTCCAGTCAATAACCAACAGCGGGATCTGGATACCCATGTTGGCTCCCACATGTTCATCGATGATCTCATCGGATGAACCATGATGTCGAGGATTCAAGCAACCCCGTATACAATTCCCTTTGTCAATCGGTATGTTACTTGCCCGAGACTCGATCGTCGGTATCCCAATACCTCGTTTAATCTCGTTACCGGCAATTCACTTTACTCGTACCGTAATGCATGATCCCGTGACCAGACACTTGGTCACATTGAGCTCATTATGATGATGCATTACCGAAAGGGCCCGAAGATACCTCTACATCATACGGAGTGACAAATCCCAGTCTCGATTCGTGCCAACCCAACAGACACTTTCAGAGATACCTGTAGTGTACCTTTATAATCACCCAGTTATGTTGTGACGTTTGGCACACCCAAAGCAGTCCTACGGTATCCGGGAGTTGCACAATCTCATGGTCTAAGGAAATGATACTTGACACTTGGAAAAGCTCTAGCTAAACGAACTACACGATCTTTGAGCTATGCTTAGGATTGGGTCTTGTCCATCACATCATTCTCCTAATGATGTGATCCCGTTATCAATGACATCCAATGTCCATAGTCGTGAAACCATGACTATCTGTTGATCAACGAGCTAGTCAACTAGAGGCTTACTAGGGATATGTTGTGGTCTATGTATTCACAAAGTGTATTACGATTTCCGGATAACACGGTTATAGCATGAATAATGACTATTATCATGAACAAAGAAATATAATAATAACCATTTTATTATTTCCTCTAGGGCATATTTCCAACAGTCTCCCACTTGCACTAGAGTCAATATTCTAGTTACATTGTGATGAATCGAACACCCATAAGCGTTACGGTGTTGATCGTGTTTTGCTCTAGGGAGAGAGTTTAGTCAACGTATTCGCTACATTCAGATCCGTATGTACTTTACAAATATCTATGTCTCCATCTTGAACATTTTCACGTATGGAGTTGAAGCGACGCTTGATGTGCTCGGTCTTCTTGTGAAACCCAGGCTCCTTGGCAAGTGCAATAGCTCCGGTGTTGTCACGGAAGAGTGCGATCGGCCCCGACGCATTGGGTATGACTCCTAGGTCGGTGATGAACTCCTTCACCCATATTGCTTCATGCGCCTGCCTCCGAGGCTGCCATGTACTCTGCTTCACATGTAGATCCCGCCACGACGCTTTGCTTGCAATCGCACCAGCTTCGCTCCACCATTCAAAATATACATGTATCCGGTGCGTGACTTAGAGTCATCCAGATTTGTGTCGAAGCTAGCATTGACGTAACCCTTTACGATTTAGCTCTTCGTCACCTCCATAAACGAGAAACATATCCTTAGTCCTTTTCGTGTACTTTAGGATGTTCTTGACCATTGTCCGGTGTTCCTTGCCGGGATTACTTTGGTACCTTCCTACCAAACTTACGGCAAGGTTTACATCAGGTCCGTACACAAGATGGCATACATAATAGACCCTATGGCTGAGGCATAGGGGATGACACTCATCTCTTCTTTATCTTATGTCGTGGTCGGGCATTGAGCCGAGCTCAATCTCACACCTTGCAATACAGTGCAAGAACCCTTTCTTGGACTGATCCATATTGAACTTCTTCAATATCTTATCAAGGTATGTGCTTTGTGAAAGACCTATGAGGCGTCTCGATCTATCCCTATAGATCTTGATGCCTAATATGTAAGCAACTTCTCCAAGGTCCTTCATTGAAAAACACTTATTCAAGTAGGCCTTAATGCTGTCCAAAAGTTCTATATCATTTCCCATCAAAAGTATGTCATCTACATATAATATGAGAAATGCTACAGAGCTCCCACTCACTTTCTTGTAAACGCGGGCTTCTCCATAAGTCTGCATAAACCCAAACGCTTTGATCATCTCATCAAAGCGAATGTTCCAACTCCGAGATGCTTGCACCAGCCCACAAATGGATCGCTAGAGCCTGCATACCTTGTTAGCATTCTCAGGGTCGACAAAACCTTCCGGCTGCATCATATACAGTTCTTCCTTAAGATGGCCGTTAAGGAATGCCGTTTTGAGGTCCATTTGCCATATCTCATAATCATAGTATGCGGCAATTGCTAACATGATTCAGACGGACTTCAGCTTCGCCACGGGAGAGAAAGTCTCATCGTAGTCAATCCCTTGAACTTGTCGATAACCCTTAGCGACAAGTCGAGCTTTATATATGGTAAAATTACCATCCGCGTCCGTCTTCTTCTTAAAGATCCATTTGTTTTCTATTGCTCGCCGATCATCGGGCAAGTCTCCAAAGTCCATACTTTGTTTTCATACATGGATCCTATCTCGGATTGCATGGCTTCAAGCCATTTGTTGGAATCTGGGCCCGCCATCGCTTCTTCATAGTTCAAGGTTCACCGTTGTCTAACAACACGATTTCCAAGACAGGGTGGTTGCCGTACCACTGCAGTGCGGAACGTGTCCTTGTGGACCTTCGAAGTTCAGTAGGAGCTTGATCCGAAGTATCTTGATCATCGTCATTAACCTACTCTCTTGTCGGTGCAGGCACCACAGGAACATCTTCCTGAGTTGCGCTACTTACCGTTTCAAGAGGTAATACTTCATCAAGCTCTACTTTCCTCCCACTTAATTCTTTCGAGAGAAACTCTTTCTCCAGAAAGGACCCGTTCTTGGCAACAAAGATCTTGCCTTTGGATCTTAAGTAGAAGGTATACCCAATGGTTTCCTTAGGGTATCCTATGAAGACGCATTTTTTCGACTTGGGTTCGAGCTTTTCAGGTTGGAGTTTCTTGACATAAGCATCGCATCCCCAAACTTTTAGAAACGACAGCTTAGGTTTCTTGCCTAACCATAATTCATACGGTGTCGTCTCAACAGATTTATACGGTGCCCTATTTAAAGTGAATGTAGCTGTCTCTAGAGCGTATCCCCAAAATGATAGCGGTAAATCGGTAAGAGACATCATAGATCGCACCATATCCAATAAAGTGCGATTACGACGTTCGGACACACCGTTACTGAGGTGTTCCAGGCGGCGTGAGTTGTGAAACGATTCCACATTTCCTTAAGTGTGTACCAAATTCGTGACTTAAATATTCTCCCCCACGATCTGATCGTAAGAACTTTATCTTTCGGTCACGTTGATTCTCTACCTCATTCTGAAATTCCTTGAACTTTTCAAAGGTCTCAGACTTGTGTTTCATCAAGTAGACATACCCATATCTACTCAAGTCATCAGTGAGAGTGAGAACATAATGATATCCTCTGCAAGCCTCAACGCTCATTGGACCGCACACATCAGTATGTATGATTTCCAATAAGTTGGTTGCTCGCTCCATTATTCCGGAGAACGGAGTCTTGGTCATTTTTCCCATGAGGCATGGTTCGCATGTGTCAAATGATTCATAATCGAGAGACTCTAAAAGTCCATCAGCATGGAGCTTCTTCATGCGCTTGACACCAATGTGACCAAGGCGGCAGTGCCACAAGTATGTGGGACTATCGTTATCAACTTTAATGTATGATTTCCAATAAGTTGGTTGCTCGCTCCATTATTCCGGAGAACGGAGTCTTGGTCATTTTTCCCATGAGGCATGGTTTGCATGTGTCAAATGATTCATAATCGAGAGACTCTAAAAGTCCATCAGCATGGAGCTTCTTCATGCGCTTGACACCAATGTGACCAAGGCGGCGATTACCACAAGTATGTGGGACTATCGTTATCAACTTTACATCTTTTGGTATTCACACTATGAATATGTGTAACATCACGTTCAAGATTCATTAAGAATAAACAATTGACCATCGGGGCATGACCATAGAACATATCTCTCATATAAATAGAACAACCATTATTCTTGGATTTAAATGAGTAGCTATCTCGTATTAAACGAGATCCAGATACAATGTTCATGCTCAAAGATGGTACTAAATAACAATTATTGAGGTTTAAAACTAATCCTGTAGGTAAATGTAGAGGTAGCGTGCCGACGGCGATCACATCGACCTTGGAACCATTCCCGACGCCAAGATCGTCACCTCGCCCTTCGCCAGCCTCCGCTTATTCCGCAGCTCACTGCTTTGAGTTACAAATATGAGCAACCGCATCGGTATCAAATACCGGGAGCTACTACGAATCGGTAAGGTACACATCAATTACATGTATATCAAATATACCTTTGGTTTTGCGGCCTTCTTGTCCGCTAAGTACTTGGGGCAGTTCCGCTTCAAAGGACCACTTCCCTTGCAATAAAAGCATTCACCTCGGGCTTGGGTCCATTGTTTAACTTCTTCCGTAATGGCGGCTTATCGGGCGCGGCAACTCCCTTTGCCGTCCTTCTTGAAGTTCTTCTTACCCTTGCCTTTCTTGAACTTAGTGGTTTTATTCACCATCAACACTTGATGTTCCTTTTGATCTCTACCTCCGCTGATTTCAGCATTGAATATACCTCAGAATGGTCTTTTCCATCCTCGCATATTGAAGTTCATCACAAAGCTCTTGTAGCTCGGTGGAAGCGACTGAAGGATTATGTCAATGACCGCGTCATCCGGGAGATTAACTCCCAGCTGAGTCAAGCGGTTGTGCAACCCAGACATCTTGAGTATGTGCTCACTGACAGAACTATTTTCCTCCATCTTACAGTTGAAGAACTTGTCGGAGACTTCATATCTCTCGACCCGGGCATGAGCTTGGAAAACCATTTTCAGCTCTTCGAACATCTCATATGCTCCGTGTTGCTCAAAAGCGCTTTTGGAGCCCCGGTTATAAGGTAAAGCATGCCGCCTTTGAGCGAGGGAGTAATCATCGCACGAGACTGCCAAGTGTTCATAACGTCTTGGTTCTCTCGGGATTAGTGCTTCACCTAGTGGTGCTTCTAGGACATAATCTTTCTTGGCAGCTATGAGGATGATCCTCGTGTTCCGGACCAGTCCAGATAGTTGCTACCATCATCTTTCAGCTTGGTTTTCTCTAGGAACGCGTTGAAGTTGAGCGTAACGTGGGCCATTTGATCTACAAGACATATTGTAAAGATTTTAGACTAAGTTCATGATAATTAAGTTCATCTAATCAAATTATTTAATGAACTCCCACTTATATTAGACATCCCTCTAGTCATCTAAGTGAAAACATGACCCGAGTCAACTAGGCCGTGTCCGATCATCACGTGAGACGGACTAGTCGACGTCGTTGAACATCTCCATGTTGATCGTATCTTCTATACGACTCATGCTCGACCTTTCGGTCTTCTGTGTTTCGAGGCCATGTCTGTACATGCTAGGCTCGTCAAGTCAACCTAAGTGTATTGCGTGTGTAAATCTGGCTTACACCCGTTGTATTCGAACGTTAGGATCGATCACACCCGATCATCACGTGGTGCTTCGAAACAACGAACCTTCGCAACGGTGCACGGTTAGGGGGAACACTTTCTTGAAATTATTGTGAGGGATCATCTTATTTACTACCGTCGTTCTAAGTAAACAAGATGCAAAAACATGATAAACATCACATGCAATCAAATAGTAGTGACATGATATGGCCAATATCATATAGCTCCTTTGATCTCCATCTTCGGGGCTCCATGATCATCTTTGTCACCGGCATGACACCATGATCTCCATCATCATTATCTCCATCATTGTGTCTCCATGGAGTTGCTCGCCAACTATTATTTCTACTACTATAGCTAACGGTTTAGCAATAAAGTAAAGTAATTACATGGCGTTGAATCAATGACACGCAGGTCATACAATAATTAAGACAACTCCTATGGCTCCTGCCGGTTGTCATACTCATCGACATGCAAGTCATGATTCCTATTACAAGAACATGATCTCATACATCACATATATCATTCATCATTCATCACAACTTTTTGGCCATATCACATCACAATCACATGCTACAAAAAACAAGTTAGACGTCCTCTAATTGTTGTTGCATGTTTTACGTGGCTGCAATAGGGTTCTAGCAAGAACATTTTCTTACCTACGTAAAAGCCACAACGCGATTTGTCAACTTCTATTTACCCTTCATAAGGACCCTTTTCATCGAATCCGCTCCAACTAAAGTGGGAGAGACAGACACCCGCTAGCCACCTTATGCAACTAGTGCATGTCGATCGGTGGAACCTGTCTCACGTAAGCGTACGTGTAAGGTCGGTCCGGGCCGCTTCATCCCACAATACCGCTGAAGCAAAATAAGACTAGTAGTGGCAAGAAAGTTGACAACATCTACACCCACAACAAATTGTGTTCTACTCGTGCAAAAAGAACTACGCATAGACCTAGCTCTGATACCACTGTTGGGGAACGTTGCAGAAAATAAAAAATTTCTACAATTTCACCAAGATCTATCTATGAGTTCATCTAGCAACGAGAGAGAGGAGTGCATCTACATACCCTTGTAGATTGCGAGCGGAAGCGTTCAAGAGAACGGGGTTGAGGGAGTCGTACTTGTCGTGATCCAAATCACCGATGATCCTAGTGCTAAACGGACAGCACCTCCGCGTTCAACACACGTACGGTTGAGGAAGACATCTCCTCCTTCTTGATCTAGCAAGGGGGGATGAGAGGTTGACGGAGATCCAGCAGCACGACGGCTTGGTGGTGGATGCAGTAGTGATCTCGGCAGAGCTTCGCCGAGCTTCTACGAGAGGGAAAGGTGTAGCAAGGGGGAAGGGAGGCGCCTATGGCATGGGTGCGGCTGCCCTCCCTCCCCCCTTTATATAGGCCCCCTAGGGGGGGCGCCGGCCCTGGGAGATGAGATCTCCTGGGGGGCGGCGGCCAAGGGGGAGGCTTGCCCCCCAAGGCAAGTGGAGGCGCCCCCCACCCTAGGGTTTCCAACCCTAGGACGTTAGGGGGCCCATGGGGGCGCACCAGCCCACCAGGGGCTGGTTCCCCTCCCCAATTCAGCCCACGGGGCCCTCCGAGATAGGTGGCCCCACCCGATGGACCCCGCGGGACCCTTCCGGTGGTCCCGGTACAATACCGGTGACCCCCAAAACTTTCCCGATGGCCGAAACTGCACTTCCTATATATAATTCTTCACCTCAGGACCATTCGGGAACTCCTCGTGATGTCCGGGATCTCATTCGGGCTCCGAACAACTTTCGTGTTACTGCATACTCATATCTCTACAACCCCGGCGTCATCTAACCTTAAGTGTCTAGACCCTACGGGTTCGGGAGACATGCAGACATGACCGAGACGCCTTTCCGGTCAATAACCAACAGCGGGATCTGGATACCCATGTTGGCTCCCACATGTTCCTCGATGATCTCATCGGATGAACCACGATGTCGAGGATTCAAGCAACCCCATATACAATTCCCTTTGTCAATCGGTACATTACTTGCCCGAGACTCGATCGTCGGTATCCCAATACCTCGTTTAATCTCGTTACCGGCAAGTCACTTTACTCGCATCAGTAATGCATGATCCCGTGACCAGACACTTGGTCACATTGAGCTCATTATGATGATGCATTACCGAGTGGGCCCAGAGATACCTCTCCGTCATACGGAGTGACAAATCCCAGTCTCGATTCGTGCCAATCCAACAGACACTTTTGGAGATACCCGTAGTGTACCTTTATAGTCACCCTGTTACGTTGTGACGTTTGGCACACCCAAAGCACTCCTACGGTATCCGGGAGTTGCACAATCTCATGGTCTAAGGAAATGATACTTGACACTTGGAAAAGCTCTAGCTAAACGAACTACACGATCTTTGAGCTATGCTTAGGATTGGGTCTTGTCCATCACATCATTCTCCTAATGATGTGATCCCGTTATCAATGGCATCCAATGTCCATAGTCAGGAAACCATGACTATCTGTTGATCAACGAGCTAGTCAACTAGAGGCTTACGAGGGAAATGTTGTGGTCTATGTATTCACACGTGTATTACGATTTTCGGATAACACAGTTATAGCATGAATAACAGACTATTATCATGAACAAAGAAATATAATAATAACCATTTTATTATTGCCTCTAGGGCATATTTCCAACAAGCCCCCTGCCTCGTTCCATTATAAAGGGGACTGGAGTGGTGAGTTTTCCCACACACTTCCCATCTCCCTTTCTTCAAACTTTTCTTCGTTCGCCCTGACGAGAGGGCGAGGGCGCGGTGGTGCTCTAGTGGCAGCGATGAGAGCTACTTCTCGACAGTATGCCCCTCCTCCTCCAGACAACGCGGTGGTGGAATCCGCCATGAGAAGAGGAGGGAGGGGGCGAGGTCGTAGTCGTCGTGGCGCTGGAGGAGGAGGAGGAGGAGGACGAGGGAAGCGCTCCGGTTGCGCCCCCATCGAACGCTCCCCCTCTGTTGGAGGGCCATGTCGGGGCCCAACCTCAGGAGTTCTTCATCAGGCTGTACAAGCCTCTGCTCGGTTGCCTTTGCCTTCCTACTCCATTCGCAAGGGAAATGGAGCTTGAACAATCGTGAGCATTGAGGCTACACATGAGGGGCTGCGGGAACGACAGCTTCCGGGTGGACGTAGATTTCCTCGCCCCCCATGTCATGTACTTCCGCTGAGATTGGAAGATCTTTGCTCGTGCCCACAGCTTGTCGGTAGAACACGTCCTCCATTTTAAGTTAATGGAGGACGATTTCCTCTCCGTCAAGGTGTTTGAGAGCTCGGGTGCTTGCTTAGGGTGTTGTGCGGAGAGCTCGACCGATGACGAAAGCTCCTCCTCGAGCGATGGTGATGAGGAGAACAGTGACGGAGATGACGATGCCGGCGATGACAACTTCGACTTCGGCTGATCACCACCCGCGCCACCTCCATTGCGCGGCAGCACCATTATCTTTACCTGCGTTTGTCTTCCCGACAGGGTAATTACCGGGAAGTTGGATGTAGAGGTGGTGACGGTGCTTCCGGGCTCCTTCCATCTGGGCCCCGGCAGGCTTCCTCTTGGGCTACAGCTCTGTATGCCCTGCTGGGCCCTGCTGGCCCTAGTGGTGGTGATAGGGAGGTCGTCCTCGCCGATCTCTTCACCATCACCTTCGTCCGCGCCCCCCGGTTCCTACCGGGCTACCTCTCCTGGAGCCCGATAGGATTAGGCTGGGCTCCCGCCCAAGTGCTCCTTTTGTCCATTTTCCCTCTTGCTGCAGTGCCTGGGAGGAGAGGGACAGGAAAGGACATTACGTGGCACTCTTTTTTCAATCTAAACTTTGTAGGCACTTGCCAAATTTTAGTTGAAATAATGTAATCTCTTGAATCCATGTTTGTGTCATGTAAGATTTGTACTTGTTTGAAGCATATCAATGAAAAAGATAAACCTTGTCGGGGACTCGTGCATGTATATGTCCATGAAGAGGTGGAATGCCTCTATACTTTAAAGTAAACGAGTTTCCCCGGCATGCTATCCTGCCGGTACCCTCAATTTAGCTGCCGGGGAGCTAAGCTTGCCGGGAAAAAAATATAATGAGGGGCCAGCCCCCCACCAGTCTCTTTTCATCAAAGGCCACTGCGACCATCCTGACCGAAGCAGCGTTCGAGTCAAAGGATGGGAGCACCGAAGTTTCAAAAAGCGGCAGGGTTTTCTTATCCACAAGTTTTCTACTTACAGAACACGTATGGATAAGAGATAGAACTTATCTATTGGCTTGCCGAAGATCGCAGTGCTGCCTTGTCTTCTCGTCTCCTCTTGGGGACTGAATCCACGGCAGGAGCCTATAGATTATGCAGATGAAAATGATACCAGATGCAATCTTATCTACATGAGGATGCAATGCTCATGATATGCTTATGCAATGCATATGATATGATCATGTAATGTTGATGATATGCTTATGCACGCATGCAACTTGTCGGGGGCCCCCAGCGCTTCATTCATTTCTTTGTTGCTCAGGGTCTGCGCCTGGCTTTGTACAAGGGGTTACATGCAACTGAGGCAAGGCCTGTACAAAAGGGTGGCTGCCGGGCAGGGCCCGACAGCCGCGCCTTACGGGTAGAACTTGCGGAGATGCTCAATATTCCATGAGTTTTGCAATTGAATGCCATCTCTGGTCTCCAGATAGACTGCGCTAGGTCTGGTGACTCGTACTACTTGGTAAGGACCTTCCCACTTTGGCGTCAACTTGTTTGCACCCTTGGCGAACTGAACGCGCCTAAGGACAAGGTCGCCTTCCTCAAAACACCAGGCATGAACCCCGTGGCTGTGATAGTGATGCAGGGCTTGCTGATAGCGTGCAGCACACGTAGCGCCCCAGAGACGGTTCTCCTCGAGTAGCACAACGTCGTCACGTCGGTGCTGATCTTGTGCTACTTCATCATAGGCAAGCACTCGAGGGGACCCGTAAATGAGTTCCGTGGGGATAACTGCTTCTGCCCCATAGACTAGGGAGAAGGGAGTCTGCCCGGTAGCTCGATTTGGTGTCGTTCTGAGGGACCATAGAACTACCGGCAGCTCATCGATCCATCGCCTGCCGCACTTCTGCAACTTATCAAAGGTTCTCGTCTTGAGTCCACGTAGCACTTCAGCATTCGCCCTCTCAGCTTGTCCATTGCTTCTGGGGTGTGCAACAGATGCAAATGAGATCTTGCTTCCGAGGGCATGAACATATTGCATGAAGGCACGGCTCGTGAACTGGGTGCCGTTGTCGGTGATGATCCGGGCAGGGACCCCAAAGCGGCACACCAATTCTTTCAAGAACTTGATAGCTGACTGAGCAGTCACCTTTCTCACGGCAGCTACTTCCGGCCACTTTGTAAAATTGTCGATAACAACGAACAAGAATTCAAAGCCCTCGGCAGCTCGGGAAAAGGGCCGAGGATATCGAGCCCCCAGACCGATAACGGCCATGACAAAGGGATTGTCTAAAGTACTTGTGCAGGCAGATGGATGTTCTTGGAATGGAACTGACAGGCTTCACATTTGGTGACTAACGCAACCGCATCTTGGAGGGTTGTGGGCCAATAGAATCCTTGCCAGAATGCTTTCCCAACTAATTCCCTTGATCCAATGTGGGAGACGCACATGCCTTTGAGTATTTCCGCCAGCAGTTCCTTTCCCTCTTCTCGGCAGATGCACTTCAATTTCACACCATTGGGCCTCCTTCTGTACAGAGTGTCATCGACAAACTGATACATACTGGCCCTCTGAGCTACTCTTTCAGCTTCATCTTGCTCATCGGGAAGTTCTTCGGTTTGGAGGAAGTGGACTAAGTGCCTTGCCCAAGTTGGAGCCTGGGGCTCGGCAACAAGGACTAACGGCACCTCCCTGCTCGTGGGGTTGCGTTCCTCGTTCGCAGGGTACAATGGCCCGGCTGGAGGGTGCAGCCTGACAAGCGATGTGAATTTGTTTCCGGCAGGGTCCCTCCCAGGAGCCCCGGGAGGCTCTACCGGGAGAGGCTTACCAGAGTCCAATTTCCTCCTCTTTCCAGCCAATGTTGCGGGGGATACAGAGGGCTGAGTAAGATGGAGAACAAAAGTTCCTGGTTCCACAGGAAGTTTTTGTGCAGCACACTTTGACGGATGATCAGCTATGCTATTTTCCACACGGGGTACATGCTCCGTTTGCAATCCGTCAAAGTGCTCCTCCAATCTTCTCACTTCCTCAACGTATGCCTCCATCAATGGACTTTGGTAATCCTTGTTGACTTGCCTCACCACAAGTTGTGGATCTCCTCGGATGATCAGCTTCTTGATTCCTAGTTCTGTGGCAATCCTTAGCCCGGCAAGGAGCCCTTCATACTCTGTTGTATTGTTGGTTGCTTCCTCCTAGGGAAAATGCATTCGGATGACATACTTCAAGTGCTCTCCAGTGGGAGAAACGAGAAGTATGCCGGCCCCTGCACCTTACAGGGATAAAGCACCATCAAAATACATGATCCATTCTTGGGGCGCTTCCTTGCCGGGAATAACTGTTTCCATCACTTCTTCATCAGGAGTTGGCGTCCATTCTACAATAAACTCTGCCAATGCCCTGTTCTGAATTGTTGATGTGCTATCAAATTTCAAGCCAAAGCTAGATAACTCCAAAGCCCACTCCCCTATTCTGCCGGTAGCCTCAGGGCTCCGGAGTATCCTTTGCAACGGAAAGCGAGTGACAACCGTAATCTCATGGGCTTGGAAGTAGTGGCGCAGTTTCCTTGAGGCCATGATAAGGCCAGAAATCAACTTTTGCATGCTAGAGTACCTCGATCTAGCCCCTTGTAACAAGGAGCTGACAAAGTACACTGGGTGCTACACCACTTTCTTCCTTGCCGCGTCATTGGGGTCGCCCCTGCTATCGTGCTCTTCTCTGTCCTGGTCCTTATCTGGCCCTGCCGGGCTCTGCTCACTCTCTGTTTCCTCTACTTCTCATTGTGCCACTAGGGCTGCACTAACCACTTGATTGGTTGCTGCCAAGTATAGCAGCAACGGTTCTTGTGGTTTAGGAGCAACCAAAGTGGGCACAGAGGACAAGTTGGTTTACAGATCCTGCAGTGCTGCATCTGCCTCTGGGGTCCACTTCATGGGTCCTGCCTTCTTCAAAATTTTGAAGAACGGCAAGGCGCGCTCGCCAGACTTGGAGATGAATCTGCTAAGCACGACAACGCACCCTATCAGATGCCTCACATCTTTGACTGTCCTGGGTGCCTGGATCTGTTCGATGGCCTTGATCTTGGATTGGCCTCGATCCCGCGATGGGACACAAAGAACCCAAGTAGCTTGCCGGAGGGAACGCCAAATACACACTTCTCCGTTCAGCTTCAAGTTGATCTTGCGCAGATTAGCAAATGTCTCCTCCAAGTCCTGGATGAGGGTCGATTTGTCCTTGGACTTGACCACAGTATCATCCATATAAGCCTTAATATTTCTGTGCAACTGTGGTTCAAAACCAATTTGGACTGGCCTTGCAAAAGTGGACCCGACACTCTTTAACCCAAAAGGCATGCGCACAAAGCAATACGTACCACATGGGGTGATGAATGAGGTATTCTCTTCGTCTTCCTTGGACATGAAGATCTGATGATATCCAGAGTATGCATCCAGAAAAGAGAGCAAATCACAACCTGAAGTGGAATCCACAATCTAGTCGATGCGCGGCAAGGGAATGGATCCTTAGGGCAAGCCTTGTTGAGATCTGTGAAATATATGCAAAGCCTCCATTTTCCATTGGCCTTGTGCACAACCACTGGGTTTGCTAACGATGTTGGCTGCAGTACTCCTCTAACCAGACCAGCTGCCTCTAGCTTCTTGATCTCCTTGGCAATGAATTGCTGCCATTCCAAGGCCTGCTTCCAGACTTTCTGCTTGACGGGTCGGGCATGTGGGCAGACAGCAAGGTGGTGCTCGATTACCTCCACAGGAACACTGGGATATCGATGGTTGCCGTGCAAACACATCGATATTCACTCGCAGGAAGGCAACGAGTGTACTTTCCTATTTGTCATCAAGGGTGGCGCTGATAGTGAAGGTACCATCAACGCCAGCCAGCCCTGCTGGGACCTTCTTAACTTGGGGTGCAGCAACCTTGGATCTCTTACTGTTGGAACTCTCCGGTAAGTCATCAACAGGTGTCGTGCACTCCGAAGAGGTACGCTTTTCCAGATTCCTTGCAGGTGTCCCTGCTATGCTTCTTCTTCCCTCTGTTCTCCTTGGCGGGAACAGCTGCTGTTGTGGCATCTGTTGCGACTGTGTCCCGGTACATCTTGTCCATGCAAATAATTTGCATCTTTCTCATCTGTTGGAATGGAAATGATTCCCACCGGCCCTGGCATCTTCAAGGTGTTGTAGGCATAGTGGGATGCCGCCATGAACTTTGCCAGAGCTGGGCGTCCAAAGATCCCATTGTACGGCAGGGGGAGGTTGACCACATCAAACACAGTCTTCTCAGTCCTGTAGTTCAACTCTCCTCCGAACGTCACTGGCAACGTGATCTTTCCCTTAGGATGACACCTGCCGAGATTAACTCCTTGAAATGTGCCAGTGGCCTCAAGCTCTTCCTCTACTATCTGAAGCTTGCTGATAACCTTTGGGGAAATCAGATTCAACCCGGCCCCGCCATCAACCAGCATCTTAGTGACCTTGAGGTTGCGGATTGTTAGATAGACCAACAACGGCAAGCATCCTATCGCAGTGGTGCGGTCAGGATGGTCCTCTTCGTCAAAGATGATGGGCATGCATGACCATTTGAGCGGCTTCCGAGACTCTGTCGCTGGCTCCACGGCATTGACTTCACGCGCCCACCGTTTAAGTTGGCGGTGAGAGGAGTGCAAAGATGCACACCCGTCAACGCACACGGTGTCAATGGCCTTCTGGAATTCTTGCTTGCTGGTTTTCTCTTCATCCCCTCTGTCACTCTCATCATTGCAAACTTCCTTCTCTCGGCCCCTGGCGGGCTTCCCTTGGTTCCAAAAAGCCTTGTCGGGGCGATTTGCTTCACCGCCTCGGCCCTTCCCACCAGTGCCATTCTGACCTTTTTCCTTATCACGCTTCTCATATTCAGCTCTCTGCCTCTTGACAAGCTGCTCAACCTGATGACACTCTTGGAGATCGTAGCCCTTGGTCTGATGGATCTTGCAGTACGGCCCATCACCTTTTCCAGCCTTCTCGGCAGCCGTAGCCTCCCGGCAGTCAGCGCACGTGGCAGCTTCCTTGTCAGGGGCCTCGGCCTTTGCCTTCTTGCCGGTACTTGGTGTGCTTGATCCCTCAACCGTCAACACTGCCTTATCCTTGCGCCTCTTGTTGCGCTTCTTATTCTTCTTCCTTTGACTGGTGGACTCATCATCATCCTCTGAGTCGTTGTCGACACAATCTTCCTCCTCGGGAAGTTTTCTTCCCTCCTCCACCCGAGCGCACTTTTCCACCAAGGTGTAAAGCTCCTTCACAGTCTTGGGCAACCGTACATTCATCTTGGAACGTACCCTGTGGTTGCGCACATTGGACTGGAAGGCAGCTATCACAGCTGCCGGGTGGATATCTGGGATATTTTTGTGAACTCTGCTGAATCTCTACAAGTACTTCCACAAGGCCTCTCCTTCCTTCTGCTAGAGAAGCTGCAAGTCGCTGGGTCGCCCTGGCTCTTGGTGGCCGCCCATGAAGGCGCCAATGAACTCATGGCACAGGTTAGCCCATGACGAAATAGAGTTCTCCGGTAGATGCATCAACCAAGACATCACGTTGGATTTAAGTGCCAAAGGGAAGTAGTTGGCGAATACCTTCTCATCTCCCCCCCCCCCCAGCTTGAACAATGATGGTGTAGATGCTCAAGAACTCTCCCGAGTTCAGCCTCCCATTGTACTTATCGGGTATCTCTGGCTTGAACGTGCGAGCAGATGGCCAACAGACTTGCCATAGCTCACGAGTAAAGGCAGGACACCCAGCATCGAAAGGCAGGTACCCGCCATCCTCAAGCGTAGGCTCTTAGATATCGAGACCATCACACCTGTCGGTCCAGCGGTGGTCATCGTGACGTTGCTCGATGACGACGCATGCGCCTCCCCTCCGCCTGTCCTACAGGGCTCGTCGTTGGCTTGGACGTGCTCGAGGGTCAGAAGAGGCCATCGAGACGTTGTCGGTTTCTTGATTTCGCGGCGCCCGCGCCGGCTGCCGTGGTGGGGACTGCACATCGGGGGCAGTCCCTTCCGTACGCCAGCGGTGCGAGCCGCCGTCGTCGCTTGAGGAGGCCGCAGCAGGCCAGCTTACTGTGAGCCCTTAGCCTCAGCAAAGCCAATCAGACTCAGAATGGTGGGTCTCCATTCATCCATCTGATCGGCTGCCGGTGGGAACCTCGGTAGCATCTGGGCCCGTGCCTTGGCTTCCGTAGCGGTGCTTGGCATCGGAGATGATGACGTAGATCGTACCGTCGCCCGGCTCCTGACAATGCCGGCAGCGACGGTGGCGCGCCCTCGCTTCTGCGAGCCAGCCACTTGGATGGCGTGGTGACATGGTGAAGGCGCTTGAGGGTGAAAGGATCGAGAAGAGGTGTCTAGAGGGGGGGGGGGTGAATAGACTCTTAACAAAGAAAAGTGGCAGTTTTTAATTTCTTCAAGTTGAGGTGGAGTTTTAGCACATGTTTAAACATTCACAATACATATCAAGCAAGCATGACAAGACTATATGGGTAGCAGAAAGTAAAGCATGCAAGTTTTCAAGAATGTAAAGGGATGGGATTGAAGTGTGCAAACGCAATTGGAGACATGAAGATTTTTGGCATGGTTCCGATAGGTGGTGCTATCGTACATCCACGTTGATGGAGACTTCAACCCACAAAGGGTAACGGTTGCGCGAGTCCACGGAGGGCTCCACCCATGAAGGGTCCATGAAGAAGCAACCTTGTCTATCCCACCATGGCCATCGCCACGAAGGACTTGCCTCACTAGGGTAGATCTTCACGAAGTAGGCGATCTCCTTGCCCGTACAAACTCCTTGGTTCAACTCCACAATCTTGACGGAGGCTCCCAAGTGGCACCTAACCAATCTAGGAGACACCACTCTCCAAAAGGTAATAGACGGTGTGTTGATGATGAACTCCTTGCTCTTGTGCTTCAAATGATAGTCTCCCCAACACTCAACTCTCTCTCATAGGATTGGATTTGGTGGAAAGATGATTTGAGTGGAAAGCAACTTTGGGAAGGCTAGAGATCAAGATTTATGTGGTTGGAATGGAATATCTTGACCTCAACACAAGTGTAGGTGGTTCTCTCTCAGAAAATGTATGATCAAGTGTAGGCATGTTCTGATGGCTCTCTCCACGAATGAAGAGTGGGTGGAGGGGTATATATAGCCTCCACACAAAATCTAACCGTTACACACAATTTACCAAACTCGGTATGATCGAATCAGAAAACTCGATCAAACCGATTTAGTTCATAATGTGACCGTTAGGCATTTCGGAGGGACCGATATGATCAACTCGGTAGGACCGATGTGCTAGGGTTAGGGTAAAGCCTCATCTCGGTTTGACCGATTACACAAACTCAGTGGGACCGATTTGGGTAATAAGCAAAACAGAGAGTTGGCCAAGCAAACTCGGTGAGACCGATTGCATATTCCGGTGGACCGAAATTATTGCAATAGGCAACAGAGAGTTTGCAAGCCCATATCGGTGAGACCAAGATCCCATCGGTGAGACCGAATTGGTTAGTGTTTCTGGCAGTGGCTATGTCAACAGAACTCCGTGGCGCCAGATAGAAAGATTTGATGGGGCCGATTTTCACTTTTGGTTTGGGACATATGTGGATATGAGAAAGTGGTTAAGGGCTTTGGAGCATATCACTAAGCACTTTGAGCAAGCAAGCCATTAAGCAACACCTCATCCCCTGTTAATAGTATTGGCTTTCCTATGGACTCAATGTGATCTGGGATAACTAAAATGAAAATGCAGAGTCTTGAGATTTTGAGCTTGAGCCAATCCTTTGTCCTTATCATCTTGAAGGGGTTCCACATCCTCTAGTCCATGCCACTCCATTGTTTAACTTATCTGAAACATACTAGATGAAAACATTAGTCGAACAAGAGATATGTTGACATTAATTACCAAAATCACCCAGGGAGCACTTGTGCTTTCAGAGGGCCAGTTGCTCCGTCGGGCACAGTGGCAGGGACAGCCTGCTCCGGGAGAGGTGCACGCTTTGCGTTTTCACGCCCGTGGCGGGGGCGGCCGGAGGGCGGCGATTCGCCCCAGAGCGGGTGCCACCACTGGGGTTGTGCCCTTCGGCGAGGGGGAGAGGTACAGAGGGAATGAGGCCTCCGTCTGTACCTCGCGGAGCATGACCACTGGGATGCTGCTGATGTTGCTCTTCTCCGGTGCCTCTCGCTCCTGCTTCAGCCGCAGGGGAGGTGGTGACAACGCCGCCTGCGCCGATCGTGTCCCCCGCAGCGCTCGCCTCGTGCGCCTCCGCATCTCCTGCAGTGTCGGCAGCCGCGGATGGCGGAGCCTTCGAAGTGGATGGGTGAGCTGTGGCACCGGGCTTCTTCTTGGGCGCCATAGTCGATGGAGCCGCTGACGATGAAAATGGCGATGAAGATGACGTGCTGCTCACACTTTCGGGTTCGAGCAAGCACTTCCCCTACCTGGCGCGCCAAAGATGTCGTGGGAAACCACGACCACCTATGGGGCCATGAGCCCCTTTCTGGTTCGGCGGGGGGGTTGGCACGTTGCACAAAGAGCAGAGGAGCGTGAGACAGCACGACAGAGATCACACGGGAAGTTTTACCAGGTTCGGGCCGCCGCGAGGCGTAAAACCCTACTCCTGCTTTGGTGGATTGATGGTGCATTGTGGTGAAAAAATGCAGCGCTCTTTCCCGGCAGGGGCGCCTTGGGACAAGAACGGCTACGCGCGTATGAGTGTGCAAGGGTCCGAAATTGCTAACCCCTTCTCTGGTTGCCATGGGCCTCCTTTTATAGGTCAAGGGGTTACCACAGTGGCAAATTAGTCATTATGCACTGATTAGATAGCAAATAGTGCTATCATACCTAACTCCGCAGGCTGGCAGAGCGCATTAAATGCGCCGCTCAATGTCACTTCACAGCTTGCCCGGTAGGCCCTGCTGGGCCGTTTCGCCAGCTTCGCGCCTGCTCGCTTGACACGTCGCAGGACGGGTGTCGTTTGTAGGTATTTTCTGTAGAAAGTGGTTGCCATGTGGCATATAGCAGCCACTTATTCACCTTGGAGCTTGACACCGCACTGATCGACAACGTGTGTCATGGTGAGGTGGAGCGGTGGAGTCTTGACGAGGTGTTGTGCTTCCGCAGGCCCATGTAGTCCTGCCGGGACAGTCTTGGAGATTGCTACCGGGACGACCCTCGTCCTTGCCAAGCTCGCCTGCCCGGCAAGGGAGGTTTTTCCCTTAGCAGTATCTTGCTTCTCTGGCTTCATCTTGGCCTTCTTAATCTGAGATTTTGGTGTTGGTCATGGTGTTGTAATCTTGCCTTCGGGCATGTGCACAGTTTAGGCAACGGACCCAGGGTTTGTTGCACCGACATAGAAGCACCGGCCATGTGCTGTGATTGGTGCTCATATCACCAAAAGGATTCATCCCGTCAGTACACTCCCCGAGCCTTATACTTCTAGGATCCTTGGCAAAATCTTGAAACTTGTTGTCGATTAATTCCCACTGATCCCCATCTTTTGGGTACCTCATATATTTATCCGCAGTTCGCTCATCATGATGCCACCGTAACCTCTTTGCCTCTCTAGGGTTTGCAAACAAATGCCTCAACCTAGGAATTAAAGGCAAGTACCAAACAACCTTGAACGAGATTCATGTCTTGATCTCGTCGTCTGATTTGTACTTGTCCTTTGCTCTCCTGCGCTTGTATCGTGCATGCTTGCATGTGGGACATGCACGCAAATCTTTGTACTCACCACGGCAAAATATATTATCATTCACACAAGCGTGTATCTTCTATACTTCAAGTTCCAATGGGCAAACAATTTTCTTCGCTTCGTTCGTGCTTCTGGGGAGCACATTATCTTCCGGAAGAATTTCTTTGAAAAGACCTAACATCTCTATGAAGCCATTGTCTGATAGACTGTTTGCTGCTTTAAATCTGAGAAGCGCCATGGTGGCACTCAACTTGGAATATTTCTTTTTGCAACCTAGATACAATTCTTTCTTGGAGTCTGCATCAATGGTTGGCAGATCCTTGTACCCAATCATACCCTTTTTTGGGCCCATGAAATCTGCAATCATAGCAGCAAAATCTGGCATATCAAGATCAACGTCATCTGCGTCGACGTCTTGGCTTTCCAGTGGGCGTTTCGGCTTTCCGGTGTTCCATTGGTAGCTTGACGCCTCTGCCCTGATGTTAGATTCAACATCCATGTGACACTGACCGGGGTTTGGCATCTCGCAACCCTAGGTATATTCATCCATGACATGCTCTTCACTATGTCTAGTCCAACGTGTATATCCATCCATGAATCCCCGAGAGAGTAAGTGCCACTGGACATCTCCAACTTCATGTGACTCTGTATTGGCACAATGAGTACATGGACACAGGATGTAATCCGCATCACCAATTTCTCCTCTTTGTACTTTCAGCCAAATTCATGAACTCTGTCACGCCACTGATAAATCTGTGGTTCTCGATTCTTCATCCATTGAGATCATTCCATCTGCACCACACAAATGGTAATTAAAAACAAAACAACAAAATTAATACACGGATTAACAGATGCCCAAAGATGCGTGCATAAATCACAAGGTTTTATTTTCATAATTACTAAGGGTGCTCCATATTGTTATCCAGACGTGCAATGACAAAAATTAATGGCCAGTCAATTTACACGCAGAGTACTACAACACTACCCTTAGGAATTAAATACCTTAATCAAGCCACTCACGAAAAGGATACCTTAATTAATTAGCCGTGTGGCGACCTCCACCCAGCAGACAGAGAAGCACGATGCGGCGGCACACCGACAGAGCAAGGTTGAGGAGTAATGCTTAGTGCGGCTGCCGCCTGAAGTTCGACCTCCACTATCCCGCCATCGACCGCGATGGATGTGCTCCAATCACGCCGTCGCCGACCTCGATGGTTGAGCTCCTCCTATCTCCCATCACAGACCGAGGATTGACCTTCTATAACACCGCCACCGCCCACCGACCGAGGATTGACCTCTTATCTGGTAGCCGCTGCCTAGGCCGCCGCCGCCATCTCTATCTGCAGAGCGGCTATTTTATTTTTGACGGATATTCGCAGAGCGGCTGTTTACACGGTATCACTGTAACTCAACTATATGTACAGGGTAGTACATCACATATTCTTATGTAACGGCAACCGTGTCTCACGTACGTTGTCTTCTCACACGGTTTGGTGTGGAACTCGTGTGTGAAGTTGTAATACCTAACACAAACGACATGTATAAACAATGTGTCATATACAACATATAGTGCCATAAGTAGTTCCCGACCGTTAGCTTATCCCCACAGTTTCCTCATTTCCCCCAAATCCCTAGATAGCCTCCAAATTCCCTCGCGTGGCGCTGACATTGGGGGAATGCGGACGAGTGGTGCTGATGGTTTCGGTGCGGCTCCTCTTTCTCGTATCGTCTCTCTCGGCAGCGCCACCACGACGGCGGTCGCCACCGAGCACTTGCCTAAGGTCATCAGAAGGCATGTGCACTATGGATCTGAATCGTCCTGTCAGGTTCCAATCTATCCCGATCTTTTTTAGCATGTCCAAAGTAGCTCCTTGCTGAATCCATCCTGAATGAACCCCTCCCCCCACCAGGAAAGCGATCTGCGCCGGATCCGGAGCATGACTCCAGACTCCCGCAACACGAGTTCGACTCCAAGTTTTGCACCACCGAGAAGTACCAAAAGTTGAGTTGTGTGCACGGGCACACTCACGGAGGGATTCGATATTGGCAGGCAGTTTCTCAGTTGTGCCTTAGAAGTTAGTGCTAAGTTCATCATTTTACTTGAGTTAATGCCACCGCTCATCCTGAATACTATTCAACATTGGCAAGGATATGAGGCTTGTGCCTTTGTTAACTAGATGGATGAAGAATGGCATGGCAGGGCTCGGTGTGTTATCACCAAGCTCGCAGAAGATAACGTAAAGCTGGAGAAGAAACTGGCTGATCTGGAATGTACAATCAGTATGATGAAGCAAGAAAGAATCAATCACAGGCAACAGATGAAAGCAAGAGACAAGAAGGAACTAGCATGTGTAGTTGTGGTTGTCGCATTAGCCATGTTCTATGCGCTGTTTGCAATGATGATTAGGGGTTTTCTTTGGCAGTATCGCTAAAGCACATCTAGATGTGCTCTAAGTAATACACATCTAGGTCCTATGCCATTGATGTTACGCGAAGATTCATGCAGATATTTTTCCTTTGTCTTTTTTTCGTTTCCTTTGTAGTTTGATTATTACTGGCTTTCTCAATAAGAAGAGCTCAATGTATTGCTTGCCAACTGTCCTACTCCGTTCGTACTCCCAAAACTCGCTCCTTGTTTTTATCCTGAAAAAAGAAATCAGCCAATAGGAGTCCCGCGGCTAGTATGCATTCAATTACTTCAGACTACTTAGCATAACATGCATGCAATGGTATTGATTATCAAATACTCCCTCCGTCCCAAAATAAGTGACTCAACTTTGTACTAAAGTTAGTGCAATGTTCGGTCACTTATTTTGGGACCGAGGGAGTAATCATCAAGTTATCTCGTTTTCCCCCACCTAGGTCGCCGGTACGGAGGGAGTAGAAGTACTAGGAAAAATGCTTGTTTCATATTTGGATGCTCCAACGCGTGTGCATAATTAATTATCACATTGAGAACTGCACAACCCCGGGAATTTGGAGCGACTAGGTACAAATAATTGCGATTGATTATATCAGCAGTTAGATAATACGTCAACCCCCGCTTCAATTGGCATTTCCTCTTCTCCGCATACCCCGCGTAAGTGTCCACCATCTTCATCGTCCCCTGCAGGCCACGCTACACACTTGCACACACTTTGCAATCTCGCTTTCTCACGGTTTTTATACGACCGCAGCCATGTCAAGCGACAACGAGGACGACCGTTCAGCCAGCAGCCTGGCGCCCGATGATAGGTCAACATCGGAATCATCCCGCTCGTCTTCCATGAGTCCGGCGTCTAGCCCAGACCTCGATTATATCCAGATCATGGAAGGGACACCACCTCCGGAGTCGTCAGACGACAACCAGATGGGCGAGGAGCCGTCGGAGGACGAAGAAGAGGACAACGATAATGAGGAGGAGGAATGGTCGAACGAGGAGGAGGACGACGACGATAGCAACGACGATGACGATGGCGGCGGCGATGAAAAGCCAATGGTCAGCGGCAAGAAGCGTCCTCGCCAAGACGATTTCGCGGGGCCATCCAACAACAACAACAACAACAACAAGAAGGCCTAAATTAAGTAGACTGTATATATCACTGTTTACGTTCGATCATATTAATCTGTTATCTCTATTTATCCTGTCAATCTCATTGCGGACGGTTAGTAATACGTATTCATCAGAGATCTTCTACATTATCGCCCACAGGTTGGTCTGTTGAACTGTGTGCCCTGACGAGCACACAATTCACAAAAAATACCGTATGGGTTGTCTATAATGATCGCACACAATTCTGATTACCGAGTTGTTTGCCAGGTATCACACACATCTTGCTATGCCGAATCATTTGTGTTCACCTCGATCATCACAAATAGTTCATCGGAGCAAACTGTATGCCGCATATCGCACACACCTTGATCTGGCTACCTGTTTCTGTTGTTCTGTCTCATCGCAAACAGTTCGTTTGAATCAACCATATGCCCCGCATCGTACACGCAACTAAAATCAGAACCGTGTTTGATGTATCATTCATCGCAAACGTTTTTCATATTTTTTGACGTTTTTTACATCATCGTTTGCGATTAATGCATCGCACACAGTTTCGTCAAAGGGTCTCTGATCGTAGTGTCGCGTTAGCAGCATCGTGCAGTAGTGATTCTATAGCAACATATTCAATTCTTCCACGGTCGCTTCATGATCCGGTTCTCTACCATCTTCAAATAATTCACCTTGCAAGCCAATACGAACAACAGCCCAAACGGTGGGGTTATGACCATGAATATGCATTTTCATCTTATGCTTCCAACTAGCAAAGTTTGTACCATCAAAGTAAGGACCTCTACGGTGATAGTTATCCTCGATAGACGCCATACTCTCCTCAATTGTGAAACCAAGGCTATGATCAGCAAAGCTATGGAAATCAAGGCTAATGGAGACCAAAGCTCTGATACCACTTATAGGATCAAAAGTATGTCTAGAGGGGGGTGATTAGACTACTTGACCAAATAAAAAACTATCATTTTCCCAATTTTAGTTGTAGAAATATTTTAGCAATTGTGACAAGTCAAGCAATCAACCTACACATGCAATTCTAAGAGTGTAGCACGAAAAGTAAAACATTGCATATGAAGGTAAAGGGAAGGGCTTGGAGAAGGCAAACACAATGGAGACATGAGGATTTTTGGCATGGTTCCGATAGTGGTGCTATCATACGTCCACGTTGATGGAGACTTCAACCACGAAGGGTAACGGCTGCGCGAGTCCACAAAGGGCTCCACCCATGAAGGGTCCATGAAGAAGCAATCTTGTCTATCCCACCATGGCCATCGCCGACGAAGGACTTTCCTCACTCGGGTAGATCTTCACGAAGTAGGCGATCTCCTTGCCCTTACAAACTTCTTGGTTCAACTCCACATCATGTCGGAGGCTCCCAAGCGACACCTAACCAATCTAGGGGACACCACTCTCCAAAAGGTAATAGACGATGTGTTGATGATGAACTCCTTGCTCTTGTGCTTCAAATGATAGTCTCCCCAACACTTAACTATCTCTCACAGATTCGACTATGGTGGAAGAAAGATTTGGGTGGAAAGCAACTTGGGGAAGGCTAGAAATCAAGGTTCAAATGGTAGGGATGGAATCTCTTGATCTCAACACATGAGTAGGTGGTTCTCTCTCAGAAAATGAAAGGTGGAAGTGTAGGCACGTTGTGATGGCTCTCTCTTATGAGAAGAGAGGGGTGGAGGGGTATATATAGCCTCCACACAAAATCCAACCGTTACACACTTTTGACCCATCTCGGTGGCACCGATCAGAAAACTCGATGGCACTGATCTGTACAAAAATATGAACATTAGGAATCTCAGTGGGACCAACGGGAATAACTCATTGGGACCGATGTGCTAGGGCTTAGGGTAAACTACATCTCGGTGGCGCTGATTGCATCATCTCGGTGGGACTGAAGTGCATACAATGAGCAATAGAGAATCAGTCAAGATAACTCAATGGGACCGATTGCAACATCTCGGTGGGACCGAAGTGAATGCAACAAGTCACAAAGCGCTGGCAAGGCCATCTCGGTGGGACCGAGTATCTGTGGGGCCGAGTTTGGAATTAGGGTTTGGACATATTTGGATGGAGAAAGTGGCTGAGGGTTTTGGAGCAATATCACTAAGCACTTTGAGCAAGTAGATCATTAAGCCACACCTCATCCCCTTTTAATAGTATTGGCTTTCCTATGGACTCAATGTGATCTTGGATCACTTAAACGAAATCGTAGAGTCTTGAGATTTTGCCAATCCTTGTCCTTAACATTTTGAGGGGTCCACATTTCTAATCCATGTCATGCCAATCACTGAACATCCTGAAATATTTATCTTGAATGGACATTATTTCAATGACGTATATGTTACTATGAATTACCAAAACCACCTGGGGATTAGTTGCACTTTCACCACCATATGCTATTTTTATGAGAGAAGCCTCTAGTGAAAACTATGGCCCCTGGATCTATTTTCTATCATATATTAAAACAAAAAATACCTTGCTGCAATTTAATTTAATTTATTTTATTTTGTATTTTTGTTTGATATATCTATCAAAAACTATATCGTTTAATCTTTCTCGTAACCGTTGAGGGATTGACAACCCCTCTACGCATTGGGTTGCAAGTATTTGTTTTTTGTGTGCAGATGTTGTTTACGTAGTGTTGATTGGTTCTTCTACTGGATTGATAACCTTGGTTTCATAACTGAGGGAAATACTCATCTCTACTGTACTACATCATCCTCTCCTCTTCGAGGAAATCCCAACGCAACTCACAAGAAGCAAACGCCTGCCAGATGCGTTTCTGTGGAACCAAGTCTGCGCAGCCAGATATTAGGTTCTTCGAAAAGAATCTGACTCGCGCCACAGGGGGTACCTCGGGCGCTCCTTGCTCTTACATAGAACGGATCTACGACGAGTGTCACTTCACTCAGGTTTCTTCGTGTGTCCGGAACTCGGATCATCGTGTCGTAGGCACGGGTTGCACGATAGGTACGGACCCTGCCAACCGATTTGATTCGTGATTCTCAGTCCACTGATTGTCCTTAGCCACCTAGAAGGCGAGTTGTAAGCAGTCATCATTGCAAATCTTTATGAGTCATCACATCGAGATCTTTTGCGTGTCCGTCAGGTTACTGTCAGACCGTCTGTGAGGGAAGACTCCTCGAATTCCTCGAGCTGACTGAACGAAAATCCGAGTGACACTCTGTGGTGTAGTGGGTTTTAAATGTTGACCGTGTGGATTTCCGCGCTGAATTGACGCCATGACTCCGTTTTTGACACGTGTCATGCAGGTTTGCGGCAGTTCCTTGCCCACTCTAGTATAAATACCGGGCCGAAGGATTTTTGCACGCCCCCCACCTATCTTGCAGCCGCCGGAGTAGTTCCACTTTTCTCTTTGTCTTCCCCCCCCCCCCCCCCCCCCAGCCCTTAGATAGTCTTGTCTTCCTCCACCCGTGGAGACGAAAAAGGCGCGGGTGGGGACAATGATGTTGCGGACAACAAAGGAGGTGGCGGTGACCTCATAGGCCATTCATACGAGGTCATCCGCTACTATTATGCATAGTTTAGGTTTATTATAATTTAAGTTTATTTCAAACTTGTTAAATTCATCCGTTTATATGTAAAATTTAATGAACTTTCTTAAATTCCGGTTGTATTCCACGTTCGATATGTTTGAACTGGACGGTGTTGACACCAGATTTTGGCATGGTCAAAAACCCAATTAAGATGGACTCAAATGGAGAAGTAATCTACATGAAAAGGTTTCGTATTGTCGAGATGAACAACTTTGAAGTTTAGGTCATCGCCATCCGATCTTATTTCGAGGGCCGAAGTTGTGCTCGAATTACTAGAATTTTGTATGCACAGTACTCTTCAGCCGATTAGGCCTTCAATACAGCCTCATATAAGAAAAGTATCTACAAGGATTGTCTTCGTCTCGTCGAAACGATCGATTTTGATATAAAAATCATCTCGGAGGTTGTATGTAAAAGTTAGAGCCAGCTGAGTGCAGTCCTGTCACGAGTCGAAAGTGGCGCGCCCCCATTAGGCACCCATTAGCGGGTGTCTGATGGGTAGCGCCAGTAATTGTCTGTTTTGCGCGAGCGATTAGGCCCTGAAGATGGTGACAAATTGAAAAATGCTCAACATGAAAGTTGTTCGCCTCGTCGAAACGGTTAAATTTGCTTTTGGGCACATCTTCATCCGAAGTCGTTTGTGGCCTGTGAGGCCGAAAAACCGAACTAATGTCTCAAACTTACCTAAATCCGAGTTCGGTTAATTTTGATAAGATTTGGACGGGATTTGGAGTCCTTTTCTTGTACGGGAAGTCCAGCCGCCTCTTATATATGTTGGGGGTGACGGCCGTTTGGAACAACACACAATCGAACAAACAAATTTACTACTTTCTCGTGTTCATCTACTTTTTATCTCTCCCCCTTGTAGGTTTCTTCCTCGTTCTTCGTTCGTTCTTCTTGTTGCAGGGTGGCGAACCTCGAGGCTCTAGGGGCGATCAGGTAGACCTAGAGCAGCCCATAGCCGCAGCACGTCCAGACGGGGTCCCTCCTGAGCGTGTGGGGTTTCGGGTTCTCGAAAGCGCCCGTCAGATTGCTTGCGTACCGCGGTTTCGAATGGGTCTCCTTTGACGTGAGCTGCGGTGCATCATCCTCGGTATTGGAGATACACGGTGACGTGTTCGTATGCGTATAGACAGACATGCCCGGTTAGATGGTCGGCGCTCGACTGGATGTTCGCAAATATGTCGGCGCATACCTCCGAACATGTCCACGATATTTGATGATGTGCATTGGTTATCCGGGTCGGAGGTGCTGCCCCTATCGTCACAGTCAGATGTGAGTTCGTTGATGTAATATGTTGAGTCAACAAAAAATAGTACTAGCTTTTATTATAAAAAAAACAATGCATATAGCCAAACATATCGCTTCAACTCTCGCCAATAATGCAGGTATGCTAGGACGGCGTACGGCAAGTACGAATGGCTGCGAGGAAACATGGGATGATTTGGTTAGCCCGCTTCACAAGCCATGCATGTGGTCTGGGATTGATTTGGACAGAGCCACGGAGCGTGGATTAATTAACTTGAGTCACGGTGTCGCTTGCACGGCCGCGGCTGATATGCCCAGGCCAGGCCGGACAAAGCAGAGCTAGTTATTGCTGCTAGTAGTAGTAGTTACCCGTGTCTGGACTGGGATCAGGTGACATGCGCTACGGTGACATGCGGCTCAAATTTAACTTTAAACATTGCGGAAAAATGTGAAAAAAATCATGCATGTTCACAGCACATACTAAAATAACTTCTAAAAATTTCAGATCAAAATTCGAAACATACATCAAGAAACAAAAAAGAGAAATCTGTCGTGAATAGTTCCCGAACGGTTCTCTGTAGACTATTCACATATGAGTTTCTCTTTTTTATTTCTCGATGTATGTTTTGAATTTTGATCTGAAATTTTTAGGGGTTATGTTAATATGTGTTGTGAACATGCATAATTTTTTTCAGATTTTTTCGCAATGTTTAAATTTGAATTTGGGCGGCATGTCACCGTGCATGTCACCGTAACACATGTCACCTTATCCCAGACCCCCGTGTCTGGGCACCCACCAAGATTCGAAGGATCGATCGTGGTAGGCAGGCGCCTTTTAGCCCGTCCAGCTTAATTTAAACCTAGCTTTGCTGGGGACTACTGTAGTACTACCAGAGAACTACTCCGCACACTACCGTATATCGTTGAATTTTTATCTCTGTTGACCACTTGCAAACCTAAGAGAAATTTATTACCAGTCACTATGCTTTTGCTTTGTTTATTTGTGCATACCTGGCAGCGCCTCCACCCGCACTACTTTTTGGCTGTTCAAATCTGGCCGGTGGCACTGAATTATTTTGAAAACCGGCACGGCATATCGCATATGCGTGCACGTGCACGCCCGTATATTAAGCTTGCACACCAGACACTAACCAGCAAAGTCGACCGTCTCCTGCCACCAGCACCGCAGGGCCATCCCTCGCCTCTGCTGCCGTCCTCCCCGGACGATGTTGCCGAAAGGACTCCCCTCCGCCCAGCGCTTTCGCTTTTCGTTGCTTAGTCCGCCAACACTCAAGAGCTCACCCTGGACGTGCTAAGCAAGGCCAAGACTTGTGCGACGAGTGGATCCGAAAAGACAGCGACATCTGTGGCCGTCAAGAAGATGACAGGCTCCGTGGTCTGGAGTTCCCAATCCTCGACGCCCGAAGAATCAACAATGGATGTGTGCAACGCCTCCGTGATGGCACCGTCATCCCGGCTTCAGGCAGGAGGCCCCGAGACCGCCCATCTGACCTGACGCTGAGGCGTGCACGCTCAAGAGCTAGGTCTATCATCCCGCGCAACGAAGAGAACCGTGGAAGATCTCCGCCTCCTTCGCCTCGCACTACACAGCATGACATCATTGTGTTGCGGCCGTCCCCGAAGGCCCCTGTGAACTGCGGAAGATCGTCGCCATCTTCCCCCCGCACCACTCACAGAGACATCATCGAGCTGCGTCCTTCACCGACTGCTCCTGCTTGGTTGCGTCGCGCGGCACCGTGTCCGGGCTTGCAAGTGTCGCCGGAGGACGCACCACCGGGCTGTCCCGCGCCTCGTCTGCTACGGCGTGCAACCACCCCGACTCCAACCCCCCTCACGCCGCTCCACCAGTCGGCTCCTGGCTCCGTCACGCTCCTGCACCAACATGCCGATTCGACTGGCTCTGCTGACGAGCTCATGGCGATTTCCACTCCAGAAGAGACTCCTTCCCCTCCGGTCACTCCTATCCACATCCCTATGTCCACGCCGCCTGGAAGCCCGGCAGGCTCGCCGCCACGCTCTCCGTTATTCGTCGCACGTCAGCCGCCACTCCTAGCTGATCCAAGCTCCTCTCCACCTCATCCGCCAGCGACCAGGAGGAAGACGCTCGCGGGCGTCTCAGGCTTCAACCTGACCAGGTGCAGCACACGGCTACGTGCAAATAAGAGGGCAATGCCGATCGCAAAGATGGCAGAGAGGCTGCTCTGTCAGCGCATGGGCATCATTGATGAAGGCCAGCAGCTCACCGAAGATGCCATTGGAAAGTTCGTTGCCATGTTCCAGGGAAGGCTCCCCGACATCACTGTTTCTGCCCTTCGAGCCTTGTTCAACCTGGATTGTGACCTGGCGAAGGCAGTTGAAGATGCCCTTGTGGAGCATGGTGGAGAAGCCGGGCCGGAGCTGCAAACGACGGGTCAGGAGGTCGTCGACGAGGCGGCGTGATCCGGACTGTGTTTGTTCCAGTCGATGTACTATGTTCCTTATCTTAGATACAACCTCTCGATGGTTCTGGTTCTGCCCTTGCAAGGCGCATGGCGATGTTTGTTGTGGCTGTTGTTTGATGTTGCTAAGCGTGTTGCTTCTCCTGGTGCTGTTGTACTATGCTTCTTGTGGTGGTCCAGCCAAGTATAGCTCTACTGAAGTATTCTGGTGCCATTTATGTTAGAACAAAACCTGAATATTCTGAGTTGGAATGTCCGAGGCTTGAATTGTCTTGATCGTCGTGCTGCCATTCACGAGACCATCGCAGCTACTCCGTGCCACCTTGTCTGTTTACAAGAGACCAAGCTCGAGCTGGTTGACCCTTTCATTGCTGCATTTCTAGGGGGATATAGACTGAAGAGCTTTGCTCAACGCCCAGCCCTGGGCACCCGTGGGGGCATCCTGCTTCTCTGGGATGAGAATTTTGTCTCTGTCAATGATGTTAGCATCGGAGCCTTTTTCCTTTCGGCCACTGTCACCATCACCTCTTCGAGCACATCCTTCAAGCTCACAACCGTTTATGGCCCAACACGAAGCAATCTTAAAGATGGCTTCTTTCAAGAATTAGTTAGTGAGAAGCCCCCCCATGGTGATAAGTGGTTGGTCAATGGTGATTTCAACCAAATATACCGAGCTAGAGACAAGAACTGTGCGAATGTTGATCGGAGCCGCATCGTTCGTTTCCGCAATGCCCTCAATGCGTGTGAGGTAAAAGAGATACACCTTCAAAACCGGAAATTTACTTGGAGTAACGAGCGAAGTGACCCAACTTTGAGCAAGCTTGATTCCTTCTTTTGCAATGAAGATTGGGACCTTCACTTCGGCACTCACCTCTTGCACGCTCTTTCCTCATCGCTCTCTGATCATTGTCCTCTCCTCCTTGCTAATGATAAAGGGCCTCCGAGGACCAAGTCATTCCGCTTTGAAAACTTTTGGATCAAAATGCCCAGATTCAAGGAGGTTGTCCAAGGTGCTTGGAACCAGGAGGTGAACCATATTGATCCCTATCACATCCTCTTCCAGAAGATGAAAAAGACAAGTCATGTTCTTAGAAAGTGGAGCAAGGCGATTTTTGCGCATTCAAAGGTGCAAATTCACATGGCCCTCGAGATCATCCTTCGCTTGGATGTGGCCCAAGAAACCCGACTTTTAAGTGCCGATGAGGGGACATTCGTAGAAGACTCAAACGCAAGGTGACTAGTTTATCCGTGCTTGAACGCGCGCGAAAAAGGCAATGTTCAAGAATCACCAACCTCAAAGATGGAGATGCCAACACTCGCTTCTTTCACCTTCGGGTCAATCATAGAAGGCGAAAGAATTTCATTCATCGTCTTAAGCACAATAACGGTTGGGTCACCGACCATGAGCACACGAAGTCCATCATTCAAAACCACTTGAGGAGGTCACCAAGAGGGGTGTGCCCTGTACCATTGACATCAACTGGGTAATATCCGGCCCCGCTTGCGATCTCTCGCACCTTGGGGCTGCCTTCTCGGAGGAGGAGGTCAAGAAGGCAATCTTCGATCTACCAAGTGACAAAGCTCCGGGACCGGACGGCTTCACCGGTGCCTTCTTCAAGGAATGTTGGGAGATCATCAAAGGAGACATTATGAATGCGGTCAACCACTTCTCGAGCTTGCACACCTCAAACCTCCATTGGCTCAACTCGGCGAACATTGCCCTCATTCCTAAGAAAGATGGGGCGGAGTGCAACTCGATTTTCGCCCATTAGTCTTATCCATGCCGATGTGAAGATTATTGCTAAGATGATGGCTTCGTCTCGCCCAAGACATGCAAAGTCTTGTCTCAAATGCCCAAAGCGCTTTCATCAAGAAGAGGAGCATCCATGATAATTTCATGTATGTGAGAGGTTTGGCGAGAAAGTTGCATCGCAACAGACTAACTTTGCTCTTCAAGCTCGATATCAAGAAAGCTTTCGACTCTGTGAGATGGGACTTCCTCTTGGATCTTTTAAGGCATCTGGGCTTTCCAAGCAGATTTCGCGACTGGGTTTCCGCCCTCCTTTCCACGGCATCGTCGAGGGTTTTGATCAATGGTGTGTTGGGTGATCCGTTGAAGCATGGTCGTGGTCTCAGGCAAGGGGACCCGCTATCCCCCATGTTGTTCGTTTTGGCGATTGATCCTCTACACCACCTTCTCAACAAAGCCACGGCCCAAGGGCACCTCCAACCTCTATGTGGTAGAGCCACAACCATCTGTGCTTCGCTCTATGCCGATGATGCTGCCATCTTTGTCAAGCCCATCAAAGAGGACGTCCAATTCCTTGCTTCCTCTCTCGCCTCCTTTCGAGAGGTTACCGGTTTAGTCACCAACTGCGCCAAAAGCCTCATGGCCCCTATTCGATGCGAAAACGTTGACCTTTATGATATTCTACATGCTTTCCCGGCCGTCCGTTCTTCATTCCCGATGAGATACCTTGGACTCCCGCTTTCTGTCAAGCGTCTCAAGAGGATCCATTTTCAACACCTTGAGGATAAGGTCGCTGGCAAGCTCCCTCCTTGGCAGGGAAAACACGTTGCTAGTGATGGCCGGGTTGTTCTTGTCAAAGATGTCCTCACTGCCATCGCCATTTACCATATTACGCCTCTTGCTATCCCGGTGGAGGTTCTCAAGAAGATTGACCGTATTCGTCGCGCCTATCTTTGGGCGGGAGCTGATAAGGTCTCCGGTGGGAAATGCAAAGTTAATTGGGACCTTGTTTGCAAGCCAAAGAAACATGGTGGCCTGGGTGTGCTCAATTTGGGCAAATTTTCCAAGGCTCTTAGGCTTCGGTGGCTCTGGTTTGAATGGAAAGAGCCCACAAAACCATGGATTGGTATGGGTACGCCTTGTACGGACAAGGACAGAGATTTGTTTGCGGCTGCCACTATTGTCACGGTTGGCAATGGGCGTACTGCCAGATTCTGGAACTCCTCTTGGCTGAATGGTTTGCGCCCGCGTGACATTGCGCCTGACATCTTTGTTCTATCTAAAAAGAAAAACTGCTCGGTCCAGCAAGCTTTATCTAACAACACTTGGATCTCTCACATTGACATCTCCAATGGCCTAACCCTCGACCACGTCCAACAGTTCGCCCACCTTTGGGAAAAGGTTGCTCAGGTCACTCTTCTTTGAGGATATGGAGGATTCCATTATCCTGAAGTTCACCAAGGACGGCATGTACTCTTCCTCCTCGGCCTATAAGGCGCAATTTGAGGGCCTTACTACGTCGGACATGGTCCATTCGATTGTGGAAGGTGTGGGCTCCTCCGAGGTGCAAATTTTTCGCTTGGCTTGCTCTTCAAAATAGGATTTGGACTTCAGATCGCCTTCTTCGTCGTGGATGGCCCAATCATGCGGTCTTTGCCCACTTTGCAAGCAAAGTCGGAATCAATGACCCACCTTCTCTGTTTCAATGTCGTTTTACCCTTCGCGTGTGGAATGATATCCTCCAGTGGCTTGGCATGCATCACATCAATACCGCTACTTGGATGACGAGGGGCTCGGTGAAGCAATGGTGGACCGGGAACATTCATATTCGTAGCGAATCCCCCAAGGCGCTTGCTTGTTGATGATGCTCATCTCTGGGAGATTTGGTGGGGCGCAATGCTAGAATCTTCCGCAACACGGCCTCTCCTTGGTGGTCCTTATTAACAGGATTAAAGAGGAGATGTCTCTTTGGGCTTTGTGGTATGCCAAGCATTTGAGTATTGTAATGGCGTGAGAGTAGTTCTTTCTTTTCTTGCCGCTATGTGGCATTGTCTAAACCTTCTTCCTTAATCAATGAAATGGCAAATCTTTTGCCTCGTTTCAAAAAAACAGGAGTCGACTCGAGTCGGACCCAGAACACGTATGTACAGTACAGTATGCGCCACTAACTCGCCCGTCGTCACTAGTGCACGCACGGTCATGGCGAGATCGAGCGAGCAATGCTGAGCAAACAGTCCCAGGGGCCATGGGGTGCCACAGTACCTGCTGTGCTGTGCTGTCTCGACAAGGAGGAGGGCTCAGAATCAGGCCTGGCGGGCTGGCCCATGGAGATCACAGCAAATCACGTACGTACCAAAATGTAGCACGGCGACAAGCGCAGGAGCACGGCTCAGCCTCAGCGGGAGCTGCTGATCAAAGAAGCAAGGGCCCGGATCAAGGCGTCCGTGGAGGCCACGGAGACGATCTCTTCCGCTGTAGCTGACGCGGAGCCATAGATTTTGCGCAGGACGGCAGACGCAGACGGGGACGTATACATGATGCGCTCCAGTGCAATAATTGCGTCGCGTACAGGTACACGCACAGGCACAGCTACAGCTGATTCGGATCGGAAAGACGGAAGGACATGGTCGATCGCTACTAGACTACTCCTATGTGGTATGGCCGGCTGTTTTTGGAAGGAAGGAGCATCGTGCGTTTGGAACGGACGGATGAGCCTTCGGACGTCATTCTTGCTTGCCTGAGCTTGCATGGCCGCAGCACGGTGCAGTTGATCACACCGTGAGAAATGTTTGGTAAGCAAAGTAGGCGGAGGAAGGGAAAGTTGGCCTGCCACTTTTGCTAGAGGGCCAAGGTCTCGGCATGTTAGCATGGATATGGAATTTGGGGACCGTAGGAGCAGTTCTTGTGGGCATCACTAGAAGATTTTGCGCATCCATCATCTTTTCTCGCCCGCAGAGGAGTTTGGTCGTGCGCGGTATTAACGTCATTGTCGTAGTCGTCGTCGAATGGAAAGAAGACGAGGACCCCGCCGCATAAATAACATATCAGATCTCAGTCGACTAAGATTTAACAAAGTCTAAAACACACACAGAAAAAAAGATAGAAAAATTAAAAGTATTTTTTGCACAGTCGACTGAGATTTGTTAGACATAATCTTGACATGCATAAGTTTGTTAGCTGCGCCATGCATGTAGATTGGTTAGTTACCAGTGTAGTGCGTGCATGCATCCGATGGATAAGCTAGTTAGGTGTGTAGCTACGTGCTGAGTCGTGCATGCATGTAGGGGTTGTTGAGAGCAGCGAGTCCTACGCCTGAAATCGTTGTGAGGGGCGTCCGTGCTGCGCGGATGGATCGTGCGCCAGATCGGGGGAGGTGGGGAGCGATGTGTAGGCATCGGCCAAGTATAAAACCCCCCAGCTGAGCTTGTTACGGTAGCGCGTGTGTGTGCCTTCAGTTTGTAGCCATGTAGCCACTGTAAGGAAGAAAAGGATTGGGGCGCTCGTGCGCCTGTGGCGGCGTTCGTGCGCCGGCCGAAAAATCTTGTGTCTGTGTGTCCTTCTTCCTCCTCCAGTCCTCTTCTTCCTCGAGTGCAAGGCGAGCGTGGAGGCGAGAGAGAGAGCGGCAACAACAATTGGTATCAGAGCCGGTTCACCTTGGGTGTCGTCCCCTTGCCGGAGGCGTGCCGGCGATGGCGGCGTTCGCCGGCGGCTGAGCGGTGAAGCTCCGGGCCGTGTGTCGGTCTATGGAGGTGCGCGGTGTGGCGAGGAGGCCGTGGTGGCTGCGGCGGCACGGTGAGGAGGCCATGGAGGCGCTGCATGGCGGCATGGAGGCCGCGGCGGTGCAGGGCAATAAGCCGTGGCGGCGAGCCGGGCGCGACCGGTGCGTGTTATGGGTGCGCACTGGACGCGTCGGGCGCGTCGGGACCGCGGGCGCGTGTACTAGCGTGCGGTTGACGTTGGGAGGAGGTGTATGTCGCCGTTGTGCTCGAGTCCGTGCTCGAGTTCGGCAACATCCTTCCGGCGTTTGTCGGTGGCGGCTGCCATGGCGGACGCGGAGGCGGCGCTGTGATGGCGTCTGAGTGCGGTCGGGCTCGTCGGTAGCGTCGGGTGCTGCGCAGGGCGTCTGGAGACGCGTGGTCTTGGTCGGGCCCGTCGGATCTGTAGCGGGGACGTCGGGACGAAGGGCGTCGAGCGTGTGTCGCCGGCGGATAAGAAGCTCGGCGTATGTCGTCGGGGTCGTGACAGAGCACGGTGCGACCGATGTCAGTACGCCAAGTCGGGTCCTTGGTGGTGCGGCCGGCGTCGATGCGTCGGGTCGGGTCTGCGGGCAGAGTCACGGCCGTGACGACAACAATGACAGGAGCTGCAACAACTCCGGCAACGGCAAATCAAGATTGAGGGGAGACTGTTAGACATAATCTTGACATGCATAAATTTGTTAGCTGCGCCATGCATGTAGATTGGTTAGTTACCAGTGTAGTGCGTGCATGCATCCGATGATAAGCTAGTTAGGTGTGTACCTACGTGCTCAGTCGTGCATGCATGTAGGGTGTAACGCCCCGGATTCGATGCGCTAGGTGTCCGTCGATTATTCGCCTTCGTTGCCATGTCATTTCCTTGCGTGTTGCACTTTGCCATGTCATCATATGCATTTCATATCATGTCGTCATGTGCATCGCATTTGCATACATGTTCGTCTCATGCATCCGAGCATTTTCTCCGTTGTCCGTTTTGCAATCCGGCACTCCTATGTCTCCCGGCGCCCCCTTTTACCTCTTTTCGTGTGCTGGTGTTAAACTTTCTCGGAATGGCCTGAGGTTTGTCAAGCGGCCTTGGTATAGCACCGGTAGACCACCTGTCAAGTTTCGTGCCATTTGGAGGTCGTTTGATACTCCAACGGTTAACCGGGTAACCGCAAGGCCTCTTTTGTTGCAGCCCAACACCCCTTCCAAAGTGGCCCGAAACCCAGCAAACTCCCCTCCATGCTCTCGGTCATTCGATCACGATCGCGTGGCCGAAAACCGCACCTCATTTGGACTCTCCTAGCTCCCTCTACCTATATATATGCCCTCCCCCCGAAAATTTCGCGGTTGATTCTCCCCCAAACCCTAGCTTTAAATCCACTTTCGCGCGCGGACAAAACCCGCCGCCCGGACACGTCCGCCCCGTCGCCCCGGTAATCGGCGTCGCCGTGTGGCCCGGCCGCTGCGCCGCCGGGCCCTTCGGCCACCAGCGGCCAGCCGGGCGGCCCGCCCGCGCCGTCGCCAGCGCCCGCGCCGCCAGCGCTTCGCCGCCCTCGCCGGACCAGCGCCCTCCGGCAGCGTGCCCATGCCCGACCCGCCGCCCGCCGCGCCCGGCAGCGCCCGCCATGAAACCCCGGCGTCCGCGCCTCGCCCGCCCGCGCGCCCTCCTCCGCCGCCGCCCCTCGTCTCCAGCGCCCGAGCTTCGCGGAGGTCGCCCGCCCGCCGCCATCCTCTGCGCCCGGCCAGCCGCCGCCATGTCCTTCCCTCTCCGCCGCCGCGTCCCGTCGTCGTCCCGTGGCGCCCCGTCGCCGGAACCACCGTCCCCGAGCTCGCCGGAGCTCCCCGTCGCCGGATCCGGTGGAGCTGGACGAGATCCACCAGCCCCGCCATCCAAACGCCGCGCCTCGTCCCGGATCTCTCCGTCCCGAACCGCTCCGTCCCGTTGACTTTTCTGAGGTGGTAAATCTGCTAAGTCCCAGATTTTTGCATATTATATGCCCACGTTCATCACATCATATCTCTGCATCCGCAGCTCCGTTTTGGGCGTGTAATATGTCAAATTGTTCGAATCGACGAGTAAATCATTTCATCTCATTGCATAATTTTCGTTTGAGCTCATCTTGATGCCCGAAATGCTGTTAGAAGAGGGCTATGTGATGTTAGTTTCAGATTTTTATCAGAACATGCACTTTTGTCATTTTTGCCATGATTGATGTGTGCACCCTATGAACTTGAGTCCTACATGTGTTTTTTAATATGCCATGCCATCTTTACAGGGGTGTCTGCCATGTATTTTTGTGATCTCTGTGGTGACTAGCACAAGCATGCAAACTAGCCTTCATGATGTTGCTGATTTCAGCCCTGTTCTGCTGATATTTTTATGCCTTGTAAACTTGATGCTACAGAGAGATCCATGCTTATTTTGAGATACTTCAGTAAGGATGTTTTGAACATATGGTTATTCTCTATCCATCCATGCCCTTGTTTGCAATTATGGAGTGCCATAGCTTGAGTCAATCGAGCTCTACTTTTGCTATAAAATGTTTCCTGGCAGGTTGTTTACATATTATTCAATTTTGCCAAGGTTGTTGTAGTTGATCCGTGTATGCTATGATGTTGTTCTTGCCATGTATAGCTTCTATGCCATGTCTTCTTACCGTGAGTTGCCTTGCCATGCCATATATTGCTCTGTGGTGAGTGGTTCAAGCTCACCAACATGCCTACTTATCGTTGTTCCTGCCATGTATGAATCTGTCATAGTTTACATGGGTGCAATCATATCTTCCGATCCTTTTTGGCTTATGGTCAGTAAGGGACTCTTGTTCTATGCATTTAGTAGTATCATGACATGCCTTTGTTTGCCATGATAAATTCCTGTAACATGTTGTTTGATAGCTCTAAACATTGCACCTGATGTTATTTCTGCTAAAGTCTGAACTGTTATTATTTGCAATCTTGCCATGTCTTTTTGAGCATGTTCTAGTGATTTCTAGAGATAGCTCAGTGTTCATGTTTTGTCATGCTTTACCTGTACATCATGCCCATGCCTTTTGTTATTACGTTGAGATGCTGTAGCATGTTGTTTTGATGCTTGCAATATGCCTAGTTGCTGTTTTGGACAGATTGTTGCTATAACTTGTATTGTGTGTATGTGTTGATCCGTTGCTCCGTTTTGAGTGTGCTCTATATGAAACTTGCTTGATTTTGCATGTAGTTTCATATTATCATGTTGCATCCTTATTTTGAGGTGTTTGATTGATGTTTGTATGCATTTTGCATCAATGCCATGTTTAACTTGTTTTGCTCATATCTTCTAGGCGTAGCTCCGAATCTAATAAACTTTATATGTAACTTGACTAGAATATCGTGTAGATCATCGTGGTGCATCTTAACTTGCTGTTTAACAACTTGAACATAAGGTTTATTCAGATCTGGACCAATTTCGACATTTGCATATGAGGACTTAGGAATTGTTATATGTTGTTTCCGGCCTCATTTAAACTTGCCTTGATGTGTTGCTCTTGTTTGCATCATCTCTTGCCATGAGTAGCTTCATGTAGCTTTGTCATGCATCATGCTTGTTGTGCATCATGTCTTGTATATGTGTGGTGTGTTTACTATGTTGTGTGCTTCTTCTTGTTAGTTCCTGTTTCGTTGCGATCGTGAGGATTCGTTCGTCTACGCTTGGTTCGGCTTCATCCGTTCGTCTTCTTCATGGACTCGTTCTTCTTCCTTGCGGGACTTCAGGCAAGATGACCGCTACCCTGGATCTCACTACTATCATTGCTATGTTAGTTGCTTCGTTCTTTCGCTATGCTGCGCTACCTATCACTTCTTTGCTCAAGCCATCCCATATTGCCATGAACCTCTAACTTCGTTGTCACCCTTCCCAAAGAAACCGTTGTTTGGCTATGTTACCGCTTTGCTCAGCCCCTCTTATAGCGTTGTTAGTTGCAGGTGAAGGTGAAGTTTGTTCCTTGTTGGAACATGGAGATGTTGTTCCTTGTTGGAACATGTTTACTTGTTGGGATATCACAATATATCTTATTTAATTAATGCATCTATATACTTGGTGTAAAGGGTGGAAGGCTCGGCCTTATGCAGTGTTTTGTTCCACTCTTGCCGCCCCTAGTTTCTGTCATATCGGTATTATGTTCCCGGATTTTGCGTCCCTAACGGTCGGGTGATTTATGGGACCCCTTGACAGTTCGCTTTGAATAAGACTTTTCAAAGAAGGCCCAACATTGGTTTTACCATTTGCACGACCTATTACCTTTTTCCCTTGGGAGTCGCGCTCTCAAGGGTCATCTTCATTTTAGCCCCCGGCCAATGCTTGTCTAAGTGTTGGTCCAAACTAGAAACCCTTTGCAGCGCCACCTCGGGAAACTTGATGGCTGGTTTTAGTTATGCAGACTGCTCATCCGGTCGTGGCACGAGACGAGATCTGTGTGACTACTATCGGGATGTCGACGCAGCCGGAGGTCTTGCTGGTCATGTTTTATTGCTGTCGAAATGTCTTGTAGCCGGGATTCCGAGACTGATCGGGTCTTCCCGGGGAGAAGTAATATCCTTCGTTGATCGCGAGAGCTTATCATGGGCTAAGTTGGGACACCCCTGCAGGGTGTAAACTTTCGAGAGCTGTGCCCGCGGTTATGTGGCAGATGGGAATTTGTTAATATCCGGTTGTAGTAAACTTGAAGCAAACTCTTCTAAAATACACCAACCGTAATGCGTAACTGTGAGTGTCTCTTTTCGGGGTTGATCGAGAGGAGAACACGGTTTCTGGGTTATGTCTGACGTAAGTAGGAGTTCAGGATCACTTCTTGATCATTGCTAGTTGACGACCATTCCTTTGTTTCTCTTCTCGCTCTCTTTTGCGTAAGTTAGCCACCATATATGCTTAGCCGCTGCTGCAACCTCACCACTTTACCCCTTCCTTTCCCTTTAAGCTTTGCTAGTCTTGATACCCATTGTAATGGGATTGCTGAGTCCTCGTGGCTCACAGATTACTACACCACCGATTCTGCGGTACAGGTTTGCGATGATCATGGCCGAGAGCGATGTTATTTGTTTTGGAGTTCTTCTTACGCTTCTTCTTCGATCGAGGATAGGTTCCGGTCGGCCTTTGGGCTAGCAGTGGTGGATGTCGTTTGAGCTTCTGTTTATGTTTCATCCGTGAGTCGGATGTTGTTCTTGTATATGATGTTGATGTATTCTTGTGGCATTTGTGCCTTATGTATGTATCCCCATCTATTATGTAATGTTGATGTAATGATATCCACCTTGCAAAAGCGTTTCAATATCTTGGTCTATTCTTGGTGGGACCGTCGAGTTCCTTTTGGATAGGGTCGCATATTGTGCGTTACAAGTTGTTATCAGAGCCTCGACCGACCCTAGGAGCCCCCTTGATTGATCGTGTAGTTTGGCCGTTGTTGAGTCTAGAAGAAAAACTGTTTTCGGAGTCTAGTTATATCGGAGAGTAGGAATTCTTTTTACTCCTCTGCCCCTTCATCGCTCTGGTGAGGAATCTTGACGTAGGTGTTTTGAATTACTCCTCTTCCATTCAAAATTTTTCTTTAGGATCACGTGGTTAGTGTCGTGAGTTGTCCATCCTCTTTTGTCCGGTGCATTTCTCGTCAAGTCGACTCGAGCCTCTTCATCTTTGAATTCAATCCTCAGTTGTCTTATTTTCCCATCCACCCACCCTTCTTCTTCTCGGAACCGGAGTCCGTAATCGAGTATCCATCCTACTCGTGAGAAGTCTTTGTTTCCTTTCCTTAATGATTTCAATCGGTGTTTTTCTCTTCAAGATATTCGTCGTTTCCCCTTCCAAGTTGTCTTTGTTTTCCCGCCCTCCCACCCTATTATTCCCGGAGTTCGAGTTTCTTCCGACCATCTATTTCATTCGTGTGGAGCCTCTTCAGTCTTCCCTCAATTATTTCAACCGGTGAATTCTCGTCTTGTTCATCATTCTTCATCTCTTTTCTTCTCCGGTGGACTCAATTCAAGTTTTTCGTTGTCGATCGTATTCTTTCCCTCAGCTCAAATATTTCCCTTTGCCCGTTCTCCTCTAGCCAGTTTATCCTTCCGGAGTGATGAAGTCATCTCAGGAGATTCGTCTGTGTTCCAATTAATTCGAGGTTGTCACCTCATTCAAATCTTTCAATCGCTCCGGTGCATCATTTCTCATTTGACAATCCTTTCCAACGGTGTTTCTTTTCAGTGGGCCCTAACCCACTGGTCTTTTCCCAGGATCTTACATGACTCTTCTATTTCCCCGGAGTTATTCTCAATTCTTTTCAAGTGTGACGTAAGAATGGATTCCATTAGTCACATGCCTTTTTCCAAGATCGATTTCAAATCATTTTCATTGTTGGCTCAACCTCTTTGCTTTTCATTCTCCCGGAGTATCTCAGTAATTTTGGTGGTGTTTATCGTCGTCCTTGAAGACCGAAGTAGAGTTTCTCTTAAATCTTGTCTGTTCTCTCGAAGATTTGCGGCTCTAGTTTCTTGTTATCCTCTTCTAATTACTCCATGCGCGAGATATTCTTTTCTTACCCATCCGGAGTATGTCAGAAGTTGTTTTCCCGTTTCTTTTTACCGGAGGCCATCATTCCAGTTATCGTTCTGTATTTATCCCGGTGCTTCTTTCAAGTGTTCTTTAATCAGCTCATTATCTCTTCGTTCTCTTGTATCTAAATTCCCTCAAGTATCTTTGTGCTTTTCTAATTTCCGGCGATTCATTCTCTTTCGTCAGTCATTTCGAATTCTTACGGTGGTTCGTTCAAGATTCTTTTTCCTTCACTATCATTTTAGTTCATTCGATCCTTTCAATCCTACCGGTGGTTCATGAAGACCTTCTCAAGTTTGCGATATGTCACTTCTCAACTCTTTTTCAAGAAGAATAAGTAGTATGCAAATCCATTGCTTCTCATCAATTTAATTGGTGGAGGATAAGCATAACATAATTCTTATTCTCATTTCATCGTGGTCAAGTTGATTAATCCTTTCCTTCGGAGTTTGTTCTTGATGAATAAATTCTATTTCCAAGTGTTTTCATCTTTTCTTTTCCGGAGTTCAAATTTACTCGACCATCTCGTCGGAATCCTCCATCTAATTCATCGCAGGCTCATCTTATTCTTTCTTCCTTCATTTTATCTCGTCATCCTTTTTGTTACCGGAGTTCTTCATGGTGGTTCTTCATGATTTAATTCATTCTTCAAGAGTTCATCTATGTTCTTTTGGAGGAGTTCAAGTATCTTTTCTTCTCGATTCTCGAAGCGCAATTAATTCTCCGTATTCTTTAGAATTGGAGTTTTGCATTTCTTTGTTCTTCTCAGATATTCAAATCCACTCAATCCTTCCTTCAAAGTTCTTTTCATTCAAATTCTTTCAATTCTTCCGGAGGCATTGCGTTGTTTATCTCGTCAAGTGTCATTCCATCTTCTGAAGCTCATGTTCTATTCTTTCCTTGTTCAACCGGTGTGCTGCCTAAATCCTTTCAGTCTTATTCGTTTCTTTTCTCATTCTAACCACTCCGGTTAGAACGAGTGGTTTCATAGTCTATTTGATTCAGTGAGCTTTCGATTCTCGTCATTCTCGTCGTTTGTCTCTTATTCTCGAGTGCTCTCGATTCTTTGATTCTTCTCTTCAGTTCTTGCTTCACCTCATCCATTTTTCCCTTCCGTCTCGGTCCTAAGATCTCGGGACGAGATCTCTTGTTAGTGGAGGAGTGTTGTAACGCCCCGGATTCGATGCGCCAGGTGTCCGCCAGTTATTCGCCCTTGTTGCCATGTCATTTGCTTGCGTGTTGCACTTTGCCATGTCATCATCTGCATTTCATATCATGTCGTCATGTGCATCGCATTTGCATACATGTTCGTCTCATGCATCCAAGCATTTTCCCCGTTGTCCGTTTTGCAATCCGGTACTCCTATGTCTCCCGGCGCCCCCTTTTACCTCTTTCCGTGTGCGGGTGTTAAACTTTCTCGGAATGGCCCGAGGTTTGTCAAGCGGCCTTGGTATAGCACCGGTAGACCGCCTGTCAAGTTTCGTGCCATTTGGAGGTCGTTTGATACTCCAACGGTTAACCAGGTAACCGCAAAGCCTCTTTTGTTGCAGCCCAACACCCCTTTCAAAGTGGCCCGAAACCCAGCAAACTCCCCTCCATGCTCTCGGTCGTTCGATCACGATCGCGTGGCCGAAAACCGCACCTCATTTGGACTCTCCTAGCTCCCTCTACCTATATATATGCCCTCCCCCCGAAAATTTCACGGTTGATTCTCCCCCAAACCCTAGCTTTCGTCCACCTCGCGCCGCCAGACAAAACCCCCGCCGCCGGACACGTCCGCCCCGTCGCCCCCGGCGAATCAGGCGTCGCCACAGCGTGGCCCAGCCGCGCGCCCGCCGCGGCCCGCTCAGCCACCAGCGGCCCGACAAGACGCCCGCCGCCATCAGCAGCGCCCGCGCCGCGCTTCGCCGCCACCGCTCCGTCGCGCCCGCCTTGCCGGACCGCGCCCTCCGGCCGGCGCGCCCGACCCGCCCAAGCCGCGCCGCCGCCCGCCGGCGCCGCCCCGGCGTCGCGCCTCGCCCGGCCGCCCGGCCCGCGCCCTCCTCCGCCGCCGCCCCTCGTCTCCAGCGCGCGGCGAAGGCTTCGCCGGAGGTCGCCCGCCCGCCGCCATCCTCCTGCGCCCGGCCGCGGCCTCGCCGCCATGCCTTTGTTTGCCATGATAAGTTCACCTGTAACATGTTGTTTGATAGCTCTAAACATTGCACGATGTTATTTACTGCTAAAGTCTGAACCTGTCATTATTTGCAATCTTGCCATGTCTTTTTGAGCATGTTCTAGTGATTTCTGGAGATAGCTCAGTGTTCATGTTTTGTCATGCTTTACCTGTACATCATGCCCATGCCTTTTGTTATTACGTTGAGATGTTGTAGCATCTTGTTTTGATGCTTGCAATATGCCTAGTTGCTGTTTTGGACAGATTGTTGCTATAACTTGTATTGTGTGTATGTGTTGATCCGTTGCTCCGTTTTGAGTGTGCTCTATATGAAACTTTCTTGATTTTGCATGTAGTTTCATATTATCATGTTGCATCCTTATTTTAAGGTGTTTGCTTGATGTTTGTATGCATTTTACATCAATGCCATGTTTAACTTGTTTTGCTCATATCTTCTAGGTCGTAGCTCCGAATCTAATGAACTTTATATGTAACTTGACTAGAATTTCGTGTAGATCATCGTGGTGCATCTTAACTTGCTGTTTAACAACTTGAACATAAGGTTTATTCAGATCTGGACCAATTTCGAAATTTGCATATGAGGACTTCTAGGAATTGTTATATGTTGTTTCCGGCCTCATTTAAACTTGCTTTGATGTGTTGCTCTTGTTTGCATCATCTCTTGCCATGAGTAGCCTCATCTAGCTTTGTCATGCATCATGTTTGTTGTGCATCATGTCTTGTATATGTGTGGTGTGTTTACTATGTTGTGTGCTTCTTCTTGTTAGTTCCTGTTTCGTTGCGATCGTGAGGATTCGTTCGTCTACGCTTGGTTCGGCTTCATCCGTTCGTCTTCTTCATGGACTCATTCTTCTTTCTTGCGGGACTTCAGGCAAGATGACCGCTACCCTGGATCTCACTACTATCATTGCTATGTTAGTTGCTTCGTTCTTTCGCTATGCTGCGCTACCTATCACTTGCTGCTCAAGCCATCCCATATTGCCATGAACCTCTAACTCGTTGTCACCCTTCCCAGCAAACCGTTGTTTGGCTATGTTACCGCTTTGCTCAGCCCCTCTTATAGCGTTGTTAGTTGCAGGTGAAGGTGAAGTTTGTTCCTTGTTGGAACATGGAGATGTTGTTCCTTGTTGGAACATGTTTACTTGTTGGGATATCACAATATATCTTATTTAATTAATGCATCTATATACTTGGTGTAAAGGGTGGAAGGCTCGGCCTTATGCCTGGTGTTTTGTTCCACTCTTGCCGCCCTAGTTTACATCATATCGGTATTATGTTCCCGGATTTTGCGTCCCTAACGCGGTCGGGTGATTTATGGGACCCCCTTGACGGTTCGCTTTGAATAAGACTTTTCCAAAGAAGGCCCAACATTGGTTTTACCATTTGCCTGACCTATTACCTTTTTCCCTTGGGAGTCGCGCTCTCAAGGGTCATCTTCATTTTTAGCCCCCCCGGGCCAATGCTTGTCTAAGTGTTGGTCCAAACTAGAGCCCTTTGCAGCGCCACCTCGGGGAAACTTGAGGGCTGGTTTTAGTTGTACGGACTGCTCATCCGGTCGTGGCCTGAGACGAGATACGCGCGGCTACTATCAGGATGTCGGCACGCCGGGAGGTCTTGCTGGTCTTGTTTTATTGCTGTCGAAATGTCTTGTAGCCGGGATTCCGAGACTGATCGGGCCTTCCCGGGAAGAAGGAATATCCTTCGTTGATCGCGAGAGCTTATAATGGGCTAAGTTGGGACACCCTGCGGTATAAACTTTCGAGAGCCGTGCCATGATTTATGTGGCAGATGGAATTTGTTAATATCCGGTTGTAGTAAACTTGAAGTAAACTCTTCTAAAATACACCAACCGTGTGCGTAACCGTGAGTGTCTCTTTTCGGGGTTGATCGAGAGGAGAACACGGTTTCTGGGTTATGTCTGACGTAAGTAGGAGTTCAGGATCACTTCTTAATCATTGCTAGTTGACGACCGTTCCTTTGTTTCTCTTCTCGCTCTCTTTTGCGTAAGTTAGCCACCATATATGCTTAGCCGCTGCTGCAACCTCACCACTTTACCCCTTCCTTTCCCTTTAAGCTTTGCTAGTCTTGATACCCATTGTAATGGGATTGCTGAGTCCTCGTGGCTCACAGATTACTACACCACCACCGATTCTTGGTACAGGTTTATGCGATGATCATGACGCGAGAGCGATGTTATTTGTTTTGGAGTTCTTCTTACGCTTCTTCTTGATCGGGGATAGGTTCCGAATTCGGCAGCCCGGGCTAGCAGGGTGGATGTCGTTTGAGCTTGTTTATGTTTCATCCGTAGTCGGATGTTGTTCTTGTATATGATGTTGATGTATTCTTGTGGCATTTGTGCCTTATGTATGTATCCCCATCTATTATGTAATGTTGATGTAATGATATCCACCTTGCAAAAGCGTTTCAATATGCGGGTCTATCCTTGGTGGGACCGTCGAGTTCTTTTTGGATAGGGTCGCATATTGGGCGTGACATAGGGGCTGTTGAGATCAGCGAGTCCTACGCCTGAAATCGTTGTGAGGGGCGTCCGTGCTGCGCGAATGGATTGTGCGCCAGATCGGGGGAGGTGGGGAGCAATGTGTAGGCATCGGCCAAGTTCAGTTTGTACTCATGTTGCCACTGTAAAGAAGAAAAGAATTGGGACGTTCGTGCGCCAGCCGGAAAATCTTGTGTCTGTGTGTCCTTCTTCCTCCTCCAGTCCTCTTCTTCCTCGAATGCAAGGCGAGCGTGAAGGTGAGAGAGAGAGCGGCAACAACAAGATTTAGCAATCCCGATATCATATACACTTCCTCCAATTACGAACATAGGTTTTCATCCAATTTTGAAGGTTGTTTTGAGAGGCCGTCATTGGTGCTAACTGATTTTTTTTTCAGAATTCACAAGAGTGAGATGGATGTGTGGAAGATTTTTTTTAGAAAAGAAAGATGACCCCGGACTCTGTATCTGGAAGATGCATGTAGCCATGTGTGTGGAAGACATGAAGTATGCATTTAGACTCAATCAGAGCAGGTCCACTCCACTCCCTCGTAGCGCCATTCGAAATCATCGCCTAACTGCCTATACGAAACGGACGCGGCGCCCGCATACACACACACATACTCCTACATACAGTAGTACGCGGTTGCAGCAGGTACGCGTGATGATGGCACCATGATATCGCTTTCTTCAGCCCGGCGGCCCCTTAGCCCTAGGTGGGTGACAAAGAGGCAAAATGGCTACGCACCGGCCGGCCGGTAGAGGGACGATCGTCCGATCGAATCGCCGTGGCCAAATCCGCCGCATCTCGCGCGCCCACCATTGTTCTGGGATTAGATTGGAAAGGAGGAATGATTTCGCTTGCTTGGCCGATGGAGCCGAAAAAGCTAAGCTCGCTCGTCATGCAACAACAGCGCCTTAGCTGCGTCTTGAAAAGGGTAGCTCCTCATCCACGTCTCAGCCTTGTTGGCTTGATGATTATCTACTACTACTCTTACTCCTACTTGGTAGGACATGGGCCATGGGAGCAGTGGCCATAGTCCAGCAAAAGTCTCTATCATGTGCCACTACTCGCTAACCGTGTGTGTGTGAGACGCACGCTTGGTCTCTGTAGAGAATGATTTGGTGCATCGATAATTGATTGATCGTGTACTAGACACATATATATAGGTACAAGGGATGCGATCAGTATCTTGTCTTCTAAGATACACGTACATACAGAGGGAGACAGACACTACATGTACTGCATACAAGACCCAGACTTACGTACATGTACACATGTTCAACACCCCCTGCAGTCGAAGCGTCGCCGCGGTGGCCAGATCGACCAAGCCCTCGAATGTCGAGGTGGGTAGTCCCTTCGTCATGACATCGGGCGAACTGCTGATCGGTGGGCACAAGTAAAACACGAACACGACCAAGTCTGGCGTGCTCCACGGCGAAGTGAATGTCGAGCTCAATATGCTTCGTCTGTCGGTGATGGACAGGGTTGGCAGCAAGGTAGACCGCGGAGACGTTGTCACAGTAGACAAGTGTCGCCTTGGTGACCTCGCATAGCAACTCCTGAAGTAGCTGTCGTAGCCAAGAAACGCGCCCATGACGGCGTTAGCCCTTGCCGGTACTCAGCCTCGGCGCTCGATCGTGAGACTGTGGGTTGTCGTTTAGACGACCACGAAATCAGAGAGGGCCCGAGGTAGACGCAGTAGCCGGAGGTGGAGTGGCGAGTGTCGGGACACCCAGCCCAGTCGGCGTCGGAGTAGGCGACAAGGCTGGTGTCAGGTGATGCTGTCAGAGTGAGACCCATGGCTGTGGTGCCACGTATGTATCGAAGTATACGTTTCACGAGAGCCCAATGGGTGTCACGAGGAGCATGCATATGAAGGCACACCTACTGGACAGCGCACTGAATGTCCGAACGCGTCAGTGTGAGGTACTGAAGCGCACCGACGATGGAGCGGTAGAACGGAGCGTCGGACGCCGGAGAACCCTCGACGGCGGACACCTTAGCCTTTGTGTCGACAGGCGTAGGAGCAGGCTTGCAGTTAAGCATGCCCGCTCGCTCCAAAAGCTTCGTAAGCGTGCCTGGCGGTGCAGGAAGAAGCCAGATGCCAGCGCACTACCTCAATGCTTGAGGAAGTAGTGGAGAGCCCCCAAGTCCTTGAGGGCGAACTCGGTCTTAGGCGAGCTGCGATCTGCTGAAGTAAGCGGGCGAGGAGGCGGTCGAGATGATGTCGTCGACGTCTGATGGGAATGCAGCGGTGGCGGGGCCACTGGTGATAGACAAACAGGGAGGCATCGGACCGTGTGGACCGGAACCCTCGCTGAAGGAAGGCGCGACCCGCTGGTACCCGAGCCCGAGGCGCTGCTTCAACCCGTAGAGAGAGCGAGAGAGCAAGCACACATGGTCCGGATAGCGGTGTCGACGAAACGATGGGCTCGATAGAACACACACTCGTCAAGATGACCATGCAAGAAAGCATTAGACACATCGAGCTGGTGAACCGGCCAGGCGCGAGAAACAGCAAGCTGGAGGACGGCTCGAATCATGCCCGGTTTAACAACCGGGACGAAGGTGTCGGTAAAGTCCACGCCGGCACGCTGGCGGAAGCCGCGCACCACCCAACGCCTTATGGCGCCGAGAGAACCATCGGGGCGAGTCTTGTGGCGGAAGACCCACTTTCCAGTGATGACATTGGCATGGGGAGGCCACGGAACAAGCTGCCACGTACGGTTGCGCTGCAGGGCATCAAACTCCTCACGCATTGCAGCTAGCCAGTTCGGATCCCGAAGGGCTACGCGAGCGGAGGTGGATAGCGGAGACGACGCCGAGGTGGATGCAGCACATGCATACTCGTCCGACGGGTAGCGCGTGCTGGGACAAAGTGTCCCGGTCCGAATCCGAGTGACCACACCGGTGAGGGGTGCGGCGTAGCGACGGGGGCCGCAATAGGGGCCGCAACAGGGGCAGCCGAGGAGGCCGCGACATCAGGGGCTGCGGCGACAGGGGCCGCCGAGAGGACCGAGGCGGGGGCGGCCGAGGGGGCAGCTGCAGTGGCAGCGCGATCGGGCCACGGAGGGGCCGCCGGCCTTGAGAGCGCGGGCAGGCCGACTCAGAGCGCTGGGCGGTCCGCCAGAGGTGGGGGTAAGGCGAACAGCGCCCGAGACGCCAAGGTGGACGGTACCTGCTGAAGCGGGAACACCAGCTCATCCAAGTACACATACCGCAAAGTGAAAACGCGGTGGGACACTGGATCATAGCACCGGTAACCTTTGGTGTTGGGAGGATAACCAAGAAAAATGCAAGGAAACGATCGGGGTGCGAGTTTGTGAGGAGCAGTGGACGCGATGCTAGGATAATAGAGACACCCGAAGATGTGAAGACCATCATAAGATAGAACCGCACCGAATTAAGAGGAGCTGGTGAGGAGTGTAGTTCCAGCGGGAACGACGGAGGCGAATGTTAATGAGGAGGCTGGCGGTCGCGAGCGCGTCCGGCCAGAACCGAGGAGGCACGTAGGAGTGGAAGAGCAACGTGCGGACACAGTCATTAAGAGTGCGAAGGACGCGCTCGGCGCGACCATTCTACTGAGACGTGTAGGGGCATGTGAGGCGAAAGATGGTGCCGTGGGACGCAAGTAAATTGCGGACGGCGACGTTGTCAAACTCCTTGCCGTTGTCAATTTGCAAGGCGAGAATAGGACGACCAAACTGTGTGGTGACATATGAATAAAAGGCTGTGAGTGTGGCAAGAGCGTCGGACTTGCGACGGAGAGGGAATGTCCACACATAATGAGAAAAATCATCCAATATCACCAGATAGTATAAATATCCCGTGTTGCTAGCAATCAGGGACGTCCAAACATCACTATGCAATAACTGAAACGGAAAGGTGGAAATGTTTGTAGACTCGCTAAAGGGAAGACGAACGTGCTTGCCAAGACGGCAAGCCTCGCAAGTATGATCGTCGACCTTAGGACATGTGAAAGAAAAACTACAAGAATCGGCGCATAACGGTGGAGTTGGGATGACCAAGACGGGCATGCCAAAGATCGACATCGGCGGCGAAAGCGGCAAGGGACGACGGGTGGTGGTGGCGCCGGAGGGGTGCACTGGGTAAAGCTCGTCCGGGCTGTCACATTGGTGGAGTACCATCCGTGTACGGACGTCCTTCACAGAAAAACCGATATCGTCAAATTCAACAGTGATAGGGTTCTCACGAGCAAGGCGACGAACAGAAACAAGATTAGTAACTAAGTTAGGAGACATAAGAACATTAGACATATGGACAGGAGTAGAAGTAGATGGAAAAGACATATGACCGGCATGTGTAATGGGTAGGGAGGAACCGTTACCAACGGTGATACAGGTGGGAGTATGAACGGGAGTGGCAGACGTGAGGTTACCGGGATGAGCGGTCATATGAGCGGTGGCGCCCGAGTCCATGTACCAGTCACCACCGGCACCATAGGAGCTCGGTGACGGGGCGGAGTGCAGGGCGGCGAGCAAGGCCGGGTCCCACGGCGGCGGTACCTGAGGAGGGTAAAACCCTCTGTAGGCCGGCGTGGGAGCTGCACCGAAGGCAGACAGGGTGGTGGCGCCGTAGGCGGGCGTGGCCCCGTAGGCCGGCGCGGCGGCAGCGCCAGAGGCCGGGCGCGACCTGTAGGGCGGGCGCAGCGGGGGGGCGGCACTGCATCTACTGTAGGGAGCGCGCGTGGGCGGCGAGAGCTGTGGCCCGCCGGACGAGGCCCAAGGATGCCCGGAGCAGGAGCCCGAGGAACCGACATCGAGTACGAGTGGACGAGTCAGTCCACGGGTTGGTGACGTACGTACATGGGGAGTCACCGCTGCCGGCCGACGAAGTTTCCCCCCCGCTGTTGCTTGCGGCCGCCCATGGGCGGTTGCCAGCAGCGTTCGCCACCCGCTGCCGGGGGCAGCGGGAGGGGCGGGAGGCGCGGGCGGGAGGGGGAAATAACCCGGAGGCGCGGGGGGCGGCGGCTGCTGGCGCGGCGCGGGTGGGGCGGCCTATGGAGGGGCACCACGTGAGGCACAGGCGGCGAGGGCGTGATGCTGCACACGCTTCTTGACCCCCCTTCATCCGGCGCTCCTCCAACCGCAAGTATGCCACAAACTTGGGGAAGGTGAGCTCCGGCATCAAGGTGAGGTTGGAGGCGGCGTTGGCGAAGTCCTCGTTGAGGCCGGCGGTGTGCGTGCTGAGGAGGAGGTCGTCATCCACCTTGGCTCCAATGTCATGGAGCTCATCCGCCAACGTCTTCAGGCGGCGGCAATAGTCATCAATGGACTGTTCATCCTGGTGACAGTCAAAAAATTCCTGCTGCAAAAAAACGCGGCGCTGAAGCTTGTTGTCGGTGAAGAGGTCGTTCAGCTTGACCCACATGGCACGGGCGTCGTCGCCGGCGCTCACAACCGTGTGGAACAAGTCCTTGGAGATGGTGGTGAAGAACCACCGGATGATCGTGGCGTCGATCGCGGTCCACTCGGCGTCGTCCACCATGGCGCGGGAGTCCACGGTGCCATCCACATGATCCACGAGGTTGTTCTTGCGGAAGAGCAGCGAGAAGTACGTCTTCCACGCGAAATACATAGAGTTGGAGGCGTCGAGGACCACGGGAACGCGTGGATGGACGTTGATGTCGCGGATCTCAGCAGGGTCGACGATGAAGGGGTTGTAGTAGGTGGAGGCGCTGGACGACATGGCTGCGAGGTCGTGAGGAGGGAGGCGGCGCGGCTTGGGGAGAGGCGGCGCGGCGGTGGAGGACGGGCGGCGCGGCGGGAGGGCGGCGCGGCATGGAGGGAGGCGCGCGGGAGGAGAAAGCGCGCGGAAGGAGGGGCGGTGGCGGCGGCGGCGGAGATCAAGGGCGGCGGCGGCGGCCCGAGGCGGCGGCTAGAGTTAGCGGAAGCGGGAGGATCGACTTGCGATAGATACCATGTAGAGAATGATTTGGTGCATTGATAATTGATTGATCGTGCACTAGCTAGGTACATATATATAGGTATAAGGGGTGCAACCGGTATCTTGTCTCCTAAAATACACGTACATAGAAGGAAGACAGACACTACAAATACTGCATACAAGATCCAGACCTACGTACATATGTTCAACAGTCTCAATCAAGTGTTCACATATATCCTAGCTGCCATTTCTAACTCCACTACCTTTTTGATTGATTTCCATAGAAATCTTAAAAGATTGAAATCTTTAAGAATTTTTCTGTATAGATTGTTGGATTTATAAGAATTTTCCTGCATTAAAAACTTTTAGGATTTCTCTGCATTGATATCTTGCATGGGCCTTGACATCGAGTTCCTCTCCCACACTGCCTACGCGCGCCGGTGGCCGCCTTGATGTTGCCCCATCGCGGGTTGGAACCTTTGTCATCAAACCGAGTTCATGTTCGAGTTGGAGCGGTGTAGAAGTTCTCTTCGCCCCGCCAATCTAAAAAAAATCAAAAAGAAAGAAGTGCTTGTTTTCATGTGTCGATGATACTGTGAGAATCGAATGTACAAAACATCTTAATTCTGTGGTTTTTCAGATTCCTTTGTTTTAGAATTCTGCGAATCAAAGAGGTCATAAAAGTCATGAGAAACCAGGCGATACTAGTAGAACTATTTTGTACCTCTCACGATTCTCATGCCACGGCCTAGAATTTAGATTCTACTAGCTAGCTAGCTAGTATAGCAATGCTGCGATTGATGATGACTCTAAATAGTTACCAATCATCATCAATCAGTAAAGAATTTTGGTAAAGCTCCTCCGCAGATGGAAGGTGCTCAAGAATCTACGAGCCTAGTTCGGCAGCCTTTCAACACAAAAAAGGGAGGCACGTTTCATCAGGAGCCGTCTTCTTCTGGTAACTGTTGAACAGTATTTTATATACACACCGAACTTTCTCCCAAACTAAAGTGAGAGGCCATGCTTCCTATCGCTAAAATTATTATTTATAAGTTTTTTGGGTTTTTGGTCAAAATAAAAAAAGCTGCAAAAGTAGAAACAAAATTTCAAACAAAGAGGGCCAAACCTCCCTAGACAAAGAGGCTTGTGATGTATTGTGGCTGCAGGCGTCGTCAATTGAAGCTCACGACTTACCGAGCAGCCAAGATACAACAAGAAGAAAGAGCCCAGGGACGAAGAACGCGCGGCACCTTCTAGCCTTTCTTCATGCATGCTCTTCTCCTTGATTGGTCTTTCGTTGCGCGAGCACATGTACACGAGTGACTGCAAAACGTCTGAAGATCGGTGAGCCAAGCGTGTAGTGCAGTACCGTCCGTCACAGTGCCGTGTCCGTGTGTCCATTAAAGAAACAAACGAAATACATTTCCGTAACCTCCACGCACATGAAGTGAAACATCCTTCTCCGGACCGACGGACGAGGTGGACGTTGGCGTCGTCTCCACCAAGCGGTGAAAAAGGACGATGTTTTCAGTTTTCACCAAGCGGTAATAAAGGAGGAAAAGGTCTTCACATAGATTTCACCAAGCGGTGAAACGCACACGGATTTGCCCGTCAAGCAAGCGCCGCAACGTTAGTGAAAAAGAGCGATCGCATCGGCCGTAAAACCCCCCAAGTTTCTACCGCGGAAATTCAGTGGCGAACCGCGTGAAATCTGAATATGTGCAATGTTGCTGTCAAGCTAACAAACAATGTTTCCGGGCCATGGGTCCTGACGAGAAGTCTTATCTAGCGATTCGAACGTGGGAGGCGCTAAGATATGTTTACGCTACTGGCCCGATCGCCCTATCTCAATCGTCCGTCAAAAGCCAGCATCATTAGCTCTACCAGCGATACAGCCAAAACGTGGTGTCGCACTCCCACTCCGATTCCATTTCACTCGCCAGTGCCGGCGCTGTAGCAGAGTGAAAATAACGTGCTGCGCTAACCTTCATTTTATTCTTTCAAGAAACATAATTTCCCCGAGAAACCTCGGTGCTAATACGTGAGCTTTGATGTTCGCAATCTACTGCTACGAGGCCTTGTATTGGTATGGAATAGCAAAATGGTATGTCTACGACACATCTAGATGTGACATAGTTATGTCACATCTAAACTGGTTTTCACTCTGTTTGTGGTCTATTTTTTTATCCTAATTTTTTTGTTTCTTGTTGCTGCATTATATATTTTTGAGAGCTTAGATGTGATATCCTTAAAAAACATCTAGATGTGAATTAGACAAACTGATAGCAAAAAGGTATGAAATCGGGCTCTTTTTAGGGTTTTTTTAACACAATATAAACACAAACGCTCGTACGTACGCACATTCACTCACCCCAATGAACGCATGCACACATCCTATCGCTACGAGCACCTTCGAGAGATTAAGCCGGCACATCATCTTGAGATTGATGAAATCATCACAAACGTCTTTATAGTCGACGGAGACGTCTCCTCCCACTGAACGCACATCGCCAGATGGCCTGAAATAAATCCAGAAAATTCCATCACCAATGTCAAATCTAGAACTTAAACCCTGGTGGATTGGTTCTAAACCTGATGGTACCCTGGGTCGGGCTGGGTTTTGGGCCGGGCTTGTAAAAGCCCGAAGCAAAAATCCCAAGCCCGAGCCCAACTTATGAACAGTTGATTTTTTAATTAAAATAACTATATTAGGGTTTTCTTCGGGCTGTTGGCAAGAAAATGGAGCTCGAGCCCGACCTGAATGACGGGCTTTCGGGCTCGTGCCTCCGGGCCGGGCTGTCCATGCATAGGTTTAGTTGGTTCCACCAAGAGGAACCTAACCATCTGAGCTACGCTCAGTTCACAGTACCTTTTCTATTTGAGAAGCATAGTAGATAACATAAATGCATTCCTTTTTGTGCGATCAAGTTTAACTTCGAATGTTAGACTGTTTTTTTCACATATCAACTCAACTACCTAAAACTGCACATCTCTTAGCCCTGAGTTGCAATATTAAAAGTGGTGCCATATTACCAAGCACAGCTGTGACATCTAGAGTTCAACCTTTATATGAAGTGATAGGTGGGATAACTGTGACGCCCCCGATTTAATCGTACACTAATCATGCACGCAAATGTGTACGATCAAGATCAAGGACTCACGGGAAGATATCACAACACAACTCTATAAATAAAATAAGTCATACAAGCATCATAATACAAGCCGGGGCCTCGAGGGCTCGAATACAAGTGCTCGATCATAGACGAAGTCAGTGAAGCAACAATATCTGAAAGTACGGACATAAGTTAAACAAGTTGCCATAAGATGGCTAGCACAAACCGGGATACCGATCGAAAGAGGAGCAGGCCTCTGCTCGGGATCCTCCTAGCTACTCTGGTCGCCATCGGCCGGGCTGCACGTAGTAGTAGGCACCTCCAGTAGTAGTCGCCATCGACGGTGGCGTCGCTCTGGCTCCATCGTCTGATTGCAGCAATCGAGTAGAGGTAGGGGAAAAGGGGGAACAAGGCAACCGTGAGTACTCATCCAAAGTACTACAAGCAAGGAGCTACACTACATATGCATGGATATATGTGTAAAGGGCCATATCGGTGGGTGAATCGAGAATGCCGTAATAAGAGGGGATACCTAGTCTTAACGAAGACTACGCTTCGTCACCGTCTTGCAACAGTAGAAGAGGACGATCTGAAGTCCTCCAAGTAACATCACATAGCAATAATCCTACCCGCGATCCCTCCTCATTTCCACGAGAGAGAGCGACCACCGGTTGTATCTGGCCTTTGGGAAGGGTGTGTTTTATCAAGTATCCGGTTCTAGTTGTCATAAGCTCAAGGTACAACTCCAAGTCGCCCCGCATCAAGATCACGGCTATTCAATAGATTAACTTCACCGCAGGGTGCACCATCTTACCCAAAGACGCAGATCCCATTTGGCCGACACACTTTCTGGGTCATGCCCGCCGCGGAAGATCAACACGCCGCAGCCCCACCTAGGCGTAATGTAGAGGCCAACACGCCGGTCTAAACCTAAGCGCCGCAGGGTGCAGGCCCATCGCCTGAAAGCACACCAAGACGTTATGCACGTCTGCCGGAAGCGCACCTAGCCTAGTGGCGTTCAGTCCAATCCGGTAGCGCCCGTCATCGTGACGTCTGAAGTGCCGGTGATACCACGACGCCGGGATACCCATAACTACTCCAGCGTAGATGGTTAGTGCGTATAAGCTCGTAGCCAACTCGGATCAAATACCAAGACCTCGTTAAGCGTGTTAAGTATCCGCGAACGCTGAGCAGGCCAGCCCACCTCTCTCCTAGGCGGTCTCAACCTGCCCTGTCAGCTCGCCTCAAAGATCCACTCATGGTGCTCCACCAAATTAACCCGACTTTAGTCTCCACATGTATCATGTATAAGTATATAGTATATACCGTGATCACCTCCCGAGTGATCACGGCCCGATAGTATAGCACGCAGACGGACAAGAATGTAGGGCCACAGATGAAAGTACTAGCATCCTATACTAAGCATATAGGATTGCGGTAAGGTAACAACAAGAGTAACAAGGACAAAGCTATGCAGCAGATAGGAGTATCCTGAAAGCGGTAACATGCTACACTACTCTAATGCAAGCAGTATAGAGAAGAGTAGGCGATATCCGTGATCAAGGGGGGCTTGGCTGGTTGCTCTGGCATGTGAGTGGGGTCGTCAACACCGTAGTCGATGTGGCCAGCTGCGGCGTCGGTCTCGTAGTCGAGCGGAGTGACGTGGGGGACGAAACAATGAATACAAAGTAAACAGATGCATATCGATGCATGACATGACAAGTAACGATGCTAGGCGTGCCCTAACGTGGTATGAGGTGGTACTGTTAAGAAACATCCGGAAAGTATTCCGGTGTTTCGTGGTTTTCTAAGAGAGGGCGGAGGAGGAAAGTTGCGGGTTCGATAGGTTAGGGGGGTGTGGCGGACGAGCGAATTTGCGTGATCCGGATTCGTCTCGCTGCTCGAGTAACTTTCATGATGAAAATATTTCAATCCGAGTTACTGAATAAAAGATATGATTTTCTAAAGTTTTTATTAATTTCTAGAATTTAATTAATTAATTAATTAATTCGAAAAAAATGGATTTATGACGTCAGCATGATGTCATGCTGACGTCAGCAGTCAACAGGGTTGACTTGGTCAACCTGACAGGTGGGTCCCGTTAGTCAGTGACTGTTAACTGTAAACATGTTTAATTAATCTGGTTAATTAGCTAGGGGCCCACTTGTCATTCCTCGTTAGCTTAATTAAATTAGTTAGTTACTTTAATTAATTAAGTGGGCCCATAGGTCGATGTCACCGAGGTGAATTAGGGAGGTTAGCTTATGGCTAACCACCGTGGTTAGCGCCGACCCACAGGAGCGCCGGCCCACTGGGCAAAATCGCGCGACGCCGGGCGTGAGGGCCCGACGTCTTTGGTGGTGGCGGAATAAGGCCTCCGCGACCATTTGACGGTGGAGCGGCTCGTTCAACCGGAGGAGCAAAGACCTGCAACGGCGGCATCGCTCCGAGCAGGGGTGGGCTACATGGCGACGGCGTGCAGCGGTGGTCGGAGCACGGCGAGACGTGCGTTCGAAGGCCGCGGCCAGGGGGTGCGGGGTAGGTGCGTGACGGCGAGATCTCGCTGGCGCAGCGAAGTGGCGCGGTCGTCGCTGCTGGCGATGAAACGGCGCCCGGTGACACAGACGAGGGAGAGGCCGATGGCCTCACCAGCGTTGAAGAGAAGCGGGCGGCGAGGCTCGGGGCGACCCGTGGGGAGGAGATGAGGAGGCCACGGGCGAGGTCGATCCAGCCTGAAGACAGGCGGCGGTGGGGCAGCGCCAGCGAGGCGGCGCCTAGCGCCGGCGATGACGACGGGGTCGGGGCGGCTCCGACGGGGAGGATCCCGGCGGTGGCGTCGAGCGAAGAGGACGGCGTCGTCGGGCGCGTGGAGGTCGTTCGGGGAGGATGGGTGGAGCGAGGCGGCGGCGACGGTGTTCCGGCGACGGAGTGTGAGGCGGGGCAGCCCGGCGACGGCGGGGCGGCGTCGGGCCCCGACGTCGGGCTCGGGGCAACGGGATCGAGGCGTCTGTTGTGGCGCCCGATCCAGATCGCACGTGGGATCGTGGGGATGGGGAGGCTTTACCGATCCCGATTGGATCGGAGGGAAGAGGAGTGGCGGGGGGGAGTGGGAGTGGCTGCCCTAGGGTTTCGGCCGACAGGGGAGGGTATGGGGAGTGGGGTGGGCCGGTCTGGCATGTGGGTGGGCCGAGGCCCAGTGGGGGGGAGGCCTTTCCTGTTTTATTTCTTTTGTCCTATTTTTGTTTATTATTCCTTTTCTGTTTTCTGTTTTATTTTAGTTCCTCTTTTATTTTAGTTTTATAAACTATGAAAGTAGTCCCTAATTTAGTGTTAGTAATTAGCTACTGCCACATAAGTTTGGGCAACAAAATAAATTAGTCTAATATTTTATTTATTGTAAAAGGCATTCAACTAATTGTCTTTGCTACTGTTTAAAACATTTTAGAATATTTTACACTTTTATAAAAGTGTGGTTTCTCCACCATACTTACTTATGCATTATTTGGCTCACTCAAGAACATTTTAGTTTTAATATTTGAAAACTTTTATTGTTTGCTTGGTTTCAAATTTGAATTCGAACCGGTTTCGAACTAATGCGAGATTAGCAACAGTAATGGAGGTGACGTGGCATCATTAGCAGAGGTTTACTGTAGCTTAAATACCCGGGCGTCACAATTCTCCTCCACTACAAGAAATCTCGTCCCGAGATTTAAGAGGGGAGTAAGGGGGAAAGGTCTGGTTACGAAATCCTAACGAATCTTCTCAGTCTTGGTTGATCTTCTTGAAGAGGTCGATCCATTACCTTGACATCTTCATTTTTCTGCTACAAGTCATCATGGTGATGCCGTCCCTTTTCTCGGGGACTCCAACGCATTTCACGAATAGGTAAGGGGTTATTCCGTGAACGAACCTCTGCAAGGTTGACTATCTGGTAGCTAACATCGGGGAAGGTGGCGGAAAGTAACTCTCGAATTGGAACTTAAGAAAATATCGAGAGCAGAGTAAGAAGGTACCATGAGAAGTTTCGAGCGGGTAGGCAATCATTCGATGCCTGAAACAAAGTGTAAAAGGGGTCCAGAGTAATGGTAATAAGTTTTGTGTCTGATACCAGAATATATTACTAGGAAAGTGACCCCGTGGATTACATACGAAGTCAAGCACGAGGAATAACTTGGGCAACAGGGGTGTACAGGAGAGTCGGGTTTCGATCCTGTGAACTGTGGGTTATGGGCCCACCATGTGGTTAAAAGTAGGAAGGTCGGTGACATCTTGCACGATCATGTAAGCAAGGCATGTCAGAGGAGAGTCTGAGGGTCATGTCGGCAACAACATAGGTACCAAGGGAGAGGGAGGAAGAGAACCATTTTCCTGCTCGTTGAACGAGGCGGACCAATAGGCAAAGTTCTCGTCCATCGGTGGCTACCGGAATGTCATCAACAATAGTAACAGGGTCTTACTGACAGAGTTGTACCTCGAGGTGTTTACATAAGCAGGGATATTACTGCTTATATTATATAGATCACAAGAAGGTTTAAACAAACCAATGGAAAGGACAAGTGATTATTATGCTTAAACAGAACAATGGAAAGGAGAATGTGTTTAAACACATCTTTCAGGGGTAAATCCTTCCCACGGACAAGCAGAGCATGATATCCATGATAGGATATAACGTAGAAACCCTTCAGGAAAGGGGAGAGAAATATCATGACATTACCCATACAACGGTGTTAGGATAAATGATAAATAAAATTTGGCATCGTGCTTCAATTGTTCTGTTGAAAATCGGAGTACCATTGACAAGCTTCGAGATAGCATTGACATGGTCTTCATGTGAAGATCAGACTTTGGAATCACCGAAGGATCCATCGTGAATAACTTATAGAACCCGTATTACAATTCCCTCGTGGATGAATGGATAACCCTGCTGAAAAGGAAACTATAATGATAGGTCCTCCGGTAGGAAGTGCTAGGCATGACATCATGCTACCGGGTCATCAAAGGATCAACATCATAATTCTTGGAAGTTGTCCCAACCATCATATCTGACCGAGATTCAGATCCGATTGGTGTCATGATACCTCAGACTCAGGATGTCCGAGAAGAAAAGGTGCAACACAAATAGACGAAGTGACATTTCAAGAGTCTCAGAAGCGAACTACGGAGCGGGTTCTTGAAGCAATAGTTCATCCTTAGACCAAGGAGGGGATGAGAAGGTGGCTGATGGGCTCAGCGACAATTCATCGAGAATTCCAAACGGATGGATTTCCACGATAATGTGAACAAGAAGATGACATTTGTCAGCTCAAATGATATAAGGAAGTATGCTCGAGGAAAACATACACAATTAAACATTGGTTGAAAGGTGCGCCCGAAATATGGGTTGGGTTGCACGACCAAAGTCAGAATGGTGATTCAATAATCAATAGCCTAAGAATGAACTTTCGACCATTAACTTCAAAAATTTAGGGTTGCTAGAAGGAAGAATCCAAACAACACCATTCACTTTTTGGAATTAACACGGGGACCAAGAAAGAATGGTGATGGTGAGAAGTATTCCTATGTCAAGAATTCTCAAGAGGTGGAACAAATCTCAGAACATTCTTGACATAAAGGATTGTAAGACTCCAAGGTAAAGAAGAACAATTGCTTTGGATAGCAAGGAACTCAAGGTATAACACGAAACACGAACAAGTTTGTGTTGGTGGGAAGGCAATAAAGTGGTCGATGATAATACAATTCATCGAGGGCAAGGATGGTTTTCCTCATCATGAATTCAATTGATATCCTGGATGAGCTCAGAATGTTGGCGATCACGACAACTTTGTCGCGAGAGTTCATGAAGATGTAATCGATCGGCGGCGACATCAAGTCAAAGTAATGATGAAGTGAAAGGTTATTGGAACCAAGGGTACGACACAAACTCGAAACCAAGCTTGTTGTTCAAGGCGAAATGATATGACGATGAGGATCGATGTAAGGTTAGTTCATCGTCGAAAATTGTGCTCCGAGAAGGAGGACCGGGTAGCACAGTTAAAATCATCACCACAATGATATAGCCAAACAGGCTAGGAATGGCGTGGTCGGGTGCAAACTCGTACTTATAGAAGCTATCTTGAAGAGTTGTTGAACCGTAGTGCGGACTCGGTTCGATTATCGGTGTCTTTGAGTGTTTAATAACTCAGAGCCCATGAAAAATTGGAATCGATTGGGAAGGTAGCACTTGATGAAGAACTCATAAGAAGTTATGCGTTCCATGATAATCTCGAGATACCAGGGGGTAATACTAGATGACATATCAAAGTAGAGGTTGGACGGGGGTTATTGCTCTACAGAAGACAAGTGCTAAAACTTGCACGAGAAATGGTATTTAAAAGAGAACATGGTCGGAACCACGATTGTAAAAGGCCAGATCCTCGATATAAGATGAACTTATACCAAAGGAATAATTAATTTAAGAGAAGCTTTAATGATAAGATCTACATCGTGTCCATGGGCATGAACACAAGTTCAAGGTCGACTCCCACTTCTCCAATGCATAACCTTTCATTCACTTCTCACGTTCGATGAAGTTGCAGTGTTGAAAATTTTATCTGGCGAAGCACCAGAAGAGTATGATTCGTGAAAACTTTCGGGTTCATACGGTTTAGTGAAGGCATATGTTCAACCCATAGGGGCTTCTTGGAATCATATACCGTAATCTTTAGAAATAATTAACTCAAGCTCAAGGCGTAGCATGGTTGAGAAAGCGGAGGATACAATTTACCAAAGGCATTATGTATCGTGAGGAAAGGCTCACAAGGTTATTGAATATGAAGGGCGTTGTCGATAAAATCCAACAAAGGATCCGGTGGTCCACAAGGGATCCGGCGTGAGCATCGATACTCAACTAGAGGTAGAAGAATGCAAGGAGATCAAATTATAGAAACAACTGACTAACTCAATTGTCAAATGCAAAGGAATTATGATTCCCAAATCAAGGGATCAGAAGCAATGCTCTGATTAGGGATGGATAAGTTGAATAGCCTTAGAGTACAATCAACGACAATTGGATTGGTCGAGAACCAATTCCAGTTAAAAGAATGGCAGCTCAGCCGTAAAGGTAATTTATAAGGATCAATGATGATTGCGGGTATTCATGAAACATATTGAGTCAACAGACTCAATATGATAATGACAAGGAATGTCAATAAGAATACGAGAATTATGGGATTAACCATAATGCAAGCAAGCAAGAATTTCAAGAGCCTAAGGCTCCAGAGGATTTTCTGAAGATAGAATAGTATTTGGAAGACTTTTGTGAAACACATGAACAAGCTGGGTTGAGCGGATACCGACAAGTGCGAGGATTTATTTGAAGGGGTATTCATGTGGCAAAGAAGCGCTAGGCGGTAGGCACAAAGTATTCTCGGAACAATAGAGAAAACTTGAGGTATCTTGTAATAACAAGATCAATGGGGGATGATCGTATGAATGGAAAGTGTAAGTAGTTATCCATACGGATTTATCGATGGTCGTGAATAGCAAAAGTGATGGGCACAAAGTCTCGAGAGAACATCGAGAGTATCTTCTAATCTTCCGATTAGCGAACGATCATCTGAAGTGAGGGGATCTCCGGGAGAAAGTACTTGCGAGAACCTAAAGTTAGTTTTGTTTTTAGCAAATTCATTTAACCCGAATAGAAGAGAGTTCAGAGTCCCAGAGTAAAGGTCGAGGAGTAAAAGATCCTAGTACCACCCGATGGCGACGTGGGCCCGTAAGGCACACAGCCAAGTTAGTAAAAGTTTTTGCAATGTCTAGACTCGACTTCGCCAAGGAGTGTGGAAGGGGATTCCCTACAGCAATGGGCTTTGATACCAACTTGTGACGCCCCGATTTAATCGTACACTAATCATGCACGCAAATGTATGCGATCAAGATCAAGGACTCACGGAAGATATCACAACACAACTCTACAAATAAAATAAGTCATACAAGCATCATAATACAAGCCGAGGGCCTCGAGGGCTCGAATACAAGTGCTCGATCATAGACGAAGTCAGCGGAAGCAACAATATCTGAGTATAGACATAAGTTAAAACAAGTTGCCATAAGATGGCTAGCACAAAGCTGGGATACAGATCGAAGAGGAGCAGGCCTCCTGCACGGGATCCTCCTAGCTACTCACGGTCGCCGTCGCTGCTGCACGTAGTAGTAGGCACCTCGAGTAGTAGTCATCATCGACGGTGGCGTCACGGCTCCTGGCTCCATCGTCGATTGCAGCAATCGAGTAGAGGTAGGGGGAAAAGGGGAACAAAGGCAACCGTGAGTACTCATCCAAAGTACTCGCAGCAAGGAGCTACACTACATATGCATGGATATATGTGTAAAAGGCCATATCGATGGGTGACTGCAGAATGCCAGAATAAGAGGGGGATAGCTAGTCTTAACGAAGACTACGCTTCTGGTCACCTGTCTTGCAACAAGTAGAAGAGGACGATCTGAAGTCCTCCAAGTAACATCACATAGCAATAATCCTACCCGGCGATCCTCTCCTCATTTCCACGAGAGAGAGCGACCACCGTTGTATCTAGCACTTTGGGAAGGGTGTGTTTTATCAAGTATCCGGTTCTAGTTGTCATAAGCTCAAGGTACAACTCCAAGTCGCCCCTGCTACGAAGATCACGGCTATTCAATAGATTAACTTCCCTGCAGGGTGCACCATCTTACCCAAAGACGCTTGATCCCATTTGGCCGACACACTTTCTGGGTCATGCCCGTCAGCGGAAGATCAACACGTCGCAGCCCACCTAGGCTGTGAGAGAGGCCAACACGCCGGTCTAAACCTAAGCTGCCAGGGGTCCAGGCCCATCGCCTGAAAGCACACCTGCATGTTGCGTCTGTGACGCGAAGCAGACCCTAGCCTAGTGGCGTTCGGTCCAATCCGGCCGCCGCCCGTCGTGGACGTCTGAAGTGCTTGGTGATACCACGACGCCGGGATACCCATAACTACTCCCGCATAGATGGTTAGTGCGTATAAGCTCGTAGCCAACTCAGATCAAATACCAAGACCTCGTTAAGCGTGTTAAGTATCCGCGAACGTCGAACAGGGCCAGGCCCACCTCTCTCCTAGGCGGTCTCAACCTGCCCTGTCGCTCCGCCTCAAAGATCCACTCGCGGGTGCTCCTCCAGCCAACCCGACTTTAGTCTCCACATGTATCATGTATAAGTATATAGTATATACCCGTGATCACCTCCCGAGTGATCACGACCCAATAGTATAGCACGGCAGACGGACAAGAATGTAGGGCCACAGATGAATGTACTAGCATCCTATACTAAGCATATAGGATTGCGTAAGGTAACAACAAGTAGTAACAAGGACAAAGCTATGCAGCGGTATAGGAGTATCGAAAGCGATAACATGCTACACTACTCTAATGCAAGCGATATAGAGAAGAGTAAGCGATATCCGGTGATCAAGGGGGGGCTTGCCTGGTTGCTCGCAAGAGAGAGGGGTCACAACACCGTAGTCGATCCGTGCAAAGCAGCAGCTGCTTGGCCTCGTAGTTCTACCGGAGAGAAGAGGGGAAGAAACAATGAATACCATGTAAACAGATGCATATCGATGCATGACATGACAAGTAACGATGCTAGGCGTGCCCTAACGTGGTATGAGGTGGTACTGTTAAGAAACATCAGGAAAGTATTCCGGTGTTTCGTGGTTTTCGAGCGGAAGGAGCCGGAGGGGAAAGTTGCTTGAGTTCGATAGGTTAGGGGGTGTGGCGAGACGAGCAGACTGCGTATCCGGATTAGCCTCTGCCGATCGAGTAACTTTCATGTTGAAAATATTTTAATCGAGTTACGGATTAAAGATATGATTTTCTAAAGTTTTTATTAATTTCTAGAATTTAATTAATTAATTAATTAATTCAAAAATGGATTTATGACGTCGGCATGATGTCATCTTGACGTCGGCCGATCAACAGGGTTGACTTGGTCAACTGACGATGTGGGTCCCGTTAGTCGCTGAATCGTTAACTATAAACATGTTTAATTAATCTGGTTAATTAGCTAGGGCCCACTTGTCATGCCATGTTAAGCTTAATTAAATTAGTTAGTTACTTTAATTAATTAAGGGGCCCATAGGTCGCTGTCACCGAGGTGAATTAGGGAGGTTAGCTTAGGGCTAACCACCGTGGTTAGCCGGGACCCACGAGCGGCCCAGCCCAAAATCGCGCCGCCGCCGATGAGGCCCGGACGTCTTTGGTGGTGGCGAATAAGGCCTCCGGCGACCATTTAGACGGTGGAGCGGCTCGTTCGAACCGGGAGGAGCAGCACCGTCTGCAACGGCATCGCTCCGGCGAGGTGGGCTACATGGCGGCGCGTGCAGGCGGTGGTCGAACGGCAGCGAGACGGCGTTCAAGGCCGCGCGGCGAAGTGCGGGTAGGTGCGTGTGGCGAGATCCTGGCGGCGAGCGTGGCGCGGGTCGTCTTGTGAAGTGAACGGCGCCCGGTGACACGGTCGAGGAAGGCCGATGGCCTCACCAGCGTTGAAGAGAAGCGGGCGGCGAGGCTCGGGGCGACCGTGGGGAGGAGATGAGGAGGCCACGGCGAGGTCGATCCAACCTGGCGGCGGCGGCGGCGGCCTTGATGGCGGCGCCTAAGCGCCGCGATGACGACGGGTCGGGCGGCTCCGGCAGGAGGATCCCGGCGGTGGCGTCGAGCGTAGAGGACGGAATCGTCGGGCGCGTGGAGGTCGTTCGAGGAGGATGGGTGGAGAGAGGCGGAGGAGACGTTGTTCCGGCGACGGAGTGTGAGGCTGGGCAGCCCGGCGACGGCGGGCGTCGGGCCCGACGTCGGGCTCGGGCAGCGGGATCGGGGCGGCGTGCGCTGTGGCGCCCCCGATCCAGATCGCACGGGGGGGGGGGGATCGTGGGGATGGGGAGGCTTTCGCCTCTATCCCGATTGGATCGGGAGGGAAGAGGGAGTGGCGTCGGGGGGGGGGAGTGGGAGTGGCTGCCCTAGGGTTTCGGCCGACAGGGGAGGGTATGGGGAGTGGGGTGGGCCGGTCTGGCATGTGGGTGGGCCGAGGCCCAGTGGGGGGGGAGGCCTTTCCTGTTTTATTTATTTTGTCTTATTTTTGTTTATTATTCCTTTTATGTTTTCTGTTTTATTTTAGTTCCTCTTTTATTTTAGTTTTATAAACTATAAAAGTAGTCCCTAATTTAGTGTTAGTAATTAGCTACTGCCACATAAGTTTGGGCAACAAAATAAATTAGTCTAATATTTTATTTATTGTAAAGGCATTCAACTAATTGTCTTTGCTCTTTATTTAAAACATTTTAGAATATTTTACACTTTTATAAAAGTGTGGTTTCTCCACCATACTTACTTATGCATTATTTGGCTCACTCCGAACATTTTAGTTTTAATATTTGAAAACTTTTATTGTTTGCTTGGTTACAAATTTGAATTCGAACCGGTTTCGAACTAATGCGAGATTAGCAACAGTAATGGAGGTGACGTGGCATCATTAGCAGAGGTTCTTGTAGCTTAAATACGGGCGTCACAATTCTCCTCCACTACAAGAAATCTCGTCCCGAGATTTAAGAGGGGAGTAAGGGGGAAAGGTCTGGTTACGAAATCCTAACGAATCTTCTCAGTCTTGGTTGATCTTCTTGAAGAGGTCGATCCATTACCTTGACATCTTCATTTTTCTGCTACAAGTCATCATGGTGATGCCGTCCCTTTTCTCGGGGACTCCAACGTACTTACGAATAGGTAAGGGGTTATTCCGGCAGAACGAACCTCTGCAAGGTTGACTATCTGGTAGCTAACATCGGGGAAGGTGGCGGAAAGTAACTCTCGAATTGGAACTTAAGAAAATATCGAGAGCAGAGTAAGAAGGTACCATGAGAAGTTTCGAGCGGGTAGGCAATCATTCGATGCCTGAAACAAAGTGTAAAAGGGGTCCAGAGTAATGGTAATAAGTTTTGTGTCTGATACCAGAATAGATTACTAGGAAGGTGACCCCGTGAATTACATACGAAGTCAAGCACGAGGAATAACTTGGGCAACAGGGGTGTACAGGAGAGTCAGGTTTCGATCCTGTGAAACTGTGGGTTATGGGCCCACCCTGTGGTTAAAAGTAGGAAGGTCGGTGACATCTTGCACGATCATGTAAGCAAGGCATGTCAGAGGAGAGTCTGAGGTCATGTCGGCAACAACATAGGTACCAAGGGAGAGGGAGGAAGAGAACCATTTTCACCTTTCGTTGAGCGAGGCGGACCAATAGGCAAAGTTCTCGCCCATCGGTGGCTACCGGAATGTCATCAACAATAGTAACAGGTCTTCTTGGCAGAGTTGTACCTCGAGGTGTTTACATAAGCGAGGATATTACTGCTTATATTATATAGATCACAAGAAGGTTTAAACAAACCAATGGAAAGGACAAGTGATTATTATGCTTAAGCAGAACAATGGAAAGGAGAATGTGTTTAAACACATCTTTCGAGGTAAATCCTTCCCACGGACAAGCAGAGCATGATATCCATGATAGGATATAACGTAGAAACCCTTCAGGAAAGGGGAGAGAAATATCATGACATTACCCATACAACGGTGTTAGGATAAATGATAAATAAAATTTGGCATCGTGCTTCAATTGTTCCTGTTGAAAATCGGAGTACCATTGACAAGCTTCGAGATAGCATTGACATGGTCTTCATGTGAAGATCAGACTTTGGAATCACGAAGGATCCATCAGGAATAACTTATAGAACCCGTATTACAATTCCCTCGTGGATGAATGGATAACCCTGCTGAAAAGGAAACTATAATGATAGGTCCTCCAGCCGGGGGGGGGGGGGGTGCTAGGCATGACATCATGCTACCGGGTCATCAAAGGATCAACATCATAATTCTTGGAAGTTGTCCCAACCATCATATCTGACCGAGATTCAGATCCGATTGGTGTCATGATACCTCGGACTCGTGGATGTCCGAGAAGAAAAGGTGCAACACAAATAGACGAAGTGACATTTCAAGAGTCTCAGGAAACGAACTACGGGAGCGGGTTCTTGAAGCAATAGTTCATCCTTAGACCAAGGAGGGGATGAGAAGGTGGCTGATGGGCTCAGCGACAATTCATCGAGAATTCCAAACGGATGGATTTCCACGATAATGTGAACAAGAAGATGACATTTGTCAGATCAAATGATATAATGGGATATGCTCGAGGAAAACATACATAATTAAACATTGGTTGAACGGTGCACCCGAAATATGGGTTGGGTTGCACGGCCAATGTTAGAATGGTGATTCAATAATCAATAGCCTAAGAATGAACTTTCGACCATTAACTTCAAAAATTTAGGGTTGCTAGAAGGAAGAATCCAAACAACACCATTCACTTTTTGGAATTAACACGGGGACCAAGAAAGAATGGTGATGGTGAGAAGTATTCCTATGTCAAGAATTCTCAAGAGGTGGAACAAATCTCAGAACATTCTTGACATAAAGGATGGTAAGACTCCAAGGTAAAGAAGAACAATTGCTGGATAGCAAGGAACTCAAGGTATAACACGAAACACGAACAAGTTTGTGTTGGTGGGAAGGCAATAAAGTGGTCGATGATAATACAATTCATCGAGGGCAAGGATGGTTTTCCTCATCATGAATTCAATTGATATCCTGGATGAGCTCAGAATGTTGGCGATCACGACAACTTTGTCGCGAGAGTTCATGAAGATGTAATCGATCGGCGACGACATCAAGTCAAAGTAATGATGAAGTGAAAGGTTATTGGAACCAAGGGTACGACACAAACTCGAAACCAAGCTTGTTGTTCAAAGCGAAATGATATGACGATGAGGATCGATGTAAGGTTAGTTCATCGTCGAAAATTGTGCTCCGAGAAGAAGGACCCGGGTAGCATGATTAAAATCATCACCACAATGATATAGCCAAACAGGCTAGGAATGGCGTGGTCGGGTACAAACTCGTACTTATAGAAGCTTCTTGAAGAGTTGTTGAACCGTAGTGCGGACTCGGTTCGATTATCGGTGTCTTTGAGTGTTTAATAACTTCGAGCCCGTGAAAAATTGGAATCGATGGGAAGGTAGCACTTGATGAAGAACTCATAAGAAGTTATGCGGTTCCATGATAATCTCGAGATACCGAGGTAATACTCGATGACATATCAAAGTAGAGGTTGGACGGGGTTATTGCTCTCTGTAAGACAAGTGCTAAAACTTGCACGAGAAATGGTATTTAAAAGAGAACATGGTCGGAACCACGATTGTAAAGGCCGATCCTCGATATAAGATGAACTTATACCAAAGGAATAATTAATTTAAGAGAAGCTTTAATGATAAGATCTACATCGTGTCCATGGGCATGAACACAAGTTCAAGGTCGACTCCACTTCTCCAATGCATAACCTTTCATTCACTTCTCACGTTCGATGAAGTTGCGATGTTGAAAATTTTATCTGGCGAAGCACCGTAAGAGTATGATTCGTGAAAACTTTCGGGTTCATACGGTTTAGTGAAGGCATATGTTCAACCCATAGGGGCTTCTTGGAATCATATACCGTAATCTTTAGAAATAATTAACTCAAGCTCGACGCAGAGCATGGTTGAGAAAGCGAGAGGATACAATTTACCAAAGGCATTATGTATCGGAGGAAAGGCTCACAAGGTTATTGAATATGAAGGAGTTGTCGGATAAAATCCAACAAAGGATCCGTGGTCCACAAGGGATCCGGCGTGAGCATCGATTACTCAACTAGAGGTAGAAGAATGCAAGGAGATCAAATTATAGAAACAACTGACTAACTCAATTGTCAAATGCAAAGGAATTATGATTCCCAAATCAAGGGATCAAGCAATGCTCGATTAGGGATGGATAAGTTGAATAGCCTTAGAGTACAATCAACGACAATTGGATTGGTCGAGAACCAATTCCAGTTAAAAGAATGGCAGCTCAGCCGGAAAGGTAATTTATAAGGATCAATGATGATTGCGGGTATTCGCAAACATATTGAGTCAACAGACTCAAAATGATAATGACAAGGAATGTCAATAAGACTACGAGACTTATGGGATTAACCATAATGCAAGCAAGCAAGAATTTCAAGAGCCAAAGGCTCCAGAGGATTTTCGGAAGATCGAATAGTATTTGGAAGACTTTTGTGAAACACATGAACAACTGGGGTTGAGCGGATACTCGACAAGTGCGAGGATTTATTTGAAGGGGTATTCATGTGGCAAAGAACTGCTAGGCAGTAGGCACAAAGTATTCTCGGAACAATAGAGAAAACTTGAGGTATCTTGTAATAACAAGATCAATGGGGATGATCGTATGAATGGCAAGTGTAAGTAGTTAAACGTGCGGATTTATCGGTGGTCGAATAGCAAAAGTGATGGGCACAAAGTCTCGAGAGAACATCGGAGAGTATCTTGAATCTTCCGATTAGCGCATTTCATCATCTCAAGTGAGGGGATCTCCGGAGAAAGTACTTGCGAGAACCTAAAGTTAGTTTTGTTTTTAGCAAATTCATTTAACCCGAATAGAAGAGAGTTCAGAGTCCCAGAGTAAAGGTCGAGGAGTAAAAGATCCTAGTACCACCCGATGGCGACGTGGGCCCGTAAGGCACACAGCCAAGTTAGTAAAAGTTTTTGCAATGTCTAGACTCGAATTCGCCAAGGAGTGTGGAAGGGGATTCCTCTGACAGCGATCGGCTCGATACCAACTTGTGGCGCCCCGATTTAATCGTACACTAATCATGCACGCAAATGTATGCGATCAAGATCAAGGACTCACGGAAGATATCACAACACAACTCTACAAATAAAATAAGTCATACAAGCATCATAATACAAGCCGAGGGCCTCGAGGGCTCGAATACAAGTGCTCGATCATAGACGAAGTCAGCGGAAGCAACAATATCTGAGTATAGACATAAGTTAAACAAGTTGCCATAAGATGGCTAGCACAAAGCCCAGGATACTGAGATCGAAGAGGAGCAGGCCTCCTGCTCGATCCTCTTAGCTACTCACAGTCGTCGTGGCTGCTGCACGTAGTAGTAGGCACCTCGAGTAGTAGTCATCATCGACGGTGGCGTCGCTCCTGGGCTCCATCGTCTAGTGCAGCAATCGAGTAGAGGTAGGGAAAAGGGGAACAAGGCAACCGTGAGTACTCATCCAAAGTACTACAAGCAAGGAGCTACACTACATATGCATGGATATATGTGTAAAAGGCCATATCAAGGTGGGTGAGCTGAGAATGCCGAGAATAAGAGGGGATAGCTAGTCTTAACGAAGACTAACGCTCAGTCACCTGTCTTGCAACAGGTAGAAGAGGACGATCTGAAGTCCTCCAAGTAACATCACATAGCAATAATCCTACCCGGCGATCCCTCCTCATTTCCACGAGAGAGCGACCACCGGTTGTATCCGCATTGGGAAGGGTGTGTTTTATCAAGTATCCGGTTCTAGTTGTCATAAGCTCAAGGTACAACTCCAAGTCGTCCTGTTATCAAGATCACGGCTATTCGAATAGATTAACTTCCTGCGGTGCACCATCTTACCCAAAGACGCTTGATCCCATTTGGCCGGACACACTTTCTGGGTCATGCCCGGCCGCGGAAGATCAACACGTCGCAGCCCCACCTAGGCTGTGAGAGAGGCCAACACGCCGGTCTAAACCTAAGCTGGCGGGTCTGGGCCCATCGCCACGAAAGCACACACCAAGACGTTGTGACGCCGGAAGCGTACCTAGCCTAGTGGAGTTCCAGTCCAATCCGGCGCGCCCGCTCGTCAGCCGACGTCTGAAGTGCTTGGTGATACCACGACGCCGGGATACCCATAACTACTCCCGCGTAGATGGTTAGTGCGTATAAGCTCGTAGCCAACTCAGATCAAATACCAAAACCTCGTTAAGCGTGTTAACTATCCGCGAACGCCGAACAAGGCCAGGCCCACCTCTCTCCTAGGCGGTCTCAACCTGCCCTGTCGCTCCGCCTCAAAGATCCACTCGCGGGTGCTCCACCAGCCGACCCGACTTTAGTCTCCACATGTATCATGTATAAGAATATAGTATATATCCGTGATCACCTCCCGAGTGATCACGGCCCGATAGTATAGCACAGCAGACGGACAAGAATGTAGGGCCACAGATGAAAGTACTAGCATCCTATACTAAGCATATAGGATTGCAGGTAAGGTAACAACAGTAGTAACAAGGACAGGCTATGCAGCAGTATAGGAGTATCTGAAAGCAGTAACATGCTACACTACTCTAATGCAAGAAGTATAGAGAAGAGTAGGCGATATCTGGTGATCAAGGGGGGGGCTTGCCTGGTTGCTCTGGCAAGAGAGAGGGGTCGTCAACACCGTAGTCGAACTGGCAGCGGCAGCGTTGGTCTCGTAGTCTATCGGAGAGAAGAGGGGGAAGAAACAATGAATACCATGTAAACAGATGCATATCGATGCATGACATGACAAGTAACGATGCTAGGCGTGCCCTAACGTGGTATGAGGTGGTACCGGTTAAGGGGGGAAACATCCGGGAAAGTATTCCCGGTGTTTCGTGTTTTCAGCGAGGAGCCGAGGGGAAAGTTGCGGGTTCGATAGGTTAGGGGGGGGTGTGGCGGACGAACGGACTGCGTATCCGGATTCGTCTCGTCGTTCTGAGTAACTTTCATGTTGAAAATATTTTAATCCGAGTTACGGATTAAAAGATATGATTTTCTAAAGTTTTTATTAATTTCTAGAATTTAATTAATTAATTAATTAATTCGAAAAAAATGGATTTATGACGTCAGCATGATGTCATGCTGACGTCAGCAGTCAACAGGGTTGACTTGGTCAACTGACGGTGGGTCCCGTTAGTCGCTGGATTTAATCGTAAACATGTTTAATTAATACGGTTAATTAGCTAGGGCCCACTTGTCATTCCTGTTAGCTTAATTAAATTAGTTAGTTACTTTAATTAATTAAGTGGGCCCATAGGTCGATGTCACCGAGGTGAATTAGGGAGGTTAGCTTAGGGCTAACCACCGTGGTTAGCGCCGACCCACGAGGAGCGGCCCGGCAAGCAAAATCGCGCCGCCGGCGATGAGGCCCGACACGCTGGTGGTGGCCGGAATAAGGCCTCCGGCGACCATTTGGACGATGGAGCGGCTCGTTCGAACCGGAGGAGCAGACCGTCTGGCAACGACGCATCGCTTCGAGGTGGGCTACACGGCGGCAGCGCAGCGGTGGTCGAACACGGCGATACGTATGTTCGAAGGCCGCGGCCAGGTGCGGGTAGGTGCGTGTGGCGAGATCCGGTGGCGGCAGCGTGGCGTCGTCTGGTGAGCGATGAACGGCGCCGGTGACCTGAATCGAGGAAGGCGATGGCCTCACCAGCGTTGAAGAGAAGCGGGCGGCGAGGCTCGGGGCGACCCGTGGGAGGAGATGAGGAGGCCACGGCGAGGTCGATCCGACGCAGGCGGCGGCGGTGGGGCGGTGCCAGCGGCGCTTAGCGCCGGCGATAACGACGGTCGAAGCGGCTCCGACGGGAGGATCCGGCGGTGGCGTCGGCGAAGAGGACGGGCGTCGTCGGTAGCGTGGAGGTCGTTCGGGAGGATGGGTGGAGCGAGGCGGCGGCGGCGTTCGGCGACGGAGTGTGAGGCGGGCAGCCCGGCGGCGGCGGCGGCTGGCCCCGGGCTGGCCTGGGCAACGGATCGGGCGGCGTCGTGGCGCCCGATCCAGATCGCACGAGGTGGGGATCGTGGGGATGGGGAGGCTTTACCGATCCCGATTGGATCGGGAGGGAAGAGGAGTGGCGTCGGGAGGGGAGTGGGAGTGGCTGCCCTAGGGTTTCGGCCGACAGGGGAGGGTATGGGGAGTGGGGTGGGCCGGTCTGGCATGTGGGTGGGCCGAGGCCCAGTGGGGGGGAGGCCTTTCCTGTTTTATTTCTTTTGTCCTATTTTTGTTTATTATTCCTTTTCTGCTTTTACATTTTATTTTAGTTCCTCTTTTATTTTAGTTTTATAAACTATGAAAGTAGTCCCTAATTTAGTGTTAGTAATTAGCTCTTGCCACATAAGTTTGGGCAACAAAATAAATTAGTCTAATATTTTATTTATTGTAAAAGGCATTCAACTAATTGTCTTTGCTACCGTTTAAAACATTTTAGAATATTTTACACTTTTATAAAAGTGTGGTTTCTCCACCATACTTACTTATGCATTATTTGGCTCACTCCGGACATTTTAGTTTTAATATTTGAAAACTTTTATTGTTTGCTTGGTTACAAATTTGAATTCGAAGCGGTTTCAAACTAATGCGAGATTAGCAACAGTAATGGAGGTGACGTGGCATCATTAGCAGAGGTTTACTGTAGCTTAAATACCCGGGCGTCACAATAACGGTGTGTTCAATTGAGTTGTGGATTTTGGAAAAGTTGTCGTGAGCTATGAAGTATGGAAAATCTGAAAGGTGTCAGTTTGGTTGCGACAGCTTTGAGAGTGTAAATTAGTCATGAACTGTGTGTAGTGTCCATGTGACTGAAAAATATGTTTATTTTTCGAAAAAAAGGATTACCCTGGCCTCTACATCAAGCGATGCACATAGTCATTTTATTAATTGAAGTAGCAATGCATATAAGAGATGGACACTACGTGCCAATAAGAGGGCAATGCTGATCGCAAAGATGGCAGAGAGGCTGCTCTGTCAGCGCATGGGCATCATTGATGAAGGCCAACAGCTCACCGAAGATGCCATTGGAAAGTTCGTTGCCATGTTCCAGGGAAGGCTCCCCGACATCACTGTTTCTGCCCTTGAAGCCTTGTTTGGCAAAATTTCGTGTTTTGACCCTTTTTGGAAAGTATTTCAGGATCTGACCCCTGTTTGAAAAAAATTCGAGATTTGACCCTTTTGCCTACCGCCAGGGCCTCTGGCGGTAGGGTTAGATAGCCTACCGCCACGGCCCATGGCGGTAGGAAAGTCAGCGCGCGGAGACGGAGCCGTCCCCCTCCGTCGCACCCTACCGCCAGGGGCCCTGGCGGTAGGCTGTAAACTCATCACGGAGACCTGGCGGTAGGGTGCGGGGCAGTTATTTCGCCCGAGACCGCGCCCCTTCCCTTCTCCCCACCCCTCCCCTCCCCCAAGTCGGCAGTTCTGCCATTTTCTCCCCCAAGTCGCTCATCTCTCCCTCTCTCATCTCCTCCACTCCCCCCTTGGATCTTCACCGATTCTTCACCGTTTTGGCGGATCGAGATGGCCCCGAGGAGAGAACTGTAAGCTCCTCCGATCCCTCCAATTAGTTTTTGCAAACTTGCTACCGATTCGACGCATTATTTGCTTGAAATCCCTCATGTTTTTGAACTAAGATTGATTTTTTTACCTAAGATTGATTGTAGTTGTAGTTCTTAGTTCTTTAGTAAGTAGTGGAATTGGATATGTACTCTAATCAATAGTACAAATGTAAGAGAGAAGATGAACCCTAGTTCATAATTTTTTGTTAAAAAATTATGATGTAATGTTGATAAAGGGATGAACCCTAGTTTGATGATGCATGTGATATGATGATATGATCTAGTGTGAAGATGAACCCTAGTTTGATGATGCATGTTGATATGATGATATGAAGATGTTGTTTGGAAAATTTTGTTTAAAAATATGAAGCTATGATGTATGTTGGAGGTTTTTTGATATGATGCATGTTGATATGATTTGATCCATCATGTGTAGTAGATGTTGTTGGAGGAATATGCTTATAATTTTATCTTGATATGATTTGAGTTCATTGTTTGTTTATGTATGCTTATGCTTATGGTGCTTTTGTTTATGAAACTCTATTAAAGGCGGCCACCTCTTGCGGACAACATCGCCCACGGTATCAAGATATTGGATCGGGCATTCGACAAAGGGTCATCATGCCCGTTTCAGAGAACGGAGAGGTAAGTGATATGAAAGAAATTTTGATCAAAGTTCTCGGGTTGATGAAAATGATTTCCTAACTTTTGGCGTTCACTTTTGGACAGACGCTCCAGCCACTAGCATGAGGGGTCACGGGGTTCATGGGCATATGGACTACGACGGCGCTTCTGCGCCGCTCTTCAAGAGAGCCCGTCTGTTGGGTTTCATGCTGCAGTTCAAGCGTTAGCCGCCGACGCTTGTCCACGCGGCTCTCACAGCTCGATTGACCGTTGGAGACCGGAGACCCATTCTTTCCATCTCGCCATGCGGGAGATGACGGTGACCCTAGAGGACTGGGGATGATTACTGCAATGCCGATCGAGGGTCATGCACTCACCGGTCGAGTGGAGAGGGCCAATCGCGGAGAGGGTCACCACCCTCATCGGGCGAATCGCCTTACGGTGCCAAGAGTAACCGTACATCCGGTGTGCCGTTGATCTCGCTCTCGAGCACCGGAGGACATGCCCCCAAAGGCGCAGATGAGGCGATCGTGGAGTTGTCTGCGAGGGCCTATCTGTGGTATATTCTCTCGGAGGTCGTGTTTCATACAGCTCAGAACTCTGCCAATGGCGTATTCTGTTCTTCCTAGCGGAATTTGGGATCGGGTGCAGCTTGGGGGCGGCATCTCTCGCCTACCTATACCGTTCGGTAAGAGAGTGTCTAATTGCGTACCTACCTTAAAGTGTGTCCATAACATTTTCTTATATCTGATCCTCATTTGATGTTTTGCAGCTTGACGACGCCTTAGCAGAGGACGGGAGACAAGTCCAATATGGGTGGCTTTGTGGGCCTTCTCTATTTGGATGTGCGGCGGCTGCCGCGGTGGGGCGTCCGGAGAAGTTGCCAAGACGCCCATGGGAAGACTATGGCGAAGAAGGCGACGAGACTCGAAACCCCACCGTAGCTTACGAGTGGGACGTTGTCAAACTCTACACGGGCCTAAACAAGACTTCGTACAAGACCTACACCAACGATTGGGACGCGTTGACGCATACGCAGGACTATGAACTCGCTCAACACCGTTCTCTTTGATTACGCTATTGACAGAGAGTGCGAACTTACCAAGGTATATGTAATAGGTAATATGGTGGCCGTATCGACAAGAACGAGAGTGGGACTTTGATCTGAACGTGATGTGCATAGCGGACCGTGGTCTCTGGCGGTGCATCGTGCCCATGATCTGTGTGTACGTCGTCGAGTGGCATTTGCCACAACGCGTGGCCACGCAGTTTGGGATTTATCAGCATACCCCACCGGGCCAGCCCACCGATACCAGCGGCCACGCGCTCCACCTGTGAACTCTTTGTTCTCCATGAGATTATCATGTTTCTTGTTGCTTATGATGATCTCATTGCGCTTATGATGATTCTTGTTGCTTATGCCTTGCAGCATGAGCCGGCAGAAGAATCAGTCGATCACAGACTGGGAGAGGAGCATAAGACTCATGTGACGGAGTGGAACCGACGGAGGTGGCGTAAAGACCTGGAGAGGAGAGTGACTAACTGGGATGATTACCTGGACCGACACATGAGGTGGTACGATGATGGCCAGAAGCACCGTCTTCGCCTCGAGCCTCGATGGACGGCGGAAGACATCAGCGGAGTGGAGTGGGCTGACCCGATGAACAGGCATACCGCATCGCATCGTAGACATGCACGGTGGATTTAGGGAGTTTGCACCCTCATCAACAGAGTGGTACGCTTGAACCGACGGGTCGTATTTAAAATATTTTATTCGTCAACGTGGATCGACTTATGTCGTTGCGGTCTGGTGAGCTTAACAGATGCATCTTTGAAGCCTCGGATGCACTAGGTCATCTTCCGGAGCGCATAACTGAGACCGTAGTCGGGGCGATGAAGGTACAATTTCAGCCTCCTCGGAACAGATGCATCTTGTTCACTTGCAACAATCGATCTGATACTTATTATGACCTTGCTTCATTGTGAGTGCGTAAGTTTGTGCAGCGTTATACAAGCTGGTAGGGCTGCTTGGGTGTCTTTGGAGCTGGGTCAGTTGAAGCTCATCAGCCTGTAGCCACACAGGGTATCATCGGCTCATCGAGCCATGCTCCCTCGTCGTCTAGGTAGGTTGGGGAGGAGGAGGAGGAGGAGGAGGAGGAGGAGGCCACATATGAAGAAGGGGAGGAGGAGGATGAGAGCAACGGGGAGGAGGAGTACGATGAATATTATGGACCTCCAGCAACTCAAACGTCTCAAGCATCTCAGCTGTCGAAGAAGAGGAATCCGAAGACAAAGGATTTGCTGAGTCCGGAACCTTTCGAGAGACCGGTTCCTCGATGGCCCAAGAAGAAGACCGAAGAGAATCGTTCAAAGAGTAACGAGGATTGTACCACCAAGAGGGGAAGGAGCAACTGATTATGCTCTTCGATAGTTGGCTCTTTTAGTTTGGTTGAACTTCGTTTGATTGAACTTTTCTAGTGGTTATGAAGCTACGTGGAACTATGTGTTTGCTATTTGTGGATCTATGTGTTTGCTATTTGTGAAACTATGTGGAACTCCGTTTACTAATTAGTTGAAGTTCCTTTGAAATGTTCTATGCATTTCAAATTTGTTAATGTGTATGTGATGCCCAAGTTTAATTGTTTGAGATCTGTGATATTGTTGTCATATTTTTGAAACTTGCTATAATATTATTGTCATATTGAATTTGAAAAGAAGCAAGCAATTCAACTTAAATTCATAAAACACAGGACCCTATCACAAGGACCCTGGCGGTAGGGTCGATACCACCGCCAGTGGCACTTCAATTCTTCGTTCTGGTAATCATTACACCTGAAAAACAGGACCCTACCGCCATGGGCTCTGGCGGTAGGGTCGCACTGCCGCCAGGCCCTTCAATTCTTCGTTACGTAAACATTACATCAAACAGACCCTACCGCCATGGGCTCTGGCGGTAAGATGCCTGACTCTGCCAGGCTCCTGGCGGTAGGTGCTTAACCACGTTAATGTGATCAAACGGCCGCTGTCCCCCTCCATCGCACCCCTACCGCCATGGGCCGTGGCGGTAGGCTATTAACCCTACCGCCAGAGGCCCTGGCGGTAGCAAAAGGGTCAAATCTTGAAAAAAATTCAAACAGGGGTCAGATCCTGAAATACTATCCAAAAAGGGTCAAAACACGAAATTCGGCCGCCTTGTTCAACCTTGATTGTGACCTGGCGAAGGTAGTTGAAGATTCCCTTGTGGAGCATGGTGGAGAAGCCGGGCCGGAGCTGCAACGACGGGTCAGGAGGTCGCCGACGAGGCGGCGTGATCTGGACTGTGTTTGTTCCAGTCGATGTACTATGTTCCTTATGTTAGATACAACCTCTAGATGGTTATGGTTCTGCCCTTGCGAGGCGCATGGCGATGTTTGTTGTAGCTGATGTTTGATGTTGCTAAGCGTGTTGCTTCTCCTGGTGTTGCTGTACTCTGCTTCTTGTGTTGGTCCAGCCAAGTGTAGTTCTACTGAAGTATTCTAGTGCCATTAATGTTAGAACAAAACCTGAATATTCTGAGTTGGAATGTTCGAGGCTTGAATTGTCCTGACCGTCGTGCTGCCATTCACGAGACCATCGCAGCTACTCCGTGCCACCTTGTCTGTTTACAAGAGACCAAGCTCGAGATCGTTGACCCTTTCATTGCTGCATTTCTAGGGGGATATAGACTGAAGAGCTTTGCTCAACTCCCAGCCCTGGGCACCCGTGGGGGCATCCTGCTTCTCTGGGATGAGAATTTTGTCTCTGTCCATGATGTTAGCATCGGAGCCTTTTTCCTTTCGGCCACGGTCATCATCACCTCTTCGAGCACATCCTTCAAGATAACAACCGTTTATGGCCCGACACGAAGCAATCTTAAAGATGGCTTCTTTCAAGAATTAGTTAGTGAGAAGCCCCTCCCATGGAGATAAGTGGTTGGTCAATGGTGATTTCAACCAAATATACCGAGTTTGAGACAAGAACCGTGCGAATGTTAATCGGAGCCGCATCGTTCGTTTTCGCAACGCCCTCAATGCGTGTGAGTTAAAAGAGATACACCTTCAAAACCGGAAATTTACTTGGAGTAACGAGCGAAGTGAGCCAACTTTGAGCAATCTTGATTCCTTCTTTTGCAATGTAGATTGGGACCTTCTGGCCGCACTCACCTCCTGACGCTCTTTCCTCATCGCTCTCGATCATTGTCCTCTCCTCCTTGCTAATGATAAAGGGCCTCCGAGGACCAAGTCATTCCGCTTTGAAAACTTTTGGATCAAAATGCCAGATTCAAGGAGGTTGTCCAAGGTGCTTGGAACCGTGGAGGTGAACCATATTGATCCCTATCACATCCTCTTCCGTAAGATGAAAAGACAAGTCATGTTCTTAGAAAGTGGAGCAAGACGATTTTTGCGCATTCAAAGGTGCAAATTCACATGGCCCTCGAGATCATCCTTCGCTTGGATGTGGCCCAAGAAACCCGACTTTTAAGTGCTGATGAGCGGGACATTCGTAGGAGACTCAAATGCAAGGTGCTTAGTTTATCCGTGCTTGAACGCGCGCGAAAAAGGCAATGTTCAAGAATCACCAACCTCAAAGATGGAGATGCCAACACTCGCTTCTTTCACCTTCGGGTCAATCATAGAAGGAGAAAGAATTTCATCCATCGTCTTAAGCACAATAACGGTTGGGTCACCGACCATGAGCACAAGAAGTCCATCATTCAAAACCACTTCAGGGAGGTCACCAAGAGGGGTGTGCCCGTACCATTGACATCAATTGGGGTAATATCCGGCCCCGCTTGCGATCTCTCGATCTTGGGGCTGCCTTCTCGGAGGAGGAGGTCAAGAAGGCAATCTTCGATCTACCAAGTGACAAAGCTCCGGGACCGGACGGCTTCACCGGTGCCTTCTTCAAGGAATGTTGGGAGATCATCAAAGGAGACATTATGAATGCGGTCAACCACTTCTCGAGCTTGCACACCTCAAACCTCCATTGGCTCAACTCGGCGAACATTGCCCTCATTCCTAAGAAAGATGGGGAGGAGTGCATCTCCGATTTCCGCCCCATTAGTCTTATCCATGCCATTGCGAAGATTATAGCTAAGATGATGGCTTCGCGTCTCGCCCCGCACATGCAAAGTCTTGTCTCAAATGCCCAAAGCGCTTTCATCAAGTAGAGGAGCATCTATGATAATTTCATGTATGTGAGAGGTTTGGCGAGAAAGTTGCATCGCAACAGGACCCCAACTTTGCTCTTCAAGCTCGATATCAAGAAAGCTTTCGACTCTGTGAGATGGGACTTCCTCTTGGATCTTTTAAGGCATCCGGCTTTCCAAGCAGATTTCGCGACTGGGTTTCCGCCCTCCTTTCCACGACATCGTCGAGGGTTTTGATCAATGGTGTGTTGGGTGATCCGTTGAAGCATGGCCGTGGTCTCAGGTAAGGGGACCCGCTATCCCCCCTGTTGTTCCTTTTGGCGATTGATCCTCTACACCACCTTCTCAACAAAGCCACGGCCCAAGGGCACCTCCATCCTCTATGTGGTAGAGCCACAACCATCTCAGGCTTCGCTCTATGCCGATGATGCTGCCATCTTTGTCAAGCCCATCAAAGAGGACATCCAATTCCTTGCTTCCTCTCTCACCTCCTTTGGAGAGGTTACCGGTTTAGTCACCAACTGCGCCAAAAGCCTCGTGGCTCCTATTCGATGCGAAAACGTTGACCTTGATGATATTCTACATGCTTTCCCGACTGTCTGTTCTTCATTCCCGATGAGATACCTAGGACTCCCGCTTTCGGTCAAGCGTCTCAAGAGGATCCATTTTCAACACCTTGAGGATAAGGTCGCTGGCAAGCTCCCTCCTTGGCAGGGAAAACATGTTGCTACTGCTGGTCGGGCTGTTCTTGTCAAAGTTGTCCTCATTGCCATCGCCATTTACCATATTACGCCTCTTGATATCCCGGTGGAGGCTCTCAAGAAGATTGACCGTATTCGGCGCTACTTATCTTTGGGCGGGAGCCGATAAGGTCTCCGTGGGAAATGCAAAGTTAATTGGGACCTTGTTTGCAAGCCAAAGAAACATGGTGGCCTGGGTGTGCTCAATTTGGGGAAATTTTCCAAGGTTCTTAGGCTTCGGTGGCTCTGGTTTGAATGGAAAGAGGCCACAAAACCATGGATTGGTATGGGTACGCCCTATACGGACGAGGACAGAGATTTGTTTGCGGCTGCCACCACAGTCACGGTTGGCAATGGGCATACCGCCAGATTCTGGAACTCCTCTTGGCTGAATGGTTTGCGCCCGCATGACATTGCGCCTGACATCTTTGTTCTATCTAAAAAGAAAAACTGCTCGGTCCAACAAGCTTTATCTAGCAACACTTGGATCTCTCACATTGACATCTCCAATGGCCTAACCCTCGACCACGTTCAACAGTTCGCCCACCTTTGGGAAAAGGTTGCTCAGGTCACACTTGCTGAGGATATGGAGGATTCCATTATTTGGAAGTTCACCAAGGACGGTCTGTACTCTTCCTCCTCGTCTTATAGGGCGCAATTTGAGGGCCTTACTACGTCGGACATGGTCCATTCGGTGTGGAAGGTGTGGGCTCCTCCGAGGTGCAAATTTTTCGCTTGGCTTGCTCTTCAAAATAGAATTTGGACTTCAGATCGCCTTCTTCGTCGTGGATGGCCCAATCATGTTTCTTTGCCCACTTTGCAAGCAAAGCCGGGAATCAATGACCCACCTTCCTGCTCCAATGTCATTTTACCCTTCGCGTGTGGAATGATATTCTCCAGTGGCTTGGCATGCATCACATCAATACCGCTGCTTGGATGACGAGGGGCTCGGTGAAGCAATGGTGGACCGGGAACATTCATATTCGTAGCGAATCCGCCAAGGCGCTTGCTTCGCTGATGATGCTCATCTCCTGGGAGATTTGGTTGGAGCGCAATGCTAGAATCTTCCGCAACACAGCCTCTCCTTCAGTGGTCCTTATTAACAGGATTAAAGAGGAGTTGTCTCTTTGTGCTTTGGCGAGCGCCAAGCATTTGAGTATTGTAATGGCGCGAGAGTAGTTCTTTATTTTCTTGCCGGTATGTGGCATTGCCTAAACCTTCTCCTTAATCAATGAAATGGCAAATCTTTTGCCTTGTTTAAAAAAAAGTACGAAACACATCTCAGGTACAAAAGCACAAGCATAAGCAAATCATGAAAAAAAATGTTTACAAGCTAAAACTGAGCGTAAAGCAATGATTTGTACGTCGGTACATCTTGTTACAACTTTTCAAAAAAAATATTTTTTTGGATAAAGGGTGCTTTATTACTTAAATAAATGTATCTAGGAGAAAAAAACCACATGTGCAATCACAATTTGCATAAAGAAACCGTCTGTGGTAATCTAGTCCTTGTTTGATGTTGTTAAATCTCTGATGTGACATTCTAAATCTAGTCTTGTATCCATCGGAGAGGTAGTGCCCGTACTTGTCCGTGAAGATGGCAATCCCGGGACAGTGAAAGCCATCTTGGCCATCGCACTGTGGCCTCTGGACACTCCATGTTTTTGTCATCTGCCAATCCAGGCGCAGCTGATTCAGGCCCTTCAATTCTGAACTGTAAATCAAGACCTGATTACAGCAACGCCACTGTGCAATCTCAGCTCAGCTCAGCTCAGACGGAGGCGATAAGGACTGTTTCTGAGCATGAGCTTTTTGCTGGCTCCTAGGTTTCGATTGGATGAAGAGTTACTAATCGGTAGAGTGGGACTCACGCACACCGGCTCGCGGCATTGCAGAGCTGCATGCCGAGCTCTGCCGGGTCTGGGGCGTGATGCATGTGTGCGTGCTTGAGCAAATCTGCCCCCGGATTTGCCTTGTGGTGATTTGATGCACTAGCTACCAGTAGATTCAGAAAGATGGACTCAATAGCGCGGCCGCCGGGACAGCTCGATAACGCATAGCGGTTGCACGGCTCAGCTGTGGACGAACGATTGATTGATTGATGGGAGCGAGCTAGAGCCAAGTTTATGGCAACAGCTAAGCACGCCTCGGCTGTCGACGATGATTGACGAGTGAGCGAGCGAGCTAGGCACGCACGCACGCATGGTTATCTACCAGATGTGGACGATCTTAGCTCTTCTGAAGCTTACGACAATAGCCAGGCGTAACAAGACGGCTTGCACTTTTTGCACGCGCACCTGCAGTTTGCTATTCTCTCCCTGCTAAAACACAATGCGCATTTTGTTTCGTTAAGAAAACCTCTGATCAATAACTACTTCGATATGTGGATTATATGTTATAAAAAATGGCAATCACGAGAAAAGTACTTCCGGAAACAAATATGGTGACGTAAATTTCATGGCACATAACACCCGTTTGTGTTAAATAATCATCAACCAAAAGTCTTGTCTTCACAAAACAAAAATAAAAACAAAAAGGTTCCAGCCAAGTGACAGCTCTTCCTTGTACAATCCCAAGTGATAACTGCAGATTCATTTATGAATAAAATCTAGCATTCTTGAAAAAGTTGCTCCCCACTTCTACCTATTCTCAACATGCAGCCTATCCACATCATAATCTAGCTACTTCAGCAAATTCCACCCGTCTCATCACTCCACGTCAGCAATGTGAGCTTTAATTTTTTGTTTCATTTAATCAGCCTTGCCTACGCATTAGTTGACGCTGTTTTATTCGCACTTCGTTCCTTCAGCACACACCGCTTCATTTTCTGCCAAAGGCCCACTACGTCAGGGGCCGATCTCACCTCCACTTTAATTTATTTCTCCAACCAAGTCTCCATCAAATCGCCCGATGGCACGCCGCTTCGTTCTCCACTTCTCAGATTTCTGCTTCGTGCCCCACAGGGTTCCCCATCGCTGCTCGATTTTTCTCCGATCTCCATGACAATCTTCTCCTTGGCGGCCACCCTGCCCATGCGGCGACTTTGCCTGGTGTCGGCCCTCCTCGTCTGCCGCAAAATAGCCTAGGCGACCGGCCCCCACATGACCCTCCTTGCCGCCGTCACACGTGGGCACAAAGCTGGAGTTCGTGAGTTGTCCAACAGATTAAGCGCTCATGGGAGCCATAGTCTCATGAGGAGGATGGACGAGGGTTCAATCAGATTCTAAATCTGTCGTCAGAACAACTTTTACCCGATCTGATTCCCAGCTCTGTGTGTGTGTGTGTGTTCGAACTGTTTCGATGCCCCGTAATTACTCATCTCATATAATTTTTTTGCAGGATTAAATCAGCTTTGGAGAAGAAGATTACCTTGAAACAACACAGAAATTACAATGCAATGAAACTAATTCAAGGTATTAAAATGTCACCTATTTTTTCCTGATTTCCCCCCAATATTTATACGAATCATCTACTGATTTTCCATCGGATTTTCTCATATTTCACTCGCCAACAGCAAGGGTGTTACACGATTGTCAAACTTCTGGTTCCTCACACTTGAACTATTGTTTCCTGGTAGTGCTTTATTATTGAGATAAGTCATGGTCTGACAACAATATTCCTCCTCATTTAATTGTGGTTTCTACAACTATCCTGCGAGATTTGGTACGTACGCTTCATGGCAATCTACTGCCTCTGAAATGTTGTATGTCATTGGTAACAACTTATTATTCACGGTCTCACACTTGAAACATACATGTGTGTTGCTTCTGTGTAAAGGGCCCAACCATCCACCATTTAGGTATATAAAAAAGAAGGGTATTTAAGATGTTTGTCCATTTGACCATTGGCCATCTCCTACGCCGCTTTCACAGACCGCGCCGCACTTGCCACTGTCTATCCTAGCAAATGATCCATAGAATGTGTCAGAAACTCATATAAGAAGGTACGTTCTGGATCTGATACTTAGATCTGGAGAGGATAACAGTTTTCTGGTTTTATATATGATGAGCAAACATCTACTAGAAAGTAATCTATTTATGAAAAAGTGGTCTTTTTCTTATGAAGCTTACATTTATGCATGGCATATAGGGGCATTCTTATTGGTGATTTGCAAGTTATATGTCTGCCTATGTTGATATAGTTTTAAATAAATTGTATTTACAATCTTTAATTTACATCAGTATATTTAGACCAGTTGCTTCTTTCAATGAACTGATGTTCTGAATGAATATATACATATTTCTTTGCATCCAACAATTAATTCTGATGCTTACCATTGTCTTTGCAACTCAAGACATTTTTTATGTTCAGAATTATTACGTGCCATCACTAAATTTATCCCAAGGCAGCAAGCGTTGGCTTCTCATCAGTTGGTCGCACCTGTCTAGGTGCGAGAACCATCTAACCTAATATTATATCCACTCTTTTTCTTTTTTGTCAGCCCCTCAAACATCATATTTTATTTGATCTAGATTTGACTGTACATGTGCAAGCCAACGAACAGGAAGAGAGATATGCAACTAATCTGTATGTAGCATTTTATTTTACTGCCATATCTTCTTAGGTTTTTATCTACGAGACATATCAAGGAAAAGCCTGAACTACAAGCACTTGCCAGGGCACACTGATTGCACCTGATCAGGTTCTAGATCGTTCCCCTACTGTTTTAAAAACTCATGCATATTATGCCAACTCATCAAGAATTTCTACCGGTCATTGTATGTAATGAATTTTATGAGTAGCTGATATAATGTTGTCTGCTATCGTCACAAAGTGCACTCCATCACTCTGTCTATAGTTTTCCAATATATGACCACAGTCATGATCTAACATTAAAGTTTTAGATCATGTGCTTATGAAGTCCCGCAGCAACGCGCGGGGTATCATCTAGTTCATCTGATGAGCGAGGACCTTTCTCCAGAGATTCTGCAGGGGTCCTTTTAGTGGAGCTACAGTACTAGTACCAGCTGGTCAGTTGCAGTGTCCTGTAATATTAATGCCGCTGCATATGGTTCCATGCTTCATACAGCTCGTGATGATACTGCGGCACCATCTCCTTTCACTGCCATGGCTACAGATATAATGGTACAGTATCGATGTGCAAGGTAAATTTAACAGGGCTCAGCTTAGGACACTCGAGTATCTCAAGACAACAGCACAGGACAGGGGTAACCAGATAAACATAAAAGCTGAAACATTGGCAGGGGAAACGCCTCAGAAATAAGCAAAGAAAACTCTCCGTTGAGCACCATTTTGGCGCATCATGGTACTAGCTCATTTTCAGGATCTACTGGTCATTGAATGGTCGCTTACATGGTCTTCCACCTGAGTGTATGCTACAGGTATTTCCTTGCAAGAGCCCTGACCTTGGTATTGAAATGAGAGGATGTGATGCGAGAACCAGGCAAGTAGAGTGGATTAAGGAATATCTGCACAGCAAAACATGCAGAAATATAAGCAGAAATCTAGCACGACTGCGCAAGCAAGAAGAATGCTGGAATGCATGATAACAACCTGATCCTTGTGCAGCTCTATCATGTATAAAAAGAACTCATGCGACACTATTGCAGTTTTTTCATCCAGCTGCAAATAGTAGGATATGGACATGGAACATAGGAAGCATACCACCATCATCTAAAGATGGCATTTCAACGCGTGTATTTTTTATATATATTCATATGAATGTCTGACTTAGTTTAGAACAGCAATCAAAATAAATGTAGCTTTCTCAGTACACAGCTAACAGTTTACCTTGATGTAAAGTTCGTGAACTTCCTGAAAGAAGCTTTTTATACCATCTTCACTCCGTGAATCATGAAGCAACATAAATCTAGTATGTGATGAACTGGCTGTTAAGAAAACAACTAGCAAAGTGCATGTGTGTTACAATGGATCCAAAACAGACTAATACATGCTCAGAAACTTGAAACAAAATCGTGTGTATATAAATTTATTCCTCTTGTTTGTTTGAATGGGGCAGGGGAGGGATGGAGATGGTCTGGGGGACTAAGGGGTTTTCTGCAAATGTGGAGCAGAATGGTCATATCCTTTGCAAAAATATCACAGCTTGCCTCACAATGTTTTACTCCCTCCGTTCCTAAATATAAGTCTTTGTAGAGATTTCACTATGGACCACATACGGATGTATCTAGATGCATTTTAGAGTATAGATTCACTCATTTTGCTTCGTATGTGGTCCATAGTGAAATCTCTCCAAAGACTTATATTTAGGAACGGAGGGAGTAGATGCAGATCGCATGGTCAGAATGACGATGGCAGACATACCACCATCACCAACTGTTTCTTTATATATGAGTCAAGGTAATACTACTACTCCCTCCGTCCGGAAATATTTGTCCTACAAATGAATGAAATGGATGTATCTATAACTAAAATAAGTCTAGATACAACCATTTCTAGGACAAGTATTTCCGGACAGAGGGAGTATGAGGAAAAACTTAAAGAAATGTAGCAAGGGCAATCGCCCTTATGAGTTATCACTCTCACAGGAATTAAAGACATACACAAGACCCCAAATTTACCTGTTACGGCTATATCTTAAGTCGTTTGCAGAAGAATAATGATAATTCTGATCAAAGGAATTATCATTAAATTCTCGCATTTCTAGATTCTTTTTCTGCCAAGACATCACACAAGATTTCGGCTCTCTAAAAAGACACCACATATAAGCACTCAAAAGGATATGACCAGCAGTTACATAAACAGACACCACAAGATCGTTGAATCTATCTACTGACTTCAGAAACCTGAAAATGGCGAAAAAGAGGAATAGTTATGTGAAGCAAGAAACGAGAAAAACTACAAGGGGGTCTACATTGAATCTTTGGATGCACCTGACTGGGTAATGACAAATCAACAACCACTCACATTGCACTTGTAGCCCATGCAAGGTCCTGAACAACATCTAATGCAGCATGCAAAATGAACTGATGCTGATAAGCCTGATCTTCTTTCTGCGAGAGGAAGTAAATTGGGTCATCATGAAACAACTGACTGAACATACGTTAATAGGATGACCTACAGGGAGAGGTAAATGCAATGCATGCCTCTACTGTCAATCATATACAAAATATAAATATGAGAAGTGGTGCATGCATTCTCAGTTGATCTCACATTTCTAGCATTCACGGTGAATGGCTCACCCTTTCTTTGAACCTTGTCAATGATCGAACAAATTTACAGATATGAACCGGGTACCATTTGATTAGTAAGATTGTCAGAGGTAGAGGGGTATGTAAAGGAGGAAGTAATGAAAGAGGAAGCCATTGCTAGTAGTAACGACTTGTCATGATCATTAGTTCATATAACATATGTCCTAGGTATTATAAAAATATATTATTTTTGCTAAGCATCTACAATAAAATAGAATTTAAGAGTCCACCTCGAGTCTCAAGACATGCCTCTATGAGGGGGGAAATAATGTGACAAGATCACAAGAGTTGCAAGTTTTCATCATTTGGTTATCTTAGAAAATAACTGTAAAGCTACATTTGATGTTCTTTTTTAACCCATAAAGCTATATTTGATGTTTATAATACAGATGAACAATTTATTCTTGCTCGAGATTGGATGGACCCATAAAGTAAGGTTGCAAACCAGTGATAATACTGTAATGAGCAATACATGTGCACATTAATACATGATCTACTTCCAGATACAAGATTACGTGCATCGTGGTTTCCATCAGTAGCAAAGGAATATGGGAACAAAACTACAATGAATATTTAACAAAGGCACGTATAAAAATACCACAAATGTAAAGAAGTGGAGTAGAATATACATTAATTACTAAAGGGAATAAACTGAACGAATCATACTTTTGGAGCGGATCCAACTTCAGCATCATAGATAGGGATATCATTCTTACTGACAATCACAAAGCATGCTGTGCTCGCCATATCTGACAGGAAATTGCAATTTGTTTATCTGAAAGTAGTTTAAAATTGTCGCAGACACTGAAACACAAATGTCATGACTACACAGCTAAAGTAAATTCATTTTTCAAATATTTGAAAATCACATAAGCATGGGACATGAGTAAAGCAACCTACCTCACCATGATACTATTATACATCAAGACATTAAGAACCAGGAACAGCCAAACAGTTGAAGTGTGTCATAATAGTAAGTAGCAGCAAGATAAATATCAGAGCATTCGGTTAGCTAATATCAGATATATGACACAATATAAATAGTAAGAACATTACAGGGTTTAGACAATTCAATTCATTTTATCCACGAAACATTTGGCTTATGTAGTTTGCAAGTACAAAGCTACAAGCATCAATAGAGCTAAAGCTAAAGCAAAAATCAGGGAAGGACACCTATTTGTATGAAAAGATAGAAAATTGGAATTTTGACCATAAATACTCTTTAACTTTTTTAAAAGAATATTTTTGGTAAAAATAAATACCATAAATACCCTTAGCTGCCTAGCATCCAACATAGCACAGTCGTCTTCCTAAAACAAAATAATATTTTTTTGGTAAAACTATGCAGTACACTTTTAATTGCCGACTTAGTAAGAATGACAAGGCGTTATTCTTTAACTAATCTGTCAGGTGAAAATCCCCCAATCATACAACCGGTGACGACACCGGTGCGCACTTCTGGGCGACTACACGTCTTTTTGGTTGCCTGCACGAAGAGAGCTAAAATTGGTGAACACCAGGATGCATTCACTTGTTGAAGGGATCTACGAGTTGATGGATGGCTAAAATTGACTACCAATGACTTCCGACTTTACACTGTCTCTGGGATTGGGAATATTAGAGATCAAGATTGTCAGCTAACAAACCAGACCGGCGATTTTGGGGAACATAAAGTCTACATGGCTAACGTAACCCCCATCCTGGCTAATTTGAGCCTAGCTGAGTGCATGCCAGTAAGGGATGTTTGGTCATCCTTTGCCCGTTTCAGTTGGCCATGGCTGAGTGAAAATGTTTCTGGGTTGGCTGCATTACAGGATTGGTGGGGATGTTGCACGCGAGAGCGTGTTTGGTTGGATTTGTCCATAGATATTATGATCACTATTTCTACAGGGTGGTGAATTTGCCCCCTTATGTTGTGGGGTGGGTGGTTTGGAAAACAGCCGAGTGCTTGTGATTAATAAATTTGTACTTTGAATCTAAGTTGACTACTTATGTTGTTTCTTAGGAAAATGTACAACAGCATCCACTCAGCCGTCTGTAACGCATGACACATGGGATTTTTATCTAGGTGGAGGGGAGAGAATGAAGAGAGAGGAGGGTGTCTATAATTCGGGGAAGACTTGTATAGGATCAGCACTTAGATGAGATCAATGAGATCAAATTTTTTGAAGATACAATACATGTTTAAAAATTCTGAAAAATTTGGAGACAACAAGCTCAAAAAGTTTCAGCTCCTAATGCGAACTACACTTAGAGGACCAAAAAAGACAAAATCAGATGTGAATAGTGTCAAGTACTATTCACCCCAAAGTTGGCACTATTCATACTCAGATTTGTCTTTCTCGAATCTCTAACTGTAGATCGAGTTTTGAGCTGATTTTTTTTTTTGAAGTTGTAGCAGGTATGTTGTACATTTTTTTCAGAATTTTTTGGATTGTCTATATATGAAATGTTTGGATTGATCCTACAATTTCACCTAAAGGGCTGATCCTATAATTCATCAGACAGTCAATATCCAAAAATATCGCTCCTTATCAACAGCCATTTATCTCCTCCGTCGAACCGTCGCATCCCGTGTTCCAACATGGTGATTTCTTTTCCTTTTTTACGCTGCCTACTCCGGCGAGACCTGCACGACATTACGCTGCTTGGATCGACGCCGAGGCACCACTAGCCGGCCGAGGAGCATCTGCCATGGATGCCGGCGAGCACATGTTCTGCTACAGAGCATCAGCCCTATGACCTCGTTGTGCGAGGCCTTGCAAAGCAGTGAAGGACATCAATGGTGCTGCTAGATGGACAGCAGTGAGCCAGCGAGAGCATGATCGATGCTCCTTCTCGTCCAATTTTCAACTTGTTGGCTAGGCAGAGCGCCGTAGGGTGGCAGTGCCTACGGACGTAGCTTTGACTACTCGTCTAACACACACCTTGTCATCAGATGAGCATTGCACTGGACTGTGACTCTGCTCGCATCGTCGACTAGGGTGGAGGAGCGGTGGCGGCCAGACTGTGCAAGGTTTATTTTCAGTTCCTAATTTTGGGGGGTTGCAGATAGAAAATAGACAGACTGTTGTACAGGGAGTCTTTAATGCTGTCTAGAGGCAACAGACGGGGTTATCTAAACTACTGAACATGTCTTTATGCACCATCAGGATGTAATCAAGACACTGTAGGCACGCTGCAATTAGAATTCTGATCTATGCGCAATTCACAAATAGAAGGGGGCTCTACAAGTAATAGCACTCGGAATTGTTTTGGATCGAAATCGCATAACGAAAAATCACGTGAATCCTCAACGCCGCAAATGAACAACAAAATTGACAGGGAAGCAAAGACCGGATTGATAGGACCACCGCGCTCAGATTGATCAGAGAATCCCGTTAAACTTACCTCATTTGCTAGAGGAATGGAATGATTGGAGGGCGGGGAGATGCAAGTAGCGGCCGGAAGCACGACGGAGGTCAGCAGAGGAAACCCTAGCTTGGAGGAAGACGGGCAAGAAGGTTTTTTTTAGATGGGGAAGGAGGTGTCGGACGAGTAGTTTTGGAGCATCCCCGTACAACAGTCCCGCAAATATCGGTTTAAATGATACCGCAAAACATTTTTTTACATTTCTACAGTGTGATTTTTATTCCGGCAGAATAGATCCTGTGAAATATTTCATTATCCCTGTAAAATTGCACAAACCCTCTAAAAATGTCAGCCAGTTAAATTATAATTGCATCCGTCTCGACTTCTTCCACCGTGAGAATCTCGTCAGGGATAGAGGAGGAGCGCGTGTCTTGCCGATGACGGTGCTGCCGTGGAGCAAGACGAGGACCACAGGGACAGACGCGACGAGCGGGCAGCAGCAACTAGCTTGCGACGGCGACAACTAACTTCGCTTAAGGCGGATGCTAGCTAGCTAGCTAGCTCATGATGGCGGCAAAGAAGACTAGCTAGCCATGCGGCGGCGGCGGCGTGCGGGAGCTCGCATGGGGTGGCGGCGGTGAGAATTGACCGGAATCGAGCTCGGGAAGCCATGGCCTCGATTGCGAGGAAAGCGGTTGGGACTGAAATTTCCTTCCCGCCAAAGGAAATGGGAGCCTCCAAAACCGAGCGAAATCTCGGAGATATAAAGGAAATGGACTCGCGCATTCGGGGTCCCATAAAAAAAGGATGGTCGGAGGATCTGTTCGGGACGGGTTTACGGGATACATCCCGCAAACCGGCCGTTATTATACCTGATGGCCCGGTTTGTGGGATTTGTTAGAGATGCTCTCTCCTTAAAATCGCAAACTGCAAAACTAGGATACGGGTTGGAAAAGTGCATTTTAAGGGTTCATTTTAGTTGCGGCCGAACAGATACTGTAAACAAACTGTAAAATTAGAATAAAGAGCTCCTTCCTCCGGTCGTCATTGCCGCTTCTTCCCCGCCGGTCGCCACGCCGCCGCTCCAACCCGTCGGCCGCGCTTCATCGCCAGCAGCCATGCCGTCAGACGTCGTCCGCGCTTGCCGCTTCGTCGGCCGCACCTTCGCCGGCCGCGCTTCTATCATCACGCCAGCCACGCCCAACCTCGCCACCACACACCCGTCGCCTCCGTCGTCTGCGCAGCCTTGTGCCACGCTTCGCCTCCGCCGTCTGCGCCTTACTCTATTGCCGAAGTCGTGTTCTTTCGCCGCTGCCGTGAGGATTCCGGCGGCCAGGCTGAGGTCATGGGAACCGGCGGCGATCGATTGCGGCGCCTAGCGGCCTCCGGTGTGCGGTGATGAATTCCGGTGAGTTTAGGGCAGATTTCGGAAAACTCCGCGGCGGCGTGTTTGCTCCGACGAGGTTTGACCGGTATACGGGGCCCCCTAGATTCGGCCTTCCAACCTCCAAAGATAAGGGTTTCGGGTGTGCATTTGCGGTGGCCCTTCAAAATTTTATAGGTTGGACCACTTTTACGGTTTCTGTTCTGGACATTTTTTTCGCCCAAAACTGTAAAACGCAAAAATTTTACAGGTTTGACCACTTATGCGGGGTCTGCTAGAGATGCTCTTAGGCCTTGTGCACAATGCACAATGCATTAAATAAACCGTGATTTTTCTAAGCACTAGTGCCTATCTCTACTCTTAGAGTGGGACTTGGTAGCTTCGTCTTTAGGGTTTAATTGTCTGGTTTTTTCGTCCCACCTCAACCATCTACCGCTTGGTTTTTCCACCCATCAGAAACCAAGTCACATGACCCCTCGCTTGGTCATGTCTCATCTTCTAGGGTTCACCGTCACCGCCTGCCACACCAGAACCGCTGGAGCAAAGATCCATCTATCTAGACTAGATCAATCTCTTCTCTCGTCGATGACGAACCCTAGCTAGCTTTAGTCGTGTGTGGTGGTCATGTGCGGCGGCGGAGAATGCAAGGCGAGAGTTGCCGGGTTTGTCCGCCTCGTCGCAGCCGATGATCGCGCCGGCTGTGTCCGCGTCCTTCTCCGGACGGCGGCGATGATGGAGGGAGCCGCTGGTGCTAGTGAAAGTGCAACTATACCTGGATGGTTTTGGTAATTCCTAACAACATATAGCTCATTGAGCTAATGCTATTCCAAGATAAACATTTCAGGAAAGCTCAATGATTGGCATGTCATGGATTAGAAAGTGGACCCTTCAAAATGCTAAGGACAAAGGATTGGCTCAAGCTCAAAGCACAAGACTCAACATTTTCTATTTTAGTGATCCAAGATCACATTGAGTCTATAGAAAAAGCCAATACTATTAAGAAGGGATGAGGTGTTTCTTAATGAGGCTCTTGCTCAAAATGCTTAGTGATATGCTCCAAAATCCTACACTACTTTCTCATATCCACATATGTCCTAAACCAAAAATTCCAACTCGGCCCCACCGAAATTTCATATCCGGAGCCACCGAGTTCAGTTGTCATAGCCACTGCTAGAAACCCTAATCAATTCGGTCCCACCGAGATGGGGTTGTAATCTCTCTGTTTCCTTTTCGTAACGTTTCGGTCAAACCGAGATGAGCGATCGGTCCCACCGAGATTGCAATGCAAACTCTCTGTTTCCCTTTCGTCAGAACGTTTCGGTCCAACCGAGATGAGCGAATTGGTCCCACCGAGTTGCCTGACCAACTCTCTGTTTGACTATTACCGAGATCGGTCTCACCGAGTTTGTGTAATTGGTCTCACCGAGATTACGTTATGCCCTAACCCTAATGGCATCGGTCCCACTGAGTTGATTCAGTCGGTCCCACCGAGAATCCTAACGTTCACATTTTGAACTAAATCGGTCCGACCGAGTTCTCTGAATCGGTCCCACCGAGTTTGGTGATTTGTGTGTAACGGTTAGATTTTGTGTGGAGGCTATATATACCCCTCCACCCACTCTTCATTTGTGGAGAGAGCCATCAGAACATGCCTACACTTCCAACACATATTTTCTGAGAGAGAACCACCTACACTTGTGTTGAGGTCAAGATATTCCATTCCAACCACATAAATCTTGATCTCTAGCCTTCCTCAAGTTGCTTTCCACTCAAATCTTCTTTCTACCAAATCCAATCCTATGATAGAGAATTGAGTGTTGGGGAGACTATCATTTGAAGCACAAGAGCAAGGAGTTCATCATCAACACACCATTTGTTACTTCTTGGAGAGTGGTGTCTCCTAGATTGGCTAGTTGTCACTTGGGAGCCTCCAACAAGATTGTGGAGTTGAACCAAGGAGTTTATAAGGGCAAGGAGATCGCCTACTTCGTGAAGATCTACCCGAGTGAGGCAAGTCCTTCGTGGGCGACGGCCATGGTGGGATAGACAAGGTTGCTTCTTCGTGGACCCTTCATGGGTGGAGCCCTCCGTGGACTCGCAAGAATCGTTACCCTTCGTGGGTTGAAGTCTCCATCAACGTGGATGTACGATAGCACCACCTATCGGAACCACGGATAAAAAATTTCCGTGTCAACATTGCGTTTGCTCCTTCAAACTCATCCCTTTACCTTCATATGCAATTGTTTTACATTCCGCCGCTACACTCTTAGAATTGCATGTGTAGGTTGATTGCTTGACTTGTGCTAAGTTGCTAAAATCTGTCAAGAACTAAAATTGGGAAAAGGCTATATTTTTATTTGGTCAAGTAGTCTAATCACCCCCCCCTCTAGACATACTTCCGATCCTACAGCTAGCTAGGATCCCGATCGATGGACGCGTCGGGTTGCCGCAAACCCTGGTTGACGATTTTTTCACACTTGAAGGTGGGAAAGGATAAATCAAGAGCAGGTAAGGAAAAAGTCGGAATTGGGTTCATGAATCAGCAGGATTCTTATCATCATGATATGCAGCAACATGTTAATAGAAGTTATATACACATTGGTTTGTTACTTGAAAACTTATTAAGGACTAAACATTATTCTACAATTGTCCGTAGGCTCTTTCTCCAAATAACTTGTTACTCTTTCTTTGAAATGTTAGTTGTGTTCAACTTACTTCACGAATACAAATTACTTGCAAACTAGCACCAATATTACTTGCATCAAAACTGACATGTATCTATATGTGTGATGAAGGCATTTTTTCTTTGTATTCATCACTACTTGATCATGCTTCCTGCTATGTAGAAACAAGAAAATTACATTTGTTTTCAGCACATTTTTTATCTCACACTCCATTATAACGCTTCCAAGATCTGGAACGTCAAGGTATATTTTCCTCAAAATAAAAAAAATGAATGACACTTCTTGTCTGACTATACCGAATGTTTGTAATCTGATTATTGATACCGCCATTTACTTTAAAGTTGGATGCCTTGATCGATTGAGCAATAAACAAGAAAACAGTACTATCTCTTTCTTTGTGGACACAATCAATCTTCTTCTTCATCCTTGAGAAGCATCTTTTTTTCATTCCTGACAAAGAGATCCACTTGGCTTTCTTTTATTTTTTATATAAAATGTTGAAGCTATGTTTCATCCTTTCAGTTCATGCACAACTCAAGCATATCTTATCTGAGCTATGTTTATTGGTTCATTGTAGGAAGGACATTATGACGTATAGTTGTCGGCATTCTGGGAATGGGGGTCCCCAGACTTGCCTCGCTCATGCCCACAGCTGCGTGGCTCCACCAAATGCCCTCAGACGGCCCATCTTCACCAAAGAACACCACGACCCTCGCGAGGGGCCAAGCCTCATGGCGAACGACACAAGACCTCCTCGGGGCAGCTTCACCAGTGGCTCATGAGGGGCGGAGAGATCAAGGCAAGGGAACCTCGCGAGGTTCCCGTGATGTAAGCCATGACGACCAAGGTTGGGCGCCAGTGGCGCCACAAGACAAGGTCCTCGTTTCCTCTTTGGTGCTAAAGAGGAAAGTGCAGGCGAGGAGTCCCGAGGCATCAGGCAAAGGTTTCCATATCGGTGCAATGAGACCAAGACCAGAAGGATGGCAAGACGGAGGTCACCGTGAAGCCCAAGACGGCGTCACCACCAGAGCCTTTGGCAGGCGAAGACCACCTTTAGTCAGGATAGCTTGTATTAACTGTCCCCCTTCAAACTGGCCATTGTGGCATCCCTTCCCGCTCAATATTTGGGAAGAGGACTAGGGCCTCTATAAATAGGACTAGCCACCACCATAGGGACCAAGGAATCTTGGACTAGACCATCCACACCCACACAAGCTCACCGAGCACAAGAACACCTCTCCTCAGGAGGCTGTTCTTCCCTTGTACTGTTCATCCTCAGCCCAAGAGGCAATCCACCACACCACACTGGAGTAGGGTATTACACCACAACGGTGGCCCGAACCAGTATAAATCTTGTGTCCCTTTGTTCTTTGGGTTCGTCGAGCTAGGCCGTGAGATCTTGATGCGAGCGAGCTAGAGGGGGGAGAGATCTTCGTGCGCACCCCAGTGTTCGAACCTCAAGGGTTTTGCCGGAACCCGAAATCCGACATTTGGCGCGCCAGGTAGGGGTGCGCTAAAGCTTTCCTCTCGTCGACCCGCGTCTCGCCACTCCACCAAGTTCATGGCCGACGCTCGCCGAGCCCGTGCTGAGCGTCGGGCCGCTCTCGCCACCCGTGTCGCTCAGACAGCCCCTGTCAGCGGGCCTCCCGGTCGTTCTCCGTCACCCGCCGCTAACGCCGCCACCGGTCCGGCGGGAAACGAGCAGCAAGCGTCCTCCCTGCACCCCTCCGTGCGGCGGGATGGCCGTACCGCCACTCCATCGTTGACCCCAGCCGGCTCGTCGTCTCACGCCCGTCACGCTCCCGCGCACGCGCAGGCCGTGCTGCTCATGGCATGCGAACTCCCGCGCTACCGCCCCGTCGACGACCTCTATGAGGACTGACAGGACCGCATCGCCGAGTTTGTCAGCGCTGTAGGGGGCTCCCCTGCGCCATCCCTCTCGCTGCCTCGCCCTCCGCTAGCTGCGGGCGACGTGGCTCATGGAGCACCTCCACCACCTCCGCACCAAGACGGTGTTCTGGCGCCAAAGCGTGTGGTCCCCCGGCGAGACCCACCGCGTCGGGCGCCCGCGCGAGAAGAAGGAAGCTGCCAAGAAGTTCCCCGACCGCAACAAAACGCTCCACCACTCCCAGCACCGCCACGTCAGGATCGCTAGCCGCAGTAGGGCCATGCGCCACTTGCCGTGGCATCGCGGGGACACCAAGATCAAGCTCTGCCTCCGTGACGGGCCCCGGTGGCCACGGCGGGCTGCCGCGCCTTCACCCCTGAGCTGCGTGGCGTCGTCTGGCCGGGCAAGTTCAAGTCGGATCTGCCTCCTCGCTACGACGGCACCCCCGACCCTGCGGAATTCTTGCAGCTCTATGAGCTGAGCATCGAGGGGGCCAACGGTGACGAGAAAGTCATGGCAAACTGGTTCCCCATGGCTCTCAAGGACGGTGCTCACTCGTGGCTCCTGAACCTGCCCCCGGGCTCGATCTCCTCCTAGGGTGAGATGCGGGACCGCTTCGTCGCCAACTTTCAGGGCACTCGCAATCGCCCCCCGGCTGTGGGTGACCTGCGCCGCATCAAGCAACAGCCAGGAGAGACCTTGCAGAAGTACATCCAATGCTTCAACAACATTCGCGTCAAGATCCCCAAGGTGACGGACGAGGCCATCATTTCAGTGTTTTCTGATGGTGTCCGCGACGTCAAGATGAAGGAGGAGCTTGCCATCCACGAGGAGCTATGCACGGCTCTGGAGCTGTTCAACCTGGCGACCAAGTGCGTGAGAGCTGAGGAAGGGTGCCTTTCCCTCCTCGAGCTCCCAGCTACTGACCTGGAGGAGAAGAAAGCCAAGGCCAAGGACGTGAAGCGCAACGGAGTGGCCGTGCTCGCGGCAAAACCAGACACGAAGCGCGGCCGGGATCATCCCGAGTCATCCAAGAGCAGTCGACCGTTCTGCACCTTCCACTACGTACACAGCCACAACACCAACGACTGTCAGGAGCTCAGGGCCATTCGAGATGGACGCTTCGAACGACGCCCCGAGCGTAGCGACCGGGGCTACGGCCGAGGAGGAGGACGTGGCGGAGGACGCTAGGACGACCGTGGCCCCCGCCAGGAGTGGCGCGACCGGCCTCGCGAGGACCGTTGGCAGGATCAGCCTTGTGAGGAAGCCTGGAGGGATCAGCCTCGCGAGGACCGCCCTCAGGGCAATGCTAGTCTTCCTCCGCTGCCGCCACCACCCAGAAGGAATGGCGGCCACCATCAGGACGAAGGATCAGGGGGCTTCTAGGAACCGCGCACTATCGCCTGCATCTTGGGCGGAGCTCAGGCCCCAGCGTCTCATCGTATCTTCAAGCGGTTTGCTCGCGAAGTGAACGCAGCTCTTCCCAAGCTCGAGGCCACACTCTAGCTCAGGTGGTCCAAGTACGCCATCACTTTCAGCTCGGCGGACCAGCTCAAGTGCGCCGCTGATGTCTACTACGCAACCTTCTCCTTGTAGACATTGTTGGGCCTCCAAGTGCAGAGATTTGTAGGACAGTAGCAAATTTCCCTCAAGTGGATGACCTAAGGTTTATCAATCCGTGGGAGGCGCAGGATGAAGATGGTCTCGCTCAAACAACACTGCAACCAAATAACAAAGAGTCTCTTGTGTCCCCAACACACCCAATACAATGGTAAATTGTATAGGTGCACTAGTTCAGCGAAGAGATGGTGATACAAGTGCAATATGGATGGTAGATATAGGTTTTTGTAATCTGAAAATATAAAAAACAGCAAGGTAACAAGTGGTAAAAGTGAGCGTAAACGGTATTGCAATGCTAGGAAACAAGGCCTAGGGTTCATACTTTCACTAGTGCAAGTTCTCACAACAATAATAACATAATTGGATCATATAACTATCCCTCAACATGCAACAAAGAGTCACTCCAAAGTCACTAATAGCAGAGAACAAACGAAGAGATTATGGTAGGGTATGAAACCACCTCAAAGTTATTCTTTCCAATCAATCCGTTGGGCTATTCCTATAAGTGTCACAAACAGCCCTAGAGTTCGTACTAGAATAACACCTTAAGACAGAAATCAACCAAAACCCTAATGTCACCTAGATACTCCAATGTCACCTCAAGTATCCGTGGGCATGATTATACGATATGCATCACACAATCTCAATTCATCTACTCAACCAACACATAGAACCTCAAAGAGTGCCCCAAAGTTTCTACCAGAGAATCACGATGAAAACGTGTGCCAACTCCTATGCATAGGTTCATGGGCGGAACCCGCAAGTTGATCACCAAAACATACATCAAGTGAATCACATGATATCCCATTGTCACCACAGATCACGCGGCAAGACATACATCAAGTGTTCTCAAATCTTTAAAGACTCAATCCGATAAGATTACTTCAAGAGGAAAACTCAATTCATTACAAGAGAGCAGAGGGGGAGAAGCAACATAAGATCCAACTATATAGCAAAGCTCGCGATACATCAAGATCGTGCCAAATCAAGAACACGAGAGAGAGAGAGATCAAACACATAGCTACTGGTACATACCCTCAGCCCCGAGGGTCAACTACTCCCTCCTCATCATGGAGAGTGCCGGGATGATGAAGATGGCCACAGGTGAGGGTTCCCCCCTCCGGCAGGGTGCCGGAACAGGGTCCCGATTGGTTAATGGTGTCTCTGGAGGTTTTTCGGCAGCGGAACTCCCGATCTATTCTCTGTTCTGGAAGTTTTAGGGTACGTGGAGTTATATAGTCGGAAGAAGCACATCAGGGGAGCCATGAGGGCCCCACGAGGCAGGGGGCGCGCCCTAGGGGGGTGGGCGTGCCCCCCACCCTCGTGGCATCCTCGTTACTTCCTTGACGTGGGGTCCAAGTCCATCCGGTAGCTTTCCTTCCAAAAATAACTTCTCTAGTTGATTTCGTTCCGTTTTGACTCCGTTTGATATTCCTTTTCTTGAAATACGAAATAGGCAAAAAACAGCAAGAATCTGGGCTGGGCCTCCGGTTAATAGGTTAGTCCCAAAAGTAATATAAAAGTGGAAAACAAAGCCCAATATTGCCCAAAACAGTAGATAATATAGCATGGAGCAATCAAAAATTATAGATACGTTGGAGACGTATCAATCATCCCCAAGCTTAATTCCTGCTCGTCCTCGAGTAGGTAAATGATAAAAGATAATTTTTTATGCGGAGTGCTACTTGGCATAATTTCAATGTAATTCTTCTTAATTGTGGTATGAATATTCAGATCCGAAGATTCAAGACAAAAGTTTAATATTGACATAAAAATAATAATACTTCAAGCATACTAACAAAGCAATCATGTCTTCCTAAAATAACATGGCCAAAGAAAGTTATCCCTACAAAATCATATAGTCCGGCTATGCTCTATCTTCACCACACAAAGTATTTAAATCATGCACAACCCGATGACAAGCCAAGCAATTGTTTCATACTTTTGACATTTTCAAAACCTTTTTCAATCTTCACGCAATACATGAGCGTGAGCCATGGATATAACACTATATGTGGAATAGAATGGTGGTTGTGGAGAAGACAAAAGGGGAAGATAGTCTCACATCAACTAGGCGTATCAACGGGCTATGGAGATGCCCATCAATAGATATCAATGTGAGTGAGTAGGGATTGCCATGCAACGGATGCACTAGAGCTATAAGTATATGAAATCTCAACAAAAGGAACTAAGTGGGTGTGCATCCAACTCGCTTGCTCACGAAGACCTAGGGCATTTTGAGGAAGCCCATCATTGGAATATACAAGCCAAGTTCTATAATGAAAGATTCCAACTAGTATATGAAGGTGTCAAAATGAGAGACTCTCTATTATGAAGATCATGGTGCTACTTTGAAGCACAAGTGTGGTAAAAGGATAGTAGCATTGCCCCTTCTCTCTTTTTCTCTCATTTTTTTATTTTTATTTTTTTGTTCTTTTTTTGGGAATTTCCTCTTTTTTTTATGTCCTCTTTTCTTTTATTTTTTTTTTGTCCGGAGTCTCATCCCAACTTGTGGGGGAATCATAGTCTCCATCATCCTTTCCTCACTGGGACAATGCTCTAAAAATGATGATCATCACACTTTTATTTTCTTACAACTCAAGAATTACAACTCGATACTTATATCAAAATATGGCTCTATATGAATGCCTCCGGCGGTGTACTGGGATATGCAATGAATCAAGAGCGACATGTATGAAAGAATTATGAATGGTGGCTTTGCCACAAATACGATGTCTACTACATGATCATGCAAAGCAATATGACAATGATGGAGCGTGTCATAATAAACGGAACCATGGAAAGTTGCATGGCAATATATCTAGGAATGGCTATGGAAATGCCATGATAGGTAGGTATGGTGGCTGTTTTGAGGAAGGTTTATGGTGGGTGTATGATATCGGCGAAAAGTGCGCGGTATTAGAGAGGCTAGCAATGGTGGAAGGAAGAATAGTGCGTATAATCCATGGACTCAACATTAGTCATAAAGAACTCATATACTTATTGCAAAAATATACAAAGCAAAGTATTACGCGCATGCTCCTAGGGGGATAGATTGGTAGGAAAAGACCATCGTCATTCCCCGACCGCCACTCATAAGGAAGACAATCAATAAATAAATCATGCTCCGACTTCATCACATAACGGTTCACCATACATGCATGCTACGGGAATCACAAACTTTAACACACGTATTTCTCAAATTCACAACTACTCAACTAGCATGACTCTAATATCACCATCTTCATATCTCAAAACAATTATCAAGCATCAAACTTCTCATAGTATTCAACACACTCATAAGAATTCTTACAAATCTTGTATGCTTTAGCATATTAGGATTATTTAAGCAAATTACCATGCTATTTAAAACTCTCAAAATAATATAAGTGAAGCATGAGATTTCATCTATTTCTTCAAAATATAACCACCATTGTGCTCTAAAAGATATAAGTGAAGCACTAGAGCAAACGACAAACTACTCCGAAAGATATAAGTGAAGATCAATGAGTAGTCGAATAATTATGCAACTATGTGAAGACTCTCCCATTTAAGAATTTCAGATCTTGATACTTTATTCAAACAGCAAGCAAAACAAAATAAAATGACATGACGCTCCAAGCAAAACACATATCATGTGGTGAATAAAATATAGCTCCAAGTAAAGTTACCGATGAACGAAGACGAAAGAGGGGATGCCATCCGGGGCATCCCCAAGCTTAGAAGCTTGGTTATCCTTGAATATTACCTTGGGGTGCCTTGGGCATCCCCAATCTTAGGCTCTTGCCACTCCTTATTCCATAGTCCATCGAATCTTTACCCAAAACTTGAAAACTTCACAACACAAAACTTAACGAGAAAACTCGTAAGCTCCGTTAGCAAGAAAACAAAACACCACTTCATGGTACTGTAATGAACTCATTATTTATTTATATTGGTGTTAAACCTACTGTATTCCAACTTCTCTATGGTTTATAAACTATTTTACTAGCCATAGAGTCATCAAAATAAGCAAACAACACACGAAAAATAGAATCTGTCAAAAACAGAACAGTCTGTAGTAATCTGTAACTAACGCAAACTTCTGGAACTCCAAAAATTCTAAAATAAATTGGTGGACCTGAGGAATTCGTCTAGTATCAACTGCAAAAATAATCAACTAAATAGCACTCTCCAGTAAAGAGTTGAAGCTAATCTCGTGAGCGCTAAAGTTTCTGTTTTTTACAGCATGATCATAAAGACTTCACCCAAATCTTCCCAAAGGTTGTACTTGGCACAAACACTAATTAAAACACAAAACCACATCTAAACAGAATCTATATGGATTATTTATTGCTAAACAGAACCAAAAAGCAAGAAACTAAAATAAAATTGGGTTGCCTCCCAACAAGCGCTATCGTTTAACGCCCCTAGCTAGGCATGATGATTTCAATGATGCTCACATAAAAGATAAGAATTGAAACATAAAGAGAGCATCATGAAGAATATGAATAGAAAATTTAAGTCTAACCCACTTCCTATGCATAGGGATTTTGTGAGCAAACAAATTATGGGAACAAGAATCATCTTGCATAGGAAGGTAAAACAAGCATAACTTCAAGATTTTAAGCTCATAGAGAGGAAACTTGATATTATTGTAATTCCTACAAGCATATATTCCTACCTCATAATAATTTTCAGTAGCATCATGAATGAATTAAAAAATATGACCAGCACCTAAAGCATTCTTTTCATGATCTACTAGCATAGAAATTTTATTACTCTCCACATAAGCAAAATTCTTCTCATTCACAATAGTGGGAGCAAACTCAACAAAATAACTATCATGTGATTGAAAATTAAGATCAAGATGACAAGTTTCATGGTTATCATTATTCTTTAAAGCATACGTGTCATCACAATAATCATCATAGGTAGGAGGCATGGTTTCATCATAGTAAATTTGCTCATCAAAACTTGGTGGACTAAAAATATCATCTACATCAAACATAGCATCCCCAAGCTTGTGGCTTTGCATATCATTAGCATCATGGATATTCAAGGAATTCATACTAACAGCATTGCAATCATGCTCATCATTCACATATTTTATGCCAAGCATTCTATGTAATTCTTCTTCTAGCACTTGAGCACAATTTTCCTTTCCATCATTCTCACGAAAGATATTAAAAAGATGAAGCGTATGAGACAAACACAATTCCATTTTTTTGTAGTTTTCTTTTATAAACTAAACTAGTGCTAAAACAAGAAACAAAAAGATTCGATTGCAAGATCTAAAGATATACCTTCAAGCACTCACCTCCCACAGCGGCGCCAGAAACTGCTTGATGTCTACTACGCAACCTTCTCCTTGTAGACGTTGTTGGGCCTCCAAGTGCAGAGGTTTGTAGGACAGTAGAAAATTTCCCTCAAGTGGATGATCTAAGGTTTATCAATCCGTGGGAGGCGTAGGATGAAGATGGTCTCTCTCAAACAACCCTGCAACCAAATAACAAAGAGTCTCTTGTTTCCCTAACACACCCAATACAATGGTAAATTGTATAGGTGCACTAGTTCATGAAGAGATGGTGATACAAGTGCAATATGGATGGTAGATATAGGTTTTTGTAATCTGAAAATATAAAAACAGCAAGGTAACAAGTGGTAAAAGTGAGCGTAAACGGTATTGCAATGCTAGGAAACAAGGCCTAGGGTTCATACTTTCACTAGTGCAAGTTCTCTCAACAATAATAACATAATTGGATCATATAACTATCCCTCAACATGCAACAAAGAGTCACTCCAAAGTCACTAATAGCGGAGAACAAACGAAGAGATTATGGTAGGGTACGAAACCACCTCAAAGTTATTCTTTCCAATCAATCCGTTGGGCTATTCCTATAAGTGTCACAAACAGCCCTAGAGTTCATACTAGAATAACACCTTAAGACACAAATCAACCAAAACCCTAATGTCACCTAGATACTCCAATGTCACCTCAAGTATCCGTGGGCATGATTATACGATATGCATCACACAATCTCAATTCATCTACTCAACCAACACATAGAACCTCAAAGAGTGCCCCAAAGTTTCTACCGGAGAATCACGACGAAAACGTGTGCCAACCCCTATGCATAGGTTCATGGGCGGAACCCGCAAGTTGATCACCAAAACATACATCAAGTGAATCACGTGATATCCCATTGTCACCACAGATACGCACGGCAAGACATACATCAAGTGTTCTCAAATCTTTAAAGACTCAATCCGATAAGATTACTTCAAGGGAAAACTCAATTCATTACAAGAGATTAGAGGGGGAGAAGCAACATAAGATCCAACTATAATAGCAAAGCTCACGATAGATCAAGATCGTGCCAAATCAAGAACACGAGAGAGAGAGAGAGATCAAACACATAGCTACTGGTACATACCCTCAACCCCGAGGGTGAACTACTCCCTCCTCGTCATGGAGAGCGCCGGGATGATGAAGATGGCCATAGGTGAGGGTTCCCCCCCTCCGTGAGTGCTTAACAGGTCCCAATTGGTTTTTGGTGGCTCTGGAGGTTTTGCGGCGGCGGAACTCCTGATCTATTCTATGTTTTGGAAGTTTTAGGCTACGTGGAGTTATATAGGTGGAAGAAGCACGTCAGGGGAGCCACAAGGGCCCCACGAGGCAGGGGGGCGCGCCCTAGGGGGGTGGGTGCGCCCCTCACCCTCATGGCTTCCTCGTTCCTTCCTTGATGTGGGGTCCAAGTCCATCTGGTAGCTTTCCTTCCAAAAATAACTTCTCTAGTTGATTTCGTTCCGTTTTGACTCCGTTTGATATTCCTTTTCTTCGAAATACTGAAATAGGTCAAATAACAGCAAATCTGGGTCGGGCCTCCGGTTAATAGGTTAGTCCCAAAAGTAATATAAAAGTGGAAAATAAAGCCCAATATTGCCCAAAACAGTAGATAATATAGCATGGAGCAATCAAAAATTATAGATACGTTGGAGACGTATCAACCGCAGCCGCCGGTGCTCTCCCAATGCTCTGCTCGCCTGTCATCAGCAACGTCCAAGTCACCAAGACCCTTATCGATGGCGGTGCGGGGCTAAACGTCCTGTCCGTCGACACGTTCGATCGCCTTCAAGTACCCTATGATCAGCTGCAACCGACCAAGCCCTTCTCAGGAGTGACCGATGGTTCCACCACCCCGATCGGGTAGGTCCGCCTCCCTGTCACCTTCGGTGGACGCAATAACTACCACACTGAGCTCATAGACTTTGACGCCGCCCACATTCGTCTGTCGTACAATGCCATCCTCGGGTACCCAGCGTTGGCCAAGTTCATGGCGGTGACCCACCACGGCTACAACGTCCTCAAGATGCTGAGGATCGGTGGTGTCATCACGATCGCTTTGTGAGGAGAAGGATGCAGTGTGCTCCCTTGAGCGCGCCTTCCAGGCCGTAGCAATCGAAGACCTCGGCAACTAAGGAATCCTGCACCCTCTTGAGGCCATCCCCAAGAAGAAGAAGCAACTGCTCCGTGCAGGGCCTCAGGAGAGCGGCGTCGCCAGCAGCACCACCTCAAGGCCTGCACCCTCAGATGGGGCGCCTCCCATAGGAAGGCGCGCCCGGCGCCCTCCTTGGGCAGTGCTCAGAGGCTCTCTTCTGGAGGTCCTCAGACCTTGCCAACATCACGAGGGAGGCGCTCGGGCACCACCTGGAGGCGTCCTTTGCGGCGCGCTTCCCTCAGGAGGGCACCAGGCGAGGAGCGCCTGGCGCTCAAGAGTTCATCACCCAGACTACCCAGGAGCTTCAAGAAGCAAGAGCCATGCACGGCGACCGCCGTCCACCTGGCGCAGCTTCCCATCCAGGCGAAGATGGTGGGCTGCGCGTCTGCATCGATATCCCAGGGCTCAACAGGGCCGCATCTCAGGAGCTTTTCTGGCCTTCGCGCGTGGGACATTGTGAGGGCCCGCCCCACAACTATGTTCGCATCCCATTCTGCCTGCCGAGCATGGTGGCCGTCTATCAGCGTAACCTGCGGAGCATCCTGGCGGCTCAGGAGGCCAGGCATCACGCAATCCTGGAGGAGATGGAGACGGTCCTCAAGGAACCGCCTGGACCCCCAGAGCTTCTAGAGGCTCAGGGTTCCGGTGGTTCGTGAGGACCAACCTCTTCGCCACGTGTCTTCAGCTACCCCAACACTCCTTCGACAACGGAACCAGGTGACATTTTCCAAGTTTATTTAGCTGGGAGCGCCCCTCGGGCTGCATCATTCCCAGGCCGCGTGGGCTTGTCCCTGCGGCATGTATCCTTTTGCATCTTTAGCTTACTCTGCTGGGGGCGCCCCTCGGGCTGCTTCATCCCCAAGCCGCTCGGGTCTGACCCAGTGGCATGTATCGTTCCTGCATTTGCCTAAGTTGGTTTGCCTTCCATGCGCTATTTACCTATGGTTCTCACCTGCTTGATTATCACCCACCACGGGAGCCGCGCGCCGATCGTCTTTCTTCAGGATCCTTCGCATAAGAAGGCTAGGCACGGCGTCTGTGCTCGGGCCCGTCCCTGCAATGTCGATAAATCCAACAGCTGAGCTCTGTCTGGCGGGCCGGCCCCGTTCACGTCACCTCCTGGGGTCGTTGGTGCTTGGCCTTCTCATGTGATAACCTCAGGAGATTCGTTCGGCGCAGGCTGTCTAACCATCTCGCAGGAACACCACAGCCATCAAGAACCAAGACCAGGCGCAACCCGCCTTGAGGTAGGGCCTCGTGAGTTCCGCGCTGGCTCACGGGTGCCCAGACACACCTCGTCTAGCCCTGTCGTGCAAGCCACGTGTCAGGGCAGGGCTGTACACGCCCCGGGGGCTCTCCGCAGTAGGGAGTCCCCCCCCCCCCCACGCACCAGTTGAAGCACCATGCTCCGCGCTGGCCGTCAACACTACCGAGGAGCGGTTATGCCCGTGGAAGTGCGGAAGTGCTATGCTCCGCGCTGGTGATAAACAACTGAGGGAGGCCCCCTGGCCGTATCAACCTCAGGGAGCCCTTGAGCTCAGTGTCTGGCCTCATCGCAGCACCTCCCCTCGAGACAAGCAGCGAGGGGTCAGCACGGGACTGCGCTCGGGTCACGCCCAAGCGTACGCCGCCCTTCTAGGTCCCCCATACCTGGTCGTCGCGCGCCCCTCCCGAGCCGAGCCTCGGCGAGGGAAAAGGTACAAAGGTCATTTGAGCGTCAAGGGGGACTCCTGAGCATCGCGACTCAGGAGCCTAACTGGACACATAGCCCCTCACTCCTTGGTCTTGTCTTGGTGGTACGGACGACCCAATGGCGGTAGAGGTATCCGCGGGGCCGGGCCTGCCGACGTAGAACACTAGGCCTATTTCTGCATCTCCTTTCTGTAAGCTGTTTGCGCGTCAAGGGGGACTCCTGAGCATCGCGACTCAGGAGCCTAACTGGCCACGTAGCCCCTCACTCCTTGGTCTCGTCCTGGTGATCTGGACGACCCAACGGCGGCTGAGGTATGCGCGGGGTCGGGCCCTGCCGACGTAGAACGTAAAGCAAACGGGAAGGAAATCGCAAAATCTCAAGCAAATATTACAAGACATACTGTTCTCCCAATACCAAACGCAAGTTTAAACGCCTCCATGAGGCACGGTGCATGTTGCAGGAGTTAAACAGGAAAGGAGCCGCCAACAGGTCACCTCATCATCCTTGGACACCGCCGTCACCTGCAAGGGATGCTTCTTCCGCAGCAGCGTCGCCCTCACCTGTGCCGCTTGTTGGAGTTGCATGCTCAGCAGCACCACCGGTTGGGGGCGCAGGGTCGAAGGCACGGAACTTCTTCAGCAAAGCTTCCACCTGGCCCTTCACATCCTCGGCGGCAGCTGCGGAGCGCTCGCCATCCACAGGTTCATGCAGCTCGTCAAGGTCGGCGGTGGGATCACGAAGATGGAGGTGGCTGAAGACACGCGTCAACGCGGCGGAGGAAAGAACGCGGGCTTCTGCCTCTGCCATGGGGCCGATGCCGCTCACTACTTCCTCAAGCGCCTCGACAAGACAGGGAAGCAGCTGGGCGGGTCTGTCCACGTTGGTGGTCAGCGGCTTCTCCAAGCCCTTCTTGTAGAGTGCCTGCAGTGCCACGCGGGACCTCTCCTCATGGAGCTTGAAGGCCGCGCGGTCCTCGGCCAGGACCTTCGCCTTGGCATCAAGTTCGGCCTTCCCCGCTTCCACCCCCTGCTCCAGCTTCTCCAGCCGGCTGCGCTCCACGAGTTGCACCTTCGCTAACTACTCCAACTCGGCGTCCTCCCGGGCCTTCATCTTCTCCTCCCCCGCCTCACGGCCACGAGCTTCTTCCAAGACGCTGCTGCGCAGAGTCTTCGATTCGCCTCCAAAGACCAAGCGATCATGGGTGTCCTCGACATCCTTCAGCACCACCTCGCGAGCAGCTGCGGCTTGGGCGACGGCCTGCTTGTCCTTCTCAGAAGTCGCCGCGGCCTGGCTCAGCGCCGCCCGCACAGACACGTCTGAGTGAAGCCAGCCGGAGACCAACTGTAACGCCCCGAGACCGACGCTCAGAAGACTTCCATATTTTGTGACCTCTATGTGTTTTTATTTGTGCTTGCTCTATTTATTTTTGCATTGCATCATGTCATCATGCCAGCATGTCATTTAATTTTTAAAACTCACCTAAATAAATTGCATAGATCGTTGATCTATTTAAATCGAGGGATATTCACATGGTGATTTCTCTTTAAAACATATTCTAAGTCTCCTACTATTATTAGGGAGCTATAATAAAAATTATTCCATTTATTTGGAATTAACCATAACCCACTTGCAAAATATCCCATGCCGTTGTTATCTCAATTCTTGGTCTCCAACCTTGCCCATAATTTCTTTCATCATTTTCCGGAGCTCCACCAAAAATCCGAACATTTTTGGACACTTCTAAAACCTTGTTCTAGTTCAAACCATTTGAATTAAATTCAAATAAGTTTGAATTTAAATCTTGCATTCGTGCCTCTTTTCTATTTTCCTGGATCGAGCATATTTTTGCGAGTCCGGGAAAATTACCCTCATGCCCTAATTCTTGTCCACTCATTTTTTTTCTCTCCCTTTCTTTCTTTGCTTTTCTGTTTTTGGAAGAGTTTAGAAGAGAGTGGGAGAAGAGAGCCCAACAGCCTATCCAACCAGCCCAATTTGGCCCAAGGCCCAGCCGCCCCTCCGAAACCTAGCCCGGCCCCCTCCTCCGCATCTCTCTCCCGTGACTCCCTCCAGCGCCCAAGAACGCCCGATCCCCATCCCTCGATCCATCTCCTCCTCCTCCTCCTCGTTCCCATGCACGACCCCCTCCTCCTCTCGATCCCCATCTCCTCTCGTCTCTCACCTCGCTCGCCCGCTACTGGCCAGGAGAGCCCCTGCACCTCCACTGCACCATCCGTCCCGTCGCCCGCGCCAAGGAGAGCAGCTCCTCGAGCGCGACGCCTTCCTTCTCCTGCGCCTCCATCGCTGCGCCTGCGTCCTCCTCGTCTCCTCTCGCTGGCCCTGCCACCAAGCCACTGCCGCGGAGCTCGCCGTGACTCGGCCGATCAGCCCCCGAGTGCGACCCCGCCGCCTTGCCTGCCTCCCGCCGTTGCCTCTCCAGACGCCGCTCCTGGCCTCCACGCCTGGAGGCCAACTCCGGCGCCCCTGCCTCGACCTCCTCTGCAAGCTACAGCCGCCCGCGCCATATCCCACCTTCGCCTCGGCCTCATCCGAGAGATGAGCGAATCCATCTTCCAGCGTTGACTTCCCCGACATCGCTTGCTCCCCTGCATCTGCGCCGAGGCCATGGCCTCCTCGTCTGATTCATGGGCGAATCGCCGAGCCGCCGTCTGCTCGCCACACCATCGCCGCCGTTCTCGCCTGGCCTCGCATCGGAACTCCGACGAGCTGGCTGCCCTGCTGGCCTTGCCGCTTTTGTCGTGGGCTAAGTCAACCCTGCATAATTCGAGTCCATCTTTGGTTGCACACCAAGTCGGCCATGCCTTGCTTGCCTCGTACACTGTTGGTCAACAGTTGATGCACGCCAAGTACCACGACATACGGCGCCTGAACGACCCCCGAACCGGAAACGCCAAGTACCCCTACGCGCGAAGACGCCAAGTCCGTTTCGGGATTCATCAAGTACCGCTATCGATGACTCGATCATCTACGAAAAACGTGTACCACTACCGTCGACCCTCGAAGACCCCGTGGACCCCGAACATCTACGGATCATGAACAACTACTTCATCTATGAAACGTGTACAACTACCGCCGCCGCCGTGTACCACTACTTCCACTACCGTCACATGAACAACTACTTCCACTACGAGATGTACCTCTACCGACGCCGTGTACCACTACTTCCACGACGTCCCGTGAACGCCTACTTCTTCTACACCGCTCCGAACTCGTTCCGCCCGGAAACGCTCGCTTCAAAGGTATAACCCGAGACGGCCGCGATGAGATGCCCTTGCATGTATGAGATGTACGATATGTTTGCACCGTGCCCGTTTGTCCTCGCAAGTTCCTCCTCGTTTGCCATGCCGTCAACCCGTGGGAACTCGGTATCCGGGAGCACCCCACCATCTCTAGCATGTTCCGCACATCCGCACGCTTCCTTTTGCACCGGTATCTCCATGAGCTACCGGAACCGATATGTTGTCGTGGCATCATTTTTGGATTCGCCGCCGTGGCACCCTTTTTGTTCCGCCATGGTGACCAAATGCTTCATAACATGCTCATGTCAACATTTTCATAAAATTGCATATAACTTGTGTATATGTCATCCGCATCATGTTAACAACATTAAAATGTTTATATTTGTTGTTTCCATTAATTGCTAAATGCATATGGGGATTTCCGGAATTGTTGTTTGTTATTTCCGGCCTCATTTAAATTTGCCTAAATAGTTAGTTTACTTATGCCTCACCTCTTGCCATGTTTAACAACATTTAATATTGTTGAGTACCTAACTGAGAGAGAACTAAATAATTGATGTGGTGTTTCGTCAATATGCAACTCGTTGCATATTGGGCTCCATTTAACTTGTAGTTTTGTTTGTGCATATTGCCATGCCATGCTATTTAAAATGGACATGCATCATACTTGATTGTGCATCATGCCGTGTTTATGTGATGGTTGTTTACTGTGTTGTTTGCTTCTTTCCGGTTTGCTTCTCTCGTTAGCTTCGGTTTCGTTCCGGAGTCATGAGGATTCGTTCGACTTCGTCCGTTTGTCTTCTTCATGGACTCGTTCTTCTTCCTTGCGGGATTTCAGGCAATATGACCATACCCTCGAAATCACTTCTATCTTTGCTTGCTAGTTGCTTGCTCTTTTGCTATGCCTATGCTACGATGCCTACCACTTGCTATATCATGCCTCCCATGTTGCCATGTCAAGCCTCTAACCATCCCTTCCTAGCAAACCGTTGTTTGGCTATGTTACCGCTTTGCTCAGCCCCTTTTATAGCGTTGTTAGTTGCAGGTGAAGATGAAGTTTGTTCCTTGTTGGAACATCGAGATGTTGTTCCTTGTTGGAACATGTTTACTTGTTGGGATATCACAATATATCTTATTTAATTAATGCATCTATATACTTGGTAAAGGGTGGAAGGCTCGGCCTTATGCCCAGTGTTTTGTTCCACTCTTGCCGCCCTAGTTTCCGTCATATCGGTATTATGTTACCGGATTTTGCGTCCCTAACGCGGTTGGGTGATTTATGGGACCCCCTTGACAGTTCGCTTTGAATAAGACTCCTCCAAAGAAGGCCCAACCTTGGTTTTACCATTTGACTACCTACCACATATACCCCTTCCCTTGGGTTCTGCAGACTCGAGGGTCATCTTTATTTTAGCCCCCCCGGGCCAGTGCTCCTTCGAGTGTTGGTCCGACACGGGCAGATCAGGGCCACCACGGGCAACTCGAGGGCTGGTTTTACTCGTAGGCTGACCTATCCGGTGTGCCACGAGAACGAGATATGTGCAGCTCCTATCGGGATTTGTCGGCACATCGGGCGGCTTTGCTGGTCTTGTTTTATTGCTTTGTCGAAATGTCTTGTAGCCGGATTCCGAGACTGATCGGGTCTTCCGGGAGAAGGAATATCCTTCGTTGATCGCGAGAGCTTATCATGGGCCAAGTTGGGACACCCTGCAGGGTATTATCTTTTGAAAGCCGTGCCCGCGGTTATGAGGCAGATGGGAATTTGTTAATGTCCGGTTGTAGAAAACCCGAAGTTGATCTTAATTAAAATACACCAACCGCGTGTGTAACCGTGATGGTCTCTTCTCGGTGGAGTCCAGGAAGTGAACACGGTGTTGGAGTTATGCTTGACGTAAGTAGTTTCGTGGATCACTTCTTGATCATAGTTGTTCGACCGTGCTTTGCTTCTCTTCTCGCTCTCTTTTGCGTATGTTAGCCACCATATATGCTAGTCGCTTGCTGCAGCTCCACCTCACTACCCTGTCCTACCTTTAAGCTTAAATAGTCTTGATCTCGCGGGTGTGAGATTGCCGAGTCCCGTGACTCACATATACTTCAAAACCCAGTTTGCGGTGCCGATGAAACCGTGCAGGTGGCGCTTTCGAGCTCAAGGAGGAGCTCGATGAAGACCTTGTTCATCTTGTTGTTTCGTTTCAGTTGATCAGTAGTGGAGCCCAGTTGGGACGATCGGGGATCTGTGTAGCATTTGGGGTAGTCTTCTTTTATTCTGGTTCCGTAGTCGGACCTTGATTGTATCTGTATGATGTAATGTTTTACTCATGTATTGTGTGAAGTGGCAATTGTAAGCCAACTATGTATCTCTTTCCCTTATGTATTACATGGGCTGTGTGAAGATTACCTCACTTGCGACATTGCTTTCAATGCGGTTATGCCTCTAAGTCGTGCTTCGACACGTGGGAGATATAGCCGCATCGAGGGCGTTTCACCAACTCCAAGCGCCCGGCTACCAGGTGGGGGTCGGTGCCCTGAAGATCTTCTCGCAGCGGGTCATCTCAGAAAGAGCGTGCTCCAAGACGTCAGGAGAGGCGGAAGGACCTGGAACCAGCAGTGCAGTAGGAGGAGGAGGAGGAGGCAACGTCGTCACCATATCCTGGGAGACTGGGGGCTCTTGAGCTTTGGGGACCCCAGCAGCCGAGCCGGACACCGGCGCCTCCGGAGCCAGCGGGGCCACGGGGGCTGACTCCTCCCGAAGCTGCTCCCCTGGCCTCGGGAGGACGATCGAGCCGGAGAGGCGTGAGTGCCGATGATGCCCTTCTCCACGGAGAGAGACGCAGCCGCGGCAGGCAGATTGGTCCCGAGCAGCAGCACCGCTTCCTCCTTCCTCTTCTTTGCCGTGGGCGTCGGCCTAATTGCACAACGGAGCGACGTCAAGGATCGGTAGCATAAGCAAGGACAAGGCAGGGCAAGAACACTTAATTGTCCACTGCGACGTAATCCCTCCGCTTGCTAAGCTTGAAGTCTGAGAGCCTCGCAGCCTGAGGCGCGGACGCGCGGGCTCCGGGAGCAGAAGAAGGGGCAGCAGATGGAAAGAAAGCAGCTCCAGGCGGTGTCGGAGCGGAAGCATCAAGTCGGGAGATCAGCGCCAACCTACCCCTCGTCGAAACCTCGGCCGGTGGCCCCCTCTGGGGTCTGGCCTTGGGCCTCGAAGAGCCCCCAGCCACGGGCGGCTCCTCCCTCTCCAGAAGGGCATCGGCTTTGTCATCATCATCGGGCATTGTGCGGAGGATGTCGGCCTTGCGCAGGGGGGAGTGATACATCTCCAACGTATCTAAATTTTTTTATTGCTCCATGCTATATTATATTCTGTTTTGGATGATCAATGGGCTTTGTTATACACTTTTATATTATTTTTGGGACTAACCTATTAACCGGAGGCCCAGCCCAAATTGCTGTTTTTTACGCCTATTTGAGTTTTGCGTAAAAGAATATCAAACGGAGTCCAAATGGAATGAAACCTTTGGGAACGTGATTTTCGGAACAAACGTGATCCAGAGGACATGGAGTCTACGTCAAGAAATCAACCAGGAGAGCACGAGGTAGGGGGGCGCGCCTACCCCCACTGGGCGCGCCCTCCACCCTCGTGGGGCCCATGTTGCTCCACCGACGTACTTCTTCCTCCTATATATACCTACGTACCCCCAAACAAATAGAGGCATCCACGAAAACCTAATTCCACCGCCGCAACCTTGTGTACCGTGAGATCCCATCTTGGGGCCTTATCCGGTGTCCTGCCGGAGGGGGCATTGATCACGGAGGGCTTCTACATCAACACCATAGCCTCTCCGATGATGTGTGAGTAGTTTACCTCAGACCTTCGGGTCCATAGTTATTAGCTAGATGGCTTCTTCTCTCTCTTTGGATCTCAATACAAAGTTCTCCACGATTCTCGTAGAGATCTATTCGATGTAATCTTCTTCTGCGGTGTGTTTGTTGAGACCGATGAATTGTTGGTTTATGATCAAGTTTATCTATGAACAATATTTGAATCTTCTCTGAATTCTTTTATGTATGATTGGTTATCTTTGCAAGTCTCTTCGAATTATCAGTTTGGTTTGGCCTACTAGATTGATCTTTCTTGCAATGGGAGAAGTGCTTAGCTGTGGGTTCAATCTTGTGGTGTCCTTTCCCAGTGATAGCAGGGGCAGCAAGGCACGTATTGTATTGTTGCCATCGAGGATAACAAGATGGGATTTATATCATATTGCATGAGTTTATCCCTCTACATCATGTCATCATACTTAAATCATTACTCTATTCTTATGAACTTAATACTCTAGATGCATGCTGGATAGCGGTCGATGTGTGGAGTAATAGTAGTAGATGCAGGCAGGAGTCGGTCTACTTGTCATGGATGTGATGCCTATATACATGATCATACCTAGATATTCTCATAACTATGATCAATTCTATCAATTGCTCAACAGTAATTTGTTCACCCACCGTAATACTTATGCTCTCGAGAGAAGACACTAGTGAAACCTATGGCCCCCGGGTCTATTTTCCATCATATTAATATTCCAACACTTAGCTAATTTTATTGCCTTTTATTTTAGTTTGCATCTTTATTATAAAAATACCAAAAATATTATCTTATCATATCTATCAGATCTCACTTTCGTAAGTGACCGTGAAGGGATTGACAACCCCTTTATTGCGTTGGTTGCGAGGTTTTTATTTGTTTGTGTAGGTGCGAGGGACTTGGGCGTGGCCTCCTACTGGATTGATACCTTGGTTCTTAAAAACTGAGGGAAATACTTACGCTACTTTACTGCATCACCCTTTCCTCTTCAAGGGAAAACCAACGCAGTGCTCAAGAGGTAGCAAGAAGGATTTACGGCGCCGTTGCGTGGAGGCTTCTGTGAAGTCAAGTCAAGATTTGATTGCCCGACAACGAGCCATTTACGGCGCCGTTGCTTGGAGTCTATAAAAGTCAACATACCAAGTACCCATCACAAACTCTTATCTCCCGCATTACATTATTTTTCATTTGCCTCTCGTTTTCCTCTCCCCACTTCACCCTTGCCGTTTTATTCGCCCTCTCTTCTTCCGTTTGCCTCTTTTTCGCTCGCTTCTTGTCTACTCGTGTGTTGGATTGCTTGTTTGCCACGATGGCTCGAGATAATACTAAATTGTGTGACTTTACCAATACCAACAACAATGATTTTCTTAGCACTCCGATTGTTCCTCTTACCGATACTGAATCTTGTGAAATTAATGCTGCTTTGTTGAATATTGTCATGAAAGATCAATTTGCCGGCCTTCCTAGTGAAGATGCCGCTACCCATCTAAATAGCTTCGTTGATTTGTGTGATATGCAAAATAAGAAAGATGTGGACAATGATATTGTTAAATTGAAGCTATTTCCTTTTTAAGCTTAGAGATCGTGCTAAAGCTTGGTTTTCGTCTTTGCCTAAAAATAGTATTGATTCTTGGAATAAGTGCAAAGATGTTTTTATCTCTAAGTATTTTCCTCCCGCTAAGATCATATCTCTTAGAAACGACATTATGAATTTTAAGCAACTTGATCATGAACATGTTGCACAATCTTGGGAGAGAATGAAATTAATGATACGTAATTGCCCTACACATGGTTTGAATTTGTGGATGATCATACAAAAAATTTATGCCGGATTGAATTTTGCTTCTAGAAATCTTTTAGATTCGGCCGCGGGAGGTACTTTTATGGAAATCACTTTAGGAGAAGCTATTAAACTCCTAGATAATATTATGGTTAATTATTCTCAATGGCACATCGAGAGATCTACTAATAGAAAAGTGCATGCGATAGAAGAAATTGACATTTTGAGTGGAAAGATGGATGAACTTATGAAATTATTTGCTACTAAGAGTGTTTCTTCTTATCCTAATGATATGCCTTTGTCTACTTTGATTGAGAATAATAATGAATCTATGGATGTGAATTTTGTTGGTAGGAATAATTTTGGTAACAACGCGTATAGAGGAAACTTTAATCCTTGGCCGTATCCTACTAATCCCTCTAATAATTATGGTAATTACTACAAGAATTCTTATGGAAATTTTAATAATATGCCCTCTGAATTTGAGACTAGTGTTAAAGAATTTATAAATTCGCAAAAGAATTTCAATGCTTTGCTTGAAGAAAAGTTGCCTAAGATTGATGAATTGGCTAGGAACGTTGATAGAATTTCTCTTGATGTTGATTCTTTGAAACTTAGATCTATTCCACCTAAGCATGATATCAATTAGTCTCTCAAAGCCATGAGAATTTCCATTGATGAGTGCAAAGAAAGAACCGCTAGGATGCGTGCTAAGAAAGATTGCTTTGTGAAAGTGTGTTCTTCTAGTTTTTATGAGAATAAAGATGAAGATCTAAAAGTTATTGATGTGTCTCCTATTAAATCTTTGTTTTGCAATATGAATCTTGATAATGACGGGACTGAATATGATCCACCTTTACCTAGAAGGCCTTCCAAAAATTCGGAGTTTGTAGATCTTGATGCTAAAATTGGTAAAAGTGGGATTGAAGAAGTTAAAACTTTAGATAGCAATGAACCCACTATTTTGGATTTCAAGTAATTTAATTATGATAATTGCTCTTTGATAGATTGTATTTCCTTGTTGCAATCTGTGCTAAATTCTCCTCATGCTTATAGCCAACATAAAGCTTTTACCAAACATATCGTTGATGATTTGATGCAATCTTATGAAGAAAAACTTGAGTTGGAAGTTTCTATCCCTAGAAAACTATATGATGAGTGCTAACCTACTATTAAAATTAAAATTAAAGATCATGAATGCTATTCTTTGTGTGATTTGGGTGCTAGTGTTTCCACGATTCCAAAAACTTTGTGTGATTTGTTAGGTTTCCGCGAATTTGATGATTGCTCTTTAAACTTACACCTTGCGGATTCCACTATCAAGAAACCTATGGGAAGGATTAATGATGTTCTTATTATTGAAAATAGGAATTATGTGCCCATAGATTTTATTATTCTTGATATAGATTGCAATCCTTCATGTCCTATTATTCTTGGTAGACCTTTCCTTAGAACAATTGGTGCAATTATTGATATGAAGGAAGGGAATATTAGATTCCAATTTCCATTAAGGAAAGTCATGGAACACTTCCCTATAAAGAAGATTAAATTACCTTATGAATCTATTATGAGAGCCACTTATGGATTGCCTTCCAGAGATGGCAATACCTAGATCCATCCTTGCTTTTATGCCTAGCTAGGGGCGTTAAACGATAGCGCTTGTTGGGAGGCAACCCAATTTTATTTTTAGTTTTTTGCTTTTTTATTCTATTTAGGAATAAGTCTTTGATCTAGCCTCTGGTTAGATTTGTTTTTTATGTTTTAATTAATGTTTGTGCCAAGTTAAACCTATAGGATCTTCTTGGATGATAGTTATTTGATCTTGCTGAAAATTCCAGAAACTTTCTGTTCACGAAAACAATTGTTAAAAATTACCAGAAGTGATAAAATACTGATTCCAGTTGCTGATGATCAATAAACAAATTTTCTAGGTCTTCTTATTTTGGTAGATTTTTTTTGAGTTCCATAAGTTTGCGTTAGTTACAGATTACTACAGACTGTTCTGTTTTTGACAGATTCTGTTTTTCGTGTGTTGTTTGCTTAAATTGATGAATCTATGGATAATAAAATAGTTTATAAACCATAGAGAAGTTGGAATAAAATAGATTTAACACCCATATAAATAAAGAATATGTTCATTACAGTACCTTGAAGTGGTGTTTTGTTTTCTTTCGCTAACGGAGCTCACGAGATTTTTCTGCTAAGTTTTGTGTTGTGAAGTTTTCAAGTTTTGGGTAAAAGATTTGATGGATTATGGAACAAGGTGTGGCAAGAGCCTAAGCTTGGGGATTCCCATGGCACCCCAATATAATCTAAGGACACCAAAAAGCCAAAGCTTGGGGATGCCCCGGAAGGCATCCCCTCTTTCGTCTAATTCCATCGGTAACTTTACTTGGAGCTATATTTTTATTCACCACATGATATGTGTTTTGCTTGGAGCGTCTTGTATGATTTGAGTCTTTGCTTTTTAGTTTACCACAATCATCTTTGCTGTACACACCTTTTGAGAGAGACACACATGATTCGGAATTTATTAGAATACTCTATGCGCTTCACGTATATCTTTTGAGCTATATAGTTTTTGCTCTAGTGCTTCACTTATATCTTTTAGAGCACGGCAGTGGTTTTGTTTTATATAAACTATTATTCTCTCATGCTTCACTTATATTATTTTGAGAGTCTTAAACAACATGGTAAATTGCTTAAATTGGGAAATTAATCCTAATATGTTAGGTATTCAAGACTAGTAAAAAACTTTCTTATGAGTGTGTTGAATACTAAGAGAAGTTTGATGCTTGATGATTGTTTTGAGATATGGAGGTAGTGATATTAAAGTTGTGCTAGTTGAGTAGTTGTGAAATTGAGAAATACTTGTGTTGAAGTTTTCAAGTCTCGTAGCATGCACGTATGGTAAACGTTATGTAACAAACTTGAAACATGAGGTGTTCTTTGATTGTCTTCCTTATGAGTGGCGGTCGGGGACGAGCGATGGTCTTTTCCTACCAATCTATCCCCCTAGGAGCATGCGCGTAGTGCTTGGTTCTTGATAACTTGTAGATTTTTGCAATAAGTATGTGAGTTCTTTATGACTAATGTTGAGTCCATGGATTATACACACTCTTACCCTTCCATCATTGCTAGCCTCTTGATTGCAGTGCATTGCCCTTTCTCACATTAAGAGTTGGTGCAAACTTCGCCGGTGCATCCAAACCCCATGATATGATACGCTCTGTCACACATAAACCTCCTTATATCTTCCTCAAAACAGCCACCATACCTACCTATTATGGCATTTCCATAGCCATTCCGAGATATATTGCCATGCAACTTTCCACCGTTATGACACGTTCGTCATTGTCATATTGCTTTGCATGATCATGTAGTTGACATCATATTTGTGGCAAAGCCACCGTTCATAATTTTTCATACATGTCACTCTTGGTTCATTGCCTATCCCGGTACATCGCCAGAGGCATTCATATAGAGTCATACTTTGTTCTAGTATCGAGTTGTAATCATTGAGTTGTAAATGGATAGAAGTGTGATGATCATCATTCATAGAGCATTGTCCCAATAAAAAAAGAAAAAAAAAGGAGAGAAAGGCCAAATAAAAAAAGTGAGGCCCAAAAAAAATTAAAAAATAAAAAGGGACAATGCTACTATCCTTTTTTCCCACACTTGTGCTTCAAAGTAGCACCATGATCTTCATAGTAGAGAGTCTCTTGTTTTGTCACTTTCATATACTAGTGGGAATTTTTCATTATAGAACTTGGCTTGTATATATTCCAACAATGGGATTCCTCAAATGCCCTAGGTTTTCGTGAGCAAGCAAGTTGGATGCACACTGTAAGTGCATCTAGTGCCAACCCTAGTTGGTTTTGGAGTATTGACGACAAATGTGGTTGAGGGACTAATGCGTTTGTGAGAATTGCAGGATAACGCAGGTAGTGTCCCCCATTGATTCGGTTTACCTACCGGAGATGAACCCTAAAAATGTATGAAGACATTGGCGACAATGGTGGCATGTGAAGATATTCACATTGAAGACTATGACATGAGAAGACATTGAGGGAAGACTATGGAGCCTTGAAGATCGTGGTCGTTTCGTTGTTTCCTTTTCTTCTTTGTTGAGTCATAGGAACCACCGTCTTTATTAAGTGGGGTCCAAGTGATCAAAGTCAATGATCAAGTGATGCTCAACCCAAATCCTATGTCTTCGAGCGAAGACAATCAGAGCAAAACTTATCCAGAGATGGATGAGTCAGCTTTGCTTGTAGCCCAAGTAAAGTTGTCGTGTGTGTTTTAAATCTTACCATTGTAAAACGTGTCAGTTCCTTAGTGACCAGGTCATTTCGGACATATCAGGTCGGGTTGCCTAGTGGCTATAAATAGCCCACCCCTACACCATAAATTGGTGGCTGCTCAGAGTTAGTGCACGGCTTTTGTCGTTTGAGAGCAACCCACCTCGAAGCCTTTGAGAGAGAAATCCTTGCGAGCACAAAGCCCAAACACCCGAGCCAAAGAGTGTTAGGCATCATCAAGTCTTTACATGCATGTGACCTGAAGACTTATTACACTTGAGGATCGTGAATCCTCCGGCCGGTTAGGCGTCGCGTTCTGAGCATCCAAGAGTCATTGTGGATTGCCGGTGAACGCAGATCTGTGAAGGTTCTAAGTCTACCTTGAAGACTTACTTACCAGAGTGATTGGGCGAGGACTGTGTGTCCTTAGCTCAAGGGGAATAAGGTGAAGACGCCTTTCTTGAGTTGAATCTCAGCCTCCCTAACCAGATGTACAGTTATCACAAAGAATCGAACTGGTCCAACAAATTCTGTGTCTTCAACAAGTGACTGGTTCTATCTTCTCCCTCTCCTTACTTAGAGTTTGTCTTCGTGAAGTCATTGCCTACTTGTCATACCTGTTTGACTTCATTGCTTGACTACTTTTGTTGATTGGCTTCTCACTATCTTCCATCTTGATCCTACTACCAGGCTGCTATTAATCTTGTACTTTCACGTTATTGCATACTTGACTATGGTTTGCTTGTTGTAGTTTATCTTCCGCTGCATATCAATTAGGTCATTTCTATTGTTTGTCTTTGAAACATCCGTGTTTTGAAGACTTTCCTAAAAATCGCCTATTCACCCCCTCTAGTCGATAACTAGCACTTTCAATTGGTATCAGAGCAAGGTACTCCCTTGTTACGTGTGATTTGGTTTAACCACCGGAGTTTTAGCTATGTCGATCGCAGGGATAATCAAAGTCTCCGCCGCTTGCCCGTGTTCGATGGAACTGACTATCCCTCTTTGGAAGAATAAGATGCGCATGCATCCGCCATTGATGTCGACCTCTGGTATGTCGTCAAGAACGGCGTTCCCAAAAGCTGGTGAAGGTGTCACCCTGGCGATGTCAAGAAGTTCATTCAAGCCGGACTCTCTTGCAAAGAAAATCATCTGTGGTCATCTAACCAAAGGACGGTATGGCCGTGTGAGTGCTCTGGAAACGTCGAAGCTAGTCTGGGACTGGCTATCCAAGGTCAAGGAAGGCGTCTCAACCCAGAGAGATCAAAGGATCAGTGTTCTTCACAACCTCTTCAACCGCTTCAAGAGAAACGACAATGAAAATGTCCAACTCATGTTTGATCGCCTCACTGACATCACAAATGAGCTTCATGCTCTCGGCGCCACTGATATCACCAAGCATGAAATCATCAAGACACTACTGAGATCACTTGACAGCTCTTTTGACACCCTTGCCCTTATGATACAAGAACGCATACGACTTCAAGACACTCGATCCGTCGATATACTTGAGAGGCTCAACACACATGAGTTCCAGCTTTCTAAGAAAAGAGATATCTATGGTCCCAACTATGGCCGAACTCGCGCTTTGAAGGCAAAAGTTGTTTCCTCATCTGAAGAAGAATCTGACTGCGGTTCTAATGATCCTGAAGACATTGGAAAGGAACTTGCTATGCTTGTGAAGAAGTTCCAGAAGTTCACTAGGAAGAAAGGCTTCAGAAAGTCTTCACGATCCAGCTCAAGAAATGATGAACCTTCCACTCATGACTACAAGAAGAGAACATGTCACAAGTGCAAGAAAACTGGGCACTATATCTCTGAGTGTCCACAGTGGGACAATGAGAAGAAGAAGAAGAAGAGAAAGGAATATGATTCTGATGACAAGAAGAAGAAGAAATCTTCAAAGTCTTCTTCCAAGTCCTCATCAAAGTCTTCATCTCATAAGAAGAGCTCATCTGGCAAGGCTCGTGCTTTTGTTGGCAAGGAAATGGATTCAGAGGAGGAGTCTGATTCGAGGAGGTGGAGGTGGAGTCTCAAGAGGAGTCCGACCACAGCGTTGCAAGTCTGGCTTTAGCCACAACCTATGTTGCCAAGTCCATCTTCAACACTGAAGACAATGACTTCCACACCAACGCTGAAGCTGATGACAAGGGCGACCCTGCTCCCACCTACTGCTTCATGGCACGTGGTGCCAAGGTAAAATCACGTGATGCTTACTTTCAAACATCAAGTGAAGATGACTCTGATTGTGAATCCAAACCCAGCTACAAAACACTTGCTAAAATTGCAACCGAACAACAAAGAGCTATGGAACATACTCAAAAACTGTTAGACAAAAGCGATGACACATTGGACGCGGAAATGACACGTTCACAGTCCTTTGTTGAAGACATTAAAAATCTTCATGCTAAGTACCAAGAACTTGAAAGTCGTCATGAAACGCTCTCAACTACTCATGAAAAGATCTCCTATGATTATCTTCAAAGGAAGCAAGAGCTTGAGAAATTGAGAGCGGCTCATGAAGATCTTCAAAAGAGAATGAGTCACTTCGCTCAACGGATCAGTTCGGCTCGAGATAGATTTGAACCACCATGTCTAAAATGTCTTGAGCGTGATATCGCTACCTCATTGCTGAATGTTCAACTGCTGCTCTTTGTTGCATTGTCTTCAACTACTAATGTGGTAACTAACCCCTCTGCGGAGGATACCACCGCTATTCTTGATGAAAATGCTAGGTTGAAGACATTGCTTGAAACAGGATGTATAAAAGTCCGAAAGGGCATCGGACACTTTGCGATGTCCTCAAAAGCGGATTCTGAACCGAAACCCTAGGAAAGAGGGTGTTGGGTTCGAGAGGCAAATGAATGTTGATGGTTCCTCTGAAGCCCGAGCGGTATCCTAAAACCACATGGTTTCTTTGCAAAGGGACCTTCGGTGGATCCATCCACCTTATCTGGCTTTACCGTGCTAACCCTATTATCATTGATGAATCCTTTGATGCAAACTATAAGCTGTTCAAGAATCAGAATGGTGAAGTGTTTGCGGGTATATTGGTACTAAGCGTAGGAATGGACCACCTATGAAGAAGATCTGGGTTCCCAAAAGCTGTCTTGAGAATCTTCCATTGAATGTCATCATGATACCACCAGGAAGAAGACAAACCCGGACATAAGGCGTCATATGGTCCAAAGGCTTCATACTGACAGACGGAGGACTCACTTGAGTCACCCTAACGCCAATGTTTTGCAGGAAACCGTACTCAAATTTATGAATATGAGCGTGTGTCTTCAAACCGCTATGTTCATAGAACTAAGAACTTTTCTCGCTTATTCATATGAGTATCATTCATCTCCTGCAAGGCTATTTGCTAGGGCTCCAAAGCCAAGTTCTCGAGATGTTGCACTTAGACTCATTGCTTCTAAGCCACCCCTCAAGATGTGGGTGGTTAAGAAGAATTAACTCTCTTTTGCAGGAAAGGGTCTCGACCCGAAAATCAAAGGCGTCGATGCTATTCTTTGGGGACCTAAAACATCTTGTAGGGCGCAAGATCAAATGCCCAAATGGTCTCACTATGTATTTTGTTCCTGAATTGTTTGCCATTCATCCTATCAGTCCTAATCTTGATCTGAGCTTCAATAATCCTCTTGTCCGTCAAATGTTTATGCTTCACAATACTCTTGGTGAAGCCTATCCCCCTAACTGTACTATAGGGTATGACACATCATGCTTCAGAATGGATTATGGACAGCGGATGCACTAATCATATGACTAGTGATCGAAGTCTTCTCATGGACTCAACCTTACGTCCATCAGGCAAGAGTCACATCACATTTGCTGACACTGGTAAAAGCAAGGTATTGGGTCTAGGTAGAGTTGCAATCTCAAAGGATCAACACATGGATAAAGTGATGCTTGTTGAATCCCTTGGTTTCAACTTGATGTCAGTCTCAATGCTTTGTGACTTGAACATGATTGTGATATTCGGAAAATATCGTTGCCTTGTACTAATGGAATCTGACAAGTCTCTAGTCTTTGAAGGGTATAGGAAAGATGACCTATACATGGTAGATTTCTCAGCAGGTCCACAGCTTGCCGTATGTCTTCTTGCAAAAGCTTGAATCTTTGGCTCGCATCGGAGGATGGGGCATCTTGGCATGAGGAACTTACACACACTCGCCAAGAAGAAGCATGTCATAGGCATCAAAGGTGTCAAGTTCAAGAAGGATCATTTGTGTGGTGCTGCGAAATTTGGAAAGATGACTAGGGCAAAGCACCCTCGAAGACAATCATGACAACATCTCAACCCTTCGAGCTGTTACACATGGATTTGTTTGGCCCTACTCACTACTCTACCCTCACAACAACTGCTTGTCTCTATGGCTTCGTCATTGTTGATGACTACTCAAGATACACACGGGTGCACATAATTCTCTACAAGACTTAAGTGCAAGATGTCTTCAGACGCTTCACCAATCGAGCAATGAACAATTATGGCGTCAAGATCAAGCATATCAGAAGTGACAACGACCTTAATGAATTCAAGAACACCGGACTTGATCTTTATCTCGATACCATGGGAATCACTCATGAGTTCTCTGCTCCATACACACCTCGGCAAAATGGCATCGTGGAGCACAAGAACAGAACCCTCATTGAGATGGCTCAAACAATGCTCGACGAGTACAAGACACCAAGAAAGTTACGGCACGAAGCTATTGATACAAAGATGTCACGTCATTAACCGTGTTTATATCCATAAGCTTCAACAAAACATCCTATGAGCTCCTTCTTGACAAGAAGCCAAATGTCGCCTACTTGAGTATTTGGGGCTAAGTCTTTGGATCAAGGATCCCCATCACAAGTCAAAATTTGAACCCAAAGCTCACGAAGGCTTCATGCTCGGTTACGGAAAGGACTCACACTCCTACAGAGTCTTCAACCTCTATCACTACAAAATCGTCGAAACTGTGGACGTGCGATTTGATGAAACCAATGGTTCACAAAGAGAGCTGCTGCCAAGTACACTCAACGAAGCTCCGCCCAGCAAATCTATCAAGCTGATGGGAACTGGTGAAATCATGCCTTCTGAAGTACAACCTGAAGAAGAACTTATCATTTCTGCACCTAACCAACCTGAAGACAATGCTCAGTCTGAAGACAATCCTCCCAATGATGACAATGATCAGCATGAGCAAAGTCTTCGTCCAGTTCATCCTCGAGTTGCAAATGAAGTACAGATTGAGAAGATAATTGATAGCATCAATGCACCTGGTCCGCTTACTCGCTCAAGAGCAACACAGCTAGCAAATTTCTGTGGGCACTTTTCCTTTCTGTCAATATCAAAACCCAAGAAAGTTGCTGAAGCCTTTATGGAACCAGAATAGATACAAGCTATGCAAGAAGAACTTCAACAGTTCGAAATGAACAATGTTCGAACTTGTCAAGCGTCGACCCTCGCAAGCATAACATTATTGGCACCAAATGGATATATCGAAACAAGCAAGATGAGCATGGTCAAGTCGTCAGAAACAAAGCACGTCTTGTGGCTCAAGGATATACTCAAGTTGAAGGAATTGACTTCCATGAAACATTTGCTCCTGTAGCTAGGCTTGAAGATATTCGCATACTACTAGCCTATGCTAACCACCACAACATCTTGCTATATCAAATGGATGTGAAGAGTGCATTTCTCAATGGCAAGATTGAAGAAGAAGTATATGTCGCTCAACCACCGGCTTTGAAGATCCAAAACATCCCGATATGGTGTACAAGCTAAATAAAGCAATCATATGGCCTCAAACAAGCTCCTCGCTTTGGCATGATATTTATCAAAGACTTCACGAAGAGCAAAGGCTTCAAACCTGGATCCCTTGAGCCTACACTCTTCACGAAGACATATGATGGTGAACTGTTTGTATGCCAAATATATGTGGATGACATTATCTTCTTTGCACCAACCGTAAGTATAGTGATGAATTTGGATACATGATGCAAGAACAATATCAGATGTCCATGATGGGAGAGCTCAAGTTCTTCCTTGGTCTTCAAATTCGTCATCAAAGGAATGGCATCTTTATATCTCAAGAAAAATACCTCCAAGATTGGAACGCAAGATTGCAAAGGATACACGACGCCAATGCCAGCCAAACACCATCTGGGTCCCGACGACAATGGTAAAGAGTTCGATCAAAAGGTATACCGCTCCATGATTGGTTCCTTACTTTACCTATGTGGATCTAGGCCAGATATTATGCTTAGTGTTTGCATGTGTGCTCGATTCCAAGCGGCACCAAAGGAATCGCATCACTTAGTCGTGAAGCAAATTCTTCGATATTTGGCTCACACCCCAACACTCGGATTATGGTATCCAAAGGGCTCAAAATTTGATTTGGTTGGATTTTCGGATGCTGATTATGCTGGTGACAAGGTGGATCACAAGTCTACATCGTGCACATGTCACTTTGGGACGATCACTTGTCTGTTGGTCTTCAAAGAAGCGTAACTGTATCACTCTCAACCGCTGAATCTGAATACATTGTCTTTGGATCTTGCTGTGCTCAGCTTCTATGGATGAAGCAAACTCTCAAGGACTATGGCATCAATCTGAAACAAGTACCTCTCTTATGCGACAACGAAAGCGCCATCAAGATTGCCCACAATCCAGTCCAGCACTCGAAGACAAAGCACATTGAAATTCGTCATCATTTTCTCAGGGATCATGGCATGAAGAAAGATATTGACATCATTCACGTCAACACTGAAGAGCAATTGGCAGATATCTTCACAAAGCCCTTGGATGAGAAAAGGTTTTGCAAGTTACGGTGTGAGCTAAATATCTTGGAATCCTCAAATGTCCTGTGATCAAGCACACATCCTAACACTTATGCATGTTGATGACTTAGATGTGCAACACACGAGTAAAGTATATCTTCAATCAATGAAGACTTACATTACGAGTGTGAATACATTAACATGGAATTTGACTTGAGCGCCACGATAATTGTGCGCCGTGTCTGCGTCTAATACTTCCTATATGGTGGGTAACGCCACCACCAAATTTCTCTGTTTGAAGTGTTTCACTCATGGCGTTATTTCTGCAATATCTTCGCATTTGATTTGTCTTCAACTTCAACCTATCTTCATGATTTTCTTCACTATGTTGATTTGGTTGCTTTCTGATATATATATCGAAGAATATTGTTCTGTCCTCTACAGCATTCACTTATAGCTATGTCTTCCTAGTTGAATCTTTTGAACTAAGTGAATGTGATCGGACCCTAATCTCTCTATGCTTTCTATCTCAAACTCTATCTGTCCAAATCATATGCATTCTATTGAAACTATAGATATGTCTTCTCTGCGTCCTTGTCAGCAGAAGACACAGAGACAAACTTTAAGTCTGTTTTAAATGTTCATCCTTATTGTTGAAATCCGGAGAAGCCGGAACGACCACCCGATAAACCTGGCGGGCGTGGGAACGTGGGACAACTCAGAGTATGTTGCATGCTTGCCACGTACCCCTCAGATGTGAACCGCCAGGGGCACCTGCATAATTGCGCTGTGCCGCACACCTCCTTATAAATACATGTCCCCTGCGGTAAAGAAAACCCTCTTCCATCTCTTCACGTCATCAAAACCCTAGCGCCACCGCTAGCTCTCGACGACGCCGGCAACGAAGCTCTTAGCTGTCGCGACTTCTCCGACGCCGTCCTCACGCCGGCCGCGAACATCGTCCTCTCCGCCGCCACCGTAGGTGTCCTCCGTCGCCAAGTTAGGGCATGATGGATTGAACTGCTCGGTCTCCTTTTCTTCCCGTCTAGCAGTTCTTCGAGTGGTAAATATAACTCTATTTTTACCATCTTTTTGATCCTCAAAGATTCATCCTTCTTACCAAAATTGGTTTCTGCCTATACAATGTTAGATCTATTCTCATCATCTCATACTGCCTAGTATATTCACTTAAGCTTCACAACTAGTTAGATTCCTCACTTGTACTTATTCACGGATTCGTACAAATCTGGAACCAACTCTCAGCGTATAAGTGAATGTCTTCGCATCATGAGGTCAATGTCTTCAAACTGTTTTATCTTCAAAATCTTCTGAGAATGCATATGACCTCTTCCCCTTGCCTCGCATCTCTAATGCTGTCACGTACATGTCCGTGGGAGAATCCCTTAGTTCTCATAGTCCGCATTCGTTTGCATAATTCTTACAAAGATCAACTTAACTCTCCCGAAGCCAGTTCCTGTTTGTCCAGCAAACGCAAGCCTTTGAAGCCTCTGAACGTATTGAAGCCATTCAGTTTGAAATTCATGGCTGTAGATAAATCAGTTAGGAAGGATGGCAGACATCGTCGTGGGGGAACCTCAAAAGATCTGCCTGATGACCTCGCAGAGCTTTACAAGACAGATCCCGAAGAGAATTACAATGAGCGCAAGACGCGAATCCAATGGATTCGTCGATATTGCGCTGAACAATGGTTCAAGTACAAGTTCGTGACCCAGGAATACACCGAGAAGAATGTATCAAAAGCCCTTGGGGTGATATTCTCTTTCGAGGCCTTCCACCCAAGAACAGGGCTGAAGCTATTGCATAGGGTTTCTATCCTTGTATGGTCCGTGGACCTCAACCTGAGAATGCCGACCCAACGTCATTGCTCTGGTGTCGTGACGATAATATCTTCAAGCGCAATTTCCAGCACGCAAAGGCTTCGACCAAGGAAAACAAGAAGTCATTGGGATTAGACTTCAACCCTGGTCCCTCTGCTCCCCGTGCTGACGGCTCACGTGATGCTGAACCCAATGTCATTGGTCCCTTCTATAGCCTTGATGGCCTCATCACTCACATTGCGGTCCAAGGTGCACAAGTGGATCACTCTGATGACAATGCTGACTCTGATGAAGCCCCAGCTCCTGCTTCTGCTCCTGCTCCAAAGTCGCAGAAGCAAAACAAAGTCAAGGCTTCAAAGTCAGCTGCTCCTCCAAAAGCTTCACGTGTGAAGCCACTAGCCACTGCACCTCCACGAAACCGGTCTTGCGATCGAAGATCAATCCCGTATCTCCAAGAAGACGGAGAAGAAAAAGAAAATTGTCAAGAATACTGAGCGACATCGACTCCTGCTGCCATTCTGCGAGAAGAGCACATTGATCTGTCCAGTGATGAAGATCTTGCAGATGATGCCCTTGAGCAAGTTATTAAGAGCAAAGAAGAAGCAGAAATTTTCAACAATTTGTCTCTCTTTGATGTGGCAATCATCCATCACTTCATTGATGAGTGGTTTGACACCCCAAACATCAGCTTTGAAGATCTGCAACTTCCTATTGGCCTCAGCGTCTCTTTCAATGGCGCCATTGCTTCGAAAGCTAGCTCTTGCTCGATTGCATTGTTGAACTAAAGCATAAGATTGACTATGAGAAGGCTCAGTTCAAGAAGCATATGGCTGCGCTCAGCGTGCAAGATGTCAAAAACTTCAAGATCATGCTGCACGAGCTCAAAGAAGCCTTTCTCAAGAAGCGTGAAGAAGCTAGAGGCTCTCGTGAGCGCATGAAGAGTCTGGCTGACAAGTGTGTGTTAGCCTACAATGAAATTTGAGAAGCGCAAGGCTCTTGGCCGTCTGGCATTGACCCCAGAATGGCTGCAAAGAGGAAGAAGCTATCAACTGATCAATCTGCACCTTCAAGGCGGAAGAACCTCGCATAGTCTTCCCAAGCAGCATGACTGCTCGAAGCCAAAGGTCAGTCAACCGCTTCAATGTAAGAAGGCGAGGGGCTGAGGTGAAGCGGAAAAAGGAAAAATCCTCAAGCCTCCGATGGTGCTCCCTCCAAGAAGAAACTCAAAAGCAAGAAGAATCGGGCTGCTCCCACAGAGCCCTTGGTTGTTGAACCTATTTACGTGATTCGCCCGCATCTGAAATCCAAGAACGACGGATGATAGTTCATGAGCCCGCTTCCACAGAGGCTCATGAAGTCAAGACATTCCAACAGCTTGATCCCACATTTGAAGACATTGGTCATCATGACAATGTTGAAGATGATGAAGTTCTTCCTTAGATCGAACCAAACCCGGTATCATCGCCTGTTCTCACGAACAGCGAACTCATCAGCATTGGTCGTCCTCTGACGCCAATTGCTCAGGATGCATCATGGGCTGATCACCCACAACCAGAAGACTCCCCTAGTACTCCCCAACAACAAGTCACTCCCCAACAACAACAACAAGAAGAAGAGGAAGACTTTGTGGCCCAGCCAACTCCATCTCCAAAGGCGTCGCCGGCATTACGTAGGCTTCGCAAAGGTCAAAGGCCTCAATTACCTCTCTCGAGCGTTCCAGAAGGAGAAGCGCACCACCAACCTGTTGCACGTTAAGTGTTTTCAGAAGCCACTCCAACTATGAATGTCTCCGAGTCTGAAGCCAAAGCTGCTGAAGACAATCCGGCTGCATCAGCCGAAGACACCCAAGAAGAAGAAGAACGTGTCCCTACTCCCCCTGTTATTGAAGAAGTCATTCCTGATATCAACGTGCCAGTGCCCGACCCTCCAGCTCCTCAAGTGGAGGTTGAAAACATTGAGGCTGCCACCTCCAACACCAATGAAGCCAATGACACACCATGGCTGAAGCAAATAGAGCCTGCACCAAATGTGCTGAAGCCAATGAGGCAACTGCTCTCAAGCATCTGGCTGAGCAGCACTGAAGCCTCGATTGTTGCCACGCTCAGTTCCGCCACCAAGGCCCTACACAATTGAGCAAGCATACAACTATGGTCAGCTAATCACAAGAAGATGGCTGCTCGTCCCTCCGCCTCATGCCTCTGGTCCTCGGTTTGAATATCATGTTGGGCATAGGCCTACGGTCCGAGAAACCAAAGCCAAGACCTGCCAAGGTTCCCGAGCACTGCCACCTCTCTGAGGTCTTTCAATGCAAATGGCTTCAAAGCCCACAACACTTTCTTTGACAGAGCAAAGAACCCCTACACAAGGCCAAGGATATCATCTGACCGTTTCTGGAGCTATCAGCAATGAAGCTATTACTCCTGCGTTCTGTATGATCAAGGGCGCATTCTCCCTCATATGCGCCTCGACACTGATCAAGGGCGCATTCTCCCTCATATGTGCCTCGACACTGAAGCCATTGCTGTACTGCCGTGCTTAGAAGAAGCACTTGACTGCTTTCGAGATGCAAGTCTGCTCGGCTTCAGAATGCATAAAGAACACTTTGGAATGAAGAACTTTTGCTTCAATTCTATGCTACCCTCCACATCATGGCTACTACAAAGATACGAAGACATGGGTTTTTGAGTGGATGACAGAAATGTTCTTCATGAAGCCAAAGCTCTTGGCGTCATTGAGCTCACAGGCCTACCCACTCCCGGAGAGCTGTTTGAACACAGTTGCCAACTCCACCGCGATGCACTTTGGAGAGCATCTTTCATAAGCCGAGCCCAACATGAGTCGGATGTTGAGCATGATGAAGCCTCGCCACATGACGCTGAATACCCTCAGAATTCTTTGTTGATGACCTTGAGTATCTGCCTCGTACAATATATCACATCATCGAGTAACTCTATGGCCTATCAAAGGGCATTCATCATCTGCAAAACTTGAAGGAGCCATGAAGACATTGGTCTTTTACATCCTCAATGGCATCAACTTCAGTACGCAAGAATTCTTCATCCGACAATTGGCTGCGTCTGGATCTGATCTTTTTGGTCTGAGATTTTATGCTCCGTGGGTTATGCGCCTCATCAAGATGCACTCTGCTATCAACTATCAGCCCTCTGCTCGCAATCATCTGATCTTTCTACCAGAGGTTGATATGTCAGTTGAAGCCATATACCCTGAGCCTGCCAAGAAGCCTCTTTGTCTTCAAAATGCAGATCACCATAGCTTCTCTCAACCCATGGAAGGCGTCTAAGCAGTATCTCGTGTCTATCCTCTGGCTGGGAACACTCGCCCCGCCTCACTGCGGCGCAGATCGAAGCTACCGAGAGCACTATTGGCCAAAGACCCGTGAAGCGCTCGCATCCTCAATGATCAAGAACTTCTTGTCGCCGCGCCGAAACAAGATAAGCATCACTTCGGCTCAGCGACAAATGCAAAGCCTCTTGGTGGACGTCAATCGCATTGAAACCTTGCCACCAAGAATGCTTTTGTCACTCATGAGACACGTCGTCGATCATGGAAGAGTTTGACCCTGCCGATCTTTGAAGCAGATCTTCAAGACGATGGCTTCACTGAACGCTTCAAGTTTGACTCCACTCCTCCACGGAATGCAGTCCTACGACGGACTCCATCACTTGAAGACTCTGACTATTCTTCCTCCGCGGCAACTGTCAATGCTAGAGTGATCAATGATGAAGACGATGCTACTTCACCGCCCCCTACTTCTGCACGCATCGACACTGTACCAAGTTCGTCTGCACCGCCAAACAACCATGACAACCCTGCTGCTTCACCTTCTCCTGATGAAAGCGAGTAGATTCTCTATGTCTTCAAACCTTTTTGGTCCTTACTGACAAAAGGGGGAGAAGCATATGAGTTTGATAGTCTTCAAGCGGGTTCATAAGGGCGGTTGCATAATATTTTGCCTAGTGTTTACAACTCTCGCTTTTGATACATTTGGTTCTTTGAGTTGTAACACTTAAACTCGATGGTCGCCCGCTACTTATTTGCTTTACTCTGGTGCGATGATAAATTCCGCATGTGCGATGATAACTTCCGCACTTAGATCATTCTGCAGACGTCCACTTTTCATTATGCATGTCATTCTCTTAGTTATATCATTTCATGCATGATGAATTATCTTCATAAGTTGAAGAGGATCTTGTCACGCCCAAGATGCGACCCTATCCTAAAGGAACTCGAAGGTCCCACCAAGGATAGAAGCGCATCTTGAAGACGCTTTTGCAAGGTGGATATCATTACATCAACATTACATAATAGTGGGGATACCTCCAATACATACAATGTCACATGAATACATCAATACAACATACAAGATCAACATCGACTATGGATGAAACATAAGCGAAACTCAAACAATATCCACCACCTTTAGCCCAGCGCCGACACAGAGCCTATCCCCTGATCGAATAAGAAGCGAAGAAGAACTCCAAAACAAGCAAACATCGCTCTCGCGCCATGATCATCGCATAACCTGTACACAACTGTTGGTGTAGTAATCATGAGCCACGAGGACTCAAAGAATCCCATTACCATGGGTATCAAGACTAGCAAAACTTAATGGGTAAGGAAGGGGTAAAGTGGTGAGGTTGCAGCAGCGACTAAGCATGTATGGTGGCTAACATACGCAAATGAGAGCGAGAAGAGAAACAAAGGAACGGTCGTCAACTAGTAATGATCAAGAAGTGATCCTGAACTCCTACTTACGTCAGACATAACCCAGAAACCGTATTCTCCTCTCGATCAACCCCGAAAAGAGACACTCACGGTTACGCTGCGGTTGGTGTATTTTAGAAGAGTTTACTTCAAGTTTACTACAACCGGATATTAACAAATTCCCATCTGCCACATAACCGCTGGCACGACTCTCGAAAGTTTATACCTGCAGGGGTGTCCCAACAGCCCATGATAAGCTCTCGCGATCAACGAAGGATATTCCTTCTCCCGGAAGACCCGATCAGTCTCGAGAATCCGGCTACAAGACATTTCGACAGTAATAAAACAAGACCAGCCAAGCCGCCCGATGTGCCGACAAATCCCGATAGGAGCTGCACATATCTCGTTCTCAGGGCAACACCGGATGAGACTAGCTACGAGTAAAACCAACCCTCAAGTTGCCCCAAGGTGGCCCTGCAGGCAGCTCGGTTCAAACCAGCACTTAGAGAAGCACTGGCCCGGGGGGGCTAAATAAAGATGACCCTTGGGTTGGCCGACCCAAGGGAAGGGTATAGGTGGTGGTGAGGCAAATGGTAAAACCAAGGTTGGGCCTTGCTAGAGGAGTCTTATTCAAAGCGAACTGTCAAGGGGGTCCCATAAATCACCCAACCGCGTTAGGGACGCAAAATCCGGGAACATAATACCGATATGACGGAAACTAGGGCGGCAAGAGTGGAACAAAACACCAGGCAAAAGGCCGAGCCTTCCACCCTTTACAAAATATATAGATGCATTAATAATATAAGAGATATTGTGATATCCCAACATAAACATAATCCAACATGGAGCAATCTTCATCTTCACCTACAACTAGAACGCTATAAGAGGGGCTGAGCAAAAGCGGTAACATAGCCAAACAACGGTTTGCTGGGAAGGTGACAACGAGTTAGAGGTTCATGGCAATTTGGGAGGCTTGAGCAGCAAGTGATAGGTAGCGCAACATAGCGAAAGAACGAAGCAACTAGCATAGCAATGATAGTAATGAGATCCAAGGCGACGGTCATCTTGCCTGAAATCCCGCAAGGAAGAAGAACGAGTCCATGAAGAAGACGAACGGAAGTAGTCGAACGAATCCTCACAATCGCAACATTATCGGAACTAAGAAACAACACCGGAAAGAAACAAACAACATGGTAAATGCACAAGCATAAACATGGCATGATGCACAAACAAGTATGATGCATGTCCGGTTTGAAGAGCATGGCATGGCAAAGTGCAACAAACGATGCTACAAGTTAAGTGGAGCTCGATATGCGACGAGTTGCATATCGACGAAACACCACATGCAATTATTTAGTTTGATCTCGTTATAAGCTACTCAACAATATTAAATGTTGTTAAACATGGCAAGGGGTGAAGCATAAATAAACTATCTATTTAGGCAAGTTTAAATGAGGCCGGAAATAACAAACAACAATTCCGGAAAATCCTCATGTGCATATTTCGAATTTGCTACTGTTCTGTCCTAAAACATATTTTATTGTTGTTAAACAGGAAAATAAACTGCACCATGTTAAACTAGGCATTTTTCCACCCCGTTTACATATAAAGTTTATTTAAAATGGAGCTACAGTTATTTAGTTATGAAATAAATCATTTTAACATATTATTCGAGCAAAATTAAACAAACAGCATTTTAAGCATTTTAAACATGGATGAAAGTGGCATATTATTAATCTACACAAATTTCTGAGCATTATACATATTTAATACATTTTAATCCGATGCACGGTTCATGAGTTATTAGATGCATGAACATAAGGGTTTTCTGCAAAAACTGTAATACACTGGATAATGTTAAATTCGCAGCAGTAAAAAAACACATGCGGGCTGAATTAGAGCACAACTGGGCCAACAGAGATGGATTGGGTGGTGGCTCACATTGGGCCTGAGGCCGGATCTGGAGTTGGGCCGGTGAGGAGCTGGAGCAGGCTGGCGCGCTGGGCCTTGAGGCGTTGCGGCTGGCGCGGGTCACGGTCAACGCTGGGGACGAGCGAGACGCTGCTGCTCTCGTTCCTAAAGAACAGAAACAGCAGCACCATGGCGATGGAGAAGAAGCCGGCAGGGGGGTCCTGGCGGCGGGGTCGGCAGGAACCGGCCGGAACGGGCAGAACGGAGCGCGGGGAGGCGCCTGGGTTCAGATCCGGCAAGAGGAGGCGTGGATCGGATCCCCAAGCGGCGGAACATGCTACAAGGCCATGGCGGAAACTGTTGCCTGAAGAAAATACAGAGGGGAGATCAGAGAGAGACAGAGAAAGAACTAGAGGGAGGGAGAGCACGGGGAAAGAGAGGGGTGGCGCTCATTTGCTCTTGGGCCAGGTGGCCGGCAGCACAACACCAGGTCTGGAGCGAGACGAGGCGGCGATGGCCTGGACGAGGAGGAGGCCGTGGACGAAGGACAACGACGGCTTGAGGCACCTGGGACGCCCATGCAGAGGAGTTCGAGCATCGGGCTTGCGAGAGGCCCGGTGAGGACGAGGTCTGAAGCAGGGCGCTAGGGTTGAGTGGACACGGGCACGGGAGGAGAGGAGGAGGTTGACGATGATGTTGCTGTTGCTGTCATCTGCGGCGGCGAGCTTCGGCTCGAGGAGGGAAACGGGGTCACGGCAAAGGGAGGCTGCAGGAGACTGCGAGGACGGCGCGGCAGGGAAGGGGAGCAGCGCGGCTGCCGGTGTCGGGGACGAGCGGGAGGAGGGCCTCGGGCCTGCTGCTACTGGTGGATGGCGGGGACGGCATGAGGTGGGAGGCGGCAGGGAGCTCCTCTCTGGCTCATGACGAGGAACGGGAGGTCTGTGGGCTGTGGTGGTTGGATTGGCAGGGGAGATCGAGCAGAGGAGTGGCGGCTGCGGGAAATCGAGGAGAAGCTGGAGGCTTGGCTGTCCCGATCGGGAAGGAGGAGGCTGGTAGGTTGAGGATGGATCCCGAGGGGGATTTGGTAGAGAGTGGCGGCGAGCAGGAGGATGGATGGGACATCTTCCCTAGAAACTAGGGTTGCACACTATATATAGCAAAACAGATAAGTTTAGGGAGGTAAGGTCTCTCCGATCATAATCGGATGGTCCGGGATAAAAATGTTAGGGAAGTCCGAACAAAGAGCCGAAGATATTTACGGATGATCCGGACCCATCGGTCACGAATGCCCGGGTCTGGTTCAGGACAACTTTCGGACGCGCACGAGGGGTCTGAGAGAGACTCTGGTTTAGGCAAGAGGGAAAACGAAGAACAAGGTTGGTCTCGAAACGGTCAACGAAAGCAAGGGGGACGCGACAACTACGAACGAATGCAAGTTTTATGAAAAACATGCGGATGCAATGCGCATGATGCTATGAGATGAGATGCATGACATGAACAAAATGCAACACAAAAGACAAAAACCCAACCACGAAGGAAATAACATATCACATCTCCGGAAAAGGCAAGAGTTGGAGTTACGAATATGGAAAATTGTATCCGGGGCGTTACAGATCTCCACAAGTACAACCTGCCATGTGCATTTACATTCCAAAAGCAAACTACTTATATGCACATCTTCAGGGGGAGCCTTTGCAACTTATGAAGACAATTCCCTATCCTTTACAATTTCACATACTTTATCCCCGTTGAAAACTTCAACCAGTTTGTCATCAATCACAAAAAGGGGAGATTGTAAGTGCATCTAGTGCCACCCCTAGTTGGTTTTGGAGTATTGACGACAAATGTGGTTGAGGACTAATGCGTTTGTGAGAATTGCAGGATAAGCGCAGTAGTGTCCCCATTGATTCGGTTTACCTACCGGAGATGACCCCTAAAATGTATGAAGACATTGGCGGCAATGGTGGCATGTGAAGATATTCACATTGAAGACTATGACATGAGAAGACATTGAGTGAAGACTATGGAGCGCCAAGATCGTGTCGTTCGTTGTTTCCTTTTCTTCTTTGTTGAGTCATAGGAACCACCGTCTTTGTTAAGTGGGGTCCAAGTGATCAAAGTCGAATGGTGAAGTGATGCTCAACCCAAATCCTATGTCTTCGACGAAGACAATGAGAGCAAAACTTATCCAGAGCTGGATGAGTCAGCTTTTCTTGTAGCCCAAGTAAAGTTGCCGTGTGTGTTTGAAATCGACCGTTGGAACACGTGTCGGTTCCTTAGTGACCTGAGGTCATTTCGGACATATCGATTCGGGTTGCCTAGTGGCTATAAATAGCCCATCCCTACACCATAAATTGGTGGCTGCTCAGAGTTAGTGCACGACTTTTGTCGTTTGAGAGCAACCCACCTCGAAGCCTTTGAGAGAGAGAAATCCTTGCGAGGACAAATCCCAAACACCCAGAGCCAAAGAGTGTTAGGCATCACTGAAGTCTTTCTGTCTGCGTGACCTGAAGACTTATTACACTTGAGGACTGTGAATCTGTTGGGGAACGTTGCAGAAAATTAAAATTTTTCCTACGGTTTCACCAAGATCCATCTATGAGTTCATCTAAGCAACGAGTCATGGGAGAGAGATTGCATCTACATACCACTTGTAGATCGCGTGCGGAAGCGTTCAAGGGAACGGTGATGATGGAGTCGTACTCGCCGTGATTCGAATCACCGATGACCAAGTGCCGAACGGACAGCACCTCCGCGTTCAACACACGTACGGAGCAGACGGCGTCTCCTCCTTCTTGATCCAGCAAGGGGAAGGAGAGGTTGAGGAAGAAGGCTCCAGCAGCAGACGACGGCGTGATGATGGTGGAGAGGCAAGATACTCGGCTGAGGCTTCGCCAAGCACTCAGCGGAGGAGGAGAGGTGTTGGGAGGGAGGATGCGCCTTGGATCAGGTGTTCAGCCTCCCTCGCCCCTCTATTTATAGGGGAAGGGAAGGGGCGGCCCCTCTAGATGAGATCTAGAGGGGCGGCGAGGGGGGCTTGCCCCCCAAGCAAAGGCGCCCCCACTAGGGTTCCCCCCAACCCTAGGCGCATGGGCCCAAGGGGGGGCGCCCAGCCCTCCAGGGGCTGGTTCCCTGCCCCTTGCGGCCCATGAGGCCCTCCGAGAGGGGTGGCCCCTCCCGGTGGACCCCCGGAACCTCTCTGGTGGCCCCGGTACAATACCGATATGCCCCCGAAACTTTCCGGTGTCCGTATGACAACTTCCCATATATAAATCTTCACCTCCGGACCATTCCGGAACTCCTCGTGACGTTCGGGATCTCATCCGGGACTCCGAACAACATTCGGTAATCACATACAAGTCTTCCTAATAACCCTAGCGTTCTAGAACCTTAAGTGTGTAGACCCTACGGGTTCGGGAGACATGCATACATGACCGAGACGACTCTCCGGTCAATAACCAACAGCGGGATCTGGATACCCATGTTGGCTCCCACATACTCCTCGATGATCTCATCGGATGAACCACGATGTCGAGGATTCAAGCAACCCCGTATACTATTCCCTTTGTCAGACGGTATGTTACTTGCCCGAGATTCGATCGTCTGTATCCCAATACCTCGTTCTATCTCGTTACGGCAAGTCACTTTACTCATACTTGTAATGCATGATCCCGTGACTAGACACTTGGTCACTTTGAGCTCATTATGATGATGCACTACCGAGTGGGCCCGGTGATACCTCTCCGTAACACGGAGTGACAAATCCGATCTCGATCCGTGTCAACCCAATGTACACTTTCGGAGATACCTGTAGTGCACCTTTATAGTCACCCGATTCGTTGTGACGTTTGTTACACCCAAAGCACTCCTTCGGCATCCTGGAGTTACACGATCTCATGGTCTAAGGAAATTTTACTTGACATTGGAAAATCTCTATCAAAACGTACTATACGATCTTGTGCTATGCTTAGGATTGGGTCTTGTCCATCACATCATTCTCCTAATGATGTGATCCCGTTATCAACGACATCCCATGTCCATAGTCAGGAAACCATGACTATCTGTTGATCAACGAGCTAGTCAACTAGAGGCTCACTAGGGACATGTTGGGGTCTAAGTATTCACACGTGTATTACGATTTCCGGATAATACAATTATAGCATGAATAAAAGACAATTATCACGAACAAGGAAATATAATAATAATCCTTTTATTATTGCCTCTAGGGCATATTTCCAATAGTCTCCCACTTGCACTAGAGTTAATAATCTAGTTAGATTGTGATGAATCGAACACCCATAGAGTTCTGGTGTTGATCATGTTTTGCCCGCGGAAGAGGTTTAGTCAATGGATCTGCGACATTCAGATCCGTATGCACTTTGCAAATTTCTATGTCTCCATCTTGAACATTTTCATGAATGGAGTTGAAGCGATGCTTGATGTGCCTGGTCTTCTTGTGAAACACAGGCTCCTTGGCAAGTGCAATAGCTCCAGTGTTGTCACAGAAGAGTTTGATTGGCCCCGACGCATTGGGTATGACTCCTAGGTCGGTGATGAACTCCTTCACCCAAATTGCTTCATGCGCTGCCTCCGAGGCTGCCATGTACTCTGCTTCACACGTAGATCCCGCCACGACGCTCTGCTTGCAGCTGCACCAGCTTACTGCTCCACCATTCAACATATACACGTATCCGGTTTGTGACTTAGAGTCATCCAAATCTATGTCGAAGCTAGCGTCGACGTAACCCTTTACGACGAGCTCCTCGTCACCTCCATAAACGAGAAACATGTCCTTTGTCCTTTTCAGGTACTTCAGGATATTCTTGACCGCTGTCCTCAACTATGCGATCCGGGCCTTAAACCGTGTAACCTCCAAAACCTGGAAGTGTTCCTTGCCGGGATTACTTTGGTACCTTCCTACCAAACTTATGACAAGGTTTACATCAGGTCTGGTACACAGCATGGCATACATAATAGATCCTATGGCCGAGGCATAGGGGATGACGCTCATCTCTTCTTTATCTTTTGCTGTGGTCGGGCATTGAGCCGAGCTCAATCTCACACCTTGCGCATCTGTGCAATAACCCTTTCTTGGACTGATCCATTTTGAACTTCTTCAAAATCTTATCAAGGTATGTGCTTTGTGAAAGACCTATGAGGCGTCTCGATCTATCTCTATAGATCTTGATGCCTAATATATAAGCAGCTTCTCCAAGGTCCTTCATTGAAAAACTTTTATTCAAGTAGGCCTTAATGCTGTCCAAGAGTTCTATATCATTTCCCATCAAAAGTATGTCATCTACATATAATATGAGAAATGCTACAAAGCTCCCACTCACTTTCTTGTAAACGCAGGCTTCTCCATAAGTTTGCATAAACCCAAACGCTTTGGTCATCTCATCAAAGCGAATGTTCCAACTCCGAGATGCTTGCACCAGCCCATAAATGGATCACTGGAGCTTGCATACCTTGTTAGCATTCTTAGGGTCGACAAAACCTTCCGCTGCATCATATACAACTCTTCCTTAAGATAACCGTTAAGGAATGCCGCTTTTGACGTCCATCTGCCATATCTCATAATCATAGTATGCGGCAATTGCTAACATGATTCGGACGGACTTAAGCTTCGCTACGGAGAGAAAGTCTCATCGTAGTCAATCCCTTGAACTTGCCGATAACCCTTAGCGACAAGTCGAGCTTTATAGATGGTGACATTACCATCCGCGTCCGTCTTCTTCTTAAAGATCCATTTGTTTTCTATCGCTCGCCGATCATCGGGCAAGTCTGTCAAAGTCCATACTTTGTTTTCATAATGGATCCTATCTCGGATTGCATGGCTTCAAGCCATTTGTTGGAATCCGGGCCCGCCATCGCTTCTTCATAGTTCGAAGGTTCACCGTTGTCTAACAACATGATTCCCAGGACAGGGTTTCCATACCACTCTGGTGTGGAACGTGTCCTTGTGGACCTCTGAGTTCAAGAGCAACTTGATCCGAAGTACCTTGATCATCATCATTAATTTCCTCTCCGGTATGTGTAGGCACCACAGAACATTTTCCTGAGCTGCACTACTTTCCGTTCAAGAGGTAGTACTTCATCGAGTTCTACTTTCCTCCCACTTACTCCTTTCGAGAGAAACTCTTTTTCGAGAAAGGATCCGTTCTTGGCAACAAAGATCTTGCCTTCGGATCTAAGGTAGAAGGTATACCCAATGGTTTCCTTAGGGTATCCTATGAAGACGCATTTTTCCGACTTGGGTTCGAGCTTTTCGAGTTGAAGTTTCTTGACATAAGCATCGCATCCCCAAACTTTTAGAAACGACAGCTTAGGTTTCTTCCCAAACCATAATTCATACGGTGTCGTCTCAACGGATTTAGACGGTGCCCTATTTAAAGTGAATGTAGCTGTCTCTAGAGCGTATCCCCAAAATGATAGCGGTAAATCGGTAAGAGACATCATAGATCGCACCATATCCAATAGAGTGCGATTACGACGTTCGGACACACCGTTACGCTGATGTGTTCCAGGCGGCGTGAGTTGTGAAACGATTCCACATTTCCTTAAGTGTGTACCAAATTCTTGACTTAAATATTCTCCTCCACGATCTGATCGTAAGAATTTTATTTTTCGGTCACGTTGATTCTCCACCTCATTCTGAAATTCCTTGAACTTTTCAAAGGTCTCAGACTTGTGTTTCATCAAGTAGATATACCCATATCTACTTAAGTCGTCTGTGAGAGTGAGAACATAACGATATCCTCCGCGAGCCTCAACTCTCATTGGACCGCACACATCGGTATGTTTGATTTCCAATAAGTTGGTTGCTCGCTCCATTGTTCCGAGAACGGAGTCTTGGTCATTTTGCCCATGAGGCATGGTTCACATGTGTCAAATGATTCATAATCGAGAGACTCTAAAAGTCCATCGACCGAGCTTCTTCATGCGTTTGACACCAATGTGACCAAGGCGGAAGTGCCACAAGTATGTGGGACTATCGTTATCAACTTTACATCTTTTGGTATTCACACTATGAATATGTGTAATATTACGTTTGAGATTCATTAAGAATAAACCATTGACCATCAGAGCATGACCATAAAACATATCTCTCATATAAATAGAACAACCATTATTCTCGGATTTAAATGAGTAGCCATTTCACATTAAACGAGATCCTGATACAATGTTCATGCTCAAACTTGGCACTAAATAACAATTATTGAGGTTTAAAACTAATCCCGTAGGTAAATGCAGAGGTAGCGTGCCGACGGTGATCACATCGACCTTGGAACCATTCCCGACGCGCAAGCCGTCACCTCGTCCTTCGCCAGTCTCCGTTTATTCCGCAGCTCCTGCTGTGAGTTACAAATATGAGCAACGACATCGGTATCAAATACCCAGGAGTTACTACGAGTACTGGTAAGGTACACATCAATTACATGTATATCAAATATACCTTTAGTGTTGCCAGCCTTCTTGTCCGCGAAGAATTTGGGGCAGTTCCGCTTCCAGTGACCCTTCCCTTTGCAATCAAAGCACTCTGTCTCAGGCTTGGGTCCATTCTTTGACTTCTTCCCGGCAACTTGCTTGCAGGCGCGGCAACATCTCTTTGCCGTCCTTTTGAAGTTCTTCTTACCCATGCCCTTTTTGAACTTAGTGGTTTTATTGACCATCAACACTTGATGTTCTTTCTTGATTTCAACCTCTCACGACTTCAAAGATTGAGAATACTTCAGGAATGGTCTTCACCATCCCGGCATATTGTAGTTCATCACAAAGCTCTTGTAGCTTGGTGGGAGCGACCGGAGGATTCTGTCAATGACCGCCTCGTCAGGAGGTTAATGTCCACGGGACAAAGGTGTTGTGCAACCTGACATTTTGAGTATGTGCTCACCGACAGAACTGTTTTCTCCATCTTACAACTATAGAACTTGTCGGAGACTTCATATCTCTCGACCGGGCATGAGCTTGGAAAACCATTTTCAGCTCCTCGAACATCTCATATGCTCCGTGTTGCTCAAAACGCTTTTGGAGCCCCGGTTCTAAGCTGTAAAGCATGCCGCCTTTGAGCGAGGGAGTAATCATCAAGACGAGACTGCCAAGCATTCATAATGTCTTGGTTCTGCAGGATGGGTGCTTCACCTAGCGGTGCTTCTAGGACATATTGTTTCTTGGCTGCTATGAGGATGATCCTCGGGTTCGGACCCGATCCGAATAGTTGCTGCCATCATCTTTTAGCTTGGTTTTCTCTAGGAACGCGTTGAAGTTCATGGTGACATGAGCGTTGGCCATTTGATCTACGGTGACATTTTGCAAAGATTTTAGACTAATGTTCATGATAATTAAGTTCATCTAATCAAATTATTTAATGAACTCCCACTCAGATTTGACATCCCTCTAGTCATCTAAGTGTTACATGATCCGAGTCGACTAGGCCGTGTCCGATCATCACATGAGACGGACTAGTCATTGTCGGTGAACATCTCCATGTTGATCGTATCTTCCATACGACTCATGTTCGACCTTTCGGTCTCTTGTGTTCCGAGGCCATGTCTGTACATGCTAGGCTCGTCAAGTTAACCCTAAGTGTTTTGCATGTGTAAAACTGTCTTACACCCATTGTATGTGAACGTAAGGATCTATCATACCCGATCATCACGTGGTGCTTCGAAGCAGCGAACTTTAACTTAGCGGTGCAGTTAGGGGAAAACTTTCTTGAAATTATTATAAGGGATCATCTTATTTACTACCGCCGTACTAAGTAAACAAGATGCATAAAACATAATAAACATCACATGCAATTATATAAAGTAGTGACATGATATGGCCAATATCATATAGCTCCTTTGATCTTCATCTTGAGGCTCCATGATCATCTTGTCACCGGCATGACACCATGATCTCCATCATCATGATCTCCATCATCGTGTCTCCATGAAGTTGCTCGCCAACTATTAATTCTACTACTATGGCTAACACGTTTAGCAATAAAGTAAAGTAATTTACATGGCGTTGAATCAATGACGCGCAGGTCACACAATAATTAAGACAACTCCTATGGCTCCTGCCGGTTGTCATACTCATCGACATGCAAGTCGTGATTCCTATTACAAGAACATGATCTCATACATCACAATATATCATTCATCATTCATCACAACTTCTGGCCATATCACATCACATGACAATTGCTGCAAAAACAATTTAGACGTCCTCTAATTGTTGTTGCATCTTTTACGTGGCTGCAATTGGGTTCTAGCAAGAACGTTTTCTTACATATGAATAAACACAATTTGATTTTGAAAACTTCTATTTACCCTTCATAAGGACCCTTTTCATCTAATCCGCTCCAACTAAAGTAGGAGAGACAGACACCCGCTAGCCACCTTATGCAAGTAGTGCATGTCGATTCGGTGGAACCTGTCTCACGTAAGCGTCGTGTAAGGTCGGTCCGGGCGCTTCATCCCACAATACCGCTGAAGCAAGAAAAAGACTAGTAGCGGCAAGCAAGTTGACAAAATCTACGCCCACAACAAAATTGTGTTCTACTCGTGCAATAGAGAACTACGCATAGACCTAGCTCATGATGCCACTGTTGGGGAACGTTACAGAAAATTAAATTTTTTCCTATGGTTTCAGCAAGATCCATCTATGAGTTCATCTAAGAAACGAGTCATGGGAGAGAGATTGCATCTACATACCACTTGTAGATCGCGTGCGGAAGCGTTCAAGGGAACGGTGATGATGGAGTCGTACTCGCCGTGTGCCGAATGGACAGCACCTCCGCGTTCAACACACGTACGGAACGGACGACGTCTCCTCCTTCTTGATCCAGCAAGGGGGGAGGAGAGGTTGAGGAAGAAGGCTCCAGCAGCAGCACGACGGCGTGATGAAGGTGGAGAGGCAAGATACTCGGCAGGCTTCGCCAAGCACTCAACGGAGGAGGAGAGGTGTTGGGGAGGAGGGCTGCGCCTTGGATCAGGTGTTCAGCCTCCCTCACCCCTCTATTTATAGGGGAAGGGGAAGGGGCGGCCCCTCTAGATGAGATCTAGAGGCGGCGGCCGAGAGGGGCTTGCCCCCCAAGCAAAGGCGCCCCACTAGGGTCCCCAACACTAGGCGCATGGGCCCAAGGGGCGCCCAGCCTCCAGGGGCTGGTTCCCTGCCCCTGCGGCCCATGAGGCCCTCCGAGAGGGGTGGCCCCTCGGTGGACCCCGGAACCTCTCCGGTGGCCCCAGTACAATACCGATATGCCCCGAAACTTTCCGTGTCCGTATGACAACGTCCCCTATATAAATCTTCACCTCCTGACCATTCCGACACTCCTCGTGACGTCCGGGATCTCATCCGGGACTCCGAACAACATTCGTTAATCACTTACAAGTCTTCCTGATAACCCTACGTCACCGAACCTTAAGTGTGTAGACCCTACGGGTTCGGAGACATCTGGAACATGACCGAGACGACTCTCCGGTCAATAACCAACATCGGGATCTGGATACCCATGTTGGCTCCCACATACTCCTCGATGATCTTATCGGATGAACCACGATGTTGAGGATTCAAGCAACCCCGTATACTATTCCCTTTGTCAAACAGTATGTTACTTGCCCGAGATTCGATCGTCGGTATCCCAATACCTTGTTCAATCTCGTTACTGGCAAGTCACTTTACTCGTACCGTAATGCATGATCCCGTGACCAGACACTTGGTCACTTTGAGCTCATTATGATGATGCACTACCGAGTGGGCCCAGTGATACCTCTCCGTAACACGGAGTGACAAATCCAGTCTCGATCCGTGTCAACCCAATGTACACTTTCGGAGATACCAGAGTGCACCTTTATAGTCACACGATTACGTTGTGACGTTTGGTACACCCAAAGCACTCCCTACGGTATCCGGGAGTTACATGATCTCATGGTCTAAGGAAAAGATACTTGACATTGGAAAAGCTCTAGCAAAAGCGAACTACGATCTTGTGCTATGCTTAGGATTGGGTCTTGTCCATCACATCATTCTCCTAATGATGTGATCCCGTTATCAACGACATCCAATGTCCATAGTCAGAAACCATGACTATCTGTTGATCAACGAGCTAGTCAACTAGAGGCTCACTAGGGACATGTTGTGGTCTAAGTATTCACACATGTATTACGATTTCCGGATAATACAATTATAGCATGAATAAAAGACAATTATCACGAACAAGGAAATATAATAATAATCCTTTTATTATTGCCTCTAGGGCATATTTCCAACAGAATCCTCCAGCCGGATAGGCGTCGCGTTCTGAGCATCCAAGAGTCATTGTGGATTGCCGGTGAACGCAGTCTGTGAAGGTTCGGAAGTCTGCCTTGAAGACTTACCAGAGTGATTGGGCGAGGACTGTGTGTCCTTAGCTCATGGGGAATAAGGTGAAGACGCGGTCTTCTAAGTTGAATCTCAGCCTCCCTAACCAGATGTACAGTTGCCACAAAGAATCGGAACTGGGTCCAACAAATCTGTGTCTTCAACAAGTGACTCGGTTCTATCTTCTCCCTCTCCTTACTTAGAGTTTGTCTTCGTGAAGTCATTGCCTATTTGTCATACCTGTTTGACTTCATTGCTTGACTACTTTTGTTGATTGGCTTCTCACTATCTTCCATCTTGATCCTACTACCAAGCTGCTATTAGTCTTGTACTTTCACGTTATTGCATACTTGACTATGGTTTGCTTGTTGTAGTTTATCTTCCGCTGCATATCAATTAGGTCATTTCTATTGTTTGTCTTTGAAACATCCGTGTTTTGAAGACTTCCCGAAAAATCGCCTATTCACCCCCTCTAGTCGATAACTAGCACTTTCACACGCCCACTTAGTTTCTTTTATTGAGCTCTCATGCATTTATAGCTCTAGTGCATCCGTTGCATGGCAATCCCTACTCCTTGCATTAACATCAATCGATGGGCACTCCATAGCCCGTTGATTAGCCGCGTTGATGTGAGACTTTCTCCTTTTTTGTCTTCTCCACATAACCCCCATCATTATATTCTATTCCACCCATAGTGCTATATCCATGGCTCACGCTCATGTATTGCATGAAGGTTGAAAAAGTTTGAGATTACTAAAGTATGAAACAATTGCTTGGCTTGTCATTGGGGTTGTGCATGATGAGAGCATTCTTGTGTGACGAAAATGGAGCATGACTAAACTATATGATTTTGTAGGGATGAACTTTCTTTGGCCATGTTATTTTGAGAAGACATAATTGCTTAGTTAGTATGCTTGAAGTATTATTACTTTTATGTCAATATTAAAATTTTATCTTGAATCTTTCAGATCTGAATATTCATACCACAATTAAGAGGGTTACATAAAGAAATTATGCCAAGTAGCATTCCGCATCAAAAATTCTGTTTTTATCATTTACCTACTCGAGGACGAGTAGGAATTAAGCTTGGGGATGCTTGATACGTCTCCAACGTATCTATAATTTTTTATTGCTTCATGCTATATTATATTCTGGTTTGGATGATCAATGGGCTTTGTTATACACTTTTATATTATTTTTGGGACTAACCTATTAACCGGAGGCCCAGCCCAAATTGCTGTTTTTTTTGCCTATTTCAGAGTTTCACAGAAAAATAATATCAAACGGTGTCCAAACGGAATGAAACCTTCGGGAACGTGATTTTCGGAACAAACGTGATCCAGAAGACTTGGAGTCTACGTCAAGAAATCAACCAGGGAGCACAAGGAAGGGGGGCGCGCCCTCCACCCTCATGGGGCCCATGTTGCTCCACCGACGTACTTCTTCCTCCTATATATACCTACGTACCCTCAAACCAACAGAGGCATCCACGAAAACCTAATTACACCACCGCAACCTTCTGTACCCGTGAGATCCCATCTTGGGGCCTTTTAAGGCCCCTGCGGAGGGGCATTGATCACGGAGGGCTTCTACATCAACACCATAGCCTCTCCGATGATGTGTGAGTAGTTTACCTCGGACCTTCGGGTCCATAGTTATTAGCTAGATGGCTTCTTCTCTCTTTGGATCTCAATACAAAGTTCTCCATGATTCTTGTAGAGATCTATTCGATGTAATCTTCTTTTTGCGGTGTGTTTGTTGAGACCGATGAATTGTGGGTTTATGATCAAGTTTATCTATGAACAATATTTGAATCTTCTCTGAATTCTTTTATGTATGATTGGTTATCTTTGCAAGTCTCTTTGAATTATCAGTTTGGTTTGGCCTACTAGATTGATCTTTCTTGCAATGGGAGAAGTGCTTAGCTTTAGGTTCAATCTTGCGGTGTCCTTTCCCAGTGACAGCAGGGGCAGCAAGGCACGTATTGTATTGTTGCCATCGAGGATAACAAGATGGGGTTTATATCATATTGCATGAGTTTATCCCTCTACATCATGTCATCATACTTAAAGCATTACTCTGTTCTTATGAACTTAATACTCTAGATGCATGCTGGATAGCGGTCGATGTGTGGAGTAATAGTAGTAGATGCAGGCAGGAGTTGGTCTACTTGTCACGGAAGTGATGCCTATATACATGATCATACCTGGATATTCTCATAACTATGCTCAATTCTATCAATTGCTCAACAGTAATTTGTTCACCCACCGTAATACTTATGCTCTCGAGAGAAGCCACTAGTGAAACCTATGGTCCCCGGGTCTATTTTCCATCATATTAATCTTCCAACACTTAGCTATTTTTATTGCCTTTTGTTTTACTTTGCATCTTTATTATAAAAATACCAAAAATATTATCTTATCATATCTATCAGATCTCACTTTTGTAAGTGACCGTGAAGGGATTGACAACCCCTTTATTGCGTTGGTTGCGAGGTTTTTATTTGTTTGTGTAGGTGCGAGGGACTTGGGCGTGGCCTCCTACTGGATTGATACCTTGGTTCTCAAAAACTGAGGCAAATACTTACGCTACTTTACTACATCACCCTTTCCTCTTCAAGGGAAAACCAACGCAGTGCTCAAGAGGTAGCAGGGAGGTCTCCCCCATCCCCTCGGGGGTCGCCTTGGAGTCGCACTCCTCGTCTTCTTCCTCTCCCCCCTCCCTGCGGGAATCATCAGAAGACAAGTCCATCGGCGTCGTCGCCACCGGGACCCCAGGGGGCGCCGGCGGCACCAGCCCGCGACCATCAAAGGTGAGCATGGTGGCCGCAACCTGCGCCCCGTCCTCTGGAAGGAACAATGGGACGAAGGCACTCGGCGGGTACTCCTGATCATCTCCGACCAGGAGGTGGAGGGCCACGGCCAGCTCTTCTTCAGGTAAGGCCGCTGGGCTCAAGCGGAGCTTGTCCTCCGCGCCCTCCAGCGTCCACAAGGGGCACGAGCGCACTTGGAGTGGAGCCACGCACATCATCAGGAACTCCCTCAGGAGCATGGCCCCGGTTAGCTTCGCCATCTTCGCGTTGCCCGGCTTCAAGTCGGTAGTCATCTTTTGCAGCACCAACTGTGCCCGGTCGTCAGTGAGCTTCGCGCGAGACCACCCCTCGTCTGACTGGGGCATCTCCGTCGGCAGCCTCAACCGTGGATGGACACACTTGGCATCCATCATGACCCACTTGCTCCTGAAGCCATAGGCCTTCTTTCCGGCCTTTGAGATCGCGTTGGCCTTGCCGACTACAACGAAGCACATCCAGAGGTGTGGTCGCCGTTGATTTGGAGGAAGAAGAAGTGGCAGCAGAGCCACGGACGGCATCACCCCGACGTACGCCTCACAATAGAAGGCGAAGATCGACAAGAGAAGAACGGAGTTGGGATGGAGATGAAGGGCCTGCAACCTGTAATGGCGGAGGACGACATAGAAGAAGTCGAAAAAGGGGAAACCAGGCCTGCGATGACGCTGCTCATGAAGAAGGGGTAGAAGGTGCTCCCCTGAGCCTCCGGCTCGGCGGAGCCGGCCCGGAGCTCGGTCTTCCCCTTCTCGTTGCTCTCCCCCATCGTCAGCAGGCGTGTGGCGGCAAGGTTCTTCTCCGAGACATTGGGCGCATCCAGAGCTGGCTCGTACCAAGCAGGCGGCGCAGCAGCCTTGGCCTTTCGGGGCGCCATTGGTCAGAGGGTCAGAAGGGGATTGAAGCAGATCTGGGGATTTCAGAAGCAAGGAGCGAGAAAGGGAATCTGGATCAAGGCGAAAGGAAGTAATGAAGGCAAACGTTGCCCGCGCCAGTCTTTTGTCAGTCCGGCGGTTGCCGAGGCAGCGTGGGGAAGCGGAGACGCCCACGTCCAATCGAACACCACGCGTCGACCAAGGCCGCGGGCTGTTGGGCCCGTGGCGCTCCGCACTTGCCCTTTGGCTTCGTCCCGAAGCCAAGCCCGAGCGCGCCTCGGGCCCGGGGTCTACTGTCGGCGTTCCGGGAATGGGGGTCCCCAAACTTGCCTGCCTGCGGCACACGGCATGGCTGCACTAGCGGCCCTGTACGGCCCATCTACACCAGCAAACACCCAAGACCCTCGCGAGGGGCCAAGCCTCGCAAGGCGGATGACACAAGACCTCCTCGGGGGCAGCCTCACCAGGCTGGCTCGCGAGGGGCGGAGAAATCAAGGCAAGGGGAACCTCGCGAGGTTCCCGTGACGTAAGCCATGACGAACAAGGCCAGGCGGGCGCCAACACGCACAGTGTCCTCATTTCCTCTTTGGTGCTAAGGAGGCAAGCGCAGGCGAGGAGTCCCGAGGCATCAGGCAAAGATTTCCATATCGGTGCAACGAGACCAAGACCAGAAGGACGGCAAGACGGAGGTCACCTTGGAGCCCAGGACGACGTCACCACCAGAGCCTTTGGCAGGCTGATACGTCTCCAACGTATCTATAATTTTTGATTGTTCCATGCTATATTATATTCTGTTTTGGACATTAATGGGCTTTATTATACACTTTTATATTATTTTTGGGACTAACCTATTAACCGGAGGCCCAGCCCAGAATTGCTGTTTTTTGCCTATTTCAGAGTTTCGCAGAAAAAGAATATCAAATGGAGTCCAAACGGAATGAAACCTTCGGGAATGTGATTTTCGGAACGAACGTGATCCAGAGGACTTGGACCCTACGTCAAGACATCAACCAGGAGGGCACGAGGTAGGGGGGCACGCCTACCCCCTGGACGCGCCCTCCACCCCCGTGGGCCCCATGTTGCTCCACCGACGTACTTCTTCCTCCTATATATACCTATGTAACCCCAAACTACCAGATACGGAGCCAAAAACCTAATTCCACCGCTGCAACCTTCTGTACCCGTGAGATCCCATCTTGGGGCCTTTTCCGGAGATCCGCCGGAGCGGGCATCGATCATGGAGGGCTTCTACATCAACACCATAGCCTCTCCGATGACGTGTGAGTAGTTTACCTCAGACCTTCGGGTCCATAGTTATTAGCTAGATGGCTTCTTCTCTCTTTTTGGATATCAATACAATGTTCTCCTCCTCGCTTGTGGAGATCTATTCGGTGTAATCTTCTTTTGCGGTGTGTTTGTTGAGACTGATGAATTGTGGGTTTATGATCAAGTTTATCTATGAACAATATTTGAATCTTCTCTGGATTCTTTTATGTATGATTGGTTATCTTTGCAAGTCTCTTCGAATTATCAGTTTGGTTTGGCCTACTAGATTGATGATGCCCCGGAAGGCATCCCCTCTTTCGTCTACTTCCATCGGTAACTTTACTTGGAGCTATATTTTTATTCACCACATAATATGTGTTTTGCTTGGAGCGTCTTGTATGATTTGAGTCTTTGCTTGTTAGTTTGCCACAATCATCTTTGCTGTACACACCTTTTGAGAGAGACACACATGATTCGGAATTTATTAGAATACTCTATGCACTTCACTTATATCTTTTGAGCTATATAGTTTTTGCTCTAGTGCTTCACTTATATCTATTAGAGCACGGCAGTGGTTTTGTTTTATAGAAACTATTATTCTCTCATGCGTCACTTATATTATTTTGAGAGTCTTAAACAGCATGGTAATTTGCTTAAATTGGGAAATTAATCCTAATATGTTAGGTATTCAAGACTAGTAAAAAATTTCTTATGAGTGTGCTGAATGCTAAGAAAAGTTTGATGCTTGATGATTGTTTTGAGATATGGAGGTAGTAATATTAAAGTTGTGCTACTTGAGTAGTTGTGAATTTGAGAAATACTTGTGTTGAAGTTTGCAAAACCCATAGCATGCACGTAAGGTTAACGTTATGTAACAAATTTGAAACATGAGGTGTTCTTTGATTGTCCTCCTTATGAGTGGCGGTCGGGGACGAGCGATGGTCTTTTCCTACCAATCTATCCCCCTAGGAGCATGCACGTAGTGCTTGGTTTTTGATGACTTGTAGATTTTTGCAATAAGTATGTGAGTTCTTTAGGACTAATGTTGAGTCCATGGATTATACGCATTCTTACCCTTCCATCATTGCTAGCCTCTTGATGCCGTGCATTGCCCTTTCTCACATTGAGAGTTGGTGCAAACTTCGCCGGTGCATCCAAACCCCGTGATATGATACGCTCTTTCATGCATAAACCTCCTTATATCTTCCTCAAAACAGCCACCATACCTACCGATTATGGCATTTCCATAGCCATTCCGAGATATATTTCCATGCAACTTTCCACCGTTCCACTTATCATGACACGTTTATCATTGTCATATTGCTTTGCATGATCATGTAGTTGACATCGTAATTGTGGCAAAGCCACCGTTCATAAGTTTTTCATACATGTCACTCTTGATTCATTGCTATCCCGGTATACCGCCGGAGGCATTCATATAGAGTCATACTTTGTTCTAGTATCGAGTTGTAATCATTGAGTTGTAAATAAATAGAAGTGTGATGATCATCATTCATAGAGCATTGTCCCAAACAAAAGAGAGAAAGGCCAAATAAAAAAAAGGCCCCAAAAAAGATAATAAAAAGGGACAATGCTAATATCCTTTTTTTCCACACTTGTGCTTCAAAGTAGCACCATGATCTTCATGATAGAGAGTCTCTTGTTTTGTCACTTTCATATACTAGTGGGAATTTTTCATTATAGAACCTGGCTTGTATATTCCAACAATGGGCTTCCTCAAATGCCCTAGGTCTTCATGAGCAAGCAAGGTGGATGCACACCCACTTAGTTTCTTTTGTTGAGCTTTCATGCATTTATAGCTCTAGTGCAGCCGTTGCATGGCAATCCCTACTCCTTGCATTAACATCAATCGATGGGCATCTCCATAGCCCGTTGATTAGCCGCGTTGATGTGAGACTTCCTCCTTTTTTGTCTTCTCCACATAACCCCCATCATTATATTCTATTCCACCCATAGTGCTATATCCATGGCTCACGCTCATGTATTACGTGAAGGTTGAAAAAGTTTGAGATTACTAAAGTATGAAACAATTGCTTGCCTTGACATCAGGGTTGTGCATGATGAGAGCATTCTTGTGTGACGAAAATGGAGCATGACTAAACTATATGATTTTGTAGGGATGAACTTTCTTTGGCCATGCTATTTTGAGAGGACATAATTGCTTAGTTAGTATGCTTGAAGTATTATTATTTTTATGTCAATATTAAACCTTTATCTTGAATCTTTCGGATCTGAATATTCATACCACAATTAAGAGAATTACATTGAAATTATGCCAAGTAGCATTCCACATCAAAAATTCTTTTTTTATCATTTACCTACTCGAGGACGAGCAGGAATTAAGCTTGGGGATGCTTGATACGTCTCCAACGTATCTATAATTTTTGATTGTTCCATGCTATACTATATTCTGTTTTGGACATTAATGGGCTTTATTATACACTTTTATATTATTTTTGGGACTAACCTATTAACTGGAGGCCCAACCCAGAATTGCTGTTTTTTGCCTATTTCAGAGTTTCGCAGAAAAACAATATCAAACGGAGTCCAAACGGAATGAAAACTTCGGGAACGTGATTTTCGGAAATAACGTGATCCAGAGGACTTGGACCCTACGTCAAGACATCAACCAGGAGGGCACGAGGTAGGGGGGCGTGCCTACCCCCCTGGGTGCGCCCTCCTCCCTCGTGGGCCCCACGTTGCTCCACCGACGTACTTCTTCCTCCTATATATACTTACGTACCCACAAACTACCAGATACGGAGCCAAAAACCTAATTCCACCGCCGCAACCTTCTGTACCCGAGAGATCCCATCTTGGGGCCTTTTCCGGAGCTCCGCCGGAGGGGGCATCGATCATGGAGGGTGAGGGAGTTCCGGACTAGGGGGTGTCCGGATAGCCGAACTATCATCGTCGACCGGACTCCAAGACTATGAAGATAGAAGATTGAAGACTTCGTCCCGTGTCCGGATGGGACTTTCCTTGGCGTGGAAGGCAAGCTTGGCGATCTGGATATGTAGATCTCCTACCATTGTAACCGACTACTGTGTAACCCTAACCCTATCCGGTGTCTATATAAACCGGAGGGTTTAGTCCGTGGGGACGAACAACAATCATACCATAGGCTAGCTTCTAGGGTTTAGCCTCTTTGATCTCGTGGTAGATCCACTCTTGTAACACACATCGTCAATATTAATCTAGCAGGACGTAGGGTTTTACCTCCATCAAGAGGGCCCGAACCTGGGTAAAACATCGTGTCCCTTGTCTCCTGTTACCATCCGCCTAGACGCAAAGTTTGGACCCCCTACCCGAGATCCGCCGGTTTTGACACCGACATTGGTGCTTTCATTGAGAGTTCCTCTGTGTCGTCGCCGTCAGGTAGGATGCCTCATCTCGTCTTTAGAGACGATACTATCGCCAAAGGAGCCTTGGCCGCTGGCCAGACTCTTCGGCTAGGTGGTTTTCTTATGACCGCCAGTCCGGCCACCGCGCCGACGATGACCTCTCGAGTCATCGAAACCAATCTCCAGGTTAGTTCGGAACTTGCCGAACAGTTAGATCCGATCGAGCTCTCCTCCATAAACGAGCTCTTGGATCGCATCGCTGCCCTGGGAGTCGCCACAGACTACGACCGGATCGGGCCTAAAACCGATCTGAGAGAGATCAACTCTCCCCAGGCTACCCATCATGTTGCTGTGATAGAGCAGCAATGCAACGATTCTTCTTGTATCTTAAGGACTAGTTGCGTCTGGATTCCCGATCCCTCCATGCCGGATTCCCTTGAGGGACGGACGTCGACCAAGCCCCGAACTTAAAGTCGGTGGCGGGTTGGACTCATTGGATAACACTCAAAAATCCAAACTTCCAAGTTCGGAAACTCCTCGGCCCTTGAGTCCTGAATTGGACAGGGTTCCGGATCTAGTTCCACCTGCCCACCCAAACATTAGCGATCTCTCTCGAATTCGGCAAGAGCCCGCTGAAACAGTACATCATTACTAGGCCAGATTCCTCCTGGTTAAGGACAGGATAAAGGACTGCTGAGAGGAGGACGCAATCCCAATTTTCTGCAATAATTGCACGGACAAGGGAATCCTAAACGCCATAAGTCGTCGCGAAATTACACGCTTTTCTTGACTTGGCGACCATAGTACAAAAGTACTGTGCGATGGAGAGCACACGGAAAACCGAAAGTAAATTTTGGGATAATCCGCCCCGAATACATCCCTAGTCCGAAACAAAAGGGTGCATCATTATCAAGCACCGGGTTGAATACCAAAACCAAAACCCCTAAAAGTGCGGAACCGTACTGGAGGGTTGGCTCAACGAACCCTCCAAAATCCACAGCACGGAGGGCGCCACTCCAACACGCAACCTTCGAGCGTGTTGGATACTACGGCAGGTGGCCAAAAGTGGCATAGGCTTTTTAGCCCCGGGCAACCAATCCAGCAGTACAAGTACGATATTAACAGTCTTCGAGACATTCGCATCAAATAACATGCGGAAACGAACAATCCGCAGCCTCGCCGAAGTCTACCAAGTAGCAACAACAAATCCATGGAGCAACACGGCTATCACCTTCAACGCCAGCGACGAACCTAAATTCCAAACAGCTAGAGCATCAACCGCATTGGTCCTCAGTCCGATAGTGGACGGTTTTTGTCTTACTAAGGTACTCATGGATGGCGGCAGCGGATTAAACCTCATCTATGAGGAAACCCTTCAAAAAATGGAAATTGACTGGAGCCGCATTGGGTGCAGCAGCACAACCTTCAGAGGGATAATCCCTAGTCGAGAAATGCAGCTGCGCAGGAAAAATCACACTAGATGTAGTGTTCGGCTCACCGGACAATTACAAGTCCGAGGAGGTCACGTTTCAAGTGGCCCCATTCGGCAGCGGATATCACGCTTTGTTAGGGCGGGAGGCATTCACAATCTTCCAAGCTATACCCCACTACGGGTACATGAAGCTCAAAATGCCTGGACCCAATGGGGTAATCACTCTCGCCAGTGATCCAGATACGGCACTCCGCGCTAAAAATAAGACAGCCGCACTGGACCTAGAGGCATTGTCCGAAGCCCTAGCGGCAGAGGAACTAGCTACGCTGCGCTCCATGGTGGATAGGGACGATGTGATACTCGATAAGAGGTCCAAATCCACCTCTTTTAAACCAGCAGACGAGATAGTCAAATTTCAGGTCCATCCAACGGACCCCACAAAGACGGCCTCCATTGGGGCACAATTAAGTCCTGATGTCGAAGCCGCTTTTCGAGAATTCCTTCGAAAATTGGGACATTTTGCCTGTCATCCTTCGTGACATGCCAGAATCCCACGCAGTCGGCGAGCACAGCCTAAATATCCTAAAAGGATTCAAGCCGATCAAACAAGCTCTTGGCGATTTTCCGAGCCCAAAAGGCGGGCAATGGGAGAAGAGCTAGCCAAACTCTTAGAAGCGGATTCATCGGAGATATAAAACATCCGGACTGGCTAGCCAACTTAGTAATGGTACCAAAAAGGACAAATCCACAGGCGCCTCTGCGTCGATTTTAAAGACCTTAACAAGGCCTGTCCAAAGGACCCTTTCCCCTCCCCGCATCGATCAAATCATCGATGCTACCGCATCAACACGATTCATTGTGCTTCCTCGACGCATACTCCGGATACCATCAAATCAAGATGGCGGAGAAAGATCAGGCCGCAACAGCATTCATTACTCCATATGGGCCATTCTGCTTCAACACCATGCCCTTCGGACTCAAAAACGCCGGCGCAACATATCAGCGCATGATTCAAACATGTCTGGCGAACCAGATAGGCAAAACAGTAGAGGCATACGTAGACGATGTGGTCGTCAAGACCAAACACGTCGGCACTCTAGAAGAAGACTTGAGGGTGACATTCGACAACCTCCGAGCATATGACATTAAGCTCAATCCGGAAAAATGCGTCTTGGCTACCGGTAGGAAAGCTCTTGGGCTTCATCGTATCCGGTCGAGGAATTGAAGCAAACCGGCCAAAATCCGAGCTCTGTCACAATTGGATATTCCAAAAGACCTCAAGCAGATACAAAAACTAACCGGATGCGTGGCGGCCTTAAGTCGCTTCATCTCCCGTTTGGGAGAAAAGGCTCTGCCCTCTACCGCCTCCTCCGGCGCCGAACATTTCGAATGGACGGATGCTGCCACAGCGGACTCGAAGAAATAAAGGCCATACCGCAACAAAGCCGGTTCTGGCCGCGCCCAACCTGGGCGAGCCTATGTTATTAGATATCGCAGCAACACATCAAGTTGTTAGCGCGGTACTCGACGTTGAACGAGAAATAGAAGGGCACAAATTCCCTCTTCAAAAACCAGTGTACTACGTATCCCTTGTTCTAACTCCATGCAAATCCGGTACTCACATTATCAAAAGATAAGCGTGTCACGGTGTTCATGGCATCCCGGAAGCTGCGTCACTACTTTCAAGAGTGTTCAATAACGGTGGCCTCCGAAGTACCTCTCAAAGATATTATAAACAATCGCGACGAAATGGGCAGGATCGCAAAATGGGCTATCGAGCTCTTACCATTTGACATAACCTACAAACCACGGCGAGCTATTAAGTCGCAGGTTCTGGCTAACTTCGTCGCCGAATGGACCGAAGCCGAACTCCCTAAAGAGTACGGCGCGTACTCCAACTGGATCATGCATTTCGACGGATCCAAAATGTTGGCTGGCTTGGGGGCTGACGTCGTCCTTACGTCCCAACTGGAGACACAATCCAATACGTACTTCAAATAATGTACATGGACTCCAACAACGCAGCCGAATACGAGGCCCTTCTACATGGCCTCCGGATGGCAATCTCCATGGGCATTCAAAAGCCTAGAGGTGCGCTGAGATTCAAACCTCGCTATATCCCAAGTAAATGGAGACTTTGACGCCAAAGATCCAAAAATGGCAGCTTACTGCAATGCCGTCCTAAAAATATCAGCTCGGTTCGAAGGACTAGAATTCCACCATGTAGCCTGGGATAATAACCAAGCAGCAGACGTGTTAGCACGCATCGGCACGAAACGAGACGCCGTCCCTGTCACGCCCAATATGCGACCCTATCCAAAAGGAACTCGAAGGTCCCACCAAGGATAGACCCGCATATTGAAACGCTTTTGCAAGGTGGATATCATTACATCAACATTACATAATAGATGGGGATACATACAAAAGGCACAAATGCCACAAGAATACAACAATATATCAAACAAGATCAACATCCGACTACGGATGAAACATAAACAGAAGCTCAAACGACATCCACCCTGCTAGCCCAGGCTGCCGACCTGGAACCTATCCCCTGATCGAAGAAGAAGCAGAAGAACTCCAAAACAAGTAAACATCGCTCTCGCGTCAAGATCATCGCAAACCTGTACCTGCAACTGTTGTTGTAGAAATCTGTGAGCCACGAGGACTCAGCAATCCCATTACCATGGGTATCAAGACTAGCACAGCTTAAAGGGAATGGAAGGGGGGTAAAGTGGTGAGGTTGCAGCAGCGACTAAGCATATATGGTGGCTAACCAACACAAATAAGAGCGAGAAGAGAGCAAGCGGAACGGTCGACAACTAGTAATGATCAAGAAGTGATCCTGAACTCCTACTTACGTCAAACATAACCCAGAAACCGTGTTCTCCTCTCGATCAACCCCGAAAAGAGACACTCACGCATTACGCTACGGTTGGTGTATTTTAGAAGAGTTTGCTTCAAGTTTACTACAACCGAATATTAACAAATTCCCATCTGCCACTTAACCGCGGGCACGGCTCTCGAAAGTTTATACCCTGCAGGGGTGTCCCAACTTAGCCCATGATAAGCTCTCGCGATCAACGAAGGATATTGCTTCTCCACAGGAAGACCCGATCGCCTCGGAATCCGGCTACAAGACATTTCGACAGCAATAAAACAAGACCAGCAAAGCCACCCGATGTGCCGACAAATCCCGATAGGAGCTGCACTATCTCGTTCTCAGGGCGACACCGGATGAGACTAGCTACGAGTAAAACCAACCCTCAAGTTGCCCCAAGGTGGCCCCGCAGGCAGCTCGGTTCGAACCAGCACTTAGAGAAGCACTGGCCCGGGGGGGCTAAATAAAGATGACCCTTGGGTTAATTACTCCCAAGGGAAAATAGGTGGTGGTGAGGCAAATGGTAAAACCAAGGTTGGGCCTTGCTGGAGGAGTCTTATTCAAAGCGAACTGTCAAGGGGGTCCCATAAATCACCCGACCGCGTTAGGGAAGAAAAATCCGGGAATATAATACCGATATGACAGAAACTAGGGCGGCAAGGGTGGAATTAAACACCAGGCATAAGGCCGAGCCTTCCACCCTTTACCAAGTATATAGATGCATTAATAATATAAGAGATATTGTGATATCCCAACCAAAATCCTGTCCACCATGGAGCAATCTTCAACTTCACCTGCAACTAGCAACGCTATAAGAGGGCTGAGCAAAGCGGTAACATAGCCACACAATGGTTTGCATAGGAAAGGTGTCAAAGGTTAGAGGCTGACATGGCAATTTGGGATGGCTTGATAAACAGGTAATAGGTAGCCTTGACATAGCGATAGAACGAAGCAACTAGCATAGCAATGATAGTAGTGAGATCCGGGTAGCGGTCATCTTGCCTGAAATCCCGCTAGGAAGAAGAACGAGTCCATGAAGAAGATGAACGGAAGAAGCCGAACCGGCGTGAGCGAGCGAATCCTCACGATCATAGCAAGCAGAACTAACAAGAAGAAGCACACAACATAGTAAACACACCACACATGAACAAGGCATGATGCACAACAAGCATGATGCAAGACCAGACTACATGAAGCTACTCATGGCAAGAGATGATGCAAACAAGAGCAGCACATCAAAGCAAGTTTAAATGAGGCCGGAAACAACATAGAACAATTCCGGTAAGTCCTCATATGCAAATTTCGAAATTGGTCCAGATCTGAATAAACCTTATGTTCAAGTTGATAAACAACAAGTTAAGATGCACCAAACATGATCTACACGAAATTCTAGTCAAGTCACATGTAAAGTTCATTAGATTCGGAGCTACGGCCTAAAAGATATGAGCAAAACAAGTTAAACATGGCATTGATGCAAAATGCACCCAAACATCAAGCAAACACCTCAAGACAAGGATGCAACATGATAATATGGAACTACATGCAATTCTAAGCAAGTTTCATATAGAGCACACTCAAAACGGAGCAACGGTGCAACACATACACTCTATACAAGTCATGACAACAATCTGTCCAAAATAGCAACTAGGCATATTGCAAGCATCCAAACAACATGTTACAGAATCTCAAAATGAAAACAAAATGCATGGACATGATGTACAGGTAAATCATGACAAAACATGGACACTGAGCTATCTCCAGAAATCACTAGAACATGCTCAAAAGGACATGGCAAGATTGCAAATAATAACAGGTTCACAGACTTAGCAGAATTCACAGGACATTAGCAGAATTCACAGGACATGGCAGAAATAACATCAGGTTAACATGTTTAGAGCTATGAAACAACATGTTACAGGAAGCTATCAAGTCAAACTAGAGCATGGAATGAATATACTCAAAGCATATAACAAAAGTACCTTAGTGACCATAAGCCAAAAGGGAACAGAAAATACAGTTGCAAGCATGTGAATATAGCAAAAACATAAACAGATTCAGACTTAGTGCAAAACTGGAGCATGGCATAAACAGATAACAAGTAGGCATGTTTACGAGCTCGATGCACTCACTACGAGGCATTGCATGATAAACTAAGCATACACCCGGCAACTAGACATGGAATAGAAGCTATACATGGTAAGAACAACAACATAGCATGCAAGGATCAACTACAACAACCTTGGCAAAATTGAATAACATGTAAACTATCTGCCAGGAATATTTTATAGCAAAAGTAGAGCTCGATTGAGTCAAGCTAGGGTGCTCCATAATTGCAAACAGAGGCATGGATGGATAGAGCATAACCACATATACAAAACATCCTTACTGAAGGATCTCAAAATATGCATGGATCCCTCTGTAGCAACATGGATACATGGCATCACAATAACAGCAGAACAAGGGCTGAAATCAGCAACATCACGAAGCCTAGTTTGCATGCCTGTGCTAGTCACCACAGAGATCACAAAAATACATGGCATACACCCCTCTAAAGATGGCATAACATAGTTCAAGACACATGTAGACATCAACCTCATATGATGCACACATCAAACATGGCAAAAATGACAAATTAGCATGTTATAACAGATTCAGCAGATTAACATCACATAGCACTCTTGCAACGAAGATTCAGGCATCAAGATGATTTCAAATGAACATGATGCAATGGAATGAAATGAAGTACTCGTCGAGACGAACAATTTGACATATTACATGCACGAAACGGAGCTACATGCACAGAGCTATGATGCGATGAACAGGGCAACATATGATGAAACTCAGGGACTTGGAGAAAAATGAGGGGGGAAAATCAACCTCCGTTTTGGATCTAGGGTTTGGGCGCGACTCCCGAGGTCGGCCGGACCTCGCCGGAGCGGACGGGGACGGTGGCGGTAGGAGGAGGCACTAGGGAGGCCGGGGCGACTGGATCCGGGCGGCGCCGGCCCGGCTCTGGCCGGAGGATGGCCGACGACGTTGGGCACGCGGGCGCTGGCCGGGCGGGCGGAGGAGCTCCGGCGCGAGGCTCGGGCGCTGGGGCGGGATCCGCGAGCGGCGGTGGAGGAGCGGACAGGGACGATGGTTGGCGCCCGTGAGGCGCGATGGCAGCCAGCGTCTGTGTGGGCGGCCAGCTGGCGGTGGGGCGGTGCGGGCCTCGGGGCCCAGATCGGGGCCCAGGGCGGGCCGGCTACGGGCCCTGGAGGGCTGGCGGCGGCGGGGGAGCCAGGGAGGCGACGTGGCGCTCCCCTGTTGGCTGCGAGCGGCGGCGCGCACACTGGCGACTCGCCAAGTGGCGCTGAGGAGGTGGCCGGCATGGAAAACGGAGGAGGGGTGGCGGCGCTGATGATTGGGGGCGCGGAAAACAAGGAGGAAGGTGGGAGAAGGCCGAAATTGGCAAGGGGAGGTTTTTACATAAGGAAGGGGGCTAGGGTTAGGGGTTTTGCTCCGTTTTCGGACCGTTCGATCGCCATCGGATGGCTCCGGAGTGGAGAGGGTCTAGGTGAGTGGCTAGTGGGCTGTGAAGAGAGGCCTCGGGCTGAGAGGAGAGAAGAGAAGTGAGGCCCGGGGACTGTTCCGGAGACCGAAACGTCTGGCGAGAATCTAAACAGCGGTGCCGCTATATATTTAACGATTGGGCTATCAAAGCGAGCTCGAATGCGTGAAACTTGACAGGCGCTCTGTCTACACTATAATAAGATCGCATGCCAAGTTTCAACCCATTCCGAGAACATTTTCATGCCACTAATAAAATAATATTTCGGAGGTGCCTCGGGCGCGTGCACGTGTGTCCGGACTCGAGCGGACAACGGAGAGAACTGGGGGAACCCGAACGGATGCAAGTTTTGAAAAACATGCAGATGAAATGCACATGATGACATGGAAAAATGCAACACGCAAGCAAATGACATGGCAAAGACGACGAATAACTGGCGGACACCTGGCGCATCGAATCCGGGGCGTTACAACACTCCTCCACTAACAAGAGATCTCGTCCCGAGATCTTAGGACCGAGACGGAAGGGAAAAAGGATGAGGTGAAACAAGAATTCAAGAAAGGAAAACAAAGAATCGCGAGCACACGAGAAGAAGAGGGAAACGACAAAAATGATGAGAATCGAAAGCTCACGGCATCAGATAGACTATTGAACCACTCCGGTTAGAACGAGATAAGAAACGAATAAGACCGAAAGGATTTAGGCAGCACTCCGGCTGAAACATGGAGGAATAGAACACAAGCTTGAGAAGATGGAATAATGCTTGCCGAGAGGAACGACACAATGCCTCCGGAAGAATTGAAATAGTGGAATGAAAAGAACGGAGAAGAAAATGACAACTTGTGCCACGAACGAAATTGAAAGCATCTTTAGAATGAAGGTTTGAATGGGGTTGTTGAGAAAATCAACAAGGAAAAGAATAAGCTTGTTGTGGTCTTATGGTAACATCTCAAGATCATAAGGTGATAACCGGCCACAAATGGAAATGATTGGATAACTTAGAAGAACGAAGAAATGCAAAACTTCACTTCAAAAGAAAACGAAGAAATTACTTGCACCTCGCGAAGCAAGAAGAAGAATTCTTGAGCTTCGTCTACAAGAATCTTGATGAACACTTGAAGAATGAATTAAATCATGAAGAACCACCATGAAGAACTCCGGTAACAAAAGGATGATGAGATAAAATGAAGGAAGAAAGAATAAGATGAGCCTGCGATGAATTAGATGGGGGATTCCGACGAAATGGCCGAGGAAATAGTTGAACTCCGGAAAAGAAAAGATGAAAACACTTAGACCTAGAATTTATTCATCAATAACAACTCCAAAGGAAGGGATTACTCACTTGGATGAAATAAGAATAAGATTTATTATATGCTTATCCTTCATCAAATTAAATTGATGACAAGCAATGGATTTTGCATATTACTTATTCTTCTTGAAAATGATTAAGGGGAAAATATAGCACAAAACTTGAGAAAATCTTCATGAACCACCGGTAGGATTCGAAAGAACGAATGAATTAAAGTGATAATCAAGGAAAAAGAATCTTGAACGAACCACCGTAAGAATTCGAAAATGACTGATGAAAGAGAATGAATCACCGGGAAGAATTAGAAAAGCACAAAGGTACTTGAGGGAATTAAAATGCAAGAGAACAAAGAGATCGCGAACTGATAGAAGAATACTTGAACGAAGCACCGGAAGAATATTGAGACGAACGAAGGGGCACGAATATGGAATAATTGGAGAACGAATTTGAAAAAGTTAGAATGGAGAGATATTCCGAAAAGATGGCCTCCGGATGATCGGAACAGAAAAGCAACTCCTGAAATACTCCGGATGGGTAAGAAAGAATAGCTGACAAACGGAATAATATGAGAGGATAACATGAAGCTAGAACCATGAAACTTCGAGAGAACGGGCAAGATTTAGAGGAAAACTCTTCTTCAATCTTCAAATGATGACGAGAAACACCACCAAAATTTGTTGAGACACTCCGGGGAAACGAAAGGCGAAGAGGTTGAGCCAACAATGAAAAAGATTCGAACTTGATCTTGGAAAAGATCTGACTGATGAAATTCAAACTTACGTCAAACTTCAAAAGGAACTTGAGAATAACTCCGGAATAATTAGAAGAGTCAGGTAAGATCCTGGGAAAAGACCTGTGGGTTAGGGCCCACTGAAGACAAAAACACCGTTGGAAAGGGGTGATGAACAGATAGATGATGCACCGGAACAATTGAAATATTTGAATGAGGTGACAAGCTCGAATTGATTCGAACACAGGCGAATCTCCTGAGATGTCTTCCGAACTCCAGAATGATAAACTGGCGAGAGGCGAACGAGCAGGGAAAACACTTTAACCAAGGAAAAGAATGTGATCAACTCGAAAAACTTGAATTGAATCCACCGGAAAAGAAAGAGATGAAGAATGACGAACGAGACGAGAATTCACCGGTTGAAATAATTGAGGGAAGATCAAGAGGCTCCACACGAGTGGAATTGATGGTCGGAAGAAACTTCGAACTCCGGGAATAATAGGGTGGGAGGGCGGGAAAACAAAGACAACTTGGAAGGGGAAACCGACGACTATCATGAAGAGAAAACACCGGTTGAAATCATTGAGGAAAGAAAGCAAAGACTTCACACGAGTAGGATGGATACTCGATTACGGACTCCGGTTCCGAGAAGAAGAAGGGTGGGCGGGCGGGAAAAGAAAACAACTGAGGATTGGACTTGACAACGATGAAGAGGCTCGAGTCAACTTGACGAGAAATGCACCGGATGAAAAGAGAAGAGAACCAACGACCGAAAAACCAACTGCGTGATCCTAAAGAAAGTTTGAAAGGGAAGAGGAGTAATTCAAAACACCTATGTCAAGATTCCTCACCAGAGCGACGAAGGGGCTGAGGAGTAAAAGAATTCCTACTCTCCGATATAACTAGACTCTGAAAACAGTTTATTCTAGACTCAACATCGGCCAAACTACACGATCAATCAAGGGGGCTCCTAAGGTCGGTCGAGGCTCTGATACCAACTTTTCACGCCCAATATGCGACCCTATCCAAAAGGAACTCGAAGGTCCCACCAAGGATAGACCCGCATATTGAAACGCTTTTGCAAGGTGGATATCATTACATCAACATTACATAATAGATGGGGATACATACAAAAGGCACAAATGCCATAAGAATACAACAATATATCAAACAAGATCAACATCCGACTACGGATGAAACATAAACAGAAGCTCAAACGACATCCACCCTGCTAGCCCAGGCTGCCGACCTGGAACCTATCCCCTGATCGAAGAAGAAGCAGAAGAACTCCAAAACAAGTAAACATCGCTCTCGCGTCAAGATCATCGCAAACCTGTACCTGCAACAGTTGTTGTAGAAATCTATGAGCCACGAGGACTCAGCAATCCCATTACCATGGGTATCTAGACTAGCACAGCTTAAAGGGAATGGAAGGGGGGGTAAAGTGGTGAGGTTGCAGCAGCGACTAAGCATATATGGTGGCTAACCAACACAAATAAGAGCGAGAAGAGAGCAAGCGAAACGGTCGACAACTAGTAATGATCAAGAAGTGATCCTGAACTCCTACTTACATCAAACATAACCCAGAAACCGTGTTCTCCTCTCGATCAACCCCGAAAAGAGACACTCACGGTTACGCTTTACGGTTGGTGTATTTTAGAAGAGTTTGCTTCAAGTTTACTACAACGGATATTAACAAATTCCCATCTGCCACTTAGCGTAGGCACGGCTCTTGAAAGTTTATACCCTGCAGGGTCCCAACTTAGCCCATGATAAGCTCTCGCGATCAACGAAGGATATTCCTTCTCCCCGGGAAGACCCGATCAGTCTCGGAATCCCGGCTACAAGACATTTCGACAGCAATAAAACAAGAACAACAAAGCCGCCCGATGTGCCGACAAATCCCGATAGGAGCTGCACATATCTCGTTCTCAGGGCAACACCGGATGAGACTAGCTACGAGTAAAACCAACCCTCAAGTTGCCCCAAGGTGGCCTCGCAGGCAGCTCGGTTCGAACCAGCACTTAGAGAAGCACTGGCCCGGGGGCGGGGGGGCTAAATAAAGATGACCCTTGGGTTAATTACTCCCAAGGGAAAATAGGTGGTGGTGAGGCAAATGGTAAAACCAAGGTTGGGCCTTGCTGGAGGAGTCTTATTCAAAGCGAACTGTCAAGGGGTCCCATAAATCACCCGACCGCGTTAGGGACGCAAAATCCGGGAACATAATACCGATATGACGGAAACTAGGGCGGCAAGAGTGGAACAAAACACCAGGCATAAGGCCGGCCTTCCACCCTTTACCAAGTATATAGATGCATTAATAATATAAGAGATATTGTGATATCCCAACCAAAATCCTGTCCACCATGGAGCAATCTTCAACTTCACCTGCAACTAGCAATGCTATAAGAGGGCTGAGCAAAGCGGTAACATAGCCACCCAACGGTTTGCATAGGAAAGGTGTCAAAGGTTAGAGGCTGACATGGCACTTTGGGATGGCTTGATAAATGTGTAATAGGTAGCGCCAGATAGCGATAGAACGAAGCAACTAGCATAGCAATGATAGTAGTGAGATCCAGGGTAGCGGTCATCGTGCCTGAAATCCCGCTAGGAAGAAGAACGAGTCCATGAAGAAGACGAACGGAAGAAGCCGAACCGAGCGTAGACGAACGAATCCTCACGATCGCAACGAAACAGGAACTAACAAGAAGAAGCACACAACATAGTAAACACACCACACATGAACAAGGCATGATGCACAACAAGCATGATGCAAGACCAGACTACATGAAGCTACTCATGGAAAGAGATGATGCAAACAAGAGCAGCACATCAAAGCAAGTTTAAATGAGGCCGGAAACAACATAGAACAATTCCGGTAAGTCCTCATATGCAAATTTCGAAATTGGTCCAGATCTGAATAAACCTTATGTTCAAGTTGTTAAACAGCAAGTTAAGATGCACCAACATGATCTACACGAAATTCTAGTCAAGTTACATGTAAAGTTCATTAGATTCGGAGCTACGGCCTAAAAGATATGAGCAAAACAAGTTAAACATGACATTGATGCAAAATGCACCCAAACATCAAGCAAACACCTCAAGACAAGGATGCAACATGATAATATGAAACTACATGCAATTCTAAGCAAGTTTCATATAGAGCACACTCAAAACGGAGCAACGGTGCAACACATACACTATACAAGTCATGACAACAATCTGTCCAAAACAGCAACTAGGCATATTGCAAGCATCCAAACAACATGCTACAAAATCTCAACATGAAAAAAAAGGCATGGACATGATGTACAGGTAAATCATGACAAAACATGGACACTGAGCTTATCCAGAAATCACAAGAACATGCTCAAAAGGACATGGCAAGATTGCAAATAATAACAGGTTCACAGGACATGGCAGAAATAACATCAGGTTAACATGTTTAGAGCTATGAAACAACATGTTACAGCAAGCTATCAAGTCAAACTAGAGCATGGCATGAATCTACTCAAAGTATATAACAAAAGTCCCTTAGTGACCATAAGCCAAAAGCGATCAGAAAATACAGTTGCAAGCATGTGAATATAGCAAAAACATAAACAGATTCAGACTAGGTGCAAAACTGGAGCATGACATAAACAGATAACAAGTAGGCATGTTTACGAGCTCGATGCACTCACTACGAGGCATTGCATGACAAACTAAGCATACACCCAGCAACTAGACATGGCATAGAAGCGATACATGGTAAGAACAACAACATAGCATGCAAGGATCAACTACAACAACCTTGGCAAAATTGAATAACATGTAAACAATCTGCCAGGAACATTTTATAGCAAAAGTAGAGCTCGATTGAGTCAAGCTAGGGTGCTCCATAATTGCAAACAGAGGCATGTATGGATAGAGCATAACCATATGTACAAAACATCCTTACTGAAGGATCTCAAAATATGCATGGATCCCTCTGTAGCAACATGGATACATGGCATCACAATAACAGCAGAACAAGGGCTGAAATCAGCAACATCACGAAGCCTAGTTTGCATGCTTGTGCTAGTCACCACAGAGATCACAAAAATAAATGGCATACACCCCTGTAAAGATGGCATAACATAGTTCAAGACACATGTAGACATCAACCTCATAGGATGCACACATCAAACATGGCAAAAATGACAAATGAGCATGTTATAACAGATTCAGCATATTAACATCACATAGCACTCTTGCAACGAAGATTCAGGCATCAAGATGAACTCAAATGAACATGATGCAATGGAATGAAATGAAGTACTCGTCGAGACGAACAATTTGACATATTACGCGCACGAAACGGAGCTACATGCACAGAGTTATGATGCGATGAACAGGGCAACATATGATGAAACTCAGGGACTTGGAGAAAATGAGGGGGAAAAATCAACCTCCGTTTTGGATCTAGGGTTCGGGCGCGACTCCCGAGGTCGGCCGGACCTCGCCGGAGCGGACGGGGACGGTGGCGGTGGGAGGAGGCACTTGGGAGGCCGGGGCGACCGGATCCGGGCGGCCCGGATCTGCCAGGAAGGATGGCCGACGAGCGTTCGGCGGCAGGCGCGCCAGGCGGCGGAGAGCTCCGGCGCGAGGTTTCAGCCTTGGGGCCGGATCCAGCGGCTTGAGTGGAGGAGCGGACGGGGACGATGGTTGGCGCCCGGAGGCCTTGATGGCAGCGGGCGGGCGTCTGTGGCGGGGAGCTGGCGAGCTTCAGGCGGTGGCGGAAGCGGGCCTCGGGGCCCAGATCGGGGCCAGGCGGGCTGCCACAGCCCTGGAGGGCTGGCGGCGGCGGGGGAGCCAGGGAGGCGACGTGGCGCTCCCCTGTTGGCTGCGAGCGGCGGCGCGCCCACTGGCGACTCGCCAAGTGGCGCTGAGGAGGTGGCCGGCGCGGAAAACGGAGGAGGGGCGGCGGCGCTGATGATTGGGGGCGCGGAAAACAAGGAGGAAGGTGGGAGAAGGCCGAAATTGGCAAGGGGAGGTTTTTATATAAGGAAGGGGGCTAGGGTTAGGGGTTTTGCTCCGTTTTCGGACCGTTCGATCGCCATCGGATGGCTCCGGAGTGGAGAGGGTCTAGGTGAGTGGCTAGTGGGCTGTGAAGAGAGGCCTCGGGCTGAGAGGAGAGAAGTGAAGTGAGGCCCGGGGACTGTTCCGGAGACCGAAACGTCCGGCGAGAATACCGGCAACGGTGCCGCTATATATTTAACGATTGGGCTATCAAACGAGCTCGAATCGGCCAGAAACTTGTGACAGCTCTGTCTACACTATAATAAGATCGCATGCCAAGTTTCAACCCATTCCGAGAACATTTTTATGCCACTAATAAAATAATATTTCGGAGGTGCCTCGGGCGCGTGCAAGTGTGTCTGGACTCCGAACGGACAACGGAGAGAACTGGGGGAACCCGAACGGATGCAAGTTTTGAAAAACATGCAGATGAAATGCAGATGATGACATGGCAAAATGCAACACGCAAGCAAATGACATGGCAAAGACGGCGAATAACTGGCGGACACCTGGCGCATCGAATCCGGGGCGTTACAGTCCCTCCAAACATCTTCCTGGAACGGCTCTTCAAGCCATCCGTATTATGGGAAGAGGAGTCCGGAAATAACAATCCGGAGCCAGCTGCATCACCTAACTCAGACCATTCTGACACAATCGGCGGCTCAGCCAACGAAATAACACCTTCAGCTCACGTAATAATGGTAGTAATTGCCCCGTGGACCGAACCATTCCTAGCCTACTTAATGCGGCAGAAACTTCCCGAAGACCAAAATGAGGCCCGCTGCATAGTTCGGCGATCTAAAGCCTACAAGGTCCATGAGGGAGAACTTTATAAGAAAAGCACAACCGGATCCTTCAAAGGTGTATCTCCGAAGAGGAAGGGCGAAATCTCTGGCTGAAATTCACGCCCAGACTCGGCGGGCACCACGCTGCAGCCCGGGCCCTTGTAGGCAAGGTCTTCCGTACTGAGATTTTATTGGCCGACACCTGGGCGGATGCTCGGGACTTAGTCCAACGATCGTCGGTTGCCGGCTCTTTGCTAATCGAGCCACATGCCACCCACCGCCCTCAAAACTATACCCATTACACAGCCGTTCATGCGGTGCAGGGCTTGACATGGTTGGACCCCTTAAAGGGGAACCCACAAGCACAAATACTTATTGGTCATGCTTTGGACAAATTCACCAAATGGATTGAGGCCAAGCCGATTAAAAAGCAGAATCCGGACCGGTGATAGACTTCATATCCGGGGTAGTACACCGCTTTAGCGTCCCCACGACATCATCACCGATAGCAGCCACGAACTTCACGGCCGACGAGGTTAAACTCGGTGCAAAAATATGGGCATTAAGCTCGATTACGCTTCAGTCTATCACCCCCAAACTAACGGTCAAGTCGGCGAGCAAATGGTCTAATAATGAGCGGCATCAAACCCGGACTAGTGCGGTCCCTCAAGGAATCTAACACGCCTTTGGGTAGAGGAGCTCGACTCCGTACTGGGGCTGCGGACCACGCCAACCGAACTACTGGATTCACACCATTTTTCATGGTATACGGCACGAGGCAGTTACGCCCTGCGATATAATTCATGACTCACCTCGGCGTGCGCATGTAATGAAGAAAGAGAAGCCGAGTTAGATCGGCGGGACAGTTTGGACGCCTTAGAGGAGGAGCGGGGCGTGGTAAAGGCTCGTTCTGCATTTTATCGGCAGGCTCGAAGATATCAAAGCGAGAAGTACGGGCCAAAACTTACAATGTTGGCGAACATGTTCTCGCTGCCGGACAAGAAAAAGGACAAACTTAAGCCCCAGTGGGAAGGTCCCTTCATCATCGACCAAGTCGTGACCGGCGGAGCATACCGTCTACGTAACGCATCTGACAACCGACTCGAGCCGAACCCATGGAACGCAGCCCGTCTCCGAAGATTCTACGCCTAACGCCGGACTCCGGGTTCGTCTCACTCCCCCGTCCACCCCTTTTTTACTGTCTCTCGTCCTCCTCCTTCTTCCCACTTTTTTTCTCAATACCTTTTATGGGCCAATTTGCGCTTTGTCCGCACACACTTGATGTGCTCCTGACACTCATTATACATGGGGGCTTCTTTAACAGAAGCTTATTCATACGGGCTTCATGCCCAATACATGTGTCATACTTCCGCATGTACCTTTTATTCACCATTATATGCATCGATATGACTTAAGTTTTGGCCAAGCTGGGTTGCCTGGCTCTTGTGCTTACCCCTCGTTCCCGATTGTTCGGCTAGGAGGTAAAGGGAGCACCTCTGCGATTATTCTTGCCGGGTCAGCCGGATGTGTACCTCAGACTGGGTGAAGCCGAAAGCTAGCATTCTTAAGAGAATATTCGGTCGGTGACTTGAAAGATGATTTATTACTTACTTATTTATCTAACCCCAGATGCTTTTTTTTGCTATTTTCGCAGTCCGGCATTGCACTTTAGGGCATGCCTCCCGAGAAAAGGAACCCTTAACGGAACTATTCTCCTGGAAGATGTTTCTTACTAACCATGTAATATAACATAACTAGTTGGGCACTTGTCTGATAAAGCAATTATGACCCCGACGCCTTGTCTCCATGCATGCCTCGGTTCTTTTATAACCGTAAGGGTATTCGGACACACTCCGGACTGTTGGGTCCCGAGGTTGAAGCGAAACGGTCCGCAAAGACAAACGATCTACAATCCGGCTAGAAGGCATTTTACATGTCATTTCAAATTACATCGTCAAACCGACTGATGGTACTCCTCCTCAATCCCATCTAACAGGCTGTCTAATTTATAGTCCTGTTGGGAATATTTCGCGGCCAGTTCTACTTGGCCGTACATCAAGCTCAAAGGGATCTCCTTCCCATCAGGCCCCTTGAGTCCGACCTCGGCCATGTGGTTTGGGTCGGACTTCCGGAGTAGCGATGTCTTCACCATGGCCCAGGCCTCCTGGCGCCTCGACAAAGGCCGATATCTTCCACAAACGGAGGCGTCGCCGTGCTCCATGAAGCTTCTCAACAAGCCCACCAAGGCCCTCGGGTAGGGAGACAGATGGCCATAAAGCATGAACGACGCCACTCATCACCTGTCGAACACGTTCGAGCAATTGCACCAGCTCGGGAAGTTGGTCACCCGTTGACTCAGGCATTCCCTCCGCAGGGCGACCTGTGAGCACACCTAAAGACATATTTCTGTCTATCGACTTCCTCGCCGAATTCTTCTTTTCAAAGGAATTCGTTCAAGCACTTACTATAAATGCCGCGACGAAGCCGCTAATTCTCCTTCACGGAGCCAGACAATTTGGGCCCGAACACCTTTCAGCTCTTCCCTTCTTTGGGTGTGGGCATCTTGGAGCTTGTTTCTCTCTGCTGCACCTTCATAAGCACCCTCTCGTCGGGCTTTAGCTGACGCGTAGCTGTTACTGTCCGGATCTAGTCCGCGACCTCTGCAATATTATTGTCGATTCACGCCACACTTTGCTAAATAATTATCTTTTCAAAGTACGTCTTACCAGCGGGGTCTCTGTGGCTCCCCACAGTGGCGGCAGTCTTGACCTCAAGTTGGGCCTTGCACTCTTGGAGCTCTGGGACGAGATGGGTATTCTTCTCCATAAGACCTGCATGATAATTGATCCTTAAATCAGTTATTTCAACTATTTTAAGTCTCGGGGCTACTGGCATATATAACTATTAAAATTACTTACCCGTATGTCTTTCACATACTGCTCCGTGGCTCTGGTTAACCCATCTTGAGCGGCACGGAGGTGCGCGTTTCCCGCTTTAAAGGCATTTAACGCCTCCGGAGAGAAACACGCGTCACGAAGAACTGTCCGGCGACGCCTGTGATTCATGGCGCTCTCCACCTCAGACGGGTGGCGGACAGCCTGTCGGCATCCTCCGTCGGAGGAGCGTCCGGCTCACGCCTTGTATTCGCCTCCCCTCCCGGACCATGCGTTGGAGCATGGCCGGCAGAGGCTTGATTGGCAACCTCTCCGGACACTGTCCGGCGAGCGCTCTTCCTGGAAAGGTTATGAGCATTAATATACCTCCTAGGGATCCCTCCCTTAAAAATAGCGGTGCTCCATACCGTTGCGGCGACGTTTCTATTCGCGTCGCGCTCCTCTTCCTCCTGCGGGGCCGGACTGACCCTTGTTGTCCGGCCGCCGTGGGTTCGGCTTCCCACCTTAAAGGAACCTCCTGCGATGCACCATCAGTATGGGATGGTCAGAATTGGCCTTGGATCAAATGATGGTGTCAAGACCTTGGTCACGATCACACAGGAGGCGGGAACAAACCGGGGTAGTCAGCCGTAATGGCGACTAGGGCATTGTCTATGCTACGTTGGTGGAACACCCCGTCAATCAGCTCCACCTTTATGTCCGGATCCTCTTCGGAGGTCGGATCAAGGGATCGTCCCGGATCCTCGGGCTGTGGAGCTGGGCTTCGTATGCCCTCCACGTCCCGGCGAAGCTCCTGTGTCGAAATCGCAGAGTAAGATACTTGAATTTTAAAAAAAAGGGGGGTACGGGTTGGGTAGACGAACATCCGCTTACCCAGCTCCGAGGGTTATTCATAGAAAATCCATTCAATGGACTCTTGCGGAGGAAGTCCTCCTCCTCTCCCTTGTACAAGCCGGACATGATCTTTGCGGATCGGTGCCGAGCCTAGCCCTTGCGGCCATGACGGGTGGCATCGTCTTCCCGTTGAAATCCCACATAGGGTGGCCCCTATATTGGAGTGGCTGCACCCCTCGCATAATGCACGTGGCCATGACTCCGGTCATGGTCAATCCGGAGGGCCAAGAACCTAATCCGCCCATCGGATAATGGGCGCTCCTATCATCTTCCCGTTGAGGGCTCATGAGTGCCAGCTCAGGCGTTTCTTCAAGGGAGCATTGTTGAACTCCGGGAGGCCGATCCGGACTGGATCCGGCAGAGGGGCGTCCTCCATGTAGAACCATTCCGAAGGCCAGTCTTCGAATGCCTTCTTTGGGGTGTCGGATAGATATCCGGTCCCGGTGATTCGCCATATTTCGGCTCCACCCACTTGATATATCGACCCCTCATGAGAACGGGGTACGAGACAAAACAATCTCTTCCACAGGGCAAAATGGTGCTCGATGCCCAAGAACAGCTTCATAAAAAGCTACGAAGCCCGCGATGTGCAAAATGGAGGCGGGCGTAAGGTGGTGAAGTTGGAGTCCGTAGAACTCTAGGAGCCCCCGGAGAAACGAATGTATGGGAAATCTGAGTCCCCTTATTAGGTAGGGGACAAAGCATACCCGCTCCCCTTTGGAAGGGTTGGGGACGCTCTCCGCCTGCTTTCCACCCTTGTAGGTGGCCAGTCCGGCTCGAACCGGAACCATGAAAGCTGGGGGAAGATATCCCTCGGTTTGAAGCACCACCAGCTCGCTGTGTGGAACTGAGCATCTCCCCCAATCTCCTGGCTTAGGGCTAGGAGCGCGAGAGGAGGAGCCGCGTTGGCTATCCATGATGAAATGGATTTTTGTCAGAGGCGCTTCTATGAGAACTTGCGGAGGGAGGATGGTGTGAGCTGGATCTAGATCCTCGCCTCTCTTGTAGGCGGCTCGTTCGCACGGCTAGGGGGTAAAATGTAAAAATATCCCAGCCTTTCGCATTAAATGCGACACGTGGAAGAAGGCCATTATTAGGCGTAGAAGCCAAGGGCGCAACATTTATAAAGAAGCCGGACACTATTCGACGGGAACATGAAGATTGAAGGAGAACCCGCCTTACAACGCCGAAGACAATATCTTGCGCGGACATCGTCATTGAAGCCTGGTTCGAGACTCTTGAGGGAGTTCGGACTAGGGGTGTCCGGATAGCTGAACTATCATCATCGGCTGGACTCCAAGACTATGAAGATAGAAGATTGAAGACTTCGTCCCGTGTCCGGATGGGACTTTCCTTGGCGTGGAAGGCAAGCTTGGCGATACGGATATGTACATCTCCTACCATTGTAACCGACTCTGTGTAACCCTAACCCTATCAGGTGTCTATATAAACCGGAGGGTTTAGTCCGTAGGACGAACAAAAATCATACCATAGTCTAGCTTCTAGGGTTTAGCCTCTTTGATCTCGTGGTAGATCCACTCTTGTAACACACATCGTCAATATTAATCTAGCAGGACGTAGGGTTTTACCTCCATCAAGAGGGCACGAACCTGGGTAAAACATCGTGTCCCTTGTCTCCTGTTACCATCCGCCTAGACGCACAGTTCGGGACCCCCTACCCGAGATCCGCCAGTTTTGACACCGACAGAGGGCTTCTACATCAACACCATAGCCTCTCCGATGATGTGTGAGTAGTTTAGCTCACACCTTCGGGTCCATAGTTATTAGCTAGATGGCTTCTTCTCTCTTTTTGGATCTCAATACAATGTTCTCCCCCTCTCTTGTGGAGATCTATTCGATGTAATCTAATTTTGGGGTGTGTTTGTTGAGACCGATGAATTGTGGGTTTATGATCAAGTTTGTCTATGAACAATATTTGAATCTTCTCTGAATTCTTTTATGTATGATTGGTTATCTTTGCAAGTCTCTTCGTATTATCAGTTTGGTTTGGCCTACTAGATTGATCTTTCTTGCAATGGGAGAAGTGCTTAGCTTTGGGTTCAATCTTGCGGTGTCCTTTCCCAAAGTGATGAGGGGCAGCAAGGCCGTATTGTATTGTTCCCATCGAGGATAACAAGATGGGGTTTATATCATATTGCATGAGTTTATCCCTCTACATCATGTCATCTTACTTAAAGCGTTACTCTGTTCTTATGAACTTAATACTCTAGATGCATCTTTGGATAGCGGTCGATGTGTGGAGTAATAGTAGTAGATGCGGTGAGAGTCGCCTACTTGTCTCAGACGTGATGCCTATATACATGATCATACCTAGATATTCTCATAACTATGCTCAATTCTGTCAATTGCTCAACATTAATTTGTTCACCCACCGTAATACTTATGCTCTCGAGAGAAGCCACTAGTGAAACCTATGGCCCCCAGGTCTATCTTCCATCATATTAATCTTCCTACACTTAGCTGTTTTTATTGCCTTTTATTTTACTTTGCATCTTTATCATTAAAATAGCAAAAATATTATCTTATCATATCTATCAGATCTCACTCTCGTAAGTGACCGTGAAGGGATTCACAACCCCTTTATTGCGTTGGTTGCGAGGATTTATTTGTTTGTGTAGGTGCGAGGGACTCGTGCGCGGTATCCTTCTGGATTGATACGTTGGTTCTCAAAAACTGAGGGAAATACTTACGCTGCTTTACTGCATCACCGTTTCCTCTTCAAGGGAAAACCAATGCAATGCTCAAGAGGTAGCACAGGAGAAGACCACCTTTAGTCAGGATAGCTTTTACTAGTTGTCCCCTTTCAAACCCGCCATTGTGGCATCCCTTCCCGCTCAATATTTGGGAAGAGGACCAGGGCCTCTATAAATAGGACTAGCCACCACCATAGGGACCAAGGAATCTTGGACTAGACCATCCACACCAACACAAGCCCACCGAGCACAAGAACACCTCTCCTCAGGAGGCTGTTCTTCCCTTGTACTGTTCATCCTCAGCCCAAGAGGCAATCCACTACACCACACTGGAGTAGGGTATTACACCACAACGGTGGCCCGAACCAGTATAAATATTGTGTCCCTTTTTCTTTGGGTTCGTCGAGCTAGGCCGTGAGATCTTGATGCGAGCGAGCTAGAGGGGGGAGATCTTTGTGTGCACCCCAGTGTTCGAACCTCAAGGGTTTTGCCGGAACCTGAAATCCGACAATAGTGTATTGTGCAACTTAGTTCACCCGGGAGTTATTTGTTGGGGAACATAGTATTTAAAAAATTTCCTATGATCACACAAGATCTATCTAGGAGAAGCATAGCAACGAGAAGGGAGAGTGTGTCCATGTACCCTCATAGACCGAAAGAGGAAGCATTAAGTAACATGGTTGATGTAGTCGAACGTGTTCACGATCCAACCGATCAAGTACCGTACGCACGACACCTCCGTGATCTGCACACGTTCAGCTCGGTGACGTCCCTCGAACACTAGATCCAGCTGAGGTCGAGGGAGAGTACAGTCAGCACGACGGCGTGGTGACGGTGATGATGAAGTTTGTCGGTGTTCTGGGAACGGGGGTCCCCAGACTTGCCTGCCTGCGGCCTGCGGCGTGGCTCGAAGGAGGCCCAGGACGGCCCATCTTCATCAACACAAGCTCAAGACCCTCACGAGGGGCCAAGCCTCACGGGGCGGACGACCAAGAGCTTCCTCAGGCGCGGCCTCGTCAGGCTGGCTCATGAGGAGGCGGAGAACTCAAGGCGGGGTACCTCGCGAGGTGCCCGTGGCGCAAGCCATGACGACCAAGAGGCGCCCGATCGAGGCGCCCAGCCAGCGGCGTCCTCCTTTCCTCTTTGGTGCAAAGGGGGCAAGCGCAGCAGGAGCATCGAGCAAAGGCATCCGTTTGGTGCAACAAGACCAAGACCAGCCCCAGCGGCTGGAATGCGATCATCGTGGAGCCCAAGCAAAGCGTCATCAGCAGAGCCTTTTGCGGCGAGGACCAACTTTAGTCAGGATAAGTGTACCCGCTGTTCCCCTTCAAAATGGCCAATTGTTGGCGCCCTTCCCGCTCAATATTTGGGAAGAGGCCCAGGGCCTTCGCCTATAAATAGGGGTAGCCACACTCAGGGAGAGAAAGGGGGGACGAAGGACGATCGGATCGAGCATTCGGAATCCAGAGAGAGAGAGCAGTTCATCACACCCACCAAGAACAGACCCTCGCGAGGCTGTTCTTCCCTGTACTGTTCTTCGTCAGCCCCAGAGGCAATCCATACACCACAAACTAGAGTAGGGTATTACACCACAACGGTGGCCCGAACTAGTATAAATCTTCGTCTCTTGTGTTGTTCTTGTTAGTAGTTTAGGTCCATGCGATTCGGCGAGTGCGAGGCGGTGGAGGGTTGGATCTCCGCGCGCACCCCAGAGTTCGAACCTTAAGGGTCTGCCGGAACCCGTGATCCGACATTTGGCGCGCCAGGTAGGGGTGCACCGGAATCTGCCTTTCGTCGCCTCATTCTTCCCCGACCACCGCAACCATGTCTGACGCTCGTCCGGCTCGCGTCGAGCGTCGAGCCGCCCTCACTTCCCACGTCGCCCAGACGGCTCCCGTCGGCGGGTGTCCTTGTCGTTCCCCGTCACCGGCTGTCAACGCCGCCACCGGCCCGGCAGGGAACAAGCAGCAAGCGTCGTCCCAGCACCCGTCCATGAGGCGGGACAGCCGCACCGCCACGCCTTCGCTCACCCCCGCTGGTTCTTCGTCGCGCGCGCCCCGCGCGGCCATGGAGGCCCGAGCTGCACTCATCGCGGCCAACGAACTCCTGCGCTACCGCCCCGTCGACGACGTCTACGAAGAATGGCTCGACCGCGTCGCCGAGCTCGTCCGCGCTGCGGGAGGCGACCCCGCGCCCGTCCGTTCGCCGCACCGCACCCGCCCAGCTGGCGATGAAGCTCCGGGCGCCTCGGCCGCCTCCTCCTCAAGACGGCGCCACAGCCCCAAAGCGCTGCCACTGGCGGAACCCGCTCCGCCCGGTATTTGGCGCGGCAAGAGCAGAGCTGCCAAGAAGTTCCTCGCCCACAAGAAGCTGCCCGAGCGCTCCCCGCTCCAGCACGTCAAGACCCTGCGCTGCCCCCAGCCGCGGCGCAGGGAGACCTGCAAGACCAAGCTCTCTACCGTCCGAGGCCCCCCGCGGCCACGGCGGGCTGCCGCGCCTTCACCACTGAGCTGCGCGGCATCGCGTGGCCCGCCAAGTTCAAGCCAGACCTGCCCCCACGCTATGACGGCACGGTAGACCCTACGGAGTTCCTCCAGCTCTACGAGCTGGGCATCGAGGCTGCCAACAGAGATGAAAAGGTCATGGCGAACTGGTTTCCCATGGCGCTCAAGGACGGAGCCCGCACCTGGCTCCTGAATCTGGCCCCAGGCACAATCTCTTCCTGGGCCGAGATGCTCACCCACTTCATCGCCAACTTCCAAGGTACTCGCGATCGGCCACCCGCCATGAGCGACATGCGCCGGATCAAGCAATGCCCGGAAACCCCTGCAAAAGTACATCCAGGCGCTTCAACATCGCACGCCTAAAGATCACTAGGGTAACGGAGGAGGCCATCATCTCTGCCTTCTCCGACGGCATGCGCGACGTCAAGATGAAGGAGGAGCTGGCGATGCATGAAGATCTGTGCACCTCCCTGCAGCTGTTCAACTTGGCGACCAAGTGCGCCAGGGCTGAGGAGGGGCGCCTCTCCCTCCTCGAGCTGCCTGCCGCGAATCCTGAAGAGAAGAAGTCCAAGGCCAAGGACGTAAATCGCAAGGGGGCTGCCGTGCTCGCGGCCGAACCGGACACCAAGCGAGGCAGAGATCAGCCCGAGTCTTCCAAGGGCAGCCGGTACTGCGTGTACCACGACTTCCACACCCACAACACCAATGAATGTCAAGAGCTCCGGGCCGTGCGCGAAGGAAGGGTCGGCAGACGCCCTGAGCCCAGCGACCGGGGCTACGGCCGAGGAGGAAGAAATGCAGGACGCTGGGAAGACCGCGGCCCGCGCCAAGGGTGGCGCGACCAACCTCGCGAGGACCGCTGGCAAGACCCACCTCGCGAGGGGGGCTGGAGGGATCAGCCTCGTGAGGATCGTCCTCAAGGGCATGAGGCCTCCCTCCGTTGCCGCCGCCACCAAGGAGAATCGAAGACCGTCATCGGGGACGAGGGCTGGGGCTTCGAGGAAGCCTTGTGATCGCTGCATCCTGGGTTGAGCCCAAGCCCCAGCCTCCCACCGCATCTTCAAGCATTTCGCCCGTGAAGTGAATGCAGTCCTCCCCAAGCTCGAGTCCACGCGCCCTCTTAGGTGGTCGGCGTGCGCCATCACGTTCAGCTCAGTGGATCAGCTCAAGTGCGCAGCCAAAGCCGGAGTCCTCCCAATGCTTTGCTCCCCAATCATCAGCAACGTGCTGGTCACCAAGACCCTCATCGACGGCGGAGTAGGGCTCAAAGTCCTGTCCGTGGAGACCTTCAACAATCTTCAAGTGCCCTACAGCCAGCTTCAGCCAACCAAGCCCTTCTCCGGAGTCACCGAGGGCTCCACGGTCCCGATCGGGCAGGTCTGCCTTCCTGTCACCTTGGGGCCCGCGACAACTACCACACCGAGCTCATCGACTTCGGCGTCGCCCACATTCGCTGCCGTAACGCCATCCTCGGGTACCCAGCGTTGGCCAAGTTCATGGCCGTGACCCACCATGGCTAAAAAATCCTCAAGATGCCAGGAAGCGGCGGGGTCATCACGGTGCCCTTTGAAGAGAGAGATGCAGTGTGCTCCTTGGAGCGAGCTTTTCAGGCCGCATCGCTGGAAGACCCAGACCACAACGGCAGGACGCCTCCCGAGGTAGCACCATCGGCCGGCCCGGCTCATCAAGAGACAGGCCCCTCAGGGCCCGCGCCGGGCCAGGGGGAGCCTCCTTCCATCCCATAGGAAGCGCGCGGCGCCCTCCTCGGCGGGCTCGGGGCTCTCCCTGGAGGGCCACCGACCTCGCCAAGGTCTCGAGGGAGGCGCTTGGGCACCACGTGGGCGTGTTTGAAACACGTTTCCAAAGCGGGAGCAAGACCAGGAGAAGCAGAACCCTCAAAAGTTCATCAAGAAGGCCATTCAGGAGTTCTGAGAGTCAAGGGTCATGAGGGGCAGCCGCCGCCTACCAGCTGGCCCCCCATCCCGGCGAGGATGGTGGGCTGGCGTCTGCATCGGCGTGCAGGCTCAACCGAGCCGCATCTCAAGAGCGCCTCTGGCCCTCGCGAGTGGGGCGTTAGAGGGCCCGCCCCACAGCTACGTACGCATGCCTTATGGCCTGCCAAACGCGGTGCCGCACACCAGCGTCTCATGAGGACCATCCTGGAGGCTCAAGAGGTCAGGCACGCTGCAGCCCTGGCGGAGATGGAGATGGCCCGTGAGGGCCGCGGCGCCTCCGGAGCCTCCCAAGGCCCCTGGGCCTAGGGGCTCGTGAGGATCGGCTCCTGCAGCCCACCGAGTCTGCTACATCAACAACCCTTCATCCCCAACATCACCAGGTGACATCTTTAAGTTTTATTTCCGGCTGGGAGCGCCTTCAGGGCCGCATTATTCCCAGGCCGCGTGGAGTCCGTCCTGCGACATGTATCCCTTTTATTTCATGTCCTTAGCTTACCTGTTGGGGCGCCCCTCGGGCTGCATCATCCCCAAGCCGCTCGGGCCAGTCGGTGACATGTATCCTTCCTGCGTTTTCCTTAGGATTATGCTCCACCATGCTTGTTATTTGGTGCCTTCTCCTGGGTGGCGAAATGTTGCACGTTAAAGGGGGGGTGCCTGAGCATCGCGACTCAGGGCTCCTACCGGCTCTCCGGCCCTCACCCTCTGGTCTTGCCCATGGCATCGCGACACAGCTTGCCGCTGACGGTGAAGACCAGCCCGAGAGCCGGGACCCGAGGGCGTGAAGTTTCGTCATCCAATCCGACTTCTTGGCGTTAAAGGGGGGTGCACGAGCATCGCGACTCAGGGGCTCCTACCGGCTCTCCGGCCCTCACCCTCTGGTCTTGTCCATGGCATCGCGACACGGCTTGCCGGACGATAGAGACCAGCCGAGCCGGGACCGAGGACATAGAGTTGTGTCATCTAATCCGACTTGCAGCGTTAAAGGGGGTGCTGAGCATCGCGACTCGGGGCTCCTACGGCTCTCCGGCCCTCACCCTCTGGTCTTGTCCATGGCATCGCGACACGGCTTGCCGGACGGTAGAGACTATCCGAGAGCCGGGACCGAAGGCGTGAAACACCGGCATCTAGCCATTTTGCAGGAACACACTCGAAGATAAGGCCCGAGCCAGGCGCAACCCGCCTTGAGGTAGGGCCTCGTGAGTCCCTGTTGGCTCACGAGTGCCCGGCACACCTCGCGAGGCCTCTCGCGCCATTCAAGCAACTAACGGCGGGACTAACAATCGCCCGTGAGCTCTTGTTCCCTTTGTGTTAACCTGCGGGGCCCCTCCGAGGAGCACGGGCGACCTCGCCACGCAATCTCTCGCCCGGCCAGGCACGCAGACCTCGCGCCGCGCCAGGAAGCATCGCCCTAACCCTCGAGATAAGTCACCCTCCGGACACACTAGTCATTGCAACACCATCCCCACACTCAATGCAACTCCGTGTTAGCAACGTCGCTCCCCTTTCTCACCGAGTGATGGCTGCTTGAGCGCCAAGGGGGACCCCCCTAAGCATCGCGACTTAGAGGCTCTTACCGGACCTCGGGCCGCTCACCTCCTGGCCTTGACCACGGCATCGCGACCTGGCATACCAGCGACGGCTGAAGCCGCCTTGGGACTGGGACCTGTCGGCACAGAGCACCAAGCCTTCGCGAGGTCTGAAAGGAAGGGACTGAGCTAGAACGGAATGAGCATCCCGCATTGCCTCATAACAAGGATCATATTGATAAACGAAGCTGCAAATATCTTACAAGCCCCATGGTACATTCTTGGCTCCTTGCGGGAACAAAAGACGCGAATCCTAAGGAGTCCTATCTCACAGGGACCACCAGGCGGCCATCATCAGCAGTGGGCCACCGGTCCGGAGCCGACCCCATCCAGTCGAGGCGGCGGCGACGACTGACGAGCTCGCCACCTGCTCGGGGCTGGCCAAGGCTCGAGGGCTCATGCTGTCGTCGCTCGTCTCTGGCGTCCTTGAAAAGAGCTCGGAGTCGCTGGATCCCCCGGCACCTCCGTCGCCTGGGAAGCTGCCAAGGGAGCGGGCGGTTGGCCTCTGTCTCACCACAGTAGAACCCCGACCACCTCTCCCGGGGCAGCACTCCAGCCGGCGACCCTCCATGTCGAAGAGCTTGAAGGACATCACCGAAGCACCGTCGTACTCGGGTGGATCGTGAGGCGCCCTAATCCTGCAGACCAGGCGATCTCGCTCCAGCCACGAGTCATGAAGACCTCGCCCGGGCAGCCTCTGCGACCTCTGCCCCGGTCGCGAGGGTGCCGCAGGCGGCGTGCTGCAGCCAGAGTCCCAGGGGCTCCCCCTGCTGGACGAAGGAGGCGAAGAAGGAAGGAAGGCGGATCCAAGACTTGGGAGGTGCGGTGACGCGGAGCACGAATTCCCGGCAGGAGCCCTCAGCGTGGACTCCAGGGGAGAAGACGCACACCTTCGTGACCCGCCAGCGTCGTCGACGGAGCCGCTCGTGGCGCCCAGCGTCGCCTCCTTCAGGGCCACCAATCTGCGCGTACAAGGGAAGAGGAAACCCTGGTGGCGGTTGCACGCACAGGAACGCAGGCGCCTCCTCGGCGCTCCTGCCCTGACACCAGAGAGCAAGCCGCTTCTTTGGGGGGAGCGGGTCAGGATCCTCTTGAGGAGCCTTTCCCTTTTCTTCCCTGGAGAACCGGCGGATCGGAGCCATGGCAACCAGACGAGACGAGGAAAAGGAGGAGTAGAAGGATAGACTGGAGGAGCGCACGCCGTTCCGTACTTATAGCCGGCGGAGGCCAACCGTCGGCCTCCACGATCACCAGTCATCATGCCCAACTCTGCATGCAAGGATCTGTCGAATCCGGGCGGTTACCAAGGCGTCATGGGGGATGCAGTACGCCCACGTCCAATCAACCGCCACGCGGCGCCCAAGGCCATAGGCTGTTAGGGCCCTAGCAACGCCAGACTTGCCCTTTTCGCCTCTCGCACGGCCAAGTCCGGGCGCGTCGTGGCCCGGGGCTCTTGTCGGCGTTCTGGGAGCAGGGGTCCCAGACTTGCCTGGCTGCGGCCTGCGGCGTGGCTCGAAGGAGGCCAGGGCGGCCCATCTTCATCAACACAAGCTCAAGACCCTTGCGAGGGGCCAAGCCTCATGAGGCGGGCGACCAAGAGCTTCCTCGAGCACGGCCTCGTCGGGGCTGGCTCACGAGGAGGCGGAGAACTCAAGGCAGGGTACCTCGCGAGGTGCCCGTGGCATAAGCCATGACGACCAAGGGCGCCCGATCGAGGCGCCCGGCCATGGCGTCCTCCTTTCCTCTTTGGTGCAAAGGGGGCAAGCGTAGGCAAGAGCATCAGGCAAAGGCATCCGTTTCGGTGCAACAAGACCAAGACCAGCCCCAACTGCTGGAATGCAGTCATCGTGGAGCCCAAGAAGGCGTCATCACCAGAGCCTTTTGCAGGCGAGGACCAACTTTAGTCAGGATAAGTGTACCGGCCGTTTCCCTTCAAAATAGCCAATTGTTGGCGCCCTTCCCGCTCAATATTTGGGAAGAGGCCCAGGGCCTTCGCCTATAAATAGGGGTAGCCACACTCAGGGAGAGAAAGGGGGGACGAAGTATGATCGGATCGAGCATTCGGAATCTAGAGAGAGAGAGAGCAGTTCATCACACCCACCAAGAACAGACCCTCGCGAGGCTGTTCTTCCCTGTACCGTTCTTCGTCAGCCCCAGAGGCAATCCACACACCACAAACTAGAGTAGGGTATTACACCACAATGGTGGCCCAAACTAGTATAAATCTTGCGTCTCTTGTGTTGTTCTTGTTAGTAGTTTAGGTCCCTGCGATTCGGCGAGGTACGAGACGGTGGAGGGTTGGATCTCCGCGCGCACCCCAGAGTTCGAACCTTAAGGGTCTGCCGGAACCCGTGATCCGACAAAGTTACCGGCACAGGGCTTCGCCTAGGCACTACGACGATATGACCGAGGTGTAAAACTGTGGAGGGGGGCACCGCACACGGCTAAAGATCAACTTGTGTGTATTTGGGTGCCCCCTGCCCCCGTATATAAAGCAGGGGAGGAGGAGGCCGGCCAACAAGGGGCGCGCCAGGGAGAGGGGAGTCCTACTAGACCTCTAGTCCTAGTAGGATTCGGCCCCACCCCTTTTTTCCTTCTACCGGAGGTGGAAAAGGGGAAGGAGAGGGAGTAGGAGAAGGAAAGGGGGGTGGCGCCCCCTTCCCAAGTCCAATTCGGCCTCCTCCCTTCTCGGGGGCGCACCAGCCCCTTGTGGGCTGGTTACCTCCCTCCTATGGCCCATAAGCCCATATCTTCCCCCGGGGGGTTCCCGTAACCTCCCGGTACTCCGGAAAAATGCCCGAATCACTCGGAACCATTCCGATATCCGAATGCAACCTTCCAATATATGAATCTTTACCTCTCGACCATTTAGAGACTCCTCGTAATGTCCATGATCTAATCCGGGACTCCGAACAAACTTCGGTATATCAAATCACATAACTCATAGTACAAATGAATCTTTATGTAGCCTTCCAATATATGAATCTTTATGTCTCAACCATTTCGATACTCCTCGTTACGTCCGTGATCTCATCCGGGACTCCGAACAACCTTCGGTCATCAAATCACATAAACTCATAATACAAATCGTCATCGAACGTTAAGCGTGCGGCCCCTACGGGTTCGACAACTATGTAGACATGACCGAGACACCTCTCCGGTCAATAACCAATAGCGGAACCTGGATGCTCATATTGGCTCCTATATATTCTACGAAGATCTTTATCGGTCAAATCACATAACAACATACGTTGTTCCCAATGAGGCCCAATAACTTCCCCCGGGGGGGGGGGGGTCCGGTAACCCCCGGTACTCCGAAACTTATCCGAAACGACCCGAACCATTTCGGTGTCCGAATGTAGCCTTCCAATATATGAATCTTTATGTCTCAACCATTTCAAGACTCCTCGTTACGTCCGTGATCTCATCCGGGACTCCGAACAACCTTCAGTCATCAAATCACATAAACTCATAATACAAATCGTCATCGAACGTTAAGCGTGCGGCCCCTACGGGTTCGAGAACTATGTAGACATGACCGAGACACATCTCCGGTCAATAACCAATCGCGGAACCTGGATGCTCATATTGGCTCCTACATATTCTACGAAGATCTTTATCGGTCAAACCGCATAACAACATACGTTGTTCCCTTTGTCATCGGTATGTTACTTGCCCGAGATTCGATCGTCGGTATCATCATACCTAGTTCAATCTCGTTACCGGCAAGTCTCTTTACTCGTTCCGTAATGCATCATCCCGTAACTAACTCATTAGTCACATTGCTTCGAAGGCTTATGTGATGAGCATTACCGAGAGGGCCCAGAGATACCTCTCCGATACACGGAGTGACAAATCCTAATCTCTATCTATGCCAGCTCAACAAACACCATCGGAGACACCTGTAGAGCATCTTTCTAATCACCCAGTTACGTTGTGACGATTGATAGCACACTAAGTGTTCCTCCGGTATTCGGGAGTTGCATAATCTCATAGTCAGAGGAACATATATAAGTCATGATGAAAGCAATAGCAACAAACTAAACGATCATAGTGCTAAGCTAACGGATGGCTCTTGTCCATCACATTATTCTATAATGATGTGATCTCGTTCATCAAGTGACAACACATGTCTATGGCTAGGAAACATAACCATCTTTGATAAACAAGCTAGTCAAGTAGAGGCATGTTAGGGACACTCTGTTTGTCTATGTATTCACACCTGTACTAAGTTTCTTGTTAATACAATTCTAGCATGAATAATAAACATTTATCATGATATAAGGAAATATAAATAACAGATTTATTATTGCCTCTAGGGCATATTTCCTTCAGTCTCCCACCTGCACTAGAGTCAATAATCTAGTTCACATCGCCATGTGATTTAACACTAATAGTTCACATCTATATGTGATTAATAGCCATAGTTCACATTGCCATGTGGCCAACACTCAAAAAGGTTTACTAGAGTCAATAATGTAGTTCACATCGCTATGAATAACACCGAAGAGTAATAAGGTATGATCATGTTTTTCCTGTGAGAGGAATTTTAGTCTACGGGTCTGCAACATTCAGATCCGTATGTATTTTGCAAATTTCTATGTCTACAATACTCTGCACGGAGCTACTCTAGATAATTGCTCCCACTTTCAATATGTATCTAGATCGAGACTTAGAGTCATCCAGATTGGTGTCAAAGCTTGCATCGACGTAACTTTTTACAACGAACTCTTTGTCACCTCCATAACTGAGAAACATTTCTTATTTTACTAAGGATGATTTTGACCGTTGTCCTTTGATTCACTCCTGGATCACTATTGTACCCTCTTTGCAAACTCATTGTGAGGTACACAATAGGTCTTGTACACAGCATAACATACTTTATAGAACCTATGACTGAGGCATGGGGAATGACGTTTCATTCTCTTTCTATTTTCTGTCGTGGTCGGATTTTGAGTCTTTACTCAACTTCACACCTTGCAACACAGGCAAGAACTCCTTTGACTATTCCACTTTGAACTTCTTCAAAAACTTGTCAAGGTATGTACTCATTGATTTTTTTATCAAGCTTCTTGATCTATCTCTATAGATCTTGATGCTCAATATGTAAGCAGCTTCCCCGAGGTCTTTCTTTGAAAAACTCCTTTCAAACACTCATTTATGCTTTCTAGAAAATTCTACATTATTTCTGATCAACAATATGTCATTCACCTATACTTATCAAAAATGATGTAGTGCTCCCACTCACTTTCTTATAAATACAGGCTTCACTGCAAGTCTGTATAAAACCATATGCTTTGATCACTTTATCAAAGCATATATTCCAACTCCGAGATGCTTGCACCAGCCCATAGATGGATCGCTGGAGCTTGCACACTTTGTTAGCACCTTTAGGATTGACAAAACCTTCTTGTTGCATCATATACAACTCTGCTTTAAGAAATCCATTAAAGAATGTAGTTTCGACATCCATTTGCCAGATTTCATAAAATGTGGCAATTGCTAACATGATTCGGACAGACTTAAGCATCGCTACGAGTGAGAAAATCTTATCATAGTCAACACCTTGAACTTGTTGAAAAACTTTCACAACAAGTCAAGCTTTGTAGACAGTAACATTACCGTCAGTGTCAGTCTTCTTCTTGAAGATCCATTTATTCTCTATGGCTTGCCGATCATCGGGAAAGTCAACCAAAGTCCATACTTTGTTCTCATACATGGATCCCATCTCAGATTTCATGGCCTCAAGCCATTTTACGGAATCTGGGCTCATCATCGCTTCCTCATAGTTCTTAGGTTCGTCATGGTCAAGTAACATGACCTCCAGAACATGATTACCATACCACTCTGGTGCGGATCTTACTCTGGTTGACCTACGAGGTTCGGTAGTAACTTGATCAGAAGTTTAATGATTATCATCATTAGCTTCCTCACTAATTGGTGTAGGAATCACTGGAACTGATTTCTGTGATGAACTACTTTCCAATAAGGGAGCAGGTACAATTACCTCATCAAGTTCTACTTTCCTCCCACTCACTTCTTTCGAGAGAAACTCCTTCTCTAGAAAGGATCCATTCTTAGCAACGGATATCTTGCCTTTGGATCTATGATAGAAGGTGTACCCAACAGTCTCCTTTGGGTATCCTATGAAGACACATTTCTATGATTTGGGTTCGAGCTTATCAGGTTGAAGCTTTTTCACATAAGCATTGCATCCCCAAACTTTAAGAAATGTCAGCTTAGGTTTCTTGCTAAACCACAGTTCATACGGTGTCGTCTCAATGGATTTAGATGGTGCCCAATTTAACGTCAATGCAACTGTTCCTAATGCATAACCCCAAAACGATAGTGGTAAATCGGTAAGGGACATCATAGATCGCACCATATCTAATAAAGTACGGTTACGATGTTCAGACACACCATTACACTGTGGTGTTCCAGGTGGCGTGAGTTGCGAAACTGTTCCATATTGTTTCAAATGAAGGCCAAACTCGTAACTCAAATATTCGCTTCCATGATCATATCGTAGAAACTTTATTTTCTCGTTATGATGATTTTCCACTTCACTCTGAAATTCTTTGAACTTTTCAAATGTTTCAGACTTATGTTTCATCAAGTAGATATACCCATATCTGCTCAAATCATCTCTGAAGGTCAGAAAATAATGATACCCGCCGCGAGCCTCAACACTCATCGGATCGCATACATCAGTATGCATTATTTCCAATAAGTCAGTTGCTCGCTCCATTGTTCCGGAGAACGGAGTCTTAGTCATCTTGCTAATGAGGCATGGTTCGCAAGCATCAAGTGATTCATAATCAAGTGATTCCAAAAGCTCATCAGTATGGAGTTTCTTCATGCGCTTTACAACAATATGACCTAAATGGCAGTGCCACAAATATGTTGCACTATCATTATTAACTTTGCATATTTTGGCATCAATATTATGAATATGTGTATCACTACGATCGAGATTCAATAAACCATTCACCTTGGGTGTATGACCACGGAAGGTTTTATTCATGTAAACAGAATAACAATTATTCTTTGACTTAAATAAATAACCGTATTGCAATAAACATGATCCAATCATATCATGGTCAACGCAAACACCAAATAACATTTATTTTAGGCTCATCACTAATCCCGAAGGTAAAGGGAGTGTGCGATGGTGATCTTATCAACCTTGGAATCACTTCCAACACACATCGTCACCTTGCCCTTAACTAGTCTTTGTTCATTTTGTAACTCCTATTTTCGAGTTACTAATCATAGCAACTGAACCAAAGATCAAATACCGTGGGCTACTATGAACACTAGTAAAGTACACATCAATAACATGTATATCATATATACTTTTGTTCACTTTGCCATCCTTCTTATCCGCCAAGTATTTGGGGCAGTTCTGCCACCAGTGACCATTTCCTTTGCAGTAGAAGCACTCAGTTTCAGGCTTGGGTCTAGCTTTGGGCTTCTTCATGGGAGTGGCAACTTGCTTGCCATTCTTCTTGAAGTTCCCTTTCTTTCCCTTACCCTTTTACTTGAAACTAGTGGTCTTGTCAACCATCAACACTTGATGATTTTTCTTTGATTTCTACCTTCATCGATTCCTGCATCGCGAAGAGCTTTGGGAATCGTTTCCGTTATCCCTAGCATATTATAGTTCATCATGAAGTTCTAGTAACTTGGTGATAGTGACTAGAGAACTCTGTCAATCACTATCTTATTTGGAAGATTATCTCCCACTTGACTCAAGTGATTGTAGTACTCAGACATTTTGAGCACATGTTCACTGGCTGAGCTATTCTCCTCCATCTTGTAGGCAAAGTACTTGTCAAAGGTCTCATACCCGTTAACTCGGGCATGAGTCTGAAATACAAATTTCAACTCTTGGAACATCTCATATGCTCCATGTCGTTCAAAACATTTTTGAAGTCCCTGTTGTAAGCCGTAAAGCATGGTGCACTAAACTATCAAGTAGTTATCATACTGAGCTTGCCAAACGTTCATAAGGTCTGCATCTGCTCCTGCAATAGGTCTATCACCTAGCGGTGCATCAATGACATAATTCTTCTGTGCAGCAATGAGGATAATCCTCATATCACGGACCTAGTCCGCATCATTGCTACTATCATCTTTCAACATAGTTTTTCTCTAGGAACATGTCAAAAATAAATGGGGAGCTATATCACGAGCTATTGATATACAACATAGTTATGCAAATACTATCATGACTAAGTTCATGATAAATTAAAGTTCAAGTAATCATATTACTTAAGAACTCCCACTTAGATAGACATCCCTCTAGTCATCTAAATGATCACGTGATCCATATCAACTAAACCATGTACGATCATCACGTGAGATGGAGTAGTTTTCAATGGTGAACATCACTATGTTGATCATCTATACTATATGATTCACGCTCGACCTTTCGGTCTCAGTGTTCCAGGCCATATCTGCATATGCTAGGCTCGTCAAGTTTAACACGAGTATTCTGCGTGTGCAAAACTGGCTTGCACCCGTTGTATGTGAACATAGAGCTTATCACACCCGATCATCACGTGGTGTCTCGGCACGACGAACTGTCGCAACGGTGCATACTCACGGAGAACATTTGTACCTTGAAATTTAGTGAGAGATCATCTTATAATGCTACCGCCGTACTAAGCAAAATAAGATGCATAAAAATATAAACATCACATGCAATCAAATAAGTGATATGATATGGCCATCATCATCTTGTGCCTTTAATCTCCATATCCAAAGCACCGTCATGATCACCATCATCACCGGCTTGACACCTTGATCTCCATCAAAGCATCGTTGTCGTCTCGCCAACTATTGCTTCTACGACTATCGCTACCGCTTAGTGATAAAGTAAAGCAATTACATGGCGATTGCATTTCATACAATAAAGTGACAACCATATGGCTCTTGCTAGTTGCCGATAACTGTTACAAAACATGATCATCTCATACAACAAATTATATATCATGACGTCTTGACCATATCACATCACAGCAAGCCCTGCAAAAACAAATTAGACGTCCTCTACTTTGTTGTTGCAAGTTTTACGTGGCTGCTACGGGCTTCTAGCAAGAACCGTTCTTACCTATGAATCAAAACCACAACAATTTTTCGTCAAGTGTGTTGTTTTAACCTTCAACAAGGACCGGGCATAGTCACACTCGATTCAACTAAAGTTGGAGAAACATACACCCACTAGCCACCTGTGTGCGAAGCATGGTGGTAGAACCAGTATCATGAACGCGGTCATGTAATGTCGGTCTAGGCCACTTCATCCAACAATACCGCTGAATCAAAGTATGACATGCTGGTAATCAGTATGACTATTATCGCCCACAACTCTTTGTGTTCTACTCGTGCATATAACATCTACGCATAGACCTGGCTCGGATGCCATTGTTGGGGAATGTAGTATTTCAAAATTTTCCTACGATCACGCATGATCTATCTAGGAGAAGCATAGCAATGAGCGGGGAGAGTGTGTCCACGCACCCTCATAGACCGAAAGCGGAAGCGTTAAGTAACGCGGTTGATGTAGTCGAACGTCTTCGCGATCCAACCGATCAAGTACCGAATGCACTGCACCTCCGCGATCTGCACACATTCAGCTCGGTGACGTCACTCGAACTCTAGATCCAGCTGAGGCCGAGGGAGAGTTCCATCAGCACGATGGTGTGGTGACGGTGATGATGAAGTTACCGGCGCAGGGCTTCGCCTAAGCACTACGACGATATGACCGAGGTGTAAAACTATGGAGGGGGGCACCGCACATGGATAAAGATCAACTTGTAGGAGGGGAGGAGGAGGCCGGCCAACAAGGGGCGCGCCAGGGAGAGGGGAGTCCTACTAGGACTCCAGTCCTAGTAGGATTCGGCCCCACCCCTTTTTTCCTTCTACCGAAGGGGGAAAAGGGGAAGGAGAGGGAGTAGGAGAAGGAAAGGGGCGGTGGCGCCCCCTTCCCTAGTCCAATTCGGCCTCCTCCATTGTGGGGGCGCACCAGACCCTTGTGGGCTGGTTACCTCCCTCCTATGGCCCATAAGGCCCATATCTTTCCCCGGGGGGTTCCGGTAACCTCCCGGTACTCCGGAAAAATGCCCGAATAACTCGGAACCATTCAGATGTCCGAATGCAACCTTCCAATATATGAATCTTTACCTCTCGACCATTTCGAGACTCCTTGTCATGTCTGTGATCTCATCCGGGACTCCGAACAAACTTCGGTACATCAAATCACATAACTCATAATACAAATCGTCATCGAACGTTAAGCGTGCGGACCCTACGGGTTCGAGAACTATGTAGACATGACCGAGACACCTCTCCGGTCAATAACCAACAGCGGGACCCGGATGCTCATATTGGCTCCTACATATTCTACGAAGATCTTTATCGGTCAAACCGCATAACAACATACGTTGTTCCCTTTGTCATCGGTATGTTACTTGCCCGAGATTCGATCGTTGGTATCACCATACCAAGTTCAATCTCGTTATTGGTAAGTTTCTTTACTCGTTCTATAATGCATCATCCCGCAACTAACTCATTAGTCACATTGCTTGCAAGGATTATAGTGATGTGCATTATCGAGAGGGCCCAGAGATACCTCTCTGACAATCGGAGTGACAAATCCTAATCTCTATCTATGCCAACTCAACAAACACCATTGGAGACACCCGTAGAGAATCTTTATAATCACCCAATTACATTGTGACGTTTGATAGCACACTAAGTGTTCCTCCGGTATTCGGGATTTGCATAATCTCATAGTCAGAGGAACACGTATAAGTCTTGATGAAAGCAATAGCAACAAACTAAACGATCATAGTGCTAAGCTAACGGATGGGTCTTGTCCATCACATCATTCTCTGATGATGTGATCCCGTTCATCAAATGACAACACATGTATATGGCTAGGAAATATAACCATCTTTGATAAACAAGCTAGTCAAGTAGAGGCATACTAGGGACACTTTGTTTGTCTATGTATTCACACATGTACTAAGTTTCCGGTTAATACAATTCTAGCATGAATAATAAACATTTATCATGATATAAGGAAATATAAATAACAACTTTATTATTGCCTCTAGGGCATATTTATTCATTATTGGTGTTAACAGATGATTTTTGCAGCGTTGAGTATCATCAACTCTTTAAAATCTTGAAAAGATTTAAAAGCGCTTCGTAGTAAAAGGTCACACAAAACTGTAATTTTGAATAAAGGCGCTTAAGCCTTATACAACATTGCTCCATCTGTTCCAGGTTTAAAGAGTAGACATGTGAATGATTTCTTGCACAAGTCTGACCTCCAACGATTCGATGTTATGTGATACAAACTTGGTGTTTCTAATTATACGAAATCTACGTTTTTAACAAAATGTATTCACTATACAGAACATAGACAAGTGATCATGAAACCCGATTTTGTGCGGTCGATGGTTCCATTATATTAAGTATATATCTCATTGCTTCCAACATGGTCTTCAACTGCAACCCAAGCAGGTGATGCTTTGGTATGGTGAGAACAATATTAAAAAGGTAAACGCACCCGCTTGGGTTGTAATTTATTTTAGAAAATGTATAGCAAGACGCCATTTTCATCCAAAGAGGTTAGTAACACAAGGCTGATGCATAACCAAAGAAAAGAAAAGAAGAAAAGGGTCGAAATGATGAAGACGTGGTTTGCGACTTTGCGTCACTTGGTCGCTTTGAGTCAATGGCCACTAGCACTGAAATATAATCCATAAAGCTAATCGAGAGGAAGGGCAGACATGCTGGCAGCTATCATCAGGCTTGAGTGGGATGGGCATGGCAAACCTAAGAGTCAATGGTCTCAATCCTATGGTGACCGCCACACTCGGAGAAGGTGGCGGAATTATGGTGGGTAGAAGGTTGCATCGCCTTGGCAGTCGCCCTGACGGACAATGTGCACTCCTTGGCACCGGAAACTGCCCTGGGGTCTGCAGCCTCGACGATGAAGGCGTATCCCACCCTCATCGTTGTTGGGGAACGTGGTATTTCAAAAATTTCCTACGATCACGCAAGATCTATCTAGGAGAATCATAGCAACGAGCGGGGAGAGTGTGTCCACGTACCCTCGTAGACCAAAAGCGGAAGCGTTTTATCAACGCTGTTGATGTAGTCATACGTCTTCATGATCCGACCGATCCTAGCACCGAACGTACGGTACCTCCGTGTTCAGCACACGTTAAGCTCGATGATGTCCCTCGTACTCTTGATCCAGATGAGGCTGAGGGAGAGTTTCGTCAGCACGACGGCATGGCGACGGTGATGATGAAGTTACCGGCGCAGAGCTTCGCCTAAGCACTACGACGATATGACCGAGGTGTGTAACTGTGGAGGGGGGCACCGCACACGGCTAAAAGATCAACTTGTGTGTTCTAGGGTACCCCCCCTCCCCACGTATATAAAGAAGGGAGGGAGGAGGAGGCCGGCCAAGGGTGGTGCGCCCATGGGAGGGGAGTCCTACTCCAAGTAGGACTCGCCCCCTTTCCTATTCCCACAAGGAGAAGAGGGGAAGGAGGAGGAGGAGGAGAGAAGGAAAGGGGGGCGCCCCCCCCCCCCAACCCTAGTCCAATTCGGTTTGGGCTAGGGGGGCGCGCGCCACTCCTTGGCCTGCCTCCTCTCTTCCACCACTAGGCCAATGAGGCCCAATAACTTCCCCCGGGGGGGGGGAGGGTCCGGTAACCCCCGGTACTCCGGAACTTATCCGAAACGACCCGAACCATTCCGGTGTCCGAACGTAGCCTTCCAATATATGAATCTTTATGTCTCAACCATTTCGAGACTCCTCGTTCGTCCGTGATCTCATCCGGGACTCCGAACAACCTTCGGTCATCAAATCACATAAACTCATAATACAAATCGTCATCGAACGTTAAGCGTGCGGCCCCTACGGGTTCGAGAACTATGTAGACATGACCGAGACACATCTCCGAATAACCAATAGCGGAACTTGGATGCTCATATTGGCTCCTACATATTCTACGAAGATCTTTATCGGTCAAAATGCATAACAACATACGTTGTTCCCTTTGTCATTGGTATGTTACTTGCCCGAGATTCGATCGTCGGTATCATCATACCTAGTTCAATCTCGTTACCAGCAAGTCTCTTTACTCGTTTCGTAATGTATCATCCGCAACTAACTCATTAGTCACATTGCTTGCAAGGCTTATGTGATGAGCATTACCGAGAGGGCCGGAGATACCTCTCCGATACGGAGTGACAAATCCTAATCTCAATCTATGCCAACTCAACAAACACCATCGGAGACACCTGTAGAGCATCTTTATAATCACCCGATTCACGTTGTGACGTTTCATAGCACACTAAGTGTTCCTCCGGTATTCGGAGTTGCATAATCTCATAGTCATAGGAACATGTATAAGTCATGAAGAAAGCAATAGCAATAAACTAAACGATCATAGTGCTAAGCTAACGGATGGGTCTTGTCCATCACATCATTCTCTAATGATGTGATCTCGTTCATTAAATGACAACACATGTCTATGGTCAGGAAACTTAGCCATGTTTCATTAACGAGCTAGTCTAGTAGAGGCATACTAGGGACACTCTGTTTTGTCTATGTATTCACACATGTACTAAGTTTTCGGTTAATACAATTCTAGCATGAATAATAAACATTTATCATGATATAAGGAGATATAAATAACAACTTTATTATTTCCTCTAGGGCATATTTCCTTCAGTCTCCCACTTGCACTAGAGTCAATAATCTAGATTACAAAGTAATGATTCAAACACCCATGGAGTCTTGGAGCTGATCATGTTTTGCTCGTGAGAGAGGCTTATTCAATGGTTCTGCAACATTCAGATCTTTCTGTATTTTGCAAATCTCTATGTCTCCCTCCTTGACTTGATCGCGGATGGAATTGAAGCATCTCTTGATGTGCTTGGTTCTCTTGTGAAATCTGGATTCCTTTTCCAAGGCAATTGCACCAGTATTGTCACAAAAGATTTTCATTGGAACCGATGCACTAGGTATGACACCTAGATCGGATATGAACTCCTTCATCCAGACTCCTTCATTTGCTGCTTCTGAAGCAGCTATGTAATCCGCTTCACACGTAGATCCCGCCACGACGCTTGGCTTAGAACTGCACCAACTGACAGCTCCACTGTTCAATATAAGTACATATCTGGTTTGTGACTTAGAGTCATCTGGATCAGTGTCAAAGCTTGCATCAATGTAACCATTTACGACGAGCTCTATGTCACCTCCATAAACGAGAAACATATCCTTAGTCCTTTTCAGGTATTTCAGGATGTTCTTGACTGTTGTCCAGTGATCCACTCCTAGATTACTTTGGTGCCTCCCTGCTAAACTAATAGCAAGGCACACATCAGGTCTGGTACACAGCATTGCATACATGATAGAACCTATGGCTGAAGCATAGGGAATGACTTTCATTTTCTCTTTATCTTCTGCAGTGGTCGGGCATTGAGTTTGACTCAACTTCACACCTTGTAACACAGGCAAGAACCCTTTCTTTGCTTGATCCATTTTGAACTTTTTCAAAAATTTATCAAGGTATGTGCTTTATGAAAGTCCAATTAAGCGTCTTGATCTATCTCTATAGATCTTGATGCCCAATATGTAAGCAGCTTCACCGAGGTCTTTCATCGAAAAACTTTTATTCAAGGGATCCATCAAAGTGAATAGTCCAGTATGTATTGTCCGGTTTGTCCTCTGGTGCCTGTAAATCGGTCCAATCATTGATGAAATCGACAAGAGCCTGAGATTTGATGGCCGTTCGAGGCATATACTTTAATCCATGTGGACCAAGCTCAATTGCCCACTTCGCAACCCGCCGATTGCTTCTCTCATTACGGATTATATCGCCCAAAGGAGCAGAACTAACCCTTTGTGATGGGATGGCCTTGAAAGTATTGCTTGAGCTTCCGACTTGCCATAAAAACTCCATCCACCAGCTTCTGCCAATGCGGATACCTTTGCTTTGACTCGATCAGCACTTCGCTGATATAATAAATTGGCTGTTGAACCGGATATTCTTTCCCAGCCTCCTTACGCTCAACCACAATTGCCACACTGACCGCACGGGCATTGGCAGCCACATACAATAACAGAGGCTCGTTATCCATCAGAGCAACAAGGGCCAGGCGGTTCAGCCGGTACCGCTTCAACTCCTCAAAAGCTGCATTGGCTGCGTCCTCGAACAAAATCATCCGTCTTCTTCAACATCTGGTATAAAGGAATCGCCTTCTCTCCCAAACGGCTGATAAACCGGCTGAGGGCTGCAATTCGACCTGCCAGACGCTGAACATCATTGATGCACTTCGGTTTAGCCAAAGATGTGATTGCTTTGATTTTTTCCGAATTGGCCTCAATGCCTCTGTTGGACACAAGAAAACCCAAGAGCTTGCCTTCCGGAACACCGAAAACACATTTGTCCGGATTGAGCATCATTTTATAAACCCGAAGATTATCAAATGTCTCCTTGAGGTCCTCTATCAAGGTTTCCTTCTTCCTGGATTTTACCACAATGTCATCCACATAGGCATGAACATTACGCCCAATCTGCGTGTGAAGACAATTTTGCACACAACGCTGATAGGTTGCCGGGGCACTTTTGAGCCCAAAGGGCATAGAGACATAGCAAAAGGCTCCAAAGGGAGTGATGAAGGCTGTCTTCTCCTGGTCCTTAACTGCCATTTTAATCTGATGATAACCTGAATAAGCATCCAAGAAACTTCAGGCGCTCACATCCGCCGTCGCATCAATAATTTGATCAATACGCGGGAGAGCAAAAGGATCTGCGGACAAGCTTTGTTCAAATCGGTGTAATCCACACACATACGCCAAGTGCCGTTTTTCTTAAGAACGAGCACCGGATTAGCAAACCACTCGGGATGAAATACTTCCACGATAAAACCAGCAGCCAACAGCCGGGCTACCTCCTCACCAATGGCCTTGCGTCTTTCCTCGTTAAAGCGGCGAAGAAATTGCTTGACCAGTTTAAACTTGGGATCAATATTGAGAGTGTGCTCAGCGAGTTCCCACGGTACACCTGGCATGTCAGAAGACTTCCATGCAAAAATGTCCCGGTTCTCACGGATGAACTCGATGAGCGTGCTTTCCTATTTCGGATCCAGATTGGTGCTGATGCTAAACTATTTGGATGAATCGCCAGGGACAAAATCAGTAAGTTTAGTTTCATCAGCCGGTTTGAACGTCAGGGTTGAGTCATGCTCAGTGGTGGGCTTCTTCAGAGGGGTCATATCCGCCGGATCAACATTGTCTTTGTAAAACTTCAGCTCCTCTGTAGCACAAACTGACTCAGCATAGGCCGCTTCACCTTCCCCACATTCCAAAGCGATCTTACGACTGCCGTGTACTATGATAGTTCCCTTATAACCCGGCATCTTGAGCTGTAAATAGATATAATAGGGCCTTGCCATGAATTTTGCATAAGCCGGCCGTCCGAACAATGCGTGATATGGGCTCTGGATTTTCACCACTTCAAAGGTCAGCGTTTGCATCAGAATCATGCTCATCTCCAAATACGACCTCCAAAGCGATCTTGCCAACAGGATATGCCGATTTACTTGGTACTACGCCATGGAAAACAGTGTTTGACGGTTTAAGATTCTTATCTGTCAACCCCATGCGACGAAAAGTCTCATAGTACAGGATGTTGATACTGCTCCCTCCATCCATCAGAACTTTGGTAAACTTGTAACCTCCCACATGAGGTGCTACCACCAAAGCCAGTTGACCCGGATTGTCAACCCGGGGCGGATGATCCTCTCTGCTCCACACAATGGGCTATTCGGACCACCGTAAATAGCGTGGCACCGCCGGTTCAACAGAATTGACTACCCTCTTGTGAAGCTTCTGATCGCGCTTGCACAGGCTAGTAGTGAACACATGATACTGCCCACCATTCAATTGCTTGGGGTGACTTTGATAACCTGACTGCTCCTGATTCCCTTGATTATTCTTTTGACTATTACCACCTTGGTTGTTCTGGTGGCCCTGATTATTTTGAAAACCAGAGCTTGAACCACCACTGCCATGAAAACACGGACTGAACATGGCGGACCACTGGTCATGCCGGTAGATATCAGAGTTTTTGAACTCCTTCATAATATAACAATCTTTCCAAAGATGTGTGGACGGGGCCTCCTTAGTCCCATGCTTTGGGCAGGGCTGGTTTAACAGCCGCTCCAGGTTCATCCCTCCATCGCGCTGGGGCGGTTTACATTTACGGCGCTGCATATTGGTGTTAGCCACAAAATCTGAATTATCTGCTTTGCACTTACCATTATTCCCATGGCCTCCTTGGTTGTGATGATGTCCTTTTGCACCGTCGTTCTTCTTTCCCTTCTCCAGTTTCTCCTCATCAGACTCGGGATCCTTGGTATTATCAGAATCGGCATATTTGAACAAGGCTGCCATAAGTGTTCCCATGTCATTGCAGTGGCGCTTGAGCCGTCCCAAATTCATCTTTAGTGACTTAAACCGGCAATCACGCTCCAGCGTTATGATCGCTTGGCTGGCATTAATCCGGTCTGACGAATGCAAAACTTTTGAAACCCGGCGCACCCAATGAGTTGTTGACTCGTTCTCCCCCTGAACTCAGGCATCCAGATCCACAATGGACATAGGCTGTTTGCAGGTGTCCTTGAAATTGGCTATAAATCGGGCCTTCAACTGATCCCATGATTCGATGGAGTTGGCTGGTAGGTTTTTCAACCACGTACGGGCTGTCCCTTCCAACATTATTGTGAAGTACTTTGCACAAGCCGCTTCATCTACATCCAAAGATCTCCATTGCCATCTCATAACTCTCGACCCACGCCTCGGTGGCTGATCGTGATGTAATTTGGTACCTTACGCGGACCCTTGAAATCCTTAGGCAGTCGCACATTACGGAGAGCCGGAATAAGACACGACACTCCCCAGGAACTGAAAGCAAACCCGGTGCCTCGGTCCACTAATGTCGCTGGCTGGATCAGGGAGGTTTGATAGCGACCCACGTGTGGTGCTACCAAAGCGGCCCCCCTTCGTGCTCTGCCATTATCCACCACATCCTGCGCCGGGTTACGGTGCCGAGCGCTGCTAGACACCTCTGGTTCATCCATGTGCCAGCTATAGCTCTTGCTCGGACGAGGGGTCGAATGAATTCTATCTCGACTATAGGAATAAGCCTGCTGCTGCACCACAGCGGTTTGAAGAAGATCCCTGGCCCGCTGTGTCTCAATCGCCGCCAGGGAATCACCCTCCATCGGAATAGCTGCCAGGCGAGATGCCACAGCAATCATGTTATCCAAAGGGCTCAAAAAGTGACCCGGTGGTGTCGGTACATACGGCGGCGGGTTGTCCGTCCGTCGAGGTGGTTCCATTATCCGTGGTTGATCCGGCGCCGCTCCAGGCGCATCGGTTCGGTTTGCAGCTGCCGGTTTACTCGTCCCAGCCCCCGGCGTATTAAAGAGATTTAATCCTTCGAAGCCTGGCTGCATACGCGATCGGTACTTCCTTCGCATCACGTCATTTTCCGCGTTCTGATCTAACATGAGCTAGAAATTTTGTGCCTGTATCTGCTGTGATTGGGCATCCAAAGTGGCTCGTTCTTCAGCTATCCTGTCATCCTCAACTGCCAGGTCCTCCTTAGCCTGCACTATCTGGTCCTTCAGCTTAGCAACTTCCGCATTGTGCTGATCCTGTGTCTCGGGGGTAACTGCCGTGGTTAATAAGGTTGTCCAGGCATCCATCAAATCGGAGAGAACTTGAGCGGCGGCGCGCGAGCCTCCTGCCGCGGCCGCTGATCCAGAAATCATGGCTGCTGTAGATGAAGATTGCAAAGCGGGTTGTGTCCCGGCCATGTAGATAGCAACTCGACTCGGCGGTTCAAGGAGGTCCGGAATACTGTTTCCGTCGGAATAGCCTCCGAACACACCATCATGAACTTGGTATAAGGACTCAGTTTCACCGGTGGATGATTCTCCATCGGAATAAATAGCCGTCTCGCCTTCAGACACCGATTCAGATCCGATCCCATGGACACATCCTCTGACGCCGCGCTTTGCGGCGAGGCTTGACACTGGCGGGACTTGCACGCTGAGCCGTCTCGGCGAGGTCGGTGCAGGTGTCGGCTCGAGGCCCGATTCGCCGATCTTGCCGATGAAGACATGAATTCCGCCAAAGGGGACCCGGTACCCGTACTCGATTGAGCCGGCCTCGGGGCCCCATCCTTCATCGTCGATGTAGAGCTTGCCGCGATGACTCTTGGTCATCCGGCCAACCGCGTATCCCTGCAGTCCTTCAAAGTTTCCCTTCAAACACTCAAAACCATCGTGCGATAGCCCCCATGGTGGGCGCCAACTGTCGTGGATTTGTCACGGCAGATGTCCTCATGAAAGGACTTAGTCGTGGAGCCATCTCTACGGGTTAGCTTGAAGGGGTTAAACCGGACAAGGGACATGGGAGTTTATACTAGTTCGGCCCCTTCGATGAAGGTAAAAGCCTACGTCTTGTTTGTGATGGGATTATTGGGGTTTCAATGACCAGGGAGCGAATACGCTTGCCTGAGTCTCGAGTTGTTGTTGTCTGTCTCTGAACCGCCGCCGGATCGTCTCTTTATATACACAGGGTGACGCCCGGCCGGTCTACAGAGTCCCGAGCCAGCTCATACAAGTGTCCAGCTTAGTCTCTTCCTTTCCTAACTTACATTACAAGATACATAACCATGGCGGTTTACCACTATGGGCCCTAATTCGCCTTTGGGCTCCGGGCCTCTAAGCTTCAGTAATAAAATGCTATCTACTGAGTCTTCATGGGCTTCAACATAATTGAGGGTGAACCGGGCCCTCCTGGTTGGTTTACACTCAGTAGTTATATCCCCAACAGGTCTATAAGTCTATGAGGAGTTTGATATTTACAGAGAAAGTCGATCCCTAAAAATAAAGTTCTTCGTCTGAAGACTTTGGATTTCTGAAGACTTTGAAAGTGAAGAGATTGGTGTAACCCTGAAGACTTGGTATTCATACGAGGAACATGAAGCGTGAAGACTTTGGTTTTCGTAGTTTCATTTTCTCTTTCTTGAGTCATAGGAAACACCGTACTGCTAAAGGGGGTTGAGGAAATACTAAGTAAAAATTTCCATGTGATGCTCAACTCAAAATCCTACACCTACCAATCCCTTCGAGTGAAGCCATTGGAAATCTCATACAGTTCAGTCATATTCTTCAGTGATAGAGACGAAGTTCTTTTGGTCTCTGAGGAATTTGTTCTGACTGAGGAGTTAGGAATTCGCTAGTGCGGATTGCCTACACAGTGAGGAACATGATAGCCCTGAGGATTTTGATACTCAAATTTCCAACCATTACTGTGCTACGCGTCAGCTGTTCCAAAATATCTCCCCACCTAACGGTCATATCATTGAAGGGCATTTATGTCTTATCATGTCGGGCTGCTTCCTAGGCTATAAATAGCCGCCCCCTACAACCACTAGCTGGTTGGCTGCTCCGAGAGAAACTGACACTTGTCATTTGAGAGCATCCCATCCTCCGAGGACTTTGAGCGAAAATCATCAAGTGAGGAAACCCAAACCCAAACACCTACAAACCCAAAGTGATTGAGCATCACTGAAGAGATCGATCCTGCGTGGATCCGACGCTTGTTACCTTTGAAGACTGTGCTTCTTCTAGACGGTTAGGCGTCATGGTCTAGAGAATCCAAGAGGAATTGTGGATCACCGAGTGAGCGAGTCTGTGAAGGTTTGTAAGTCACCTGAAGACTTACCACGAGTGATTGGGCGAGGTCTGTGTGACCTTAGCTCAAGGAGAATACGATGAGGACTGGTGTCCTCAGATTTAAATACCTAGCCGCTCCAACCAGACACACAACTGAGACAACAGTTGGAACTAGTCTACCAAATCATTGTGTTCACCAAGCTTACTGGTTCTATTTCCTCAACTCTTTCTTTACTTCATAACTGTTTTGTGCACTTGTTCATATCTATGTTTGAAGACTTTGACTGAAGACTTTCTCAATTTCCTCAGTTCAATTTCTTCAGTCTGTTTGTCTTCATCCTGTGTTATCCTGTGTTTACACTTTTTGTACTCTGTGCTTGTCTTCATTTCATCATGATGACCATGCTTGTGTTCTGTTATGTTTACTTTTGAGTATTTATTACGCTGCAACTAGTTCTTCACGAAGGAATTTCCTCACCAGCAAATTCCTCAGTGAAGAATTCATAAAAATCGCCTATTCACCCCCCTCTAGTCGATATAACGCACTTTAAATTGGTATAAGAGCAAGGTACTCCCTTGTTCTGTGTGATTTTGGTTTAACCTCCTGGAGTTTTAGTTATGTCGACCGCAGGTATGATCAAGGTCTCTGCTGGGTGTCCTATCTTCGATGGGACAGACTACCCTTACTGGAAGAATAAGATGCGGATGCATCTTGAGGCAATTGATAACGATCTCTGGTATGTTGTGGAAAATGGTGTTCCCTCAGTCAGACCTTCTCTGAACGCTACTGATGTGAAGAGATTCAAGCAACTCGATTCTCAAGCAAAGAACATCATATGTGGTCATCTGAGCAAAGGGAAGTATGGAAGAGTGAGTGCTCTGGAAACTTCTAAGCTTATCTGGGATAGGCTGTCCAAAGTCAATGAAGGGGTCTCAACACAGCGTGACTCTCGAGTTGACGTTCTTCGCAATCGCTTCAACCGCTACAAAAGACTCAACAATGAAAATGTTCATCAAACCTTCGATCGCCTCACTGACATCTCAAATGAACTTCAAGCACTTGGTGCCCCTGACGTCACCGACCATGAGGTGGTGAAGAAATTCTTTGAGATAAACTTGATTCCTCATTTGATACTCTAGCATTGATGATACAAGAACGTCTTTGATTACAAGTCACTTGATCCTGCTGATATCCTCGAGAGGCTAAACACTCATGAGTTCTAGCTTCTTTGAGAAGAGATCTCTATGGTTCGAGCTATGGCAGATCACGTGCCACGAAGGCCAAGGTTGTCTCCTGAATCAAGGTGAAGATTACGGTAGTAGCCTTGGTGATCCTAAAGAAGCGAGCAGGAGCTAGCACTGCTCGTGAAGAAATTCCAGAGGTTCTCAAGACGTGGTCGCTTTGGAAAATCCTCAAGGAGCAATGATTCCTCATCCAGTGACTACAAGAAGAGGCTATGCCACAAGTGCAAGAAACCTGGTCACTACATTCAAGATTGTCCTCAGTGGGAAAAGGAATCAAAGAAGAAGAAATACAAGGATTACAATTCTGATGATGCGAACAAGAAGAAGAAATCTTCAAAGTCTTCATCATCAAAATCCTTGAAGTCTTCGTCTCACAAGAAGAGCAGCTCCAAGAAGGCTCGGGCATTCATTGGCAACAAAATGGACTCTGAGGCTGAATCTGAGGAACATGAGGAAGAGGAGGCATCTGAGGAGTGCGAGTGCAGTGTGGCGAGTCTAGCTCTCGCTATTGCGTTAAATCGACAAGTCTACCTTCAACTCTGAAGAAAATGGCTCCACCAACAAGGCTGATGAAGGCAATGATGACTACGCTCCCACCTATTGCTTCATGGCAAAGGGTGCCAAGGTACTCAAATATACCTCCTCTGAATCAAGTGAGAATGAATCTGATGAAAACCTCAAGCCCAACTACTCTAAACTTGCTAAGATTGCTGTGAAACAACAAAAGGATTTTGAAAAGGTTCAAAACATGCTAGACAAAAGTGATGATATGTTGGGTGAAGAAATGGATCGCACTAAAACCTTGATTGAAAATCTTCAGAGGCTTCAGTCTAGGTTTGACAACCTTCAAGGCCATCATAACACTCTCTTATCTGATCATGAGAAGCTTTCTTATGAATTTCTTCAAAGAAAGCAAGATCTTGAAAAGCTAAGAGTGAGTTATGAAGATCTTCAGAAGGAGCGCGATTCATTACTTGCTCAACAAATCAGCGCTTCTCAGGAAGAATGTGTTCCTCCATGTTTTAAGTACATTGAGCGTGAATCTGCTAATTCTTCACCTAAATGTTCAAATGCTTCTAATGCTACAAATTCTTCAACTGTCTCTGCTATCACTAATTCCTCATCTGAGGACATTGCTAGTATCACTGATGATGCAGGACTGAAGGAATTGTACATGACAGGCATGTACAAAAGCCTCAAAGGGCATCAGAGTCTTTGTGATGTGCTTAAAAAGTAGATCCTCAACAGGAACCCTAGGAAAGATTTTGAGAGGAAACTCAATGCTAATTGTACATATTGGAAGCCTGAGTAGTACCCCAAAACCTCATGGGTTGCTGCAAAGGGACCTCCAGTAGATCCATCTAATCTATCTGGCTTTACATGTGATTCTCCTCATTCTTCTGATGACTCATTTGACTCCAACTATAAACTGTTCAAAAATAAGGATGGTGAAGTATTTGCTATATATGTTGGCACTAACTGTAGGAACGGTTCCCCTATGAAGAAAATCTGGGTCCCAAAAGGTGCCTTGAAAGTCTTCAGGTGAATGTCCTCATGACACCACCTGTGAAGAATAGGAACCCCAGATCAAACTCTTCATATGGATCCAAGTCCTCATAGGTACCAAATTCCTCACGTGGATCAAAGTCCTCATATGATCATCATCGTGCTAACACCTCTGTTTCACAGGGAAGAGCTAAGGGCTATGAATATGAGCATTACTCTTCTAACCATTATGTTCATAAGTCCTCGAAGAATTTATCTTCTTATTCATATGCTTACCCTAACTCCTCTTATGTGAAACGAAGTGGACTGGCTTCTATGCCACCTTTCTCGTATGGAGATCGCAAAGTGATGAACTCTTTGCCACCCCTTCAGATGTGGGTGGTGAAGAAAAAGAACTAATTTCTTCTGCAGGTTCAGGTCTCGGGGCGATGCGTAAACATCTAAAGAATTTCTTTGGAGACATGAGAATGCACGAAAGGGCCTTGAGCTAATCATGAAGAAATGAACTTTCATTTTTCACGTCCTCATCTTGCTTTATACATTCTATTGCTTGATGAAATTGATCGATGAATTACGATGTCATATTCTTCAGCGATGAAGTATATGAGTTAAGTAAGCTGCACTAATTCATCTGCAGGATGATCAACCCAAAGCCACTGAGTGGGTCCTCGATAGTGGATGTACAAATCACATGACCGGTGACAAGAATCTATTGATGGATGCTCCCTTATCTCCATCGCATCTGAAGCATATCATCTTCGCTGACAAAGGCAAAAGTCAAGTATTGGGCCTAGGTAAGGTTGCGATCTCAAAGGATCGACACATGGACAAAGTCATGCTTGTCGAGTCCTTAGGATACAACCTCATGTCTGTCTCAATGCTTTGTGATCTTGATATGGTTGTTGTATTTGGCAAGTATCGTTGTGTTGTGATCATGGAAGCTGACAATTCCAAAGTCTTCGAAGGCTTTAGGAGAGGAGACTTGTATATTGTTAATTTCTCTACAGGACCACAACCAGCCGTATGCCTACTTGCAAAAGCTTCAGAAGGCTGGCTATGGCATCGACGACTTGGTCATGCAGGCATGAGGAATTTGCACACGCTTGCGAAGAAGAAGCATGTCATTGGCACTGAGAATGTCAAAATCCTCAAGGATCACTAATGCGGAGCCTGTGAAGCTGGAAAGATGACCAAGGCCAAGCATCCAACGAAGACTATCATGACCACTACTCGACCATTTGAATTGCTTCACATGGATGTTTTTGGTCCTAATCATTATTCTGCAGTTTCAAATGATGCATCTCAATATGGCTTTTTTATTGTTGATGATTACTCTCGTTACACATGGGTACACATTGTTACTTACAAACATGAAGTGCAGGAAGTCTTCAAACGATTTTCTTCGAGGGCTTCAACCAACTTTGGAGTGAAGATCAAGCATGTCAGAAGTGACAATGGAACTGAATTCAAGAACTCTGGTCTTGATGACTATCTTGATGAACTTGGTATTACTCATGAGTTATCTGCTCCTTATACTCCTCAGCAGAATGGCGTTGTGGAGCGCAAGAATAGGACTCTTGTTGAGATGGCTTGCACTATGCTTGATGAATACAAGACGCCTCGTCGTTTCTGGATTGAGGCAATTGATATTGCATGCCACATCATCAACATAGTATATCTTCACAAATTCCTCAAGAAGACTGCATATGAACTCCTCATTGACAAGAAACCCAATGTGAGTTATTTCAAAGTCTTCGGTGCTAAATGTTGGATTAGAGATCCACATCACAACTCTAAATTTGCACCGAAAGCACATGAAGGTTTCATGCTTGGTTACGGAAAGGACTCGCACACCTATAGAGTCTTCAACAACGTTCTTCACAAGGTTGGTTAAACTGTATATGTGCGGTTCGATGAAACTAATGGCTCACAAAGAGAGCACGTACCTTCTGTGACAGATGAACCAACACCTAAGGAATCTATCAAGTTCAAGGCTACTGAGGATGTCATTCCTACCAAAGAATCTGCTGAACAATTCATTGCAGAACATGAAGAACGTCGAGATGATGCACCTGAAGAAAATGGTCCTGAGGAAAATGGTCCTGAAGAATATGCTGATCAAATTCCTCGACGACAACCAGCTCATCCTCACGTTGCAAACGAAGTGCAAATTGAGAAGATCATCGATGACATCGAAGCACCAGGTCTTCTCACACGCTCAAGAGCTTCACATTTGTCTAACTTTTGTGGGAACTTTGCTTTTGTCTCTATCATAGAGCCCACTAAGGTAGATGAAGCATTTCTGGAGCCTGAGTGGATTCAAGCTATGCAAGAAGAACTACATCAGTTCAAGCTCAACAACGTCTGGGAGCTGGTCAAACGTCCAGATCCTCGCAAGCACAATATCATTGGCACAAAGTGGATCTACCGCAACAAGCAAGATGAAAATGGCCTTGTGGTGAGGAATAAAGGCACGGCTTGTAGCTCAAGGCTACACACAGTTGAAGGAATTGATTTCGATGAAACTTTTGCACCTATTGCTAGACTTGAGGCTATTCACATATTACTTGCTTATGCTAACCATCATGATATCACTTTATATCAAATGGATGTGAAAAGTGAGTTCCTCAATGGTAAGCTTGAGGAAGAAGTATATGTTGCTCAACCCCCGGGTTTTGAAGATCCCAAGCATCCTGACAAAGTCTTCAGACTCAATAAGGCCCTCTATGTCCTCAAGCAGGCCCCTCGGGCGTGGTATGCTACTTTAAAGGAATTCCTCATGAAGAAAGGCTTCAAACCCTGTTCACTTGACCCTACTCTTTTCACTAAATCTTACGATGGTGAATTTTTTGTCTGCCAAATATATGTTGATGATATTATCTTTGGTTGTAGTGACCAACGTTACACTGACGAAATTGGTTATATGATGAGAGAGGAATATGAAATGTCTATGATGGGAGAATTGAAATTCTTCTTAGGTCTCCAAATTCGTCAACAACGCAATGGCATATTCATATCTCAAGAGAAATACCTCAAGGATGTACTGAGGAAATTCGGCATGCAAGATTGCAAAGGGGTCAAAATACCAATGCCCACAAATAGCCATCTATGCACTGATGAAAATGATATTGACTTCGATCAAAAGGTATGCCGCTCCATGATTGGTTCTTTATTGTACTTATGTGCTGTAACATCCCAAATTTTCAATTTGGAATGTTATACATAGATCATTCTTGCATATCATATTTTTATTGCATATTCTTTCACGATCGTCGAAATTCTAAGGAACTCAAGGACCCTCGGAGAAGTTGGGGATTTCACTGTTTTCATATTTGAATTTTATCAAATATTGAAACAAGGATTATTTGTTTTATTATTTTTCTCTCTGAAAATATTTCAGATAAAAAATATGAGAAGGGATAATATGACTTCTCCAAAATAAATGAAATATTGGAGGAAAAATATTAAAATCAAATATTTGATTTTATTCAGATTTTATTGCTATTTTATTTGCATTAGAAAAATTGTATGTTTCCAAAATTGCATTTTAGGGCCAAGAAAATGTTCATCTTGTTCTAAATATTTTATTTAGACAGTGAAAATTTGTTTTGGTATTTTTAGATTTTTATTTATTTTTCTAGGATTTCTTTTCGGCGGAATCTGTTTAAAAAAGTCGGCCTTGGTCAAGCTCACCGAGCCCGGCCAAACCCAGCGCCACCGCCTCCTTGGCCGCTTGGGTACTGCCGGACTCATGAGTCAGGAGACCACTGCCGCCTCGGGTTGCCCTCCCCAAGCCGACCCGCCACCTTCCCTCTTAAATACATACCGCCCCATCGCCACCCAAGCGTGGCGGCCAGCCTCCATAGCCGTCGCCCAGCCCGCCCGCACCACCCGTCGCCCCCACCCATGAGCCACCTCGCCGGAAGCCGCCGCCCCGTCGCCGGAGCCGTCGCTCTGATCCGATCCGTTTCGCCGTCAGTTTTTTTTTCCGGTTTAGGTAAAAACCGTCGGTTTTTAAAAAAAACCTAGTTCGGTTTGCCGGTTTACTCGGTTTAGTTTATTTAGCGGACGTTCGTCCGTACGTTCGTTTTAACGAACGGTTTTCGCCCTTTAGTCACAGACAACGAACGTTCGTTCGTTAGCCTATTCATCAGTTTTTCTTTTTCTCGGGGTTTTCGCGATTATTTTCGATCGCGATTTCTGATCCGATTTTTGTTTTAGTTTATCTTTTCGCTCGTTTATCGGAATCAGGCGATTCAAGCACCTAGATCTTCGTCTCGAAGCCCTCTTTCTTGTTAACCAACTTGAACAAGATTTTGGTACTGTAAAATTTGACTTTAGTCCAGATTAGTAATCGAATCTTGTTTCTTTCGCAGTTTGAGTTTCGTTGCTCCGTTTGATTTGATTCTTTTTTGCAAACTGGAGTTCTTAAGTTGAACTTTCTGGTTAATTCTTCTTATTTGAGTTTTACTCGTGCATCTGTGATTGATTTCTTATGTATGCTATTGTTTGTTTGCGATAGAATTCCCGGAGTGTGAAGCGTGCTACTACGAGTCCCTAGGTTTTGCGAATCGTCAGCAAGGCAAGTAACACATTGATCATACTCTTTTCATACCCAGTTTTTATGCATTAGTTACAATCCTCAAACACTGCATGATTAGGATGTGATTAACTTGTGGGTATTGGGAAGTAGTTGATGAGGTAGAAACTATTGCCCAGTTATTATCAAACCCTTGGGAGTTACTTCTACGTATTGCTTATATTGCTATGCTATGGTCGTAGACGTGGTTTGGGTGATTGACTCCATGACAGATGTGAGATTGTTAATTAATGGTTCAACTTAAGGTGGCAACTTTAATACACATCTGGGTGGATTGCTTGTCGGGCACCTGGAGAATCCAGTGTTGTCCTAGGATATCCGAGTATGCAGTGTGATAATCCTAAGGTCCGCCACCTAGGCTCAAAGGGAACTGAGATATTTCATGCTAGAAACTTCCGTGTGCAGCCACCAGCTATTATGGGCTCTAGCATAGTTGAGTATGTTGCATGACCTCTTCTAGTGGTAGGCTAGCAGATGTAGGGGATGTAGGTTGGTACTGTCTACCCAGGGTTAGAGTTAATGCTTACGAAAGGCGTGTCTCGGTCATCCGTTTCTCAAATACCATGTAGTGAGAAATCCAAAGGAGGCGATCGAGTGTTGTGGGGAAAAGTGCGCAAACCTCTGCAAAGTGTACAATCTAATCATGGTTAGTCGTGTCCCCGGTTATGGACATCTTGAGTATCTAGTACTTGGATTATCATATGTATCTCATCACTCTAATTTAATATGTTGGGTTGATAATTACTTTTTAATTGGGATTGAGTTGGAGGAACCTTCTGAATGATGTTTCAACTACCATGATAGTTAAAATAAAACTTATTCCTTTGTTGTAGGGAAAATTTGGCTTTTCGCAAAACTAAGCCTTTCCACCAGCCAAATATGCATGTAGTGATAGCATTATTCTGTTCTTGCTCTACTGTGTTATATTGCCAGCATATTCCATGTGCTGACCCGTTTTCGGGCTGCAACATATTATGTTGCAGACTTTTCAGACGAGGAGTAAGGTTCGTTAGGTCGTTGTCGTGCAGCTCAGCTATGGCGTTGGAGTTGATGGACTCACTTTATCTTCCAAGCCTTCCGCTATTATCGTATTATACGGCCTTATGCCATATTTATTGTAATAAGTTCTCTTTTGAGACATTCGATGTAACAAGTGTGTGATTGCTACTCTGTTATAAATCCTTCGTGTACTATGTGTGTCAGCATTACCGATCCAGGGATGACACGGAAGCACAGAGACTTGACCGTTTGAGGTCGGGTCACTACAAGATGGTATCAGAGCACACGCTTAGTGTAGGACATGACCACTAAGAAAGCCATAGGTCACTCTTCTCTACTCATTTCTGACTCCTCTCCATTTTCTACTCTTTAGGATGGCGGATTTGATGAACAAGTTTGTACAACCGGATGAAGACACACCCTTTGGACGCCACTTGAAGGAAGTCACTAGGTACCTGAACATCGGAATACCAAGCTTTGTCGGGACCTACAACGCCACTTTACCCGGAAGAGGGTATTTGGATGATTCGAGTTCAAGTTCCAGGAAGGACGTTCGCGCCAATCACTGAGCCCATAGAGTTTTCTTTTGATGCACCAACCTGGAGTCTAGGCAAGAGCATGGCAGCCCACATTGCCATGGGACGTATTGGGGAAGTCTACAGCAAGGATCTCAAGGACAATATCTACCAGATATGTGGGTGCCGAGATGAGCAATGGGAGATGATCGGCACCAAGAAGGGAGATCCATTGCAGCTTTCATCCAGGAGTTAAACCAGCACATTCGACGCCAGGAAAATCATATGTGTGCAGACATGATAGATTTGAAGAAGGCGAAGACAAGGATCACCGAGCTGGAAGAAGAACTCAAGTCAACACGCGATGGATATGAGGAGGAAATTGCAACACTATTGGAGAAGAATGACGACCTGATAAATAAGATCGAAGTATTCATGGGAGACCCCGCGCCAGGAGGAGAGGACAATGATTCCACTTGCCCGGAGGACTACATCATCATCGACGACACCGACTCCGACCCCATTGAAGATAACTTTGAAGACAAAGCTAGAGCAGACATCATGGACTCTTCCACCGATCAAAATTTCTAGTAGACCACCAAATGATTAGTAGTATTCCCCAATGTATATAGTAGTAGTTCGAGCACTTTTAATGATTGTTCTAGACCATTTGTATGCCGTTGCTTGATTGATTGAGTGATATGATTGTGTTTGTCTCATGTGCATATGGGTAGTGCTTTCTCACTAGACCCCTTCTCTATTCTAAATCTCTCCCCTCTAAACCCATCAGATGCCCCCGAGACTTGGCATCGGATTTGCCTTCCCGCCAGAGCTCACTCAGTTGATCCAGCAGCAGAATGCCTTGATGCAATTGTTAGTCCAGAACCAAGGCAACAAAAACAACAACAACAACAACAACAACAACAACCCGCCTCCGATTGACAACTTAGCTCGCTTTACGAGGTTGCGGCCGCGGTGTTTTCCAAAGAGCACCGAGCCTATAGTTCTTGATGATTGGCTACGCTGTATTGGAAGGAGTTGACCACCACAGGTTGAACAGATGCTGAGAAGGTGCGCTTTGCCGCACATCAATTGGATGGACCAGCAGCCTCATGGTGGGAGAACTATACGGCCACTTTCCCCATAGCCAACGTCACTTGGGATCAGTTTCAGCAGGCTTTCCGCACAGCCCATGTCTCAACTGGGGCTATGAGCATGAAGAAGCGTGAGTTTCACAACTTACGCCAGGGGAACCGTACTGTAGCTTAGTACGTGGATGAGTTTAGCAAGTTATCTCTCTATGCCCCTAACGATGTGGCCACAGATGCCGCGAAGCAGGAGAAGTTTATGGAAGGGCTGAACGATGAGATGAGCATGCAATTGATGGTGGCAACATTCAACAACTACCAAGAGTTGTTAGATATGGCTCTTATGATTGAAGGGAAGCAGCAGCAGATCGAGAACCATAAGAGGAAGTATGGACAAGGAAGATACAATTCTGGAGCTCAGCAGAAGCCTCGTCTAACCCCGAACTTGGGAGGACTTGTTCATAAACATGGAGGTCATAACCACAACGGGGGAAGTTCGCATAACCACAATGGTTCCAAGAATGGGACTGGGAACGGACAAACAACAATTAGAACCGCTCCAATCCAGCCACACCCGCCAAGAGAGACCTAAGTCACATTACTTGCTTCAAGTGCGGGAAGACTGGACACTATGCCACGGAGTGCCCTGAAGCGAAGAATGGAAATGGTAATGGGAGCGCTGGGAAGAAGCCCAATCCATTCAACAAAGGACAAGTGAACCACGTTAATATGGAGGAGGTCAAGAAGCGGCAGACGCAGTTATCGGTAAGTTTTTGGTTAAGTCTTTTACCGCCCTTGTTCTTTTTTGATCTTTGGTGCATCACATTCATACATATCAAGGGGATTCGTGGATAAGTTTAAACTACCAACCCAAGCCCTTAGGACCCCTCTGTTAGTAAGTTCACCTGGAGCAGAGTATATGGCTAGCCGATGGTGCGACCGGATACCCTTAACCATTGGTAGCCATGTTTTCCCATCAGACCTAATAATTTTGGAGTCACAAGGATTGCATGTGATATTAGGCATGGACTGGGTGTCAAAGTATGGAGGAAGCATTGACTGTGCTAGTAAGTCGATTTATCTCACCACCCCGGGAGAAAAAGGATCAAGTATGTATCTAGGCACGCGCCTAGGAGGAGCCAAGTAAATTCCCTCTCAGGAGTTGTTCAGGAGGAAGTGCCTGTTGTAAAGGATTACCCAGATGTATTTCTAGAGGAATTACCAGGCATGCCGCCAGATCGGGACATCGAGTTTTTGATAGAACTGTTGCCAGGCACCGGGCCTATATCGAAGAGACCATACCGAATGCCTGCAAATGATCTGGAGGAGATTAAGAAGCAGATCAAGGAATTATTGGAGAAAGGTTACATTCGACGAAGTTCATCACAGTGGGGAGCCCCAGTGCTCTTGGTTGAGAAGAAGGATGGATCATTGAGGATGGTGGTTGATTATCGGGCATTGAATGAGGTGACAATTCAGAACAAATACCCTTTGCCGATGATCAATGATTTGTTTGACCAGCTGCAAGGAGCTAAAGTGTTTTCGAAGAATGATCTACGATCAGGATATCACCAGCTGAAAATTTGAGAGAAGGATATACCAAAGACCGCATTTACCACAAGGTACGGGTTATATGAGTATACGGTCATGTCATTTGGACCGACTAACACCCCTGCCTATTTCATGAGCATGATGAACAAGGTGTTCATGGAATATTTGGATAAGCTTGTTGTGGTGTTCATTGATGATATAATGGTATACTCGAAGAATGAAGAGGAGCACAAGGAGCATTTGCGTTTAGTTCTCGAGAAACTCAGGGAACATCGGTTGTATGCCAAGTTCAGCAAATGTGAGTTTTGGTTGAAGGAAGTTGGATTCCTTGGACATGTTATATCGTAAGAAGGTATAACGATGAGCCCACCAAGGTTCGATCGATCCTTTGAATGGTTGGCACCCACTTGATTAGCGAGATCCATGATTTTCTTGGACTCGCAGGATACTATCGGAGATTCATTGAGAATTTTTCCAAGATTGCGAAGCCAATGACGGAGTTATTGAAGAAGGATACCAAATTTAAATGGACGGAAGAATGTGAGGCGAGTTTTCAGGAGTTAAAGAAACGTCTGACTATTGCCCCAGTGCTGATTTTGCCGGATATACGCAAGGATTTCCAAGTGTATTGCGATGCCTCTCGCTTAGGACTTGGAAGTGTGCTTATGCAGGACGGAAGAGTTGTTTCGTATGCCTCACGACAACTAAAACCGCATCGAATTGAATTATGCCACACATGATTTGGAGTTAGCGGTATGTAGTGCATGCGCTCAAGACTTGGAGGCATTACCTTATTGGAAACCGTTGTGATGTGTACACCGATCATAAGAGTTTGAAGTACATTTTCACACAGAAGGAGCTGAACCTTAGGCAGAGGAGATGGTTGGAGCTTATAAAGGATTATGACATGAAGCTTCACTATCATCCAGGCAAGGCCAATGTCGCAGCAGACGCTTTGAGCCGAAATAATTATGCTAACACCCTCGTAAGCACAGGATTGGCAAAGGAGTTAGCAGAGGATCTCAGGGAACTTCGATTGGAGATTGTTCCTAGAGGTTTTGTTGCAACAATGGAAGTTCAGTATACATTGTTAGGAAAGATTCGAGAAGCTCAGAAGGATGACAAAGAGATTGCCGAGATAAAAGAGAGAATGAGCAAAGGAAAGGCCAAAGGTTTTTGAGAGGATGAGCATGACACCTTATGGTTTGAGGACCGTGTTTATGTGCCCAATAACACAGAGATCGGGAAGTTAATACTTCAGGAGGCCCATGACTCACCATGCTCGATACACCCCGGAAACACCAAGATGTATTTGGATTTGAAGGAACGTTTCTGGTGGACTGGTATGAAGAAGGATATTACCGAGTATGTAGCCGTATGTGATGTATGTCAGGGAGTGAAGGCAGAACATCAAAAACCAGCAGGATTGCTACAGCCTATGCCGATAACCGAATGGAAGTGGGATAAGCTTGGCATGGATTTTTCACCGGATTGCCCTGGACCAAATCAGGATATGATTCTATATGGGTAGTAGTTGATCGCTTGACCAAAGTGGCTCACTTTATCCCAGTGAAGACCATGTATACAAGTGCGAAGTTGGCCAAGATATACATGACCAGGATCGTATGTCTGCATGGAGTTCCAAGGACCATTCTATCAGATAGAGGAACACAGATTACCTCAAAGTTTTGGCATCAGCTGCACCAGAAATAGTGTACAAGGCTAGAGTTGATCTGACATTCCATCCATGAGACGGATGGATGGGCGGAGAGAGTCAACCAGATTCTGGAGGATATGTTGAGAGCTTGTGCACTAGATTATGGATCTAGTTGGGATGACAATTTGCCCTACGCGGAGTTCTCATACAACAATAGCTATCAAGCCAGTTTGAAGATGGCACTGTTCGAAGCCCTGTATAGACGAAGGTGCAGAACACCATTGATGTGGGATGAAGTTGGAGACTGACAGTTGTTTGGACCAGATTTGATCAAGGAGTCTGAAGAGAAGGTTAAGTTGATTCACGATAGACTGAAGGTAGCTCAGTCCAGGCAGAAGAGTTATGCAGATTCGAAACGCAAGGAAGTAACCTATGAAATTGGAGACATAGCATATCTGCGAGTGTCACCTCTGTAAGGAGGGAAAGGTTTTGGAGTTAAGGGAAAGTTAGCCTCGAGATTTGTAGGACCTTATCGTGTTTTGGAACGTATGGGAGAGGTTACCTACAAGTTGGAGTTACCTGAAGGATTGTCAGGAGTTCATGATGTGTTTCATGTTTCACAGTTGAAGAAGTGTCATGCTGAGATGGATGATATACCACTGAGAGATATAGTGCCCTTGGAAGCGATTCAGTTGGACAGTGATCTGACCTATGAGGAGAAGCCAGTCAGGATTCTTGAATTTGCCAGCCGAGTCACCCGCAGCAAGGTTATCAAGTTTTGCAAAGTTCGATTGGAGCCACCATACCGAGGATGAAGCCACACAGGAGCGAGAGGACGATCTTCGCAAAGACCACCCACACCTATTTTCTAGCCAACCCGAATCTCAAGGGCCAGATTCATCTTAAGGGGGGTAGGTTTGTAACATCCCAAATTTTCAATTTGGAATGTTATACATAGATCATTCCTGCATATCATATTTTTATTGCATATTCGTTTCGCGATCCTCAAAATTCTAAGAAACTCAAGGACCCTCGGAGAGAGTTGGGGATTTCACTGTTTTCATATTTGAATTTTATCAAATATTGAAACAAGGATTATTTGTTTTATTATTTTTCTCTCCGAAAATATTTCATATAAAAATATATATATAAGAGGGGATAATTTGACTTCTCCAAAATAAATGAAATATTGGAGGAGAAATATTAAAATCAAATATTTGATTTTATTCAGATTTTATTTGCATTAGAAAAATTGCATGTTTTCAAAATTCCATTTTAGGGCCAACAAAATGTTCATCTTATTCTAAATATTTTATTCAGACGGTGAGAATTTGTTTTGGCATTTTTAGATTTTTATTTATTTTTCTAGGATTTCTTATCGGCGGAATCTGTTTTAAAAAAGTCGGCCTTGGTAGTGAAGCCAGCCAGCCGGCCCAACCCAGCGCCACCACCTCCCTCATGGCGCCCGTGCCCGCCGGACTCTGCCGAGTCAGGAGACCGCCGCCGCCTCGGGTTGCCCCTCCCCCAAGACGACCCGCCCCTCTCCTCTTAAATACCCTTGTTGCCGCCCACGCCACCACCCAAGCGCCCGGCAGCCGCATGAACGCCGCCCTTGCCGCCGGCGTCGCCCAGCGCGCCGCACCACCTCGCCGTCGCTGCCACCCCGCAGCCCCACCTCGCCCCGTCGGAGCCGCCGCCCCGTCGCCGGAGCCGTCGTTCTGATCCGATCCATTTCGCCGCCGGTGTTTTTTGGTTTAGGTAAAAACCGTCGTTTTAAAAAAAACCTAGTTCGGTTTCTTCGGTTTGCCGGTTTACTCGGTTTACTCGGTTTAGTTTATTTGGCGGACGTTCGTCCGACGTTCGTTTTAACGAACGGTTTTCGCCGTTAGTCACAGATAACGAACGTTCGTTCGTTAGCCTGTTCGTCAGTTTTTCTTTTTCTCGGGTTTTTCGCGATTATTTTCAATCGCGATTTCTGATCCAATTTTCGTTTTAGTTTATCTTTTTGCTCGTTTATCAGAATCAGGCGATTCAAGCGCCTAGATCTTCGTCTCGAAGCCCTCTTTCTGGTTAACCAACTTGAACAAAATTTTGGTATTGTAAAATTTGACTTCAGTCCAGATTAGTAATCGAATCTTGTTTCTTTCGCAGTTTGAGTTTCGTTGCTCCGTTTGATTTGATTCTTTTTGGCGAACCGGAGTTCTTAAGTTGAACTTTATGGTTAATTCTTCTTATTTGAGTTTTATCCGTGCATCTGTGATTGATTGCTTATGTATGCTATTGTTTGTTTGCGATAGAATTCCCGGAGTGTGAAGCGTGCTACTACGAGTCCCTAGGTTTTGCGGATCGTCAGCAAGGCAAGTAACACATTGATCATACTCTTTTCATACCCAATTTTTATGCATTAGTTACAATCCTCAAACACTGCATGATTAGGATATGATTAACTTGTGGGTATTGGGAAGTAGTTGATGAGGTAGAACCTATTGCACAACCCTTGAGAGTTACTTCTACGTATTGCTTATATTGCTATGCTATGCTCGTAGACGTGGTTTGGGTGAGTGAATCCATGACAGATGTGAGATTATTAATTAATGGTTCAACTTAAGGTGGCAACTTTAATACACATCTGGGTGGATTGCTTGTCGAGCACTGGAGAATCCAATGTTGTCCTAGGATATCCCGAGTGCAGTGTGATAATCCTAAGATCCGCCACCCGTGCTCAAAGGGAACTGAGATATTTCATGCTAGAAACTTCCGTGTGTAGCCACAAGCTATTATGGGCTCTAGCATAGTTGAGTATGTTGCATGACCTCTTCCAGTGGTAGGCTAGCAGATGTAGGGGATGTAGGTTGGTATTGTCTACTCAGGGTTAGAGTTAATGCTTCTGAAAGACTATGTCTCGGTCATCCATTTCTCAAACACCATGTAGTGCGAGAAATCCAACGGAGGTGATCGAGTCTTGTGGGGAAAAGTGTGCAAACCTCTACAGAGTGTACAATCTAATCATGGTTAGTCGTGTCCCCGGTTATGGACATCTTGAGTATCTAGTACTTGGATTATCATATGTATCTCATCACTCTAATTTAATATGTTGGGTTGATAATTACTTTTTAATTGAGATTGAATTGGAGGAACCTTCTCAATGATGTTTCAACTACCATGATAGTTAAAATAAAACTTATTCCTTTGTTGTAGGGAAAAATTGGCTTTTCGCAAAACTATAACCATAGAGCCTTTCCACCAGCCAAATATGCATGTAGTGATAGCATTATTCTGTTCTTGCTCTCTTGTGTTATATTGCGGCATATTCCATGTCTTGACCCGTTTTGAACTGCAACGTATTATGTTGCAGACTTTTCAGACGAGGAGTAAGGTTTGTTAGGTCGTTCCCGTGCAGCTCAGCTATGCCGTTGGAGTTGATGGACTCACTTTATCTTCCAAGCCTTCCGCTGTTATCATATTAGATGGCCTTATGCCATATTTATTGTAATAAGTTCTCTTTTGAGACATTCGATGTAATAAGTGTGTGATTACTACTCTGTTATATAAATCCTTTGAGTACTGTGTGTGTGTCAGCATTACCGATCCAGGGATGACACGGAAGCACAGAGACTTGACCGTTTGAGGTCGGGTCGCTACATGTGCATCTAGGCCAGATATTATGCTTAGTGTTTGCATGTGTGCCTGATTTCAAGCTACACCGAAGGAATCACACCATAAGGTTGTGAAGCATATTCTTCGATATCTAGCTCACACACCAACACTTGGATTATGGTACCCCAAGGGCTCGGCTTTTGATCTCATTGGATATTCAGACTCTGACTATGCTGGTGATCATGTGGACCGCAAGTCAGCATTAGGCTCGTCAAGTTTAACCCGAGTATTCTGCGTGTGCAAAACTGGCTCGCACCCGTTGTATGTGAACGTAGAGCTTATCACACCCGATCATCACGTGGTGTCTCGGCACGACGAACTGTAGCAACAGTGCATACTCAGGGAGAACACTTATACCTTGAAATTTAGTGAGAGATCATCTTATAATGCTACCGCCGAACTAAGCAAAATAAGATGCATAAAGGATAAACATCACATCCAATCAGTATAAGTGATATGATATGGCCATCATCATCTTGTGCCTTTGATCTCCATCTCCAAAGCACCGTCATGATCACCATCGTCACCGGCTTGACACCTTGATCTCCATCGAAGCATCGTTGTCATCTCGCCAACTATTGCTTCTACGACTATCGCTACCGCTTAGTGATAAAGTAAAGAAATTACATGGCGATTGCATTTCATACAATAAAGCGACAACCACAAGGCTCCTGCCAGTTGCCGATAACTTTTACAAAACATGATCATCTCATACAACAATTTATATATCATCACGTCTTGACCATATATCACATCACAGCAAGCCCTGCAAAAACAAGTTAGACGTCCTCTACTTTGTTGTTGCAAGTTTTACGTGGCTGCTACGGGCTTAGCAAGAACCATTCTTACCTACGCATCAAAACCACAATGATTTTTCATCAAGTGTGATGTTTTAACCTTTAACAAGGACCAGGCGTAGTCACACTCGATTCAACTAAAGTTGAAGAAACAGACACTCACTAGTCACCTGTGTGCGAAGCACGGCGGTAGAACCAGTCTCATGAACGCGGTCATGTAATGTCGGTCTGGGCCGCTTCATCCAATAATACCGTCGAATCAAAGTATGACATGCTGGTAAGCAGTATGACTATTATCGCCCACAACTCTTTGTGTTCTACTCGTGCATATAACATCTACACATAGACCTGGCTCGGATGCCACTGTTGGGGAACGTAGTATTTCAAAATTTTCCTACGATCACACAAGATCTATCTAGGAGAAGCATAGCAACGAGTGGATAGTGTGTCCACGTACCCTCGTAGACCAAAAGCGGAAGCGTTTTATCAACGCGGTTGATGTAGTCGTACGTCTTCACGATCCGACCGATCCTAGCACCGAACGTACGGTACCTCCGTTGTTCAGCACATGTTCATCTCGATGACGTCCCTCGTACTCTTGATCCAGTTGAGGCCGAGGGAGAGTTTCATCAGCACGACGGTGTGGCGACGATGATGATGAAGTTACCGGCGCAGAGCTTCGCCTAAGCACTACGACGATATGACCGAGGTGTGTAACTCTGGAGGGGGGCACCGCACACGGCTAAAAGATCAACTTGTGTGTTCTAGGGTACCTCCTCCCCACATATATAAAGGAGGGAGGGAGGGAGGAGGAGGCCGACCAAGGATGGTGCGCCCAAGGGGGGAGTCCTACTCCAAGTAGGATTCGCCCCCCCTTTCCTATTCCCACAAGGAGAAGGGGGAAGGAGGAGGAGAGAAGGAAAGGGGGGGGGGGCGCCCCCAACCCTAGTCCAATTCAGTTTGGGCTAGGGGGGGGGGGGGGCACGCGCCACTCCTTGGCCCGCCTCCTCTCTTCCACCACTAGGCCCATGAGGCCCAATAACTTCCCGGGGTCCGAATGTAGCCTTCCAATATATGAATCTGTATGTCTCGACCATTTCGAGACTCCTCGTTACGTCCGTGATCTCATCCGGGACTCCGAAAAACCTTCGGTCATCAAATCACATAAACTCATAATACAAATCGTCATCGAACGTTAAGCGTGCGGACCCTACGGGTTCGAGAACTATGTAGACATGACCGAGACACATCTCCGGTCAATAACCAATGAACCTGGATGCTCATATTGGCTCCTACATATTCTACGAAGATCTTTATCGGTCAAACCGCATAACAACATACGTTGTTCCCTTATGTTACTTGCCCGAGATTCGATCGTCGGTATCATCATACCTAGTTCAATCTCGTTATCGGCAAGTCTTTTTACTCGTTCTGTAATGCATCATCACGTAACTAACTCATTAGTCACATTGCTTGCAAGGCTTATGTGATGAGCATTGCCGAGAGGGCCCAGAGATACCTCTCCGATACACGGAGTGACAAATCCTAATCTCGATCTATGCCAATTCAACAAACACCATCGGAGACACATGTAGAGCATCTTTATAATCACCCAGTTACGTTGTGACGTTTGATAGCACACTAAGTGTTCCTCTGGTATTCGGGAGTTGCATAATCTCATAGTCATAGGAACATGTATAAGTCATGAAGAAAGCAATAGCAATAAACTAAACGATCATAGTTCTAAGCTAACGGATGGGTCTTGTCCATCACATCATTCTTTAATGATGTGATCTCGTTCATCAAATGACAACACATGTCTATGGTCAGGAAACTTAACCATCTTTAATTAACGAGCTAGTCTAGTAGAGGCATACTAGGGACACTCTGTTTTGTCTATGTATTCACACATGTACTAAGTTTCTGGTTAATACAATTCCAGCATGAATAATAAACATTTATCATGATATAAGGAAATATAAATAACAACTTTATTATTGCCTCTAGGGCATACTGCCTTCAATCGCAGCACCACACCACTGTGCCCGAGGTTGTCCAACCCACATACGAACTTGTCAGCTACGTGGCTGGCACTAATCGAGGGTTGCGGTCCCTTTTGCACCTCCTGGACGGATTCAGCTACCCAGGATGCTAGACCGGTGGGCTGGCTCGGTGCGGAGGCGGCCGCGCGAGAGGTTGTCAGAGGGAGAAGGAGGCGGGCCACATCATGGCAGGGAGAGGAGCGGGCGTGCTTCGCCATGGCATGGAGGGAGGTGCACAGGAGAGATGGAGGCCTTGACAGCTGTGGGGAAGATGAGATCTTGGCGACACCCGGTGGTTGATTGGTTGTGTGGGGAGAGTAGGAGGGGCATGCGGTGCGTGAGTGAGGAGAGGAGTGTCTGCTTTTTTGTCAAGAAAAAGAGAAAGAAGCAGCTTCTATATGTTGACATCAATACCATATTAGCATAACAAGTCATTTTTTTAGAAAAGTACCAACCAAATGATTTATGTGTAGAATTTAAAACTCACCAAGCTAAAGGATTGCTCCCTTGTAATTGAAGGGTTACAAAAGGATCTTATGATTCTTTTGGAGAGTTTCAGCCAAGTGGTTGTGTTGCCAAGTAAGATGAATTGGCGAGTCCAAGTGTGGATGAAAATTGTGAGGGAGTTGGTCTTCGACATCGAGGATGGATCGATCGAGATCTTTGGCGATGCCAAACACGAGGGGCCAACTCTGGATTTAGAAGATGAAGTAAAAAGATTCAAGGCCGGATCGAACGCAGCGTGTGAGCTCTGTGAAAGATCTACGGTCTTGTTATTGAAGTACCGTCTGAACTTCGTGATCCTGCTTCTTTACCCGGCCACGCCCAAGTTCTGATTGCTTCACATATACTTTTCGAGGAGAGAACTGCCCTTGTCGGGATGGAAGTTCCAATGGATGAGCTTGTCAAGCATCTCACTGGTGAGCATGAGAAGAGGCGGAAGGTGGTTTCCATCCTCGGGGTGGAAGGCCTTGGTAAGACTACTCTTGCCAAGGAGGTTTATTCAAAGATTCAAGGGAACTTTGAGTGCCGAGCTTTTGTTACTCTTGGCCGGAGACCATCCATTAGGGAGACTGTGCAGGAAATACTTTGTCAAGTAAACCCCTCTGCGAGAAAAGAAAATGAACACGAAGATTGATCCTAGGCATGGAAGGCGCAGCCGGATCTAAAAAACTCCTCACTGAGCTTTGGAAGTACCTGCATACAAAGAGGTACTGCCTTGCAGTTTAATTACCTCTTCCTTATCTAGGTTTCTTGACTTGACGTGTTTTATTTAGTAGGAAGTTGAAATTTCGGAAATAAACCATGTACCCAGCCCAGAATACGTCTTGAGGAAAGCACTCGTAATGGTAGATATGTTTTGTTCAACGTAGTATGTACTTGAAGGGGAGCCTTGGCGCAGTGGTAAAGCTGCTGCCTTGTGACCATGAGGTCACGGGTTCAAGTCCTGGAAACAGCCTCTTGCAGAAATGTAGGGAAAGGCTGCGTACAATAGACTCAAAGTGGTGGGACCCTTCCCGGACCCTGCAAGCCAGAGCTACATGCACTGGGGCTGCCCCTTTTAACGTAGTATGTACTTCTTAGGCATCTGAACTTTTATATATTAAACTTCATTTGGGAAGAGAATCAACTAGTTAGAGGGGTGGTTGTACACCCAGCCTACCAAGGATCGAATTCCAGGTGGCAATACTTGGGTGTTCTTTTGTTACAAAGTAGTCAAATTCACTTAGATCTTCTCATCTTAGGTTGTGCTTGGTTTTTGTCCAAGGCTGCCATACCAAAAGATTGATTATCCAAACTTTGGTAAAGGCTTTTCTTGCCTATGGATTGGCCAACATTGGCTAAAAGAATGAACTAGAGTTGGCAAAAGAGCATTGCCATGCCAAAAATTTGGCCCTCGGTCCACCCGAAGATTTAGTTTTTTTTATTAATGTATCTATACTGCTTTTTTTGGTCAAATCAACACCACATGTTTGATGCTGATTTTTTTTAGGTGGCACACCCTAATGTCCCTGGCTCTAGTATGACCATATCTAAAAAAAGATCAATGTTTTGATCATGGTCGAAAGCCGAAAAATTGACAGGGTACACTTTGGTCACAAACCAAATATACCCTTAATCCAATATTCGACAACCCTCTCATTTTCTTCGTAGTAGGAAAATTGTTTTGGGATAGAAATTTCTCGACATCAGCCAATTGATGGTGTATGTTTTCTGTTTCATGGTTATCGTGGAAGTTTCTAAGGGAATCTGCAATAGAAATTGATACATGCTTACATAAATCAATTTCATGTAAAAAAAGTTACATAAATCAATTTGAAAACCAAAACGGTAACTGGTAGCTGCTCGGTCGGTGTTGAGTAGCGATTAAACAGTGAATCGTCCGATATTTGTAACTTTGCGAATTTCTATGTATGTGAAGTTGGATATTTATATTTGAATTTTTATAGCGTCCGTCATATCTTACTTTTTGAATTGTCATAGTAGCTTATACTGATTTGTCATTTAATATGTCAGGTATTTCATCTTAGTGGATGGCTTATGGAGCACACAGGCTTGGAAAATTATCAATTCTGCTTTGCCCAACGAGAATAATGGAAGCAGGGTATTGACAACAACATGCATCAGTGCTGTTGCTCAACGTTGTTCTGTACGTCCCATGGATATCTATCGGATTGAGCCACTTAACGAGGAGATGTCTGCAAGATTATACCTAAAATTAATTCGGCAAAAAGAATGGCCGGCTGATCATGCTGAAGTAACCAAAAACATGTTTAAAATGTGTGGTGGCATGCCATTGGCCCTAGTTCTTGCAGCTGGCTTATTAGCAGCAAAATGCAAAGAACTACCAGAGCCCGAGATATCTGTTGTCTCATCAGTGGAGCAATATTCCAAATCAGATGGGATTATGAAGACACTGCAGATGAGCTATGATGCTTTGTCTTTGCCTTTGAGGTCTTGCTTGTTGTACCTGAGTGTCTTTCGAGGAGGTTGCACCATCAAGAAGGATCGTCTGATACGATTATGGATTGCTGAAAGACTTGTCCCTCGAAAAGATGATGAAAGAAGAGCTCAAGAAATAAGAGGTGATGGAGGAGAAGAAACGAGAGTTGAAGGAGGTGAAATCATAGGATATGAAGAAAATGGAGGTAAAGAAACAGGAGCCGAAAAAAGCTTGTGGGAGACAGGGCAGCTCTACTTCAAAGAGCTCATCGTCGGGAGACTGATTCAGCCTGTGTTCAACTGCAATGATGACCAGCCTGTGGGTTGCACCGTTCACGGTGTGATTCTTGATTTCATCAATTCTTTGTCGAGCAAAGGTAACTTTGTTACAGTTGGTGGTGCTCATTTGAGCACAGACACGGTTCGGCGATTCTCGCTGGACTGCTTTAACAACAATGACGAAGACAGAGATGCCACCTTGGTGTCATTTGCTATGCACTTATCTAGAGCGCGATCTATGATCGTGTTGGGTGATATTGAAGGGATGGCTGGTCGTTCGGCCCTCACATTATCTGGAAAAATCGATGGGACTCCTGTTCTTCCATCCTTCAAACTTTTAAGAGTACTTGATCTGGAAGGTACTTATCATTTGAGAAGCCGCCATCTTCAAGGCATCGGGGGATTGGTTCTGCTGAGATACCTGGGGGCTGCAGAGACTGCAATCGATTCTTTACCAGATGAAATCGGAGAACTAGGGCAGCTGGAGACCCTGAATTTGAGGAAGACAAAATGCTGAGCACTTTGCCTACTTCTATAGCTAAACAGAAAATGTTGGCACATCTGCTAATTGACGGCACCGTCAAACTGCCTAGCGAAATCCTGAAAATGCAAGGATTAGAAGAAGTATCAACTGTTGGTGTCTATAGTAGCAGGTCAATTGATTCAGTGGCAGAGCTCTTGAGGAAGTCGGAGCGGCTGAGGGTCCTTGGCATAAGATTGGATGGGTCACACTTTTCTAATGATAACGAGAGTGTCAGGACTCTCCTCATGGAGGTTACAAGGTCTAATAAGCTTACTTGCCTATCACTTGATTGCCTCGATTTTGGTTTGCTTGACATACCGCTGGAGTTCCCTCCATCTGATCAGCTCCGAAGATTTGAGCTGAAAATCTCAGTTCCAGTCCTCAGTGTGGAAAGAGAGAAACGCGAGGGTGTTCCAGCATGTATGTAGGTTGCCAAGCGTGTTGGTCGAGACTATTAAAGCGGAGGCGAGGCTCTGGATTATCGCAGGGGCGAAGCATTTGGGTTCTTTGATGCCGCGAGAGTAGAATTGTATTTTATTTACATTTGTGTGAGGTGTAATGGCCCTCTGCAGACTTTGTTATTCCCCTTCTTTTTAATGAGATGAGGCAAAGCTTTTTCCTCCGTTTAAAAAAAAAAAAGTCCTCGGGCGGACTGCACACAGGATGGCCTCTCTTGTCAGCGTTACCCACTTGGATATTGAAATTGTTGGATTGCTGTCCGTGCCCTGGGAGGTTTGCCTCATCTAGTCCTTCTCAAGTTAGTTTCTTCAGGTGACATAAGATTCAGCTCACAACTCAAATGGAACCCAGAAGGCAGGTGCAAAGTCGGCATGGACCATGGCTTTAAGTGTGTGAAAGTATTATCGCTCATATGCCGATCTGGTGGGACGGAGCTGGAGTTCACATCAGGAGCCATGAAGGAGCTACAGAGGCTGACGCTCGACTTCAGCGCACGGGAATCAGTGTGTATCTATGGAAATTTGAGTTTTGGCATCGAGCATCTCTCTTCCCTCACACGAGTCCATGCCATGATCAGCTACAAATCTGTTGTAGCTTCGGAGGTAAATACTGTGAAGGATGCGATACGAGAACAAGCAGGTAACTTGTCTAGCAAACCCACAATCGAATTCGCCACAATAAATGAACACATGATAATTCCTGATCACAAAGCAAAGACAGCAGCAATTTCCCCTAAAATTTGGTTAAACGGGTGTATCAACTTCAGACAAACTGCCTAGCATTGTAAGAGGTCAGGATGGAGTCAATTTTAATCACATGTGGCTGAAGCACTCATGCAGAACAGGACACGCGACTTCGTCTTCTTCTCTAGTAGTACTAACTAAAATCTTTTACGTGTTGTAACCTGCAAATGTAGTGGTATGTACTTCTTTTTCTTCGAAAAGGAGGATTTGCCCCGGCCTCTACATCAAAATTATGCATGAAGCCATTTTATTGATCTGAAGTTCCAAAACAAAGTCTCAAGTTTCAAAAAGCTCACAAAAGAAGCATGAAACAAATCAGTAAAAGGAGAACTGCCACAACCAGCGAAAAATAGGCCAAGATGACTAAATACCAATCCTATTATTGAATTGCTATCCAAATCGGTTGTAGATAACCCGTATTACCATCTTCCACCGGTTGCGTCCAATATTCAAAAACTCTTTGGAGTCCGCATGCGTGAGTAACGACCACATACGACTTCGTCTTCTTCTCTAGTAGAGTAGTACTAAGTAAAATCTTTTACGTGTTGTAACCTGCAAGTGTAGTGGTATGTACCTGCAATCTTATTTCTGAACTGAACATATATGTACTCGGCTGTTTAATTTCTCTGTCTATTGTCGTGATGTTATGTATTTAGAGCAACTTCAACAGGGCGACCCATTTTGTCCGCCCATGTCCGTTTGAGTCACCGCGGACAAAACTGCTAGCCCAACGCGCCGACCCATTCTCAAAACGCGTCCGCGTGAACCCATTCCTGTCCTAAGTTTGGGTCTGAAATGCGTTGGCGTGGACATGCCGTGCGTCTGCTCAGTGTCTGTCGCGTCCCCGTATGGCGACCGGTCAACTACCTCCCACGTCTTTATTAATGACGACCGCGGGCCCACACATCAGCGACGACGGGCGTCCTTTTTTATTCCGAGCATGCGCACAGGGGGGGCTCATCCTCTTCCAGCCTTTCGTCCCCATCTAGCTACCCTGTTGCTCCCCCGCCGACGAAAACCCTAGCCTAGCGCGCGAACAAGGGAGGCCCCCACCGGCTCTTTGCACGCGCTCACGCTCCCCCCGCCTCCGCCTGCGTCTGCCTGCCCGACGAGGCAGTGGATAAACGTCCCAGTGCAGCAGGCGCGAGGTGGCACTGGGAGAACCGCATTCCCCTCCCGTACCCTGACGTGACCCTGCCACATGACTGACATTTGGATCCAGATAGGATCCCAGTGCTAGCGGTGCCATGGTCGGCGCGGGCGCACGCGGAGGAGGTACGACGCCGACAGGATTTGCTGTTGCAGGAGTAGCGCCTCAACCCCGTCTACGCAACAGACTCTCCCGATAGGGAGTTTGGTTCACCCTCGAGCACGAGGAGCAGCGGCAGCGCAACGTCTAGCACGTGCGAGTTGGCCCCCCGTCGCCCCCCGTCGTGCGTGATGAGGACCTGGAGGAGGAGGCCGCCTACTAGGCGGCTGTCTTGCAGGAAAGCGAAGAGAAAGAGCGGCGCAAGGCGGAGGAGGAGACGGCGTACCAGGCGTGCCTGTCGAAGGCCATTGCACTCTCCGCTTCCAGCGACTGCGTCGTGTCGCCGCTGATGCCACCGTCCCCCATCAAGCCCGAGCCGACACCGTCCCTCATCAAGCCCGAGCGGTACACCTGGGACGGAGTGGTGTGTGAGTGGGTCAGCGCCACCCTTACGGCAGGGCGGCCTTGTGCAGAGAAGCCCTACCTCGAGCAGTGGCGGGCGCGCTGGCTGGCGGAGGAGCGTCGCGAGAGCGAGCACATAGAGCAGTGAGAGCACGACACAAAGGAGGAGTAGCGCGAGGCGGAGGAGGAGCGCTATGCCCGCTGGCGGCGGCCACACCGGCACCGGAGGACATCGCCACAACCTGGGAGACGACGTTCCCCTGGGCTGGCTCGACGCCGATGTGACGCCCCGACTCGATCATGCACTAATCATACACGCAAATGCGTAGAATCAAGACCAGAGACTCACGGGAAGATCACAACACAACTCTAAGACACAAATTCAAACATAAAGCTTTATATTACAAGGCAGGGCCATGAAGGCTCGAATGCAAAAGTTAGCGAAAGCAACAACATCTGAGTACAGACATAATTAAACAAGTTTGCCTTAAGAAGGCTGAGCAAAACAACGTCAACCAGATCGAAAAGGCGCAGACCTCCTGCCTAGGAGCCTCCTAACTACTCCTGGTCGTTGGTCTCCATGTAGTAGTAGGCTCTGTCGGTGTAGTAGTAGTCGTCAACGGGATCAACTGGCTCCGGAACTCCGTCATCTGATCGCAGCAACCGGGTAGGGGGAAAAAGGTAGCAAAGCAACCGTGAGTACTCATCGAAATTACTCACAAGACTTACATCAGATCTATGCTAAGTATGCATAAGTATCAAAGGGAAGGGGTTGTATATATAGACTATGCTGCAGAATTGCCAGAATAGAAGGGAAGACCTAGTCTAACGAAGACTAGCCTCTTGCAGCAACAGAAGAGAGTAGATTAACCTAACATATAGTAACAAGCATATAATAGCAACGCCCAGAGATCCTTCCTCGTCTACCTCACGAGGAAGCGATCCCGGTGCCATCATATCAGTTTAGTGTCATGAGTATCCAATTCAAGTTGTAGTAGATCGGGATACAACTCAGAGCGTCCCTTACCATGGACACGACTATTCGAATATATTACTTCCCTGGAGGGGTGCACAAACTTACCCAACACGCTCGATTAACTCCGACCGGACACACTTTTCGGGTCATGTCCAGTCTCGGCTGATCGACACACCCTAGTCCAACCTAGGCTCAACAAAGAGACCAGCACACTGGTCTAAATCTTAAGTGCGAAGGGGTCATGGGCCAATCGTCTAAGCATTGTTGCGTGTGGCGAACGCGTCTGATACGTCTCCACATCAAAAATTCTGTTTTTATCATTTACCTACTCGAGGACGAGTAGGAAATAAGCTTGGGGATGCTGATACGTCTCCAACGTATCTATAATTTTTACTTGTTCCATGCTGTTATATTATCATTCTAGGATGTTTTACAATCATTTCATAGCAACTTTATATCATTTTTTGGGAATAACCTATTGACATAGTGACCAGTGCCAGTTGCTGTTTTTTTGCTTGTTTTTTTACTTTGCAGAATATGAGTACCAAACGGAGTCCAAGCGCAGCGAAACTTTTTGGAGATTTTTTTTGGACCAGAAGACACAAGATGGGCCAAAGAAGTACCATAGGGGAGGTCTGAGGTGGGCACAACCCACCAGGGCGTGCCCAGGAGCCCAGACGCGCCCAGAGGGGTTGTGCCCCCCTCCGTGACCTCCCGCACCGCCTCTTCGCTCTATAAATACCCAAATATTCCAGAAACCCTAAGGGAGTCGACGAAAAAAAATTCCAACCACCGCAAGTTCCAGAACCACGAGATCCAATGTAGACACCATCACGAAGGGGTTCATCATCCTCATTGGCGCCTCTCCGATGACGCGTGAGTAGTTCATCATAGACCTACGGGTCCGTAGGCAGTAGCTAGATGGATTCCTCTCTCTGTTTTGATTCTCAATACAATGGTCTCTTGGAGATCTATTTGTAACTCTTTTTTTTGCGGTGTGTTTGTTGGGATCCGATGAACTTTGAGTTTATGATTAGATCTATATCCATGAATATTATTTGAGTCTTCTTTTGATCTCTGATATGCAGGATTATTTATAGCCTCGTATTTCTTTTTCGAATCTTTGGTTTAGTTAGGCCAACTAGATCGATTTTTCTTGCCATGGGAAGAGGTGCTTTGTGATGGGTTTGACCGTGCGGTGTTCTTTCCCAGTGACAGAAGGGGCTGCAAGACACACATGTATCGTTGCTATTAAGGATAACAAGATGGGGTCTATTCCTACATGAATAGATCTCGTCTACATCATGTCATCATTCTTATTGCATTACTCCGTTTCTCCATGAACTTAATATACTAGATGCATGCTGGATAGCCGTCGATGTGTGGAGTAATAGTAGTAGATGCAGGCAGGAGTCGGTCTACTAATCTTGGACGTGATGCCTATATATTTATCACTGCCTTGGATATCGTCATAACTATTCGATTTTCTATCAATTGCCCAACAGTAATTTATTTACCCACCGTGTGCTATTTTCTTGAGAGAAGCCACTAGTGAAATCTACGGACCCAGGGTCTATTCTTTATCATATTTGCTTTGAGATCTATTTTATCCACTTTTGTTTTCAGATCTATTATACAAAAAACACAAAAATACCTTGCTACACTTTTTTGTTACTTATTTTATATTGTGTTTTATCGAGATCTATTTATCCAATCTACACAAAATTTATCCCGTCAACTTGACAATTTCTGGCGCCGTTACCCAAAGAGGGATTGACAACACCTCATAAGCGTCGGGTTGCAAGTATTTGTTCTTTGTGTGTAGGTACCGTTTATATGGTGTTTCCTGGTTCTCCTACTAGATTGATACCTTGGTTTCATAACTGAGAGAAATACGTACCGTGGCTGTACTGCATCATCCCTTCCTCTTTGGGGAAATACCGACGTAATTCAAGCGACATCAAAAGGAATTTGTGGCGCCGTTGCTGGGGAGACATCATCAACATCTATCAGGTTCCTAATCACAAATCTCATCTCCTTACAATTTACATTATTTGTCATTTGGCTCTCGTTTTCATCTCCCCACCTTCATAATAATTTGCCGTTTTATTCACTCTCTTTTTCGTTCGCCGTTTTCTCGTCAGATCTGTTTTTGTTTGCAATCTTGTTTGTGTAGTCACAATGACTCAAGAAAACACCAAATTGTGTGAATTTTCCAATACCAATAACAATGAATTTATTAGCACCCCGATTGCTCCTCCGTCACTAGTGCGGAATCTTGTGATATTAATGCCGCTTTGTTGAATCTTGTTATGAAAGATCAGTTTTCTGGTACTCCTAATGAGGATGTCACGTCCCATCTAAACACATTCGTAGAATTATGCAATATGCAAAAGAAAAAATATATGGACAATGATATTGTGAAGTTGAAATTATTTCCTTTCTCTTTGAGGGATCGTGCAAAATTTTGGTTTTCTTCTTTGCCACGCAATAGTACCGATTCTTGGGATAAGTGCAAAGATGATTTTATTACTAAGTATTTTCCGCCCGCGAAAATTATTTCCCTTAGAACTCAAATCATGAATTTTAAGCAACCTGAGCATGAACATGTTGCACAATCTTGGGAAAGAATGAAGTTGATGCTAAGAAATTGTCCTACTCATGGTTTAAATCTTGGATGATCATACAAAAAATTTATGCGGGATTGAACTTTGTTTCTAGAAACTTTTAAATTCCTCCGCGGGTGGTACTTTTATGGAAATTACTTTGGGTGAAGCTACTAAATTGCTTGATATTATTATGGAAAATTATTCACAATGACATACTAAAATAGCACCTACTAGTAAAAAAGTTAATTCGGTTGAAGAAATTAGTACGTTGAGTGAAAAAGTTGATGCTCTTATGAAATTGGTTGCTAATAAAAGTGCTCCTATTGATCTTAATGATGTTCCCTTGTCTACTTTGATTGAGCAAAATAGTGATCCTGTAGATGTGAATTTTGTACCGCGAAACAATTTTAGTAACAATGCTTATAGAGGTAATTTTAATCCTAGGCCTTTCCCTGGAAATTCCTCTAATAATTATGGTAATTCATATGGTAATTCTTCTTATATTAATAATAGGAACACCTCTGATCTTGAGAATAATATTAAAAAAATTATTAATTCTCAAAAAGTTTTCAATACTACGATAGAAGAAAAGTTGAATAAGATTGACGATATGTCTAGAAGCATTGATAGAATTTCTCACGATGTAGAAAATCTCAAGTTGAAAATTTTTGTACCCAAGGTAGATGAATCAATTAAAGCTTTATATGTTTCTATGGATTAAAGTAAGAAAAGAACTGCTATGCTTAGAGCTAAAAGAGAATTTTGAGAAAGAGCGTTTTCTAGTGATTGCTTTCATAAAAATGATGAAGATCTTAAAGTGATTGGTGTTTCTTCTATTGATTCCTTGTTTAGTAAAAAATTGATGATAAAGGGAATAAACATGAGTTGTAGTTAGAAGGCGTCCCGATAGTTCGGAGGGTGAAAATCTTGATGAAAAAATTGATAAAAGTGGGTTTGGAGAGGTCAAAACTTTAACTAGTGATGTGCCCACTCTTTTGGATTACAAAGACTTTAATTATGATAATTGCTCTTTGCTTGAATGTATTTATATGTTGCAATCCATGATAAATTCACCCCATGTGTATGAACAAAATAAAGCTTTTACTAAACATATCGTAGATGCCATGATGAAAGCTCTGGAAGAAAAAATGGAATTAGAGATTTCAATTCCTAGAAAATTGCATGATGAATGGGAATCTACTATCAAAGTCAAGATTTAAAATTATGAGTGTTTTTTCTTTATGTGATTTGGGTGCTAGTGTTTTCACAATTTCGAAATCTCTATGTGATGTGCTTGGTCTTACCGATATTGAAGAATGTTCGCTTAATTTGCACTTGGCGGATTCTACTATTAAGAAGCCTTTGAGAAGAATTAATGATGTTCTTATTCTTGCAAACAGGAATTATGTGCCCATTGATTTTATTATTCTTGATATTGATTGCAATCCGTCTTGTCCAATTATACTTGGTAGACCATTTTTATGTACTATTGGTGCCGTGATTGATATGAAAAAGGCAATATTAAATTTCAATTTCCACTAAGAAAGGGTATGGAACACTTCCCTAGAACAAGAATTAAGCCACCATATGAATCAATCATGAGGGCATCCTATGGATCAAAAACTAAAAATGACAATACTTAAATCTTTGTATTATGCCTATCTAGGGGCATAAAATTATAGCGCTTACTGGGTGGCAACCCAATGAATAATTGTTTTTGTTTTTCTTTCTTTCTGTTCTTCAGTGTTTACACAATTATGCTACTGTTATGATTGTGTCTTTTTGTGTTTTAATTAGTGTTTGTGCCAAGCAAAGCCTTTAGGATCATGTTGGGTGATAGTTGATTTGATCTTGCTGAAAAACAGAAACTTTGTGCGCCAGTAGCAGAATTGTTTAAAATCACAGAAGCTGTTGACACTAGATTTTGGTAAGGTCAACAACTTAATTAAGATGGCTTCAAATGAAGAAGTGGTCTACATGAAAAAGTCATGTATTGTCTACGTGAACATCTTTGAAGTTTGGGCCATCGCCATCCGATCACATTTCAAAGGCCGAAACTATGCTCAAAGTACTAAGATCTTATATTCAGAGTACTATTTGGCAGATTAAGCCTCCAAGATGACCTGATATGAGAACATGTTCTGCATGAATTGTATTTGTCTCGTCAAAATGATTGATTTTGATATAAAAATTGTTCCAAGCCAAGGTTGTATGCAAAAGTTACAGTCAACACGGTGCGGACCGGGTAGAGATCAAAATATTACGCTGGACATCAGACACATGTTGATGGATGCCTGATGCAATGCGTGAGCAATTAGACCCTCAACATTGCCTCTGATCAAAAAACGTTCAACATGAAAGTTGTTCGTCTCGTCAAAATAGTCAAAACTTCTTTTGGGCTCATTTCCATCCGAGGTTGTTTACCACCTCAAAAAAGACCAGCAAGGTCAGTTTTAAATCGATCAGTTTTAGAAAGTTCAGACAAAACCATCCGAATCTGACTAGGGTTTTGGACGTGAATCCAAGCCTTCTCATTGCAGGGGAAGTCTAACCACCTCTTATATACCTAAGGGGTGATGGTCAATTGAACAACACACAATCGAACAAATCATCTACCACTTTTTACCTTCACTTTTATCCTCTCGCTTGTTCTTCTCCTTCCTCATTCTTTGTTCGTTTTTCTTGTTGCAGGGCGGCGAACCTCGAGGCCCTAGGGGCGATCATGTCGACCTAGGGCAGCCCATAGCCGCTGCGCGCCCTGACGGGGTCCCTCCCAGGCGTGTGTGGTTTCGGGTCTACAAAAGCACCCGCTGGATTGCTTGCGTACCGCGCTTCCGGCCGGGTCTCCTTCGACGTGAGCTGCGGTGCATCACCCCCGACGTCGACGGTACAGGGTGACGTGTTCGTGTACAAACACACTTTTTGGCGACTCTGCTGGGGACGAAGCTTCGAACGGTCTCCAGCCCGTTCTTGCCACGAAGAGATCGTCATCTTGGGTTTGCAGTCTACAAAGGTAATATGAATACCCAATCCCCCTTGTGTAGATGCAAATACTTCATATGGTGTTACTAGATCGTTCAATGAGTATACTCTATCGGACAACCCTAGTTTTTTCAATCAGGCATCTAACTACGTGCAAGGGCCGATTAAAAGTAATTTACATGCTTCAACTTCTTATGATACTAGTAACATGCACCATATGTATCCCAACTCTCATGCATCGGCAACCCCACAAATCATTATTCCGATGAACAACATGGTGAGTTCGGTTAATAAATTTGAAACACCTCATGTTAGAATTTCCAATGCCATGCAAGAAAGTGTCTCACCCTTTTATTCATCGGCAACTAATGTGCAATATGCTAATCTAGCCATGCCGATGAATGAGAGTATTGGCCATGCTACTACTGGCTATTCGACCAATTACTCTCAACCATCATATTCTACACCTCATGTTAGTAATTTTTCGGCACCGTATACAAACTGTAGATGCTCATAATTCGGCTCCGCACCTTCATGGTCATAGCCGAATAAGTGAAAATTTCCAGGAGTGCACATGCCATCATCTAATATTTTACCATATAATGCATCCTCTACGCAATTGCATAATTTCGGCAACACCTCTTTGCCGATAAAATCTAAAAAAAATTGCGAAGCAATCCCTTACAGAATGAGAAGCGGCTACGTTAAAAAGGGATATAGCCCGAAATAACAAGATTAGTGCTCTTTTCCTTGAAGAACATGATAAGGGGCTAGTTCCTGATTATAATGCAATAAGAGCTAGAGTTTTGCAAGAAGATGAATCTTTGCCAATTGATAGAATTGGCAAGCAAAAATATGGTTCTACAACAATGCATATGCCTTCACCTAGTACAACATCATACTGTACACTCCCTACACAATTGCAAATTTTCGGCAACACCCATGTGTCATTGACGAAAGAATCTAAAAGCATTGGGGGGCAATCATATCCTGAGTGGGCTAAAATTGAGAAAAAACTTAAAGCAAATTTTGCTGCCCGCCGCCAAAAAGAAACAGAAAAAGAATTGGCTCAAATAAAAGAAGCATTGCCAGTTGATAGAATCAATGAAAATAAGGATGATTCGGAACATGAAAGTGCTTCGATTGAAAAAGCCGAATCAAGTAATATATATTCTGGGTCCATCCAATCCAAAGAGGCCAGCATTATTGAGAAAGGACATGGCAAGCATAGAAAAACAACCATGCTTGATTTTTCTGAAGTCAATGGAACCTACTTCCTGCCCCTATGAGTTCCTTGACACAGAAATTGACAAGCCTCAAGGACTAGAACAAGTAGCTGAACAAAGTTCGACTAGCATGGATCGTCAAAGCAATGATGCATGGAATCAAGAAAAAGATGATGATAAGGCATTGGGGAGCCATCCAAAGACAGAGCAAGATGTTCTTCAAGTCGCACCACCATCATGCTCTCCCAACATATTTGAAGAGGCATGGCTTGCAAGTAGTGTACCTGTTTTCAGATTTGGTCACAACTTTATTGTTGATGCATCTATTAGAAAAACTCTCATAAGTAATTTTGAAAGACCAATGAAGAAGGGTAATTTACTTGTTAGCAATAAAATTGTTATAGAACATATCGATCAACCCATTGCGCCATTTGTAAAGACCGATACTTACTTATTGTTGCAACCAAGGCTTTCCTCATTGCTTTATCTAAAGTTCATATCTAATTGGGTAGCTTTGCTTATTTCATACTTGGCTTACTCTTGGTCTCAATTGAGGCATGCATGTTCTAACTTTTTTTGTTTCAGACACTTAAAGCCAAGGTTAGATTCTTTTCAGAAAACCGATGCTAGTATAATATCTTATCCAATGACATTGGTAAAAGAATGCAAAATAAAATTCATAGCCGAATGGGGTAATACAAAATCTGAACCATTTGTTTGCTTAACTCCAAAGCCGTTCTCACAGCAATATCGGCTAGAAAATAAAAAAATTGCCTTCAATTCAACCATGTGTGATCAAATATTTGATTTATTGCTGAAAAATAATTACATAAGAATTCTTGATCACCATGTCGATCCATCTATCCAAATACAAATGTATTGTAGGTTTCATCATTCATTCAAACATAATTTTGAGGATTGCAATATGTTTTGTCAAATAGTCAAATCGGCCATTGATAAAGGACGACTGAGATTTGTTGAAGCACCAAAGGATGACCAGTCTATTCCGATTGGTCCTGATGGCAAAAAGTTTTTGCATCGCCTTCTTCAAGTTGATTCATTAAATGATGAGAAGGTAAATACAGTGGATGATGGGATCAAGTTTTCAAGTAAAATTGTTGTTCAAGAGCACAATGAAGATATTCTTGAAGGCAGGAATTCCATCAAGGTTGCACAGAAGACGCCAAGTACACAAAGTACTAGGGGGCAACAAGAAAATTCAGAGATCGATGCAAGCACAACCAAAGAAATCAAAGTCCAACATAAGTACAAGGGTAAGAGATCGAAAATCACTTTCCTAGAGTTACTAGCTAAATATCAAAAAGCAAGTGAAGAAAGAAGTGCTTGTTGGACAAGTAATGCAAAAGCATCAAGATAACCCCCTAGGCGCAAATATGAGGATCAGTATTGTCAAAGTGAGAATTTCAATGCAACATATTCATATCCTTATTTTGGTCCGCCAATGCCAATGATGTGGATGCCTCCTCATGCTCATGTAAATCCACATCCTTTATGGGACATGTATGATACAACACGCATTCTCCATCTTATTTTACACCATATGACCAACATTGTGTAGCTCCAAGAAGGTCAGAGTTTGATGAACAATCATATGTTAAAGACCATTTCAACAAAAAGGAATTGGTCCGGACCCCATGGACAAAGAAAGAGGTGGTCTAGCAAGTATGTCGGGTCAAGAAAGATGGTCGTAAGTGTGCTACCTCAGATTTGATCTCAAATAACAAAGATCCAATTAAAGTGTTGACATTGGCTATAAAAGGCAAAGAAGTGAACCAATCAATTGATAAAAATCAGAATGCCAAATCCGTAGAAAAGAAGTTGAGGGTGCACAAGGCCCCAAAAGAGTTGCCATTGGTTGAAACAAAATCACAGTCGAGGTGCTCACTCGGCTTACCGCATTGGCGAAAGAAGGAGTTACAAAAGCTTAGTGCACAAGAGCTGAGAAACAAGAACATGGCATGGGTTCCCAAGAGGAACAATCAAAATAAAAATGATGTCTGTCCTTCTATTGCACAAAGTGTTACAAAAGTGAAGAAAGGGAAGGATGGAAGCGGAAAACAATTAAGCCAAAGGTGTGCATCATCCCATGAAAATCTTCGGTTAGCACATCATCCATATTCGTCAAACATGCCATTGATGTCTTTGCCATGGAATTCATCCCCAAGTATGATTGGTTACCCTCCATGGGCTTATTTTGATCCATGGATGCAATATAATATTTTATGTCATTGAAGGCTATTACCAAATCACTATACATTTGATCAGCTACAAGTTTGTTGCTAATCCAGAGGGCCGACATGCTTGATTTTTTATTTCATTTGTTTATTTTAGGCTATACGTGCTTTGGTGGATGAGGTTTACATGGACCTTTTGTTAATGGCCGATACTTAACTATCACCGTAAGAAACTATCTAATCATGGTCTGTGTGGAATTCTAACAACATCCTTAGTTCGATTGGAGAACGAGACAAGTACTATGGAGATTATGTTTTGATGGTTGAATTCATAACAATGGCCACGGTGTTGGTGTTATTTATATATGTCCATATAGTGCCGTTCTGTGAAGCCTCGTATGCCTCTTAAAACATTTATTTCACAATAATCAAAGCCGAATATGCAATGTTATTCAGTTCGGAGCTTTCGGTTGTCATAGGTGCTACACATATTGAGGCTTTCGGTGATTCATTATGAATAGTGCAACAAATATCAAAAGTTATCAATGTCTCAACGAATCGTTTATAGTTTATCTTGAGGCATGTTTAGATGTAATATTCTCCTTGGGTGGCTTTCAAATTGTGATATATCTAGACATGACAATTGGAAATAATTGGCACAAGCATTTGGCTACCATGTTGATCATGGTGTATTGCATATCTAGCAATAGCTAATGCTTAGTCTCATCGAAATAGGTAAGGCTGAACTGAAGCCCACCGCTTCGGTCACTAATGGAACTTTTATGCAGGCGAAGCAAGGATTGGAGAAAGTTCATTCTTGATTATCTGCAGAATCCTAGCAAAATGGTAAACAATATGGTTCGGAGGATGGCTTTGAGATACATATTTATGGAACTTTATCACCGAATTTCTATAGAAGTTGAGAAGTTTTCACCCAAGTTTGCACCAAGAGGTTCAAACAAGCAATGGACGATATATACTTATCGCCCTAAGAACATGCAAATGGCTGATGGAGTGTTGACATCGTCCTTAGAACAAGCTCCGTGCAAATTATTTTTCGGCATGCAAGCTTTGCCGAAAAATAGGAGACATGTGTTGACACCAGATTTTGGTAAGGCCAACAACTTAATTAAGATGGCTTCAAATGAAGAAGTGGTCTACATGAAAAAGTTCTGTATTGTCTACGTGAACATCTTTCAAGTTTGGACCATCGCCATCCAATCACATTTCAAAGGTTGAAACTATGCTCAAAGTAGTAAGATCTTATATTCAGAGTACTGTTTGGCCGATTAAGCCGCCAAGATGACCTCATACGAGAAAATGTTCTGCATGAATTGTTTTCATCTCATCAAAATGATCAATTGATATAAAAATCATTCCAAACCGAGGTCGTATGCGAAAGTTACAGTAAACATGGTGCGGACCAGCTAGAGATCAAAATATTACGCTAGACATCAGACACATGTTGATGGATGTCTGATACAATGCGTGAGCAATTAGCCCCTCAAGATGGCCTCTGATAAATAAACGTTCAACATGAAAGTTGTTTGCCTCGTTGAAACAGTCAAAATTGTTTTTGGGCTCATTTCCATCCGAGGTTGTTTACCACCTCAAAAAAGACCCACAAGGTGCAGCCAGTTTTAAACCGATCAGTTTTGGAAAGTTCGGACAAAACCATCCGAATTTGACTAGGGTTTTAGAAGTGAATCCAAGCATTTTTCTTGCACGAGAAGTCCAACCGCCTCTTATATACCTAAGGGGTGACGACCGGTTGAACAACACACAATCAAACAAACCATCTTCCACTTTTTACCTTTACTTTTATCCTCTCCCTTGTTCTTCTTCTTCCTCGTTCTTCATTCGTTTTTCTTGTTGCATGGCGGCGAACTTCGAGACCCTAGGGGTGATAAGGTTGACCTAGGGCAGCCCATAGCCTCCACGTGCCCTGACGGGGTCCCTCCTAGGCATGTGGGGTTTTGGGTCTACAAAAGCACCCGCCGGATTGCTTGCGTACCGCGCTTCCGGCCGGTCTCCTTCGACGTGAGCTACAGTGCATCACCCCCGATGTCGAGGGTACACGGTGACGTGTTTGTGTGAGAACAAAAGCGTGATAAAATTCTGATTTTTTTACACAAGATTGATATACAAATTGCCTACGTTGTCCTAATTTTTTAGAATATTTTGAGTTACAGAAGTATACGAAGTTTCCATATTACTACAAACTGTTCTGTTTTTGATAAGCTCTATTTTCTTTGCGTTGTGTGCTTATTTTGATGAATTGTATTAGAGGGTATAAGCCATGGTAAAGTTGGAATATAGTAAGTATAATGCAGAAATAAAATATGAATGGGTTTGCAACATACTTAGAGTGGTGATTTGCTTTGTTATACTAACGGATCTCATGAAGGTTTTGTTGAGTTTTGTGTGATTGAAAATTTCAAGTTTTGGGTGAGATCAGGATGGATGAAGGAATAAGGAGTGAAAAGGGCCTAAGCTTGGGGATTCCCCATGGAACCCTAAGTTATTATTCAAGGAGAGGCATCCCCTCTTTCTTCTAACGACCATCGGTATTTTACTTGGAGCTATATTTTTATTCGTCACATATCATGAGTTTTGCTTGGAGCGTCTTGTATTATATAAGTCTTTTCTTGTTTTGCTTTTTATTTTTTCACAAGTATCCTTGCTGGACACACCTATTTGAGAAAGCCAAAATTATGCTATGATTTAATATAATTGCTCCATGTGCTTACTTGGCTCAAACACTAATTAAAACACTAAAACATAATTACTACAGAAGTAATAATATATATTTATTCAAGAACAGTATCAAAAACAAAAAACATAAAATAAAATTGGGTTGCCTCCCAACAAGTGCTATTGTTTAACACCCCTAGCTAGGCATATTGCATAGATCTAGGTATTGTCATCTTTGGTATGCAATACATAAATAGCCCTCATAATAGATTCATATGGTAACTTAATTTTCTTTCTTGGAAGTGTTCCATACCCTTCCTTAACGGAAATTGAAATCTATTGTTTCCTTCTTTCATATCAATAATTGCACCAATCGTTCTAAGGAAAGGTCTACCAAGTATAATAGGGCATGAAGGATTGCAATCTATATCAAGCACAATAAAATCTATGGGCACATAATTCCTATTTGCAATAATAAGAACATCATTAATCCTTCCCATAGGTTTCTTAATAGTGGAATCCACTAGATGCAAATTCAAAGAACAATCATCAAATTTATGGAAACCTAGCACATCACATAAAGTTTTTGGAATCATGGAAACTCTAGCACCCAAATCACACAAAGCATTACACTCATAATCTTTAATTTTAATCTTAATAGTAGGTTCTCATTCATCATAAAGCTTTCTAGGGATTGAAACTTCCAACTCAAGTTTTTCTTCAAACGATTTCATCATAGCATCAACAATATGTTTTTATAAGCATGAGGTGGATTTAGCATGGATTGAAACAAGGAAATACAATCAATCAAAGAACAATTATCATAATTAAAGTCCTTGAAATCCAAAATAGTGGGTTCATCACTACTTAAAGTTTTGACCTCGCCAATCCCACATTTATCAAATTTTTCATTAAGATCTTCACCCTCCAAATTGTTCGGACGCCTTCTAGCTAAAGTTGAATCATCTCCAGTCCCATATTTACCAAATTTTATATTTGCAAACAAAGATTCAATACGAGTCACACCAATCACTTTAAGATCTTCATCATTATTATCACAAAAACTAGAAGAACATGCTTTTACAAACCAATCTCTCTTAGCTCGCATCCTAGCGGTTCTTCCTCTACTTTTATTAATAGAAAATTGGATAGCTTTTAGAGATTCATTTATATCAAGATTGGGTGGAATACATCTCATCTTCAAAGAATCAATCTCAAGAGAAATTCTATCAGTGTTCCTAGCAAAATCATCAATCTTAAGCAATTTTTCTTCAACCATAGCATTAAAAATCTTTTCAGAATTAATGAAATCTTTAATATTGTTCTCAAGATTAGAGGGTATTTAATTATAATTTCCATAAGAATTGTTGTAGGAATTACCATAATTATTAGAGGAATTACTAGGAAACGGCCTTGGGTTGAAATTACCTCTATACGCGTTATTACCAAAATTGTTCCTACCACCAAACTTCAAATCCATAGATTCATTATTATTCTCAAACAAAGTGGACAAAGGCATATCATTAGGATCAATAGGAGCACTCTTACTAGAAATCAATTTCATAAGTTCATACATCTTTCCACTCAAAGCATTAATTTCTTCAATCGCATGCACTTTTTTACTAGTAGATCTTTCAGTGTGCCATTGGGAGTAATTTGCCATAATATTATCTAGGAGTTTAGTAGCTTATCCTAATGTGATTTCCATAAAAGTACCTCCCGCGGCGGAATCTAAAAGATTTCTAGATGCAAAATTCAACCCGACATAAAATTTTGTATGATCATCCATCAACTTAAACCATGAGTAGGGCAATTTGTTATCATCAATTTCATCCTCTCCCAAGATTGTGCAACATGTTCATGATCAAGTTGCTTAAAATTCATTAATATCATTCCTAAGGGAGATGATCTTAGCGGGAGGAAAATACTTGGAAATAAAAGCATCTTTACACTTATTCCATGAATCAATAATATTTTTAGGCAAAGATGAAAACCAAGTTTTATTACAATCTCGTAGAGAGAATGGAAATAGCGTCAATTTAACAATATCATTATCCACATATTTTTTCTTTTCCATATCACACAACTCAACGAAAGTAGATGGGATGCAACATCTTCATTAGGACTACCAGAAAATTGTTCATTCATAACAAGATTCAACAAGGCGACATTAATTTCACAAGATTCCGCACTAGTGCCGGGAGCAAACGGAGTACTGATAGAATCATTATTATTAGTGCTGGAAAAGTGAAAGCACAAGTGCTCCCTAGGTGATTTTGGTAATTAATGTCAACATATCTCTTGTTGGACTAATACCCTTACCAAGTGTATTTCAGATCAGTTCAACAATGGCATGGGAAGGACAAGAGGATGTGGAACCCCTTCAAAATGCTAAGGACAAAGATTGGCAGAAGCTCAAGACTCTTCATTTTCATTTTAGTGATCCAAGATCACATTGAGTCCATAGGAAAGCCAATACTATTAAAAGGGGATGAGGTGTTACTTAATGGTCTACTTGCTCAAAGTGCTTAGTGATATTGCTCCAAAACCCTCAACCACTTTCTCATTTCCGCATCTGTCCAACCACTCTCGCGGTCTCACTCCGAGATCATGGGAGCAAGGATACAGATGACAATTAGATCAAGCGCAAGTTTCTCAAGGCCATGATGCCTTACCATACGGCCATGTCCTCCGTCATCCATCAAAGGGCGGACTTTCATGCCTTGTCCTCAAGTGAAGTGTTGGATGAGTTTGCTGCAATGAGGATCTTGGACAAGACCGCCGACAATGCGGTGTTGTGGTCTCAGCGAGCAAAGAATCCCAACCTTTCTTTGAAGGCCAAGGCTAGTGTGGAAGAAGAGGGTGAAGAGGACGAAGAGGAGTGTTGCCCCGAAGATACCAAATATGCTTATCATGAGCACATGGCTCTCGCTTCATGGCAATTTTGGAGCAAGAAGAACTCAAGGCCCAACTTCAACAAGAACAACTCTAGTGGTGCCAAGGGCAAGCAACGTGTGAGGACATGCTATAATTGTGGCAATGTGAGACATTTTGTTGCGGAGTGCCCGTACGAGAAGAGGGAAGAGAATGGTGGCAAGCTTATCCGGAAAGACAAGGCCAAGTCCTTCCCCAACAAGAACAACTTCACCAAGAAAACTCCTCCCAAGGGGTTGGTGGCACAAGAAGAGTACAATGAGGACGACGATGATGATGAAGACGGTGAGACGGTTGCCATGGCCTCCGTTGCCATTGCAACAACTCCACGGGTGTCCCTCTTCGATTCACCCAGCGAGAACATCACCGCCAAGTGCCTCATGGCTAAAGCCACCAACAAGGTAACCCCTAACATGAAAACTACCATCACTACTAATCCTTCCTTGACGGATTGCATTGATGAAAGTGAGGGGTCAGAGGAGGAAGAAAATGAATTTGAGTCTTCTATGAGTAAGCTCAAGGGTAAATCCAAGAAGCACTTTGTTGCTCTCTTGGAACAACTTGGTGAAGCCAATGACATGATCGAGGCTCACGAAGAGACCATCTCTAAGATGGAAGGGCATAGTCGTGACTATGCCGATGAGATATCGGATCTCTCTAATGCGCTTGAGGAAGAGCGTGGTCATCGTTTGGCTCTTGAGGAGTCACACAACGATGATCATGCTAAATTAAAGAAAGATCTTGATCATGCTCTTGTTGTATCTCCTGTGCTGAATTCCGAGAAGGCCAAACTTGGTGTTGATCATGCTAGACTCAAGGAGGAGTTTGATATACTTGACAATGCTCACACGGCCTTGAAGGGTGCTCATGCTAGCCTCAAAGAGTCTCATGATCAACTCCAAGTGAAGCTAACCAAGGAGAAAGCCGCTTTTCCTCATATGGTTCTAATTGATAATGCAAATGCTACTAACCCGTGTTGTGAGCATGTGCATTTTGTGGAGGAGAATGCCAAGTTGAAGGAGCAACTTGAGAAAGGCCTTGTGTCTTGCATACAAGGTGATAAGAACCTCAACGACCTTTTGAGCAATCAAAAGGAAGTTATGGGCAAGGAAGGACTTGGATTTGCACCCAAGTCCAAGAATAAGAAGAAGAATGACAAGGCCAAACGACCTCCTCCTCTCAAGAAAACTTTTGTGAAGGAGGGAGAGGGTGCTTCTAAGGAGAATAAGAACAATGTGAAGGGTGGTGGTGTCAAGAAGGGCAATGCCACTCCTTCCAACAAAGCCGACGACTTTAACCGTTCTTATGTGTTATGCCGTGCTAGTGATTGGGCATGTTTATGCCAAATTTGTTGGTTCTTCTTATGAGTACATTGAATGGTCTATTTGGGTTCCTAAGACCCTTGTTACTAACATCAAAGGACCCATTACAAAATGGGTACCTAAAACCAAGCATTGATCTCTCATAGGTGTTTGCTTCCGGTGGGGGATCATGGTTGCTCGATAGTGGAGCCACAAATCATATGACCGGAAGCAAGTACTTGGTGGTGGACGTGCACAAGGTCCCATCTATGCCCACCAATGTTGAGTGGGGTGATGCCTAATCTTCTAAGGTATTAGGTCTTGGCAAGGTTGTCATTTCTCATGATCTCACGATCGAGAAAGTCATGCTTGTTGAGTCCCTTGCATACAACTTACTTTCTGTTCATCAACTTGCACTCATGGGCTTTGCCACTTTCTTTGATATTGATATCATGACCCTCTTGTGGAGCAAGACTCTTAAAGTAGCCTTTGTTGGGCATGTCAAGAACGGTCTTTATGTGATTAACTTTTTGGAGCGACCCACTGCTACGTCTTGAGCTTGCGTTGGTTTTCCCCGAAGAGGAGAGGATGATGCAGCAGAGTAGCGTAAGTATTTCCCTCAGTTTTTGAGAACCAAGGTATCAATCCAGTAGGAGGCTACGCGCGAGTCCCTCGTACCTGCACAAAGCAAATAACTCCTCGCAACCAACGCGATAAGGGGTTGTCAATCCCTTCACGGTCACTTACGAGAGTGAGATCTGATAGAGATGATAAATAATATTTTTGGTATTTTTGGTATAAAGATGCAAAGTAAAATAAAAGGCAAAGTAAAAAAGCAAAGCAATAATAAAGTGTAGGAAGATTAATATGATGAGAATAGACCCGGGGGCCATAGATTTCACTAGTGGCTTCTCTCAAGATAGCATAAGTATTACGGTGGAGCAATTGACAGAATTGAGCATAGTTATGAGAGTATCTAGGTATGATCATGTATATAGGCATCACGTCCGAGACAAGTAGACCGACTCACCTGCATCTACTACTATTACTCCACTCATCGACCGCTATCCAGCATGCATCTAGAGTATTAAGTTAACGAAAACAGAGTAACGCCTTAAGCAAGATGACATGATGTAGAGGGATAAATTCATGCAATATGATAAAACCCCATCTTGTTATCCTTGATGGCAACAATACAATACGTGCCTTGCTGCACCCTCATCCTTTGGGAAAGGACACCACAAGATTGAACCCAAAGCTAAGCACTTCTCCCATTGCAAGAACTACCAATCTAGTTGGCCAAACAAAAGCGGATAATTCAAGAGACTTGCAAAGATAACCAATCATACATAAAAGAATTCAGAGAAGATTCGAATATTGCTCATAGATAATCTTGATCATAAACCCACAATTCATCGGTCTCAACAAACACACCGCAAAAAGAAGATTACGTCGAATAGATCTCCACGAGCGAGGGAGAACATTGTATTGAGATCCAAAGAGAGAAGAAGCCATCTAGCTACTAACTATGGACCCAAAGGTCTGAAGTAAACTACTCACACTTCATCGGAGAGGCTATGATGATGATGTAGAAGCCCTCCATGGTGGATTCCCCTTCCGGCGGAGCTCCGGAACAGGCCCCAAGATGGGATCTCGTGGATACAGTATGTTGCGGCGGTGGAATTTGGTTTTTGGCTCTGTGTCGATCTGTTGAAGTGCGTAGGTATATATAGGAGGAAGGAATGCGTCGGTGGAGCTTGGGGGGCCCACGAGGCGGGGGCGCGCCCTAGGGGCGCCCTCCACCTCGTGGCCGCCTCCTCCTTTCTTGACCGAGGGTCCAAGTCTCCTGGATCATATCGATGAGAAAATCACGTTCTGAAGGTTTCATTCCGTTTGGACTCCGTTTGATATTCCGTTTCTTGAAACAATGAAATAGGCAAAAACAGCAAATCTGAAATTTGGGCCTCCGGTTAATAGGTTAGTCCCGAAAGTAATATAAAAGTGGAAAATAAAGCCCAATATGGTCCAAAACAGTAGATAATATAGCATGGAGCAATCAAAAATTATAGATACGTTGGAGGCGTATCGAGGCATCCAAGCTTAATTCCTGCCCGTCCTCGAGTAGGTAAATGATAAAAAGAGAATTTTTGATGCGGAGTGCTACTTGGCATAATTTCAATGTAACTCTTCTTAATTGTGGTATGAATATTCAGATCCGAAGATTCAAGACAAAAGTTCATATTGACATAAAAATAATAATACTTTAAGCATACTAACTAAGCAATTATGTCTTCTCAAAATAACATGGCCAAAGAATGTTCATCCCTACAAAATCATATGGTTTAGTCATGCTCCATTTTCGTTACACAAGAATGATGTCATCATGCACAACCCCGATGACAAGCCAAGCAATTGTTTCATACTTCAGAAATCTCAAACTTATAAACCTTCACGCAATACATGAGCGCCAACTATGGACATAGCACTATGGGTGGAATAGAATATGATGATGGGGGTTATGTGGAGAAGACAAAAAAGGAGAAGGTCTCACATCAACGAGGCTAATCAATGGGATATGGAGATGCCCATCGATTGATGTTAATGCAAGGAGTAGGGATTGCCATGCAACGGATGCACTAGAGCTATAAATGTATGAAAGCTCAATAAAATGCAACTAAGTGGGTGTGCATCCAAGTTGCTTGCTCATGAAGACCTAGGGCACTTGAGAAGGCCCATTGTTGGAATATACAAGCCAAGTTCTATAATGAAAAATTCCCACTAGTATATGAAAATGACAAAATGAGAGACTCTCTATCATGAAGATTATGGTGCTACTTTGAAGCACAAGTGTGGTAAAAGGATAGTAACATTGTCCCTTCTCTTTTCTCTGATTTTTTTATTTGGTACTTTTCTCTTTTTTTATGGCCTATTTTCTTTTCTCCTTATTTTTTTTTATTTTTCCTCACTTGGGACAATGCTCTAGAAAATGATGATCATCACACTTCTATTTATTTATAACTCAATGATTACAACTCGATACTAGAACAAGGTATGACTCTATATGAATGCCTCCGTCGGTGTACCGGGATATGCAATGAACCAAGAGTGACATGTATGAAATAATTATGAACGGTGGCTTTGCCACAAATACTATGTCAACTACATGGTCATGCTAAGCACTATGACAGTGATAATGTGTCATGATGAACGAAATGGTGGAAAGTTGCATGGCAATATATCTCGGAATGACTATGGAAATGCCACAATAGGTAGGTATGGTGGCTGTTTTGAGGAAGATATAGGGAGGTTTATGTGTGAAAGGGCGTATCATATCACGGGGTTTGGATGCACCGGCGAAGTTTGCACCAACTCTCAATGTGAGAAAGGGCAATGCACGGTACCGAAGAGGCTAGCAATGATGGAAGGGCGAGAGTGCGTATAATCCATGGACTCAACATTAGTCATAAAGAACTCATATACTTATTGCAAAAATCTACAAGCCATCAAAAACCAAAGCACTACGCGCATGCTCCTAGGGGGATAGATTTGTAGGAAAAGACCATTGCTCGTCCCCAACCGCCACTCATAAGGAAGACAATCAAAGAACACCTCATGTTTCAATTTTGTTACATAATGTTTACCATACGTGCATGCTACGGGACTTGCAAACTTCAACACAAGTATTTCTCAATTTCACAACTACTCAACTAGCATGACTCTGATATTATTACCTCCATATCTCAAAACAATCATCAAGCATCAAACTTTTCTTAGTATTCAACGCACTCAAAAGAAAGTTTTACAAATCTTGAATACCAAGCATATTATTATTATTAAGCAAATTACCATGCTATTTAAGACTCTCAAAATAATCTAAGTGAAGCATGAGAGATCAAAGGTTTCTATAAAACAAATCCACCATCGTGCTCTAAAAGATATAAGTGAAGCACTAGAGCAAAACTATATAGCTCAAAAGATATAAGTGAAGCACATAGAGTATTCTATCAAATTCCAATTCATGTATGGCTCTCTCAAAAGGTGTATACAGAAAGGATGATGTGGTAAACTAACAAGCAAAGACGTAAATAATACAAGACGCTCCAAGCAAAACACATATCATGTGGTGAATAAAAATATAGCTCCAAGTAAAGTTACCGATGGAAGTGGACGAAAGAGGGGATGCCTTCCGAGGGCATTCCCAAGCTTTGAATTTTTGGTGTCCTCACATTATCTTGGGGGTGCCATGGGCATCCCTAAGCTTAGGCTCTTGCCACTCCTTGTTCCATAATCCATTAAAAGATTTCACCCAAAACTTGAAAACTTCACAACACAAAACTCAACAGAAATCTCGTGAGCTCCGTTAGCGAAAGAAAACAAAAGACCACTCCAAGGTACTGTAATGAACTCATTCTTTATTTATATTGGTGTTAAACCTAATGTATTCCAACTTCTCTATGGTTTATAAACTATTTTACTTGCCATAGATTCATCAAAATAAGCAAACAACACACGAAAAACAGAATCTGTCAAAAACAGAACAGTCTGTAGTAATCTGTAACTAACGCAAACTTATGGAACTCCAAAAATTCAGCAAAAATAGGAATACGTAGGAAATTTGTTTATTGATCAGCATAAATTGGAATCACTATTTTATCACGTTCTGGTGATTTTTAACAATTGTTTTCGTGAACAGAAAGTTTCTGGAAATTACAGCAAGATCAAATAACTATCATCCAAGAAGATCCTATAGGTTTAACTTGGCACAAACACTAATTAAAACATAAAACCACATATAAACAGAAGGTATATGGATTATTTATTACTAAATAGAAACAAAAACAAAAACTAAAAATAAAATTGGGTTGCCTCCCAACAAGCGCTATCGTTTTACGCCCGTAGCTAGGCATAAAAGCAAGGATAGATCTAGGTATTGCCATCCTTGGTAGGCAATCCATAAGTGGCTCTCATAATAGATTCATATGGTAATTTTATCTTCTTCCTAGGGAAGTGTTCCATGCCTTCCTTCAATGTGAATTGGAATCTAATATTCTGTCACGCCCAATATGCGACCTATCCAAAAGGAACTCGACGGCCCCACCAAGGATAGACCCGCATATTGAAACGCTTTTGCAAGGTGGATATCGTTACATCAACATTACATTATAGATGGGGATACATACATAAGGCATACAATGCCACACGAATACAACATCATCATACAAGAGATCAACATCCGCCTACGGATGAAACATAAACGTAAACTCAAACAATATCCACCACCTTTAGCCCAGTGCCGACTGGAACCTATCCCCTGATCGAAGAAGCAGAAGACGAACTCTAAAACAAGCAAACATCGCTCTCGTGTCATGATCATCGCAACCTGTACCTGCAACTGGTGTTGTAGTAATCTGTGAGCCACAAGGACTCAGCAATCCCATTACCATGGGTATCAAGACTAGCAAAGCTTACTAGGAAAGGAAGGGGTAAGGTGGCGAGGTTGCAGCAGTGACTAAGCATATATGGTGGCTAACCAACGCAAATAAGAGCGAGAAGAGAGCAAGCGGAACGGTCGTGAAGCTAGCAATGATCAAGAAGTGATCCTGAACTCCTACTTACGTCAGACATAACCCAGAAACCGTGTTCTCCTCTCGATCAACCCGAAAAGAGACACTCACGCAGTTCACGCTTTACAGTTAGTGTATTTTAGAAGAGTTTACTTGAGTTTACTACAACCGGATATTAACAAATTCCCATCTGCCACATAACATGGGCACGGCTTTGAAAGTTCAAACCCTGCAGGGTGTCCCAACAGCCCATGATAAGCTCACGCGATCGTGAAGGATATTCCTTCTCCCCGGGAAGACCCGATCGATCTCGGAATCCGGCTACAAGACATTTCATTTGTAATAAAACAAGACCAGCAAGACCGCCCGATCTTGTGACAATCCCGATAGGAGCTGCACATATCTCGTTCTCGTGGCAACACCGGATGAGCACACCGTACAACTAAAACCAGCCCTCGAGTTTCCCCAAGGTGGCGCCTGCAAAGGACTCTAGTTTGGACCAACACTTAGACAAGCATTGGCCGGGGGGCTGAATAAAGATGACCCTCGGGTTAGCTACTCCCAAAGGGAAAGGTATAGGTGGTAGGCAAATGGTAAAATCAATGTTGGGCCTTCTTTGGAGGAGTTTTATTCAAAGCGAACTGTCAAGGGGGTCCCATAAATCACCCAACCGCGTTAGGGGCGCAAAATCCGGGAACATAACACCGATATGACGGAAACTAGGGCGGCAAGAGTGGAACAAAACACCAGGCATAAGGCCGAGCCTTCCACCCTTTACCAAGTGTATAGATGCATTAATAATATAAGAGATATTGTGATATTCCAACAATAAACATAATCCAACATGGAGCAATCTTCATCTTCACCTGCAACTAGCAACACTATAAGAGGGGCTGAGAAAAAGCGGTAACATAGCCAGACAACGGTTTGCTAGGAAGGGTGACAATGGTTAGAGGCTGACATGGCAATTTGGGAGGCTTGATCAACAAGAGATAGGTAGCGCGGCATAGCGATAGAACGAAGCAACTAGCATAGCAATGATAGTAGTGAGATCCAGGGTAGCGCTCATCTTGCCTGAAATCCCGCTAGGAAGAAGAACAATTCCATGAAGAAGATGAAGCCATGAAGACGAACCAAGCGTGAGCGAGCGAATCCTCACGATCATAGCAAGCAGGGAACTATCGAGAGAAGCACACAACATGGTAAACACTCCACATGTGAACAAAGAATGATGCACAACCAAGTATGATGCATGACAAGGCTACATGAAGCTACTCATGGCAAGAGATGATGCAAACAAGAGCAACACATCAAAGCAGGTTTAAATGAGGCCGGAAACAACATAGAACAATTCCGGTAAGTCCTCATATGCAAATTTCGAAATTGTTCCAGATCTGAATAAACCTTAAGTTCAAGTTGTTAAACAGCAAGTTAAGATGCACCAAGATGATCTACACGAAATTATAGTCAAGTTACATATAAAGTTCATTTAATTCGGAGCTACGGCCTAGAAGATATGAGCAAAACAAGTTGAACATGGCATTGATGCAAAATGCATACAAACATCAAGAAAACACCTCAAAACAAGGATGCAACATGATAATATGAAACTACGTGCAAAATGAAGCAAGTTTCATATAGAGCACACTCAAAACGGAGCAACGGTTCAACACATACACGCTATACAAGTTTAAAGGACAAGCTGTCCAAAACAGCAACTAGGCATATTACAAGCATCAAAACAATATGCTACATCATCTTAACTTGGTAATAAAAGGCATGGACGTGATGTACAGGTAAAGCATAACAAAACATAAACACTGAGCTATCTCCAGAAATCACTAGAACATGCTGAAACACACATGGCAAGATTGCAAATAATAACAGTTCAGACTTTGCAGAGAATAACATCAGGTTGCAATGTTTAGAGCTATCAAACAACATGTTACAGGAACTTATCATGGCAAACAAAGGCATGTCATGATACTACTAAATGCATAGAACAAGAGTCCCTTATTGACCATGAGCCAAAAGGGCACGGAAAATATGATGGCACCCATGTAAACATGGCAAGTTGTAATACAGATTCATACATGGTAGGAACAACGATAAGTAGGCATGTAGATGAGCTTGTACCACTCACCACAGAGCAATAAATGGCATGGCAAGACAACCAACAGTAAGGAAACATGTTTAAGAAGCTAAGCATGGCAAGAGTAAGTTCATAGGGTGCATGGATCACTAGCAACAATAACGGCAACATTGAACTTCATGTTAACAGGCTGACAGCAACATTATTTAGCAATTTGAGAGCAAGATTACAACAAGTTACAGCAGACTATAATTGCAACAAGGGGCATGGATGTATAGAGCAAGACATGTATAACAAAACATCCTTAGTGAACATCTCCAGATTATGCATAGAATGACTTGTAGAAGCAGGTTAACATAGCATCATGATATAGCATATTCAGACATGCAAAACAGCAACAAAAATGCAACAAAAATGACAAATCATCAAGTTATAACAGTTTCAGCAGGTTAAGATCATATAGCACTCTTGCAACGATGATTCAGGCATCAATATGAGCTCAAAAGAACATGATGCAATGGAACAAAATGAAGTACTCGTAGAGGCGAACAATTTGACATATTACACGCATGAAACGGAGCAGTATGCAGCAAGTTACGATGCGATGAACATGGCATGATAATGTTACAGATCTGGGGACTTAGCAGATTTTTACCTCCGCGAAAGTCAACGCGGGACGGAGGGATCCGGGATGCGGGGATGCCGCGTTTGGTTGGATGCATTGGTGGATCTCGTCCCGATCCTGCCGGAGACGAACTCCGGCGAGCGGGGCGGCGGCTCCGGCGAGCTGGGGGCACCGGGGATCACCGGAGGTCGAGGGAGGACAGGCGGGGCGAGGGGAGGTCGGATCCGGCCGCGGGCTCGCCGGATCTGACGATGAACGGGCCGGGGCAGCCGGAAGCGAAGTCCGGCGGAGTCGCGGTGGCCGGGCGGCGTCCGTCGCGGAGGCGGACGGGCGAGGAATCAAGGGCGAGGGTCGGCCGGCGCTGCTGCCGGGCGGCGCCGGGCGCGGCCGGACGGCGGCGAGGAGGCGGGTCTTGGCGGCGGGCGGGCGGATCCCGGCGGCGGGCGCGGGCGATGTGAGCCTGGCGAGCAGCGCCTCGGCCCGGGCGGCGCGAGGCGAAGAGGGAGGGCGCGGTGAGGTGGCGGCTTCCTATTGGGCGCGAGGCGGCGACGCTGAGTGGCGGTGGCTGATTCGTCGGAGCGACGTGTCCGGCGGACATGTCCGGCGCGGATGGACATGTCCGGCGGCGCGAGGAGGAAGACTGCTAGGGTTAGGTTGGAATCATCCGCGAATTTGGACGAGAGGCACATATTTTGTAGCGACCCGACCTCAGACGGTCAAGCCTCTGTGTTTCTGTGCCATCCACGGATCGATATCTTTGGCTTTACAGTACATCAATGTATATATCAAAGTGCAATCACATGTATAAATAACGTAAAAGCGATATATACCTCATAAGTCACAATGAAACAAATAGTCGGGTATGGAGTCCCATCAACGCCATAGGCGGGTTGAGTGTAGAACCCGTAACCTGTCTTGTACTCTTACTCGTCGGAAGAAAGTATACGCAACATGATACGTTGCAGCCGTGTAAGTCGATTACATTGAATGTACCGGCAAGATCACAACATGAGAAAACAGATGATAAAACTATACTATATGCAATATGGCTTTGTGGCTCTGTGTCTGAGTTCTGTTTGCGTAAAAGCTGGTTTTATTTTCCCTACATCAGGTAATAACTGAAGTCTGTACTATGGAGTTTTCTATCATGACATGGTTCCGCCAACCGATGTCTCATAGCCCAAAATCATCATAAGTTACCCACAATTAAGTTATCAATCCGGTGTTGAGAGTTCCGAGATAGATCCAAGTCCAGATGCTCAAATTGTCCGTAATCGGGACACGGCTAATCGATTAGGTTTTAACCCTCTGCAGAGGTTTGTACACTTTACCTGCAAGATTCGATCCCTCTTTTACGTTCTCGCACTTCGTGGTGTTTGAGAACAAGACGACGAAACATGGTCTTCGAAGAGTTCCTCGACCACCGTCCGGTGCTCATCCAATCCTACCGTAGTTCTACATCTGCTAGCACCGTCCCGGCCAGTCACAACTAAGGTCAACCAAGCCAGAGCCCATAGTGACTTGCGGTTGCAGGTAAGCTTCCGGGCATGAAGTATTCTTCCGTCTCTTTGAGTCCGGGTGAAGCTTTCGCAAGTTGTCATGGCTCTTCTCCATGCATCCAGGCCAACATCTGGATTGTCCAGGGTGCCAGTCAACCGTCCTTCACCCAGTAGTGTGTATTGAATTCTTGTCTCGAGTCTTGAAGTATTGAGGCCTTGAAGATGCAGTCCTTGCAGGTTCCATCATGGAGTTAATAAATCATTGGCCTTGAGATCCTCCATTCTCACACCACGCCTTGAGCACTCATACCAACCCGTCTACTATAGCGTAGCATTAAAATAAATAACGTCGCGGGCTTGGTAACAGGGTGATGGGTTCCTACCTCATGCATACTAATCAACTACAAGAATTCAATATCACTACTGGAGAGTTGTTGCAAAGATGCCACTAAATGCAATAAAAACATAGGTATGAAAGCATGGTCAAGGTGAACTTGCCTGGTATTACTTGATGAAGATAACAACGCTCTCGAAAATAACTTGATAGGACTATACGCAACTCTCCGATGAAAATCTATATAGTTAAACATAGTATTCACATAAGCAAACATACTAGCAAGCAATACCAACACTCAAAATAACAATTAAAATAAAAAAAATAAAAACTCAATAATAAAACTCCAACAAAGTCCAAAGAAGCTTCAAATAAAACTAGGAAGAAAAACTACTAACGAAAATCTATGACTTTTCTACAAACATCTAATACAGTCCTGCCCTAAGTAAAAACTTAACAATAATTAAAACACTAAACTAATAAATTAACAGAAAATACAAAGTAAAACAAGTAAGTTAACAGAAGGTATTTTTTCATAAAATTTTATTTGCAAAAAGAAACAAATAAAAAGCTTTTATGAAACACTAACTATGACCTAAACAAGTTTTCATACAAAACTAAGTAAAATAAAATTTTAAAATAAAAACAAAATTTTCTTTTGTTGACTAACAGAAACAAAACTAATTTTTTTAAGAGTGACAAAAATAAATAATTTGAAACTAATAAAAACAATAAAGAAATGGCTAAAACAGAACTATAAGTAAAACAATACTGTTTTGCTAAAATCCTAATTTAAATTAACCTGAAAATAAAATACTAAATACTACTGGATAAACATAGGTCCTAGAGACCAGGAGCAAAAAGAATCGGTCGAAAATAATATTCCTAACTCAAAATATCTCAAATCTAGTGATTTGAGAAAATTCATACAAACACAAATTTAAACTGCTCAAATGTGAAATACAATTGAACTAACAGAAACTTCATAAAATTTGTGATCCAAGGCAGTTGGAATCACTCAAAAATACCTCGTAGATAATTAACTATGGATTTTACAAGATTGAAACTATTCTGAAAAAAAAACAGAACGAAAAAAAATAAAAATAAACAGTAGGTCGGGATTTACTGTAGCAGTTCCGGTGATGGGGTCCTGGTGGAGCTCCGGCGACGTCCTCCGGTGGCCCTCTGGCGTCGGGGAAGGGACGGTAGTGGGCGGCAGATCGGGGCGGAGCGAGTGGTTGGGTCGGTGGGTGTCTAGGATGGCCGGAGGTGGTGGGGCGGGGCGGCAATGGCGGCGGTGGTCCGGCGAACTCCGGCGAGGCGGCGGCGGCGGTGTGGGGCGGCGGTGGCGGCGTTGGGTGGCGGCGGTGTTGGGGAGAGGAGAGGAGAGAAGAGGTGTTGGTTTGATGTGTTAGAGAGGGGGGGTGCTTGGGTATTTATATTGGGGAGGGGAGGGTTTTTGCTTGGGGTAGGGGACAAGAAATAGACTAGGATTAGGAAATAAAGAGAAAAGATCTAGAAACAGATACGGAATAAACGGAAGTAGGACAAGAGTCCTACTAGGATTGGAAATAGTAAGCGGCGGCTCCCTGGCTTCCCTTGGTGCGCGCGATGGTTTTGGCCTTGGCCGGCCGGTGGCTTGCGGCTTGGGCCTTTTGGCCCAAGGCGCTGCGGGATTTTTTTTAACAAAATTTCCAGAGAACTAAAATAAAAAAAATAAAATGACTAAAACTTTTATATAGGCATATAATATACCAAAATTTGCAGAATTTTTTTTCTACAACATGGACATTATTATAGCATTAAATAAAATTCACACAAATTTAAATAATTCAAATAGTGCTCCTGCTCTAATAAAATCCAATAAAAATCATTTTAAAAATACCAAAATGAATTCAAATTTATTCCTCTCCAATTTTCTGTTGTAGGGAATCATGTTACCCTTTTTTCCATGTATTTTATTTTTGGAGAAAAATAATTTGAATAAAACCCAAATAACTCCAAATTGAAAATAAATTCAAAAGAACTTTGAATTTAATTATTTTTAAAACTCCCAACTCATATTTCATATAATTTGAAGAAGTCATTTTATCTTCGCTCGTGAAAATCATTGAGTTGCATAAATTTTCAGAATTGGAAATATTCTCAAATGAAATTCAAATATTTTCAACACCCCTTGTCATTTAAATAAATGGAAGAAGTCATGTCATCTTCTCTCGAGGGTTTCGTGATGAAAAGAATTTGAATTCCCGGAGGGCATAAAAGCAAAATGAAAGTTTGGGAAAGTCCTTTTATTCCCTCTCATTTAACTTTCAAAAAAAGTTTTGAATTCACTCACTTTCAGTCAATCAATCAAGAAATCAATCAAATCTATCTATTTGTTTATAACATTCCAAAAATTAGAATTTTGGGATGTTACATATTTATAGGTAGAGGGAGCTAGGAGAGTCCAAATGAGGAGCGGTTTTCGCCCACACGATCGTGATCGAACGACCGATAGCATGGAGGGGTTTAGGATGGGTTCTGGGCCACTATGAAGGGGTGTTGGGTTGCACACAAAAGAGGCTTTCGCGGTTACCCGGTTAACCGTTGGAGTATCAAACGGACTCCAAATGGCACGAAACTTGACAGGCGGTCTACCGGTGCTATACCAAGGCCGCTTGACAAACCTCGGTCCATTCCGAGAATGTTTAACACCGCTCACGAAAAGAGGCAAAAGGGGGCGCCGGAGACATAGGAGTGCCGGATTGGAAAAGCGGACAACGGGAAAATGCTCGGATGCATGAGACGAACACGAATGCGAAATGAGATGCACATGATGACATGATATGAAATGCAGATGATGACATGGCAAAGTGCAACACGCAAGCACATGACATGGAAACGACGGCGAATAACTGGCAAACACCTGGCGCATCGAATCCGGGGCGTTACATATTCCCTTCCTTCATATCAATAATTGCACCAATCGTTCTAAGGAAAGGTCTACAAGAATAATAGGGCATGAAGGATTGCAATCTATATCAAGAACGATAAAATCTACGGGCACATAATTCCTATTTTAAAAAATAAGAACATCATTAATTCTTCCCATAGGTTTCTTAATAGTGGAATCCGCAAGGTGCAAGTTTAGAGAGCAATCATCAAAATCACGGAAATCTAGCAAATCACACAAAGTTTTGGGAATAGTGGAAACACTAGCACCCAAATCACATAAAGCATAAAATTCATGATCCTTAATCTTAATTTTAATAGTTGGTTCCCACTCATCATAAAGTTTTCTAGGGATGGAGACTTCCAACTCAAGTTTTTCCTCATAAGATTGCATCAAGGCATCAACGATATGTTTGGTAAACACTTTATTTTGACTATAAGCATGCGGAGAATTTAGCACAGATTGCAACAAGGAAATACAATCAATTAATTAAATAGCAAATTTCATAATTAAATTCCTTGAAATCCAAAAAAGTGGGCTTAGCAACATCTAGGGTTTTATTTTCTTCAATCCCACTTTTATCAATTTTAGTATCAAGATCTAAAAACTCCGAATTTTTGGAACGCCTTCTAGGTAAAGGTGGATCATATTCAATCTCATCATTATCAAGATTCATATTGTAAAACAAAGATTTGATAGGGGACACATCAATAACTTTTAGATCTTCATCTTTATTTTCATGGAAATTGGAAGAACACGTTTTAATAAAGGCATCTTTCATAGCACGCATCCTAGCGGTTCTTTCCTTGCACTCATCAATGGAAATTCTCATGGCTTTGAGAGACTCATTGATATCATGCTTAGGAGGAATAGATCTAAGCTTTAAAGAATCAACATCTAGAGAAATTATATCAATGTTCCTAGCCAATTCATCAACTTTAAGCAATTTCTCTTGAAGCAAAGCATTAAAATTCTTTTGAGAATTCATAAACTCTTTAACACTAGTCTCAAATTCAGAGGGCATATTATTAAAATTTCCATAAGAATTGATGTAGGAATTTCCATAATTATTAGAGGAATTACTAGGATAAGGCCTAGGATTAAAGTTTCCTCTATACGCTTTGTTACCAAAATTATTCCTACCAACAAAATTCATATCCATAGATTCATTATTATTCTCAATCAAAGTAGACAAAGGCATATCATTAGGATCAGAAGAAACACTCTTATTAGCAAATAATTTCATAAGTTCATCCATCTTTCCACTCAAAACATTAATTTCTTCTATCGCATGCACTTTTTTATTAGTGGATCTTTCAGTGTGCCATTGAGAATAATTGACCATAATATTATCTAGGAGTTTAGTAGCATATCCTAAAGTGATTTCCATAAAAGTGCCTCCCGCGGCCGAATCTAAAAGATTTCTAGAAGCAAAATTCAATCCAGCATATTTTTTTTAATCATCCACAAATTTAAACCATGAGTAGGGCAATTACGTATCATTAATTTCATCCTCGCCCAAGCTTGTGCAACATGTTCATGATCAAGTTGCTTAAAATTCATAATATCGTTTCTAAGAGAGATGATCTTAGCGGGAGGAAAATACTTAGAGATAAAAGCATCTTTGCACTTGTTCCAAGAATCAATACTATTTTTAGGCAAGGACGAAAACCAAGCTTTAGCACGATCTCTAAGCAAAAAGGAAATAGCTTCAATTTAACAACATCATTGTCAACATATTTCTTCTTTTGCATATCACACAAATCCACGAAGCTATTTAGATGAGTAGCGGCATCTTCACTAGGAAGGCCGGCGAATTGATCTTTCATAACAAGATTCAATAAAGCAGCATTGATTTCACAAGATTCAGTATTGGCAAGAGGAGCAATCGAGTGCTAAGGAAATCATTATTGTTGGTATTGGTAAAGTCACACAATTTGGTATTATCTTGAGCCATAGTGACAAGCAAGCAATCTAACACACGAGCAAAAAGCGAACGAGAAAAAGGCAAACGGAAAAGAGAGGGCGAATAAAATAGCAAGGGTGAAGTGGGGGAGAGGAAAACGAGAGGCAAATGGCAAATAATGAATGCGGGAGATAAGGGATTGTGATGGGTACTTGGTATGTTGACTTTTGCGTAGACTCCCGACAGCGGCGCCAAATCCTTCTTGCTACGTCTTGAGCTTGCGTTGGTTTTCCCGAAGAGGAGAGGATGATGCAGCGAGTAGCGTAAGTATTTCCCTCAGTTTTTGAGAACCAAGGTATCAATCCGGTAGGAGGCTACGCCATGAGTCCCTCGTACCTGCACAAAGCAAATAACTCCTCGCAACCAACGCGATAAGGGGTTGTCAATCCCTTCACGGACTTACGAGAGTGAGATCTGATAGAGATGATAGATAATATTTTTGGTATTTTTGGTATAAAGATGCAAGATAAAATAAAAGGCAAAGTAAAAAAGCAAAGCAATAATAAAGCGTAGGAAGATTAATATGATGAGAATAGACCCGGGGGCCATAGATTTCACTAGTGGCTTCTCTCAAGAGCATAAGTATTTTACGGTGGGTGAGCAATTCATGTTGAGCAATTGATGAATTGAGCATAGTTATGAGAGTATCTAGGTATGATCATGTATATAGGCATCACGTCCGAGACAACTAGACCGACTCACTGCTGCATCTACTCATTACTCCACTCATCAACCGCTATCCAACATGCATCTAGAGTATTAAGTTAATGAAAACAGAGTAACGCCTTAAGCAAGATGACATGATGTAGAGGGATAAATTCATGCAATATGATAAAAACCCCATCTTGTTTCCTCGATGGCAACAATACAATACGTGCCTTGCTGCCCCTACTGTCACTGGTAAAGGACATCGCAAGATTGAACCCAAAGCTAAGCACTTCTCCCATTGCAAGAACTACCAATCTAGTTGGCCAAACAAAACGGATAATTCGAAGAGACTTGCAAAGATAACCAATCATACATAAAAGAATTCAGAGAAGATTCAAATATTGCTCATAGATAATCTTGATCATAAACCCACAATTCATCGGTCTCAACAAACACACCGCAAAATAAGATTACATCGAGCAGATCTCCATGAGAGAGGGGAGAACATTGTATTGAGATCCAAAAGAGAGAAGAAGCCATCTAGCTACTAACTATGGACCCGAAGGTCTGAAGTAAACTACTCACACTTCATCGAGAGGCTATGGTGATGATGTAGAAGCCCTCCGTGGTGGATTCCCCTTCCGTGAGCTCTGGAACAGGCCCCAAGATGGGATCTCGTGGATACTGAAAGTTGTGGCGGTGGAATTTGGTTTTGGCTCCGTGTCGATCTCTGTTGAAGTGCGTGAGGTATATATAGGAGGAAGGAGTACGTCGGTGGAGCTTGGGGGCACCACGAGGCAGGGGGCGCGCCCTAGGGGGGGGGGCGCCCTCCACCCCCGTGGCCGCCTCCCTCCTTTCTTGACCGAGGGTCCAAGTCTCCTGGATCATATCTGATGAGAAAATCACGTCCCCGAAGGTTTCATTCCGTTTGGACTCCGTTTGATATTCCGTTTCTTTGAAACACTGAAATAGGCAAAAAGACAGCTAATCTGGGCTGGGCCTCCGGTTAATAGGTTAGTCCCAATCGTAATATAAAAGTGGAAAATAAAGCCCAATATGGTCCAAAACAGTAGATAATATAGCATGGAGCAATCAAAAATTGTAGGTACGTTGGAGACGTATCACCCACTAAGACCGCGACATGCCTAATGGCTAAAGTTGACGTGGGATGGCTTTGGCATCGCTGTTTAGCCCACGTCAATATGAGATCTTTGCAAAGTCTTCTCAAGGGGGACCATGTCCGTGGACTAACAAATGTTAGTTTTGCCAAAGATCGTGCTTGCAGTGCTTGTATCGAAGGAAAGCTACATGAGAAGGCTCACCCACCCACGACTATCATCTACTCGAAGAGGCCCTTGGAGCTCCTTCACATGGATCTCTTTGGGCGTCCATCCTTTGATAGTATTGGGGGTAGAAAGTATTGCTTGGTGATTGTGGATGATTATTCAAGATACACTTGGGTATATTTCTTCAAGAGGAAGAGTGAGACCCAACAAACCGTCATCGACTTTGCAAATGAAGCTCAACGTCAACACAATGCAAAGATCTTGACAATAAGAAGTGACAACAGCACCGAGTTCAGGAACTACACCTTGGATGAGTTTCTTAGTGATGAGGGGATCAAGCATCAATATTCCGCACCTTACACCCCTCAACAAAATGGTGTAGCGGAGAGGAAGAACCGGACGTTGATGGACGCGGTAAGGACCATGATGGCGGAGTTCAAGTCTCCTTACAACTTTTGGGCCGAAGCCATCAACACCGCTTGTCATGCATCCAATCGACTCTATCTCTGCAAAGGCTTGAACAAGACCCCATATGAGATACTCACCGGCAACAAGCCCAACCTCATGTACTTCCGGGTGTTCGGGTGTAAGTGTTTCATTCTCAAGAAAGGTGTTCGTTTGTCTAAATTTGAGGCTAGAGCTCATGAGGGCATATTTGTTGGTTATGCTACAAATTCTCATGCTTACCATGTTCTCAACAAGTCCACCGGACTCATTGAGGAGACGTGTAACATGGAGTTTTATGAGAATAACAGCTCCCAAGTGGAGCAAAGTGGTACTTGTGATGTAGGTGATGAAATTCCTCCCCAAGCCATAAGAAGAATGGGTGTTGGATATATCCTACCCATTGAGGAACCCCTTGTGGTCAAAGGAGAAGGACAATGTTCTACTCAAGTGGAACCATCACCAACCCAAGACCCACACGCTTCCGAAGAACAAAGTGAAGGCCCTCAACGAAATGAACACGATCAAGGGCAAGATCAACCTCAAGATGATAGTGAACCACCAAGTGATGCCCAAGGTCAAATTCTTACCACCGAGCGAGTTCAAGATCAAAAGCAAGCTCAAGATCAGGAACAAGCTCAAGACAACGCTCAAGATGATCAAGATACCGCTCCTCAACTCTCTCTTGAGGAGGAATTGGAGAGTCGTGCCGCCAAGATCGCATCCAAGCTCACGACCAAAGATCATGTCATGAAGAATGTGCATGGAAGCTTAAGAAAGGGGGCAAGAACTCATAGACAATTAGCAAACTATTGTGAACATCATGCGTTTGTCTCTTGTGTTGAACCCCAAAAGGTCTATGAGGCGCTCGAGGATCCGGATTGGCTTAATGCCATGCATGAAGAACTCAACAACTTTGAGCACAACAAGGTGTGGAGATTGGTGCCGAGGCCAAAGGAGAACCATAATTTTATTGGAACCAAGTGGATATTCAAGAATAAGCAAGATGCTCATGGGATTATCATTCACAACAAGGCCCGTTTGGTAGCACAAGGCTACTCCCAAGTCGAGGGTATCGACTACGATGAAAGCTTTGCTCCCGTTACTCGCCTTGAATCCATTCACTTGTTGATTGCTTATGCTTCTCATCATAACTTCAAGTTGCAACAAATGGATGTGAAGAGTGCTTTTCTTAATGGTCCTATTAATGAGTTGGTGTATGTCAAACAACCCCCGGGGTTTGAGGATCCCGAGTTCCCCAATCATGTGTACAAACTCGACAAGGCACTCTACAACCTTAAACAAGCCCCATGTGCATGGTATGAGCATGTTACCGAGTTGTTGCAAGATCGTGGGTTTGAAATCGGGAAAATCAACCCCACTCTTTTTACTAAGAAGGTCAAAGGGGAGTTGTTTGTATACCAACTATATGTTGATGATATTATCTTTGGTTCTCCTAACAAAGCTTTCAATGAGGAGTTTTCAGCTCTCATGACCTCAAAGTTCAAGATGTCCATGATGGGAGAGTGGAAGTTCTTTCTCGGGTTCAAAATCAAACAAAGAAGAGAAGGGACCTTCATCAACCAAGCCAAATACACTCAAGATATGCTCAAGAGATTCAAGCTAAGTGATGTCAAGCCGTCTTCCACTCCAATGCCCGTCAAATGCCAAATTGACATAGATCCCAATGGTAAAACGGTGGATCAAAAGGTATATCGTTCCGTGATTGGCTCCTTGCTTTACCTTTGTGCATCTAGACCAGATATCATGTTGAGTGTGGGAATTTTGCACGGTTTCAAGCCGCACCTAAGGAAAGCCACTATGTGGCGGTCAAGCGAATCTTGCGATATTTGGCTCATACCCCGAACTTTGGCTTATGGTGCCCAAGAGGAGCAAACTTCAACCTTGTGGGCTTTTCGGACTCGGATTGGGCGGGAGACAAAGTGGATAGGAAGTCAACTTCCGGAGGGTGCCAATTTCTTGGTTGCTCTTTGGTGAGTTGGTCTTCTAAGAAACAAAGTTGTGTGTCTCTCTCGTCCACCGAAGCGGAGTACGTGGCCGCCGGTAGTTTTTGTGCTCAACTTCTATGGATGAGGAAAACTTTAAAGGATTACAGTGTCATTTGTGACAAAGTGCCTCTTTGGTGTGACAATGAAAGTTCCATCAAGATTTCTCTCAACCCGGTGCAACACTTCAAGACGAAGCATATTGAGATTCGGTATCACTTCATTCGGGATCACTTTAGGTGAGGGGAGATCGAGCTCAACTATGTCAACACTCATGATAACCTTGCAGATATTTTCACGAAGCCCTTGGATGAAGCAAGATTTCGCGAGTTAAGGCATGAGCTAAATATCATTGATTTGAGCAATGTGGCTTGAACCTTTGCACACCCCACCATACTCATCTTGATGTCTTGTTTAGGTGTAGGCATGGACATAGGGGAGTGTTGTTCTCTCAATGAACTCTCCCTCCCCCATTATGCATAAATTGATCAACTCTTTCACATTAGCCATTTTGATGGTACTTGTGCTTCAAAGACGAGTTTTGGTCATGGTCCCAAGGATAATTCTTCGCGGTGCCATACCAATTGACTCAAACATAGGTGGCTCCGGCCACCGCCCTCTCTCTTTGAGAGGTTTTGGTTCGTGTTTGGTCCTCGTTGTCTTTTGCTTTTGTGTGAGCCGTGTTTGTGTTTGATTTGCTTCGTGTGTGCTCGTTTGCTTGTCCGGTTGCTTGTAGTTTGCATTGCAAAGGCCGTGTTTTTCTGTTTTTGTCGAAATAAGCACTTTCTTGGGTTTGCGGTACTACCGTGGCAAGCCACGGTACTACCGCTGGAGATGGGTGGCTCTTGTGCTTGCACAGCTACGCCCACGGCATGGTACTACCTCTTCCATTGCGGCATTAATTTTTTACTACCGCTGGAAGAGCGGTACTACTGCCCTATGTGCGGTACTTCCGCCCGGGCGGTACTTCCGCCCGAGCGGTACTGCCACGATAACCTGCGGTACTACCGCGCTGTCGCGAGCGCGTGGGGCTTAAGAGTGGACAGGGGGAGTTCCAACTCCGCCATACCCATTCATCTCTTCCCCTCACTTTGTCTCTCTCTCTCTCTCTCTCTCTCTCTCTCTCTCTCTCTCTCTCTCTCTCTTGCCCAAGAACGGCGCCAGAGGACCTCGCCAGATCTCCTTCTCCGGCCAATCTCCTCGCATTCCAACCGGTGGGATCAATCCCCACCTCGCCCTCTTGCCATGGAACCCGGTATCTCCCTTAGTCCCTCTCTGTTTGCCCCGTTGTTGTGCTTCTAGGTTTTGGGAAGATGCATCTGTAGTTCTTGTGATTTTTGGCTAAATCTTTGCAAGAGGAGATTGTAGGAGAGTGCTAGTGCAGTAGATAAGCTATTTGGTGTGTTGCAACAATGTAGTTTTGATCAACGGTAGTACCGACCTAAATTTACAGATGTTCCTAGCTCTGTTCTTGAGAAGTTCCATTCCGTGTGGTACTACCGCTCCTCTGGAGCGGTACTACCGCCCGCTCATGCCAGATCTGCCCCGTGCGGTACTACCGCTCCCCTCGAGCGGTACTACCGCCCGGCACGCGGAAGTAAAAATTTACTTCCACTCTAAGTGCGGGACTACCATGCCAACCCAGCGCAGTACTACCGCGGCTAGAGCGGATGTAAATTTCTACTTGTTTTGTTTGGTTTTGGCCTTGGTCTTTGCAATAATCCATCTCGCTCTTCTCGTGTGTTTGTGTTTGTGTGTCATAGGTGGTGGCTCCGGTTCTAATGCAAGGCGCTCGAATCCGAGCCGTGACACGAGCTCCAAGCGTCTTCACAACCAAGAAGCTCCCGAGGGGTCTAGCTCCCCACAACGCCACGTCAAGACCACAACTACCAAGATCAAGGAGCCAAATGTCAGCATGGATGAAATGCCACAAGCGGAGTTTCTGATTCGAAGGAAGCTCAACCCCTACGTCAAGGCTAGGGACCTCTCAAGGGGAAATGATTTGTTTTGGACCAAGCAACAAAATCTCATCCTCTTAGATGTGATCAAGGCCAAGCAAAACATCTATGTGCCCGTTCAGTGGATTGACATGGACCATCTAAAGAAGAACCGGGCATATTTTGGTGAGCCTCTGGATTTGGTGGAGCAGTTTGGTATTGAGGAGATCATCACTTTCCACCTTGACTTTGACCCAGAGCTGGTGGCTTAGTTCTTTGCTTCGGTCCACTTCCACATGGATGAGAAGTGTACCATGACTTGGATGACAAATGGCAAGAGGATGTCTGCTGAGTGGAAGGAGTTCATGGATATGTTGAACATTCGAGATGAGGGGCTTGATGTGCCCGTTAGTGCCCACCCACATGCCAACCCAGAGTCTGCTAACAAGAACAAGCTTCAACCCTTTCTTGTTGAGAAGACACTCCCAAGTGGCAAGAAGTCATTTGTGCTGAACCCGTTTCTTGACATCATGCACCGGATCTTCCGCAACTCTCTGTTTCCTCGCATAGGCAACAAGGACAAGGTGCACTTCTATCTCATGGACATGATGCTCATGTGTGAGGAAGCCCGTCGTCAGCAACCTGAACCACTGGATGTCTCTCATATCATGTGGAGTGAGCTTCAGTTTGCTGTGTTCCATCGTAAGGTGCCCATCTATGGACCTTATTTGTTCCTTTTGATCTCGAAGACTTGGGAGAAGCTCTTTCCGGGTGAAGATTTTCTTGCTCCCAACTGGATTCACCATGAGCCTATTAAGCTGCGCCAAAAGAATAAGTGGGCTAATACCACGACCCGGGCTGAGGCCGAGGCTGCACGGATGGATGTTGATGAGGATGAGTTTGAGGAGGAGGAGGCTGAGGACAGTTCTGAGGGGTACACTCCTCCCTCTGCTGAGCCATCTTGGGCTAAGAAGCTCAAGGCCAAGATGAAGGCTCTATTCTTCATGCATTTCTCTACCTTTCTTTTTGGTGGATTTGAGTCATAGGAAAGCCGTACTACTAAGAGGGGGTCCGCTTTGGAAAGGTTAGGGTGGAATCAACATGTACACATCTGTTCCTTTGCACCTCCTTTCCTTCGCTTCATTGGAGCATCATCCGTTTATCCTTGTCTCTGCGAGATGAAGGCTTCCAAGTGCTATAGTTTCTGTGGCGTGCGGTAGTACTGCTTAAGGGAGCAGTAGTACCGCAGGGGTCTGCAGTAGTTCCGCTTAGGGAAGCGATAGTACCGTGTTGTGCGGTAGTACCGCTCCTCGTGAGCGGTAGTACCGCTGCCTCTAGCCAGAACGCTGTCGCGCACGGAAGTAGGCGCGGAAGTAATTTTGTACTTCCGCCCCTACGCGGTAGTACCGCTCCCTGCGAGCAGTAGTACCGTGCCGGATTTTTGCACGTCCCAAACTCAGCGGGAGTAGTCATGGACGTTATTTATTTAGTCCGTGCCTTTTCCAGCCCTGCAGTAGTACCGCTCCGGCGGTTCTACCGCTCGTTGCCTAGTGCAGCAGGACCTCACCTGGCTTCTACCGCACGAGCGGTAGTACCACAACTAGATGTAGTAGTACCATAGCGCCTTGCGGTAGTACCGCGAGCGTGTGCGGTAGTACCGCGCCTCGCAGACTGAGTGAGTGGGTAACGGTTGGATCTTTTTCCCCACTATATAAAGGGGATCTTCTTCCCCAATAAGACCACCTCTTCCCTCCCCAAGCTCCATTGTTTCTCAAAGCTCAATTTTCACCCGATCTCTCTCCCTAGCCAATCAAACTTATTGATTTTCTAGGGATTGGTTGAGAAGGTCCCAATCTACACTTCCACCAAGATAAATTTGATTCCCCAACTAATCCCTTGCGGATCTTGTTAGTCTTGGGTGTTTGAGCACCCTAGACGGTTGAGGTCATCGCGGAGCCATATTACATTGTGGTGAAGCTTCATGGTGTCGTTGGGAACCTCCAATTAAGTTGTGGAGATTGCCCAAACCTTGTTTGTAAAGGTTCGGTCGCCGCCTCCAAGGGCACCAATAGTGGAATCACGACATCTTGTATCGTGTGAGGGCGTGAGGAGAATACGGTGGCCCTAGTGGCTTCTTGGGGAGCATTGTGCCTCCACACCGCTCCAACGGAGACGTACTTACTCTCAAAGGGAAGGAACTTCGGTAACACATCCTCGTCTCCACCGGCTCCACTCTTGGTTATCTCTTACCTTTACTTGTGCAAGCTTATATTGTGTTGTATCCCTTGTGTCGTGGAATCGTCACGGCAGATGTCCTCATGAAAGGACTTAGTCGCAGGGCCATCGTACGGGTTAACTCAGAGGGGTTAAAGCGGACACAAAGACACGGGAGTTATACTAGTTCAGCCCCTTCGATGAAGGTAAAGCCTACGTCTAGTTGTGATGGGATTGATGTGATTTCGGCGACTAGGGAGCAATAGCTTCGCCTAAGCCTCGAATTGTCTGTCCCTAAACCGCCTTGGTCGTCCCCTTATATACACGGGTTGGCCTTGGCGGTCTCTGAAGTCCCGATCCGGCTCATACAAGTGTCCGGCTCGGTCTCTTCTCTCTTATCTTACAGCACAAGTTACAAGACTAAGGCGGTTTACATAAATGGACCCTAATCCGCCTCTGGGCTCTGGGCCTCAAGCGTGCCTTCGTGGGCCCTGATTATGGACGAGGATAACCCGGCCCCTTCAGAGCGGTTTACATTCAGCAGTTATATCCCCGACATTAGGCCCCAAATTGACTTGAACCGGTTCATGTTAATCTTCAACATCTTTAGGAAACTCTGAATCTCCCTTCATATTTCGTAAACCGCCATCTGCTTGAACCGCCGTGACGTCATCCTACGATCGCGACAGCAGGGTGCCTTGACGTCATCCTTAATAAAGAAATCCAAACAAGTAAGATTCCCTTCATTTAATACTATCCCGGAAATCGAGGCGACATTGCGCGTCCGCCGCTTTTGACTCCTTGATTCTCGCACTTGTTAATTACCCCGTTTCCTTATAAATAGACCGGCGGGCCCTTTCTCTTCTTCTTCCGCGCTTCTTCCTCCTCGTGACGCTCCAGCTCTGAAGCTCCGCCGTCGCCTCCGACCTTCGAGCGCCGCGTCAGCGCCAGGCCGCTGCATCAACCTGATTGGACCAGAAGCTCTTGGCGCTCCTCCGCTGTTCTGCGCATCGGGTAAGGCCCCTCTTCAACCCTAGATCCGCATCGGAAGGTCCCTGTTCATCTTGCAGTTCATCTTAGTTTCCTCATACCTGCTCTGCCATGGCCGTATGATTCAACCGTAGTATACATCCTGTGCGGCGACTGCTCCGCCGTCAGTTTAACTCTTGTGCATCTTTCATTTTGTTCAGATCCTCTTGTTGTTCGAGCATACGAACCTTCCTGCCCTTTATGAGGCTTGCATAGGTCGCAGAAATTTTTCTTCTTGAATCTTGGTAGATCTAAATTACCTCCATTCGCATGTGAAATCTGTTTACATCCACACTAGATTTTCCGATTACATCTATTTGGGCGGTTTAACTTTTGATAGCTAATCCGCCACTCCATTAGTCCTCAGTTAAACCGGAATTGGAAACTGGTTGCCGAATCGCCGGTTTAACTTTGTATAATGTGTCTGAACCGTTTAACGGTGAATCGTATTTTCCCCTTTCCTCTTGCAATTTAATCTTCCCGAATGGCCAAACAATTCTCAGCTTGCAATTGGGTCCGGTCTAAGGTCACTGAGACGCAACTCAACGGATGCGTCACCACTGGCGCTTTAGCTTCGAAAAATGTCCTCCACTGGCGGGTTAGGACGCGAATGCCCTCGATCCACAAGAAGGGAAGTAATTGTGTTTGTGCAGCACTTAGACCGGGGATTACGCCCGCCGGATCAAAATTCTTCCGGATGTCCTTGCAAGTTTTCAACTCCATCCACAGGATATTGGTCCGAACTCTGTGTCAAACATATGCAATTTCCAAGTTTTACGTGAAGTCTATCTTCAAGAAGAACCGTCTGTGGAGCTGTTCGAGATTTCTTTCACTTGAACCGCCCGTACAGAATTTTCGGATGGTCCTAACACGGAGCTGGCGGCGTTTCAATCCGAAAAGGAAGGAAGTGGATTTTCCTCACGCCAAAACACCATAGCCATCCGAAAGATTGGAACCAAACCTGGTTCTCTTGCCGAATATCGCTCACGACAACGAGAATCCTTTGTCGGTTATCGTCCTCACCGGCTTAGCAACCATCATCCGTTGCCTTTCACGCTTGACCGCCCGCGGAGCGGAAGAATTTTGCGCCTCAAATCATCAAACTCCGGGCTCTAATGGCCAATGGACTGACTAGTGTGGACCTTGTGCGATCTTTGGGTTTCTTGGGGCATCTTGCCATTAAGCCGCGGCCGGATTGATGCACGAATACACTGACAGCCTCCAAGACCCTCAAAGACGTCACGAGCTACCAATAACTGAGCTTGAAGTCACAGAGGTAGTAAAGAGGCTGCTTGATGAACCGATCTCTGTCTGCAGCCAAACCGGGTTGGCTCCATTCTGTGTTACCAACAAACCGCCTGCGGTAAGGCTCTGCTCACCGCTTTTCTGACATTTACTGCTTTGTTGATATATATTAATCCTTGTTACCTCTCAGGCTAACAGCTCCTTCTGGAAGCGGACCAAACCGGCCCGGGCTCCGCGTGTAAAGTCCAAGACCACAAAGAAGGCTGGCAAGAGGAAAACCGCCGAGTCTTCTGATCCGCCGGAAGACGAAGATTCAGAAGCTAAGGTAAAGCTTGATATCCTCATGAGGGAGTCGCCGTAAACTGGCTCTCCTCTTTTTGTTTCTTCTTGCTTGTAGCTTGTTCCTTCTATTCTTCCTTTTACTGACAATTTTAACTCCCAGGACGATGCTGAAGCCAGTCATGCCGACCATGTTGAGGTAATCTTTCTTTCTTCCGAATCCGACCTCGTGCCGGTTAAGAGAATTTGCCGCCTGATCCGAAAAGTGAAAAAATCTCATTCCTATGCTCATTTGAATCCAAACCTTTCCTTGAAGACACAGAGGTGAAGAGCGCCCGTCTGACCCAAGACGATGGTCAACAGATTACCTCATCCGGTTTACGAGATACACCAACCCGGAAGCGGCGTCGGAGGTGATTTGTTCTCCTGAAAAGCGTTATCCTTTAAAAGGTTTCTTCCGATGTCCTCTCAATCCGTCTGATCCGAATTATCAGGCCTCTTCCAACTCCTCTGGCGGTTCATCAACCACGCAACTGCCTCCGCTTAAAGTTGCTGCAGGGTAAGCACCATACTTATGTCCCGCCAATTTGGTTTATACTTGCGCTGGTCGGTTTATCTTATTCTAATTCTGAACATTGCAGCACCAAGGCTCGCTTGAGTAAAAAAGCGAAAACCCTTGATCCTACTGCGGATGTTGATCCGGAAAAGACCCCAGAGCAGCACGGCGAAAATCCTGAAGTCGTTAAAGATAGCTCTGCCGGGTTGAACCAAGTTGACAACGCTGACCCGCCAGAACTTGAGCCGGACGCCCAAGTGGAAACCTCACATCCTGCTCCACCGAGTCCGGTCACAGAGCGGGTCGTAATCACTGAACCGCCGAGCCCAAAGAAGACCGCCAATCTGGCCAGCCCGACCAAAAATGATGACGTTATAGTGACGGGAACTGGCTACACCACCCCTAGCCAACCGGTCGCTTTAGCAAAACATAGCGCCAAGGATGAGTCCACCTCCATGAGTAAAGAGAAGGGGAAAACCGATCACGCCTTATGACAACCTCTCTGCCCAAGAACTTCACTCCGGCTTTCTGAACCGACTCTACACAAGTCGTGACTTCGAAGCCGGTCTGGTAAATCGCATGAAGGACCGCTATGAGGTAAGAAGTTATGCCCCTCCTGTACTTTTGCTGTGTAGTAGCCCCCAAGGGTCGGTTTAACTTTGCATAGTTAAACCGGCACTTAACTTTGTATGGAACCCATACGCCTTAAACTTCAGTGCTGTAGCCCCCAAGGGTCGGTTCAACCTAGCATAGTTAAACCGGCACTTAACTTCTGTATCCCCATAGTAAACTAAGATCATCTAGCCATTAGCCCCCAAGTGCCAAGTTGAATATTTGTATTGAGCTTGGGACTTTATAATGAAACAACTAACGTGCTCCCTTTGTTATCAGAATGAGATATACCAGCAAACCGTACAACTCAAGGACCTTCGTGCCAATCTGGAAACTCAACAAGCGAAACCACCAAGGCCAAGGATGAATTGAAAACTGCCTTGGCCACTATGGAACAGCTGAAGGAGTGGTATAAATCCGAGCGAATGGCCAGGACATCGAGAGGACCGGTTTGAAAAAGCAGGCGGAAGATCTTTGGCGGCTCTTAAACCGGCGACAGAAGAGCTGACCAGACTAAAGAGCCGGATTCACGCCATGACCTCTGCCATCTTTGGTAAGAAAATATGCACTGATTACCCATGTTGTGATATTTCCTCCAGTTTAACCTGACCTGTCTGAAACCGGTACAGGGAAGCGTATCGCTCATCTGGGCTCTGACGTGCGGAAGAAGCTCAAGGCCGCTTATACGCTGATTGAGCAGCTGTATACCGGCGCCAATGAAGTTATATCGCCACATCGCATTTACAACACAGCTCCGTCCTTGATCAAAGATACGCTGGACCGGCTATCCATGATTCCGGCACAGCTTGAAGAGTTGAAATGATCCGCGGCCCGGGCTGGCACCTTACTAGCTCTAACCCGCGCTAAGGCGTGGATAGCGGACCTTGATCCGGCTGACATAGCCAAGGGTTTCCCCAGTGCTCAAGAGAACGGTGAAGCCTTTGATAATGGCATACAAAGCGAATAACAAAGGAGATGCGTCCATCGGCGAGTCAACCGGCAGCGAAGCCAACTGGCGGTTCACCGCTCTTTCTACGATCACGTAACAACAAGCGGGTGGAGTTTGTCATTACAGAAGTGCGAGCCTTGTTCCCCAATCCGTAAGCACACTTATGCCCACGACGTTGATCCGGCTGAGCTTATAAGTGAAGAGGCTGTCTTTCGGGCCTTAACCGGATTGGTGGTCTACCAATGACTTCCGGCCTTTGGGTGACGAAGAGGAAGAAGTTGAACCGACGCCAGACGCCCCCTCTTCCTCACGTCAACCCGGCGAGGAAGCTTAATCCGTCAAGCCGGGTGATGCATCAGAAACTGCTAGTCATAACGCCATGCGAAACACCGGGCCTTGGAAGGCTTTGTAATAGAATAGCTAGCACTTTTGTTTTTGAACATGCTTTTATGCCCTCAGTCTGTAACCTTTGCGCGGCGATGCTGATACTTTGGTTTGAAGAATTGAAACCTTCAATGTGACGCCTATATATTTATATAAGAAAATATTGATGTATATGATCAAAACTTTGTGGTACAAAAATACCTGCCAGTGTCGGGCATGCAGTTGGCTTAGCCAATCTCGAGGCGGAGGTTGTATAAACCGTTACCGTCAAAGGAGAAAACAACTCCTGTGTTTATAATGCCGGTTTACTGTGTAAACCCTGTCGGGTCATAACAAGCCCCCTGTTACTCCATAATGGGATGTTAACAGAAAAGCCAAACCGAAACAAACATCTCCGGATTAAAAATGGACCGAATTCCATTAATTGACAACTTGAACCGGTTTAAAAAGGTTGTCGGTTTAAAAAGGCCAATAAAGATCAAATAACAGTTATGAAATCAATATGGAAGCAAAGGCAATGACAAAACCGTTTGCAAGAAGAGGCTTTACTGAGCCGATCAGATGGTGTTACCATGGTCGGACAGGACCAAGCTCCCCATAAGGTGTAGCCATGGTTCAAGTCAGCCAGGTCCCCAACTGAAACCGTGGCATTATGCCGATCAAGTGGCATGGCAATGGTTCGGGTTCGACCAAGCCCCCAAGTGACTCTATGACCTTAGGCCGACCAAGAGGCGTGGATCGGTTCGAGATGTGACCATGTCCCCAAGTGATCTGGTGGCTTTCGCCCATCAAAAGGTGTTGCATTGGTTCGGACACGACCAAGCCCCCAGATGACAAAAAACTTCTGAAAAGCAAGATCAAGGGCTAAACCGGAGGCTGCTTTGTGACAACAACTCCATGTACCCAAACCGGATTTTTACAGAACGGATACCCCGCTTTAGCCGAGGCTCCGGTTTATTGCTTTTATTCAAAATATATACATTGTCATAATATGTACATAAGTAGAGCCGATGGCTCAGGTATAATAAGGCCGAAGATGAGCTATGTTCCATGGCTTGTTGGTCTCCTCTTCGGCGTCGTGAGTCTTTTCGCTCTCGAACATCAATCGATAGTATGACCCGTTATGCAGATTCTTGCTGACCACAAAAGGTCCTTCCCAAGGTGGGGATAGCTTGTGCATATCTGTCATGCGGTCTTGTATGAGCGAAGCACCAAGTCTCCTTCTGAAAGGTTCTGGTTCTAACCCGCCGACTGTGATACCGACGAAGATCCTGTTGGTAAATCGCCGAACGAGCAGCCGCCATATCTCGCTCCTCATCCAGCCGATCCAAAGCGTCCTGCCATGCAGCCTCGCTATCTACCTCAACATAGGCTGCCACGCGAGGCGAATCATGACGGATATCGCTGGGAAGGACCGCCTCCGCTCCATAGGCCATAAAAAACGGTGTGTATCCAGTGGATCTGTTAGGGGTAGTATTGATACTCCATATCACAGACGGTAGCTCTTCTACCCAACAACCCGGCGTCCTCTGCAAAGGGACCATAAGCCGGGGTTTGATACCTCTCAGGATCTCCTGATTAGCTCGTTCTGCTTGACCATTGGACTGCGGGTGGGCCACTGAAGAAACGTCAAGCCGGATGTGCTCACGTTCACAAAACTCCTTCATGGCACCCTTGGACAAATTGGTGCCATTATCCGTGATGATACTATGCGGAAATCCAAACCGGAAGGTCACCCTTTTTATGAACTGAACCGCCGTGGCCGCATCACACTTGCTAATAGGCTCTGCCTCGACCCACTTTGTAAACTTGTCAACCGCAACCAGCAAGTGTGTTTTCTTGTCCTTGGACCTTTTAAAAGGCCCGACCATGTCCAGCCCCCAAGTTGCAAACGGCCAAGTAATTGGTATCATCCTCAATTCCTGGGCCGGTATGTGAGCACGTCTAGAAAACTTCGCAATCATCACATCGCTTTGACCAGATCCTCCGCATCAGCATGGGCAGTCAACCAATAAAAACCATGGCGTAACGCTTTGGCAACCAAGGATTTTGAACCGGCATGGTGACCACAGTCCCCTTCATGGATCTCACGCAATATCTCACAGCCTTCCTCAGGGGACACAAAACGCTGAAACGCCCATGACACACTGCAACGATGCAACTCGCCATTAACAATGGTCATAGACTTAGACCGCCGAACTTTCTGTCGGGCCAACGTCTCATCTTCTGGTAACTCGCCCCGGTTCATGTATGCCAAATAAGGGAGCGTCCAATCCGGAATGACATGCAAAGCTGCCACCAACTGAGCCTCCGGATCAGGAATAGCCAAATCTACTTCATCGTGAAGCTTGGTGACGGATTATGCGATACATCAAGGAAGACATTGGGCGGGACCGGTTTACGTTGAGAACTCAGCCGGCTTAAAGCATCCGCCGCTTCGTTCTTCCGACGATCCACATGGTCCACCTGATATCCTTTAAAGTGTCCTGCAACAACATCCACCTCCCGACGATACGCAGCCATGAGTGGATCTTTGGAATCCCAAGTACACGATACTTGCCTGGCCACCAAGTCCGAGTCACCAAAGCACTTAACCCGGCTTAGATTCATCTCCTTAGCCATCCGGAGACCATGGAGCAAAGCTTCATACTCAGCTGCATTGTTAGTACAAGGGAACATTAAGCGGAGGACGTAACAAAACTTTTCACCTCGTGGGGAAGTCAACACAACTCCAGCCCCCGAGCCCTCCAATTGCCTGGACCCGTCAAAGTGGATGGTCCAATAGGTATGATCCGGCTTTTCTTCCGGCGCTTGCAACTCCGTCCAATCATTAATGAAATCTACAAGTGCCTGGGACTTTACTGCCGTCCGAGGTACATACCGTAAACCGTGCGGCCCAAGCTCTATGGCCCACTTAGCAACCCGCCCGGTCGCTTCTCGGTTCTGTATGATATCGCCCAAGGGAGCTGAACTGACCACCGTGATGGGATGCCCTTGAAAATATTGCTTCAGCTTCCGGCTTGCCATAAAAACTCCATACACCAGCTTCTGCCAATGCGGATATCTCTGCTTAGACTCAATGAGCACCTCGCTGATGTAATAAACCGGCCGTTGAACCGGATATTCCTTCCCTGCCTCCTTCCGCTCTACCACAATGGCTACGCTAACCTGTTGGGGAACGTAGTAATTTCAAAAATATTCCTACGCACACGCAAGATCATGGTGATGCATAGCAACGAGAGGGGAGAGTGTTGTCTACGTACCCTCGTAGACCGAAAGCGGAAGCGTTATAACAACGCGGTTGATGTAGTCGTACGTCTTCACGATCCGACCGATCCAAGCACCGAACGTCACGGCACCTCCGAGTTACGCACACGTTCAGCTCGATGGCGATCCCGGACTACGATCCAGCAAAGTGTCGGAGGATGAGTTCCGTCGACCACGACGGCGTGGTGGCGATGATGATGCTCCACCGGCGCAGGCTTCGCCTAAGCTCCGTGACGATATGACTTCTCCGGTAGCGGGGCTTCGCCTAAGCTCATGACGATATGACGAAGTGGAATATGGTGGAGGGGGCACCGCACTGCAGCTAAGGAACGATCCGTAGATCAATTTGTGTGTCATGGGGTGCCCCCTACCCCGTATATAAAGGAGCAAGGGAGGAGGTGGCGGCCCTAGGAGGAGGGCGCGCCAAGGGAGTCCTACTCCCACCGAGTAGGACTCCTTCTTCCTAGTCCAACTAGGAGAAGGGGGAAAGGGGAAGTGGAGAAGGAAGGGAGAGGTGGGCTGCGCCCCAAACCCCTTGTCCAATTCGGACTGGGCTTGGGAGGGGCGCGCGCCACCTCCTGGCTCCTTCCCACTAAGGCCCATTAAGGCCCAATACTTTTCCCCGTATTCCCGTAACTCCCCGGTACTCCGAAAAATACTCGAATCACTCGGAACCTTTCCGAACTCCGAATATAGTCGTCCAATATATCGATCTTTACGTCTCGACCATTTAGAGACTCCTCGTCATGTCCCCGATCTCATCCGGGACTCCGAACTCCTTCGGTACATCAAAACTCATAAACTCATAATATAAGCATCGCATGAAACCTTAAGCGTGCGGACCCTACGGGTTCGAGAACTATGTAGACATGACCTAGAACTATTCTCGGTCAATAACCAATAGCGGAACCTGGATGCCCATATTGGTTCCTACATATTCTCTGAAGATCTTTATCGGTCAAACCGCATAACGACATCGTTGTTCCCTTTGTCATCGGTATGTTACTTACCCGAGATTCGATCGTCGGTATCCAATACCTAGTTCAATCTCGTTACGGTAAGTCTCTTTACTCGTTCCGTAATACATCATCTCACAACTAACTCATTAGTTGTAATGCTTGCAAGGCTTAAGTGATGTGTATCACCGAGAAGGCCTAGAGATACCTCTCCAGACAATCGGAGTGACAAAACCTAATCTCGAAATACGCCAACCCAACAAGTACCTTTGGAGACACCTGTAGTACTCCTTTATAATCACCCAGTTACGTTGTGACGTTTGGTAGTACCAAAGTGTTCCTCCGTGGCAGGAGTTGCATAATCTCATAGTTACGAGGAACATGTATGAGTCATGAAGAAAGCATTAGCAACATACTAAACGATCAAGTGCTAAGCTAACGGAATGGGTCATGTCAATCACATCATTCTCCTAATGAGGTGATCCCATTAATCAAATGAGAACACATGTCTATGGTTAGGAAACATAACCATCTTTGATTAATGAGCTAGTCGATAGAGGCATACTAGTGACTATCTGCTTGTCTCTGTATTCACACATGTATTATGTTTCCGGTTAATACAATTCTAGCATGAATAATAAACATTTATCATGAAATAAGGAAATAAATAATAACTTTATTATTGCCTCTAGGGCATATTTCCTTCAGTCTCCCACTTGCACTAGAGTCAATAATCTAGTTCACATCATCATGTGATTCAACACTAATATTCACATCTGTATGTGATTAATACCCATAGTTCACATCGTCATGTGACCAACACCCAAAGGGTTTACTAGAGTCAATAATCTAGTTCACATCGCTATGTGATTAACACCCAAAGAGTACTAAGGTATGATCATGTTTTGCTCGTGAGAGAAGCTTAGTCAACGGGTACATCACATTCAGAGCCGTATCTATTTTGCAAATATTCTATGTCTACAATGCTCTTGCGGAGCTACTCTAGCTAATTGCTCCCACTTTCAATATGTATCCAGATTGAGACTTAGAGTCATCTGGATCAGTGTAAAATGCTTGCATCGATGTAACTCTTTACGACGGGCTTTTTTACACCTCCATAATCGAGAAATATTTCCTTATTCTACTAAGGATAATTTTGACCGCTGTCCATTGATCTACTCCTAGATCTCTATTGCACTCCCTTGCCAATCTTAGTGGTAGGGTATGCAATAGATCTGGTACAGCATGACATACTTTATAGAACCTATGGCTGATGCATAGGGAATGACTTTCATTCTCTTTCTATCTTCTGCCGTGGTCGGGTTTTGAGTCTTACTCAATCTCACACCTTGTAACACAGGCAAGAACTCTTTCTTTGACTGTTCCATTTTGAACTACTTCAAAATCTTGTCAAGGTATGTATTCATTGAAAAACTTATCAAGCGTCTTGATCTATCTCTATAGATCTTGATGCTCAATATGTAAGCAGCTTCACCGAGGTCTTTCTTTTAAAAAAAAACTCCTTTCAAACACTCCTTTATGCTTTGCAGAATAATTTTACATTATTTCTGATCAACAATATGTCATTCACATATACTTATCAGAAAGGCTGTAGTGCTCCCACTCACTTTCTTGTAAATACAGGCTTCACCGTAAGTCTGTATAACACTATATGCTTTGATCAACTTATCAAAGCGTGTATTCCAACTCCGAGATGCTTGCACCAGTCCATAGATGGATCGCTGGAGCTTGCACATTTTGTTAGTTCCTTTAGGATTGACAAAACCTTCTGGTTGCATCATATGCAACTCTTCTTTAATAAATTCATTAAAGAATGTAATTTTGACATCCATTTGCCAGATTTCATAAAATGTGGCAATTGCTAACATGATTCGGACAGACTTAAGCATCGCTAAAGTTGAGAAAGTCTCATTGTAGTCAACACCTTGAACTTGTCGAAAACCTTTTTGTGACAAGTCGAGCTTTGTAGATAGTAACACCACTATCAGTGTCCGTCTTCCTCTTGAAGATCCATTTATCTACATGGCTTGCTGATCATCGAGCAAGTCAATCAAAGTCCATACTTTGTTCTCATACATGGATCCTATCTCAGATTTTATGGCCTCAAGCCATTTCGCGGAATCTGGGCTCATCATCGCTTCCTCATAGTTCGTGAGGTTCATCATGGTCTAGTAACATGACTTCCGAACATGATTACCGTACCACTCAGTGCGGATCTCACTCTGGAAGACCTACGAGGTTTGGTAGCAACTTGATCTGAAGTTTCATGATCATCATCATTAACTTCCTTACTAATTGATGTAGGAATCACCGAAACTGATTTCTGTGATGAACTACTTTCCAATAAGGGAGAAGGTAGAATTACCTCATCAAGTTCTACTTTCCTCCCACTCACTTCTTTCGAGAGAAACTTCTTCTCTAGAAAGGATCCATCTTAGCAACGAAAAACTTGCCTTCGGATCTGTGATAGAAGGTGTACCCAATAGTTACCTTTGGGTATTCTATGAAGACGCACTTCTCCGATTTGGGTTCGAGCTTATCGGTGAAAACTTTTTCACATAAGCATCACAACTCCAAACTTTTAAGAAAGCGACAGCTTAGGTTTCTTTGTTAAACCATAGTTCATACGGTGTCGCCTCAGCGGATTTAGATGGTGCCCTTTTAATGTGAATGCAGCTATCTCTAATGCATAACCCCAAAACTATATCTGTAAGAGACATCATAGATCGCACCATATCAAAATAAAGTACGGTTACGACGTTCGGACACACCATAATGTTGTGGTGTTCCAGGTGGCGTGAGCCGTGAAACTATTCCACATTGTTTTAATTGAAGACCAAACTCGTAACTCAAATATTCATCTCCACGATCAGATCGCGAAACTTTATTTTCTTGTTACGATGATTTTCCACTTCACTCTGAAATTCTTTGAACCTTTCAACTATTTCAGACTTATGTTTCATCAAGAAGATATACCCATATCTGCTCAAATCATCTTGTGAAGGTCGAGAAAATAACGATACTTGCCACGAGGCATCAACACTCATTGGATCGCATACATCGGTATGTATTATTTCCAATAAGTCAAGATCTCGTTCCATTGTTCCGAACAACGGAGTTTCAGTCATCTTGCCCAAAAGGCACGGTTCGCAAGTATCAAATGATTCATAATCAAGTGATTCCAAAACCCATCAGCATGGAGTTTCTTCATGCGCTTTACACCAATATGACCCAAACGGCGATTACCACAAATAGGTTGCACTATCATTATTAACTTTGCATTTTTGGCATCAATATTATGAATTGTGTATCACTATGATCGAGATCCAATGAACCATTTTCATTGGGTGTGTAACCATATAAGGTTTTATTCATGTAAACAGAACAACAATTTATTCTCTTACTTAAATGAATAACCGTATTGCAATAAACATGATCAAATCATATTTATGCTCAATCACCAAATAACACTTATTTAGGTTCCACACTAATCCCGAAAGTATAGGGAGTGTGCGATGATGATCATATCAATCTTGGAACTACTTCCAACACTCATCGTCACTTCCCCTTCAACTAGTCTCTGTTTATTCTCAGAACTCCTGTTTGAGTTACTAATCTTAGCAACCGAGCGAGTATCAAATACTCGGGGCTACTATAAACACTAGTAAGGCACACGTCAATAACTCGTATATCAAATATAACCTTGTTCACTTTGCCATCCTTCTTATCCACCAAATATCCGAGGGGTAGTTACGCTTCCGATGACCAGTTCCATTGCAGCAAAGTACTCGATCTCAGGCTTAGGTCTAGACTTGGGCTTCTTCACTCGAGCAGCAACTTGCTTGCCGTTCCTTTTGAAGTTCCCCTTCTTCCCTTTGCCATTTTCCTTGAGACTAGTGGTCTTGTCAACCATCAACACTTGATGTTTTTTCTTGATTTCTACCTTCGCCGATTTTAGCATCGCGAAGAGCTCGAGAATCTTTTTCGTCATCCCTTGCATACTATAGTTCATCACGAAGTTCTACTAACTTAGTGATGGTGACTTAGAGAATTCTGTCAATCACTATCTTATCTGGAAGATTAACTCCCACTTGATTCAAGTGATTGAAGTACTCAGACAATCTGAGCACATGCTCACTAGTTGAGCGATTCTCCTCCATCTTTTAGCTATAGAACTTGTTGGAGACTTCATATCTCTCAACTCGGTATTTGCTTGAAATATTAACTTCAATTCCTGGAACATCTCATATGGTCCATGACGTTCAAAACGTCTTTGAAGTCCCGATTCTAAGCCGTTAAGCATGGTGCACTAAACTATCAAGTAGTCATCATATTGAGCTAGCCAAACGTTCATAACGTCATGTATTCGCTCATATTGAGCTAGCCAAACGTTCATAACGTACGCATACGCTCCTGCAATAGGTCTGTCACCTAGCGGTGCATTAAGGACATAATTCTTCAACGCAGCAATGAGGATAAACCTCGGATCACGGATCCAATCCGCATCATTGCTACTAACATCTTTCAATACAATTTTCTCTAGGAACACATATGAAAACATAGGGAAGCAACAACGCGAGCTATTGATCTACAACATAATTTGCAAAATACTACGGGACTAAGTTCATGATAAATTAAAGTTTAATTAATCATATTAAAAACTCCCACTTAGACAGACATCTCTCTAGTCATCTAAGTGATCACGTGATCCAAATCAACTAAACCATGTCCGATCATCACGTGAGATGGAGTAGTTTTCAATGGTGAACATCACTATGTTGATCATATCTACTATATGATTCACGCCGACCTTTTCGGTCTCCCGTGTTCCGAGGCCATATCTGTTATATGCTAGGCTCGTCAAGTTTAACTGAGTATTCGCGTACAACTGTTTTTGCACCCGTTGTATTTGAGCGTAGAGCCTATCACACCCGATCATCACGTGGTGTCTCAAAGACGAAGAACTTTCGCAACGGTGCATACTCGGGAGAACACTTCTTGATAATTTTGGTGAGAGATCATCTTATAATGCTACCGTCAATCAAAGCAAGATAAGATGCATAAAAGATAAACATCACATGCAATCAATATAAGTGATATGATATGGCCATCATCATCTTGTGCTTGTGATCTCCATCTCCGAAACACCGTCATGATCACCATCGTCACCGGCGCGACACCTTGATCTCCATCGTAGCATCGTTGTCGTCTCGCCAACTATTGCTTCTACGACTATCGCTACTACTTAGTGATAAAGTAAAGCAATTACATGGCGTTGCATTTCATACAATAAAGCGACAACCATATGGCTCCTGCCGATTTGCGATAACTTCGGTTACAAAACATGATCATCTCATACAATAAAATATAGCATCACGTCTTGACCATATCACATCACAACATGCCCTGCAAAAACAAGTTAGACGTCCTCTACTTTGTTGTTGCAAGTTTTACGTGGCTGCTACGGGCTGAGCAAGAACCGTTCTTACCTACGCATCAAAACCACAACGATAGTTCGTCAAATAGACTCCGTTTAACCTTCTCAAGGACCGGGCGTAGCCACACTCGATTCAACTAAAGTGAGAGACAGACACCCGCCGGTCACCTTTAAGCAACGAGTGCTCGGGCGGTGAAACCAGTCTCGCGTAAGCGTCTGGCGTAATGTCGGTCCGGGCCGCTTCATCTCACAATACCGCTGAACCAAAGTATGACATTACGGTAGGCGGTATGACTTGTATCGTCCACAACTCACTTGTGTTCTACTCGTGCACATGACATCAACGCATAAAACCAGGCTCGATACCCTTTGTTGGGGAACGTAGTAATTTCAAAAAATTTCCTACGCACACGCAAGATCATGGTGATGCATAGCAACGAGAGGGGAGAGTGTTGTCTACGTACCCTCGTAGACCGAAAGCGGAAGCGTTATAACAACGCGGTTGATGTAGTCGTACGTCTTCACGATCCGACCGATCCAAGCACCGAACGTACGGCACCTCCGAGTTACGCACACGTTCAGCTCGATGGCGATCCCGGACTCCGATCCAGCAAAGTGTCGGGATGAGTTCCGTCAAGACGACGGCGTGGTAGCGATGATGATGCTCCACCGGCGCAGGGCTTCGCTAAGCTCATGACGATATGACTTCTCCGACGCGAGGCTTCGCCTAAGCTCGCGACGATATGACCGAAGTGGAATATGGTGGAGGGGCACCGCTTTGCGGCTAAGGAACGATCCGTAGATCAACTTGTGTGTCATGGGGTGCCCACTGCCCCGTATATAAAGGAGCAAGGGAGGAGGTGGCGGCCTAGGAGGAGGCGGCGCCAAGGGGAGTCCTACTCACCAGAGTAGGACTCCTTCTTTCCTAGTCCAACTAGGAGAAGGGAAAGGGGAAGTGGAGAAGGAAGGGAGAGGTGGGCTGCGCCCCAAACCCCTTGTCCAATTCGGACTGGGCTTGGGAGGGCGCGCCACCTCCTGGCTCCCTTCCCACTAAGGCCCATTAAGGCCCAATACTTTTCCCCGTATTCCCGTAACTCCCCGGTACTCCGAAAAATACTCGAATCACTCGGAACCTTTCCGAACTCCGAATATAGTCGTCCAATATATCGATCTTTACGTCTCGACCATTTCGAGACTCCTCGTCATGTCCCCGATCTCATACGGGACTCCGAACTCCTTCGGTACATAAAACTCATAAACTCATAATATAAGCATCGCCAGAAACCTTAAGCGTGCGGACCCTACGGGTTCGAGAACTATGTAGACATGACCTAGAACTATTCTCGGTCAATAACCAATAGCGGAACCTGGATGCCCATATTGGTTCCTACATATTCTACGAAGATCTTTATCGGTCAAACCGCATAACGACATCGTTGTTCCCTTTGTCATCGGTATGTTACTTACCCGAGATTCGATCGTCGGTATCCAATACCTAGTTCAATCTAGATTACGGTAAGTCTCTTTACTCGTTCCGTAATACATCATCTCACAACTAACTCATTAGTTGTAATGCTTGCAAGGCTTAAGTGATGTGTATCACCGAGAAGGCCTAGAGATACCTCTCCGAGCAATCGGAGTGACAAAACCTAATCTCAAAATCGCCAACCCAACAAGTACCTTTGGAGACACCTGTAGTACTCCTTTATAATCACCCGATTCGTTGTGACGTTTGGTAGTACCCAAAGTGTTCCTCCAGTGGCAGGAGTTGCATAATCTCATAGTTACAGGAACATGTATGAGTCATGAAGAAAGCATTAGCAACATACTAAACGATCAAGTGCTAAGCTAACGGAATGGGTCATGTCAATCACATCATTCTCCTAATGAGGTGATCCCATTAATCAAATGAGAACACATGTCTATGGTTAGGAAACATAACCATCTTTGATTAATGAGCTAGTCCAAAGAGAGGCATACTAGTGACTATCTGTTTGTCTATGTATTCACACATGTATTATGTTTCCGGTTAATACAATTCTAGCATGAATAATAAACATTTATCATGAAATAAGGAAATAAATAATAACTTTATTATTGCCTCTAGGGCATATTTCCTTCATAACCGCCCTGGCATTAGCAGCAACATATAACAGAAGCGGCTCTTTGTCAATGGGAGCGGCGAGAACCGGCGGGTTGGCCAACTGCCACTTTAAGTCCTCCAATGCTTCATCGGCAGCTGAACTCCAGACGAACTGATCCGTCTTCTTGACAAAGATTCCGTACAAAGGAATGGCCTTCTCTCGAGGCGGTGATAAACCCGGCTTAAGCGGCAATCCGACCCGCCAATCGCTGGACATCATTGATGCACTTTGGCTTAGCCAAGGAGGTGATAGCCGTAATTTTCTCAGTTAGCTTCAATCCCCATGTTGGACACGAAAGCCCAATAACTTGCCTGCCGGAACACCGAAGACACACTTGGCCGGGTTGAGCATCATCTTGTACACCTGCAAGTTGTCAAAAGTTTCCTTTAAATACTCAATCAACGTTTCCTTCTTCCTTGACTTAACCACAATATCATCCACATAAGCATGCACGTTACGGCCGATCTGTTCGTGCAAGCAATTATGTACTTATACGCCGATAAGTTGCTTGCGCTCTTGAGCCCAAAAGGCATAGATACATAGCGTAAGGCTCCAAAAGGAGTGATAAACGCCGTCTTCTCCTGGTCCTTAACCGTCATCTTAATCGATGATATCCAGAATATGCATCCAAAAGCTCAACGCTCACAACCCGCCGTAGCATCAATAATCTGATCAATGCGGGGGAGGGCGAAAGGATCTGCTGGACAAGCCTTGTTAAGATCGGTGTAATCCACACACATGCGCCAAGTGCCATTCTTCTTAAGGACCAACACCGGATTAGCAAGCCACTCTGGATGGAAAACTTCAATGACAAACCCTGCTGCTAAGAGCCTGGCAACTTCCTCTCCAATGGCCTTGCGCCTTTCCTCGTTAAACCGGCGAAGAAATTGCTTTACCGGTCTGTACTTGGGATCAACATTAAGAGTGTGCTCAGCGAGTTCCCTCGGTACACAGCATGTCGGAAGGTTTCCATGCAAAATGTCCCGATTCTCACGGATGAACTTCGATGAGCGCTTTCCTATTTAGGATCCAAGTTAGCATCGATGGTAAACTGCTTGGACGAATCGCCGGGCACAAAATCAACAAGCTTAGTCTCGCGCGATTTAAACTTCAAATCCGGATCGTGCTCTGTAGTTGGCTTCTTCAACGGGGTCATATCCGCCGGATCAACATTGTCTTTATAATATTTTAGCTCTTCAGTGGCACAAACCGACTCTGCGTAAGCCGCATCACCTTCCTCGCACTCCAAAGCAATCTGGCGGCTCCCATGAACCGTTATCGTCCCTTTGTGACCCGGCATTTTCAGCTGCAAATAGACATAACAGGGCCGTGCCATAAACTTAGCATAAGCTGGCCGCCCAAACAGGGCGTGGTAGGGGCTTTGAATTTTCACCACTTCAAACGTCAATGTTTCCGATCTGGAGTCATGTTCATCCCCAAAGGCCACCTCCAGAGCTATCTTACCGACCGGGTATGCTGACTTGCCAGGCACCACACCGTGAAACACTGTGCTGGACGGCCTGAGATGCCTATCCGTTAACCCCATACGTCGGAAGGTCTCGTAGTACAAGATGTTGATGCCGCTCCCACCATCCATAAGCACCTTGGTAAACTTGTATCCTCCCACCTGAGGCGCCACCACTAGGGCTAGCTGACCCGGATTGTAAACCCGGGGAGGATGATCCTCTCTGCTCCATACGATAGGCTGCTCGACCGGTAGCAGTAATGCGGTGCGGCGGTTCAATAACACCGACCGCCCGCTTCAAGTTTTCGGTCTCGCTTTGTCCAAGCTGGTGGTAAAGACATGGTATCCACCGTTCAACTGCTTTGGATTACTTTGGTAACCCGATCGCTGCTGTTGTTGATTGTAACCCCTTGGTTACGATTGTTACGATTGCTCGATTGTCACGCCGCCCGGATTACCACCGAACCCTGGGCCGGAATTTCCTCCACCGTAACCCGGTGCGGACCCTGAACCGCCGCCGGGCCCTTGATCATACCGGAAAGCATTAGAATTTTTGAACTCCTGCATAATATAACAATCCTTCCAGAGGTGGTTTGCCGGTGCCTCCTTCATCCCATGCTTCGGACAAGGTTGATTCAATAGGTAATTCAAATGATCCGGATTGTGACCTGGCGCACCACCCCGGTTTGACTGCTTACCCTTGCGCCGTTGACCCTTGTCCTGCGCGTTGGTGTTGGCTACGAAGCCCATGTTACCGTTTGCCTTACGCTTGTTTCCTCCATTACCTGCCGACTGATGTTGCTGGCCTCTGGAGTTGCTGTTCTGTTTTCCCTTCCCTATTTCATCATCCTCCTCAGACTCGGGATCCTTGGTACTATCAGAATCAGCATACTTCACTAAAACGCCCATGAGAGTGCCCATGTCATTGCAAAACGCTTCATGCGACTCCAGCTTCAACTTTAACGGTTTGAACCGGCGGTTTGCTTCTAGGGTTAAGATCGCGGAATCGTGGTTGATCCGGTCTGAAGAATGTAAAACTTCCGAAATGCGGCACACCCAATGGGTTGTGGATTCTCCCTCTGCCTGGACACAAGCCGCCAAATCCACCACAGACATGGGCTGTTTACAGGTGTCTTTGAAATTTTGAATGAACCGGGTCCGCAACTGGGTCCATGAACCGATAGAGTTGGGTGGCAAGTTCTTCAACCAAGTACGGGTCGTGCCTTCTAGCATCATGGTGAAATACTTCGCACACGCAGCCTCATCTACATCCAGCATCTCCATGGCCATCTCATAGCTTTCTATCCACGCTTCTGGATCCAAATCGGCGGTATAATTGGGCACCTTGCGTGGCCCCTTGAAGTCCTTGGACAAACGTACATTGCGTAAAGCGGGGACGAGGCAAGGCACCCCCAAAGAGCCAGATGTGACCCCAGGTTCGAAGATGGTCGGCCGAACCGACGCGAGTTGATGACCCTCCTGTTGTGCTGCTAACTCGGCCTCCCTACGTGCCCTGGCCCGGTCCACCACCACTTGAGCATCTTCGAAGCCACACGCCGGGTTGTTGCCGCGAGGCGGACCGCGCTGCGCGTTGCTTGATACGGCCGGTTCATCTGCGTGCCGGCTATAACTCCGGCTTGGGTGGGGGGGGGGGTGGAGTGGATCCGATCCCGACTGTATGAATACACTTCCTGTTGAGCCAGGGCCGTCCTGAGGAGCTCCTTCGCCCGGCGTGTTTCTACCGCCTGCGGTGAATCGCCTTCGATTGGAATTGCCTCCAACCGTGCCGCAGCCGCAACAAGGTTATCCATCGGGTTGGAGTAGTGACCCGGAGGTGTCTGCACAGCCTGGGGCGCGCCGGCATGATGGCGAGGCAGATCTATCACACGGGGCTGAACCGGCGCGGCCGTCCCAGGTGCTTCCGGCCGGTTCACCACCGGCGGCGGATTACTGGTCCCTGCCCCTGGGGTGTTGAAGAGCTCTCTTCCCTCGAAAACCGAAGGTAAACGGGATCTGTACTTTCTTTTCATGACTTCGTGTGGCGCTCGATCCAAAGATGAGCCTATAAGCTCACAAGATCCAAAGCGGCCCTGCCCGCCGCCATCCTCACGTCCGCGGTGCCAGATCCGCTTTAGCCTTAGTGATTTGTTCCTTCACCTTTGCAATCTCCGCGTTGTGCAGGTCACGATCCGCCGGATTAGCCTCGCCATGAGCACGGCCAATCGTCGAATAGCTCGATAAAACTTGAGCGGCGGGCGCGACAGGCCTCCTTCCGGCTGCCATCACGGCTGCTGAACCGGCGACCATCGGCGCCATGATCAAAGAGTGAAGCGTCGCTTGTGTACCGCCATGAAGATCCCAACCCGGTTGGGTAGATCAAAGGTCCGGAATACTCTCCCGTCGGAACAGCCCCGATCCGCCATCTTGCAGCTGGTACAGAGACTCGGTTTCTCCGGTTGACGACTCGTCATCAGAGTAGACAACGGTTTTGCCACCAGATGCTGATCTGCCCTCACAGTCTCCGTGGATGACTCCCACGAAAGCACGCTTGACAGCCGGTTTAGCCAGGGCAGGACTCTTCTTCGCCCGCTGAGCCGTCTCGACGAGGTCGGTGCGGATGTCCGGCCCAGGCCACGGCTCGCCGATCTTGCCGATGAACACGTGTATGCCACCAAAGGGGACCCGATGCCGTACTCAATCGAGCAGGCCTCGGGGCCCCGATGCGCATCGTCGATGTAGAGCTTGCCGCGACGACTCTTGGTCATCCGGCCCACAGCGTATCCTTCAATTCCTTCTAACTTCCCCTCCACGATCATCAAACCCTCGTGAGATAGCCCCACGGTGGGCGCCACCAGTCGTCGTATTGACATGGCAGATGTCCTCATGAAAGGACTTAGTCGCGGGGCCATCGTGCGGGTTAACTCAGAGGGGTTAAAGCGGACACAAAGACACGGGAGTTATACTAGTTCGGCCCCTTCGATGAAGGTAAAGCCTACGTCTAGTTGTGATGGGATTGATGTGATTTTGGCGACTAGGGAGCAATAGCTTCCCCAAACCCTCAATTGTTCCGTCTCTAAACCGCCCGGTCGTCCCTTATATACGGGTTGGCCTTGGCCGGTCTCTGAGTCCCGATCCGGCTCATACAAGTGTCCGGCTCGGTCTCTTCTCTCTTATCTTACAACACAAGTTACAAGACTAAGGCGGTTTACATAAATGGACCCTAATCCGCCTCTGGGCTCTGGGCCTCAAGCGTGCCTACGTGGCCCCTGATTATGGACGAGGATAACCCGGCCCCTTCAGGGCGGTTTACATTCAGCAGTTATATCCCCGACACCTTGCTTCCTTGTGTGCTTGTTGTTGTTGCATCATATAGGTTGCCCACCTAGTTGCATATCTAGACTACCTATTTTGATGCTAAGTTTAATTTGGTAAAGAAAAGCTAAAAATTGTTAGTTGCCTATTCACCCCCCTGATAACCCACAAATGTAGGGGATCGCAACAGCTTTCGAGGGTAGAGTATTCAACCCAAATTTATTGATTCGACACAAGGGGAGCCAAAGAATATTCTCTAGTATTAGCAACTGAGTAGTCAATTCAGCCACACCTGGATAACTTAATATCTGCAGCAAGCTATTTAGTAGCAAAGTAGTATGATAATAGTGGTAACGGTAACAAAAGAGTAATGAAAGAAAAAGTAATATTTTGGCGTTTTGTAATGATTGTAACAGAAACAACGGGAAAGTAAATAAGCGTAAACCAGTATAAGGAAAACTCGTAGCCATTGGATCGGTGATGGATAATTATGCCGGATGCGGTTCATCATGTAACAGTCATAACATAGGGTGACACAGAACTAGCTCCAATTCATCAATGTAATGTAGGCATGTATTCTGAATATAGTCATACGTCCTTATGGAAAAGAACTTGCATGACTTTTTTTGTCCTACCCTCCCGTGGCAGCGGGGTCCTAATGGAAACTAAGGGATATTAAGGCCTCCTTTTAATAGAGAACCGGAACAAAGCATTAGCACATAGTGAATACATGAACTCCTCAAACTATGGTCATCACCGGAGTGGTCCTGATTATTGTCACTTGAGTTGCCGGATCATAACACATAGTAGGTGACTATAGACTTGCAAGATAGGATCAAGAACTCACATATATTCAAGAAAACATAATAAGTTCAGATCTGAAATCATGGCACTCGGGCCCTAGTGACAAGCATTAAGCATAGCAAAGTCATAGTAACATCAATCTGAGAACATAGTGGATACTAGGGATCAAACCCTAACAAAACTAACTCGATTACATGATAGATCTCATCCAACCCATCACCGTCCAACAAGCCTACGATGGAATTACTCACGCAAGGCGGTGAGCATCATGAAATTGGTGACGGAGGATGGTTGATGATGACGACGGCGACGAATCCCCCTCTCCGGAGCCCCGAACGGACTCCAGATTAACCCTCCCGAGAGATTTTAGGGCTTGGCGGCGGCTCCGTATCGTAAAACGTGATGATTTCTTCTCTCAGATTTTTTCTCTCCGAAAGTAAATATATAGAGTTGGAGTTGGCGTCGGAGGAGCTCCAGGGGGGCCCACGAGGTAGGGGGCGCGCCCTAGGGGGGTGCCCCCACCCTCGTGGACAGGGTGTGGGCCCCCTCGTCTTCATCTTTGGCAAGGATTTTTTATTATTTTTGACTAGATGTTCCGTGGAGTTTCAGGTCATTCCGAGAACTTTTGTTTTCTGCACATAAAACAATATCATGGCAACTCTGCTAAAAACAGCGTCAGTCCGGGTTAGTTCCATTCAAATCATACAAGTTAGAGTCCAAAACGAGGGCAAAAGTGTTTGGAAAAGTAAATACGACGGAGACATATCAACTCCCCCAAGCTTAAACCTTTGCTTGTCCTCAAGCAATTCAGTTGATAAACTGAAAGAGAAAAAGAAAAACTTTTACAAACTCTGTTTGCTCTTGTTGTTGTAAATATGTAAAGCCAAAGCATTCAGGTTTTCAAAGAAAGATTATAACTAACCACATTTGCAATAATTCTCAGGTCTCATGTTTACTCATATCAATGGCATAATCAACTAGCGAGTCATAATAATAAATCTCGGATGACAACACTTTCTCAAAACAATCATAATATGATATAACAAGATGGTATCTCGCTAGCCCTTTCTGAGACCGCAAAACATAAATGCAGAGCACCTTTAAAGATCAAGGACTGACTAGACATTATAATTCATGAGATCCAGTCATAGTCATACCCAATATAAATTAATAGTAATGGATGCAAATAACAGCTGCGCTCTCCAGCTAGTGCTTTTTAATAAGAGGGTGATGACTCAACATGAAAGTAAATAGATAGGCCCTTCGCAGAGGGAAGTAGGGATTTGTAGAGGTGCCAGAGCTCGGTTTTGAAATAGAGATAAATAATATTTTGAGCGCCATACTTTCATTGTCAACATAACAACTAAGAGATGGCAATATCTTCCATGCTACACACATTATAGGCGGTTCCCAAAGCAGAATGGTAAAGTTCATACTCCCCTCCACCAACAAGCATCAATCCATGGCTTGCTCGAAACAACGAAAGTGCCTCCAACTAACATCAGGTCCCAGGGGGAGTTTTGTTTGCAATTATTTTTGATTTAGTTTGCATAAAGCATGGGACTGGGCATCCCGGTGACCAGCCATTTTCTCGTGAGTGAGGAGCAGAGTCCACTCCTCTTGAGAATAACCCGCCTAACATGGAAGATAAGGGCAACCCTAGTTGATACATGAGCTATTCGAGCATACAAAACAGAATGTTTATTTGAAGGTTTAGAGTTTGGCACATACAAATTTACTTGGAACGACAGGTAGATACCGCATATAGGAAGCTATAGTGGACTCATCTGGAATAACTTTGGGGTTTAAGGGATTGGATGCACAAGCAGTATTCCTGTAGCGACCCGACCCGAATGGATCAAGTCTCTGTGCTTAAGTGTCATCCCTGGATCGGTATGCTGACACACACAGTACTCGAAGGATTTATAACAGAGGTAAATCACATGTATAAAGTAACGTAGATACTATTACCTCAATCCATATAGCGGAAGCAACAAGGTTGTGGATTCCCATCAACACCAACGACAAAGTTGAGTGTAGAAATCGTAACCCTAACGTAACACTTACTCGTAAATGCGAAAAGTCTCGCAACATGAAACGTTGCAGCCCGAAACGGGTCAAGACATGGAATATCTTTGGCAATGTGACACATAGAGAGTAATGAAGGAATAAGCCTATACTACATGCATATATGGCTGGTGGAAAAGCTCTATGGTTATAAGGTTTTTGCGAAAAGCCAATTTTCCCTCTTGCAAAGGAATAAATTTATTTAACTATCATGGTGGTTGTGAAACATTGAGAATGGTTGACAAAGCATTCTCAATCCCAATTAAAAGTACTCATTAAAAAACCCAACAATATTAATTTAGAAGTAACATGATGAGATTCACATGATATCCGGTACTAGATACTCAAAACGTCCATAGCAGGGACACGGCTAACCATGATTAGTTTATACACTCTGCAGAGGTTTGCGCACTTTTCCCCACAAGACTCGATCGCCTCCGTTTGGTTCCTCGCACTACATGGTGTTTGAGAGACAGATGACCGAGACATAGTCTTTCAGAAGCGCTAGCACCTTACATGTGGGCAGACGGTACCAACCTACATCCCCTACATCTGCTAGTCTACCCGTAAGAGTTCGCACAACTTAGTCAACTACGCCAGAGCCCATAATGGCTTGTGGCTGCACACGGAAGTTTCTAGTTTGAATAATCTCATGATCCCTTTGAGCCTGGGTGGCGGTCCAAAGAAATACAGGCAAGTCCTGATAGAAACTAGGTGCCTCAATCCACCCAGATGTGTGTTTAATTTGCCACCTTAAATAAACCATTAAATAACAATCTCACATCTGTCATGGATACACTCACCCAATCCACGTCTACTAGCATAACATGGCATAATAAGCAAATGTAGAAATAACTCCCAAGGGTTTGATAATAAAACAGGTAATAGGTACTACCTCAACTACTTCCCAATACCCACAATTTAATTAGATCCTAATCATGCAAGTGTTTGAGGATAGATCTAATGCATAAAAATTGGGTATGAGAAGAAGTATGATCAAAGTGTTACTTGCCTGCAATGTTGATGAAGATGATTCACACTCAAAAATCTTGATAGTTCTACTCGTCACACTCCGGTCAATCTATCGTAAGCAAGCAATAGTAGCCACACATAAGCAATCACTCAAAACATCGGACCGAACGAAGAAAACGATTCGGAAAACAGCAAAACCAAGCAAATAACTCTTGCAACATAAAACAATTTCTAACAGTACCAAAATTATGTGAATTTGGCCTTATCATAAAACTTAGGTCAAGAGCTTCGATTTGCAAAAGAATCAACTAAATCGGAGTTCTGAAACTCAAGTTATGATCAAACGAAGTTCAAATTCAAATCTGATCTAATTCAAATTTTAAAATTTCAAAAACATGTTTGAGTTGGATTACTTTGGATAGAGGGATAAATAACGAAGAAGTGGGCGTTGGTTTCGTTGGATTTGGACTAACGAGTAAAAAGTTATGAGCGTTTGAAAACCAGGGGCTAAACTATAAGAAAAGTATTCACAGATGGGTCCCTGGCCGAAAATTAAACAAAAAGAAAAAGTCTAAATAGTGAACGTTCGCTGCCGAAGCTAACTAATGCAAACCGTTCGCTAACAAGATCTAAACAGAAAACGTTCGTTATCTACCAAAAGCAAAAAAAATAAAAAAAATAAAATCGAATACTAAAAAAAAACCGGGGCGGGGTTTATAGCGGTTATACCGGTTCATGGCGGTTTGCAGTTGAAAACCGGCGGCGGCGGTTAGCGACGGACTCCGGCGAGGCAGTCTTGACCCGAGGTGATCGCCGTGGTGCTCCGAGGCTCGGCCTTGACAGCGGAGTCGAGAGTCTTGAGGTAGAGGCGGCGAGGAGGTCGGCAGCGAAAACTCGGCCGGCAGTTGGTGAAGTCTTGGCAGCGAGATGTGCCTTGAGGAGAGGAGAGAGGCGGCGGGATCCGGCTCCGGCTTATAAAGAGGGGGCCGGGGAGCCTGCAGGGGAGGGGAGGAGGCCGGCGACGCCTGCAGGAGTGGCGGACTCGAGCGGAGTCCCGCCGGGGACGGTAGCGACAGGCGACGTGGCTGGGCTGGCACAGCTCGAGGCTGGGCCGGCCCAGTCGGAGGAGGGATTTTTTTTGTTTAAAAAAACATTTTTCAGGCAAAATAAAAATAATAAAACCAAATAAAATAAATATATTATATAGGCATATAGTATATCAAAATTTTCACAAAAAGATTTTCTACAACATGGACATTTTTATAGCATTAAATAAAATCCACACAAAATTCAGATAATTCAAAGAGTGCTACTGCTCTAATAAAATCCACCGAAAATCATTTTAAAAATACCAAAATTAATTCAAATTTATTTCTCTCCAATTTTCTGATGTAGGGAATCACGTTACCCTATTTTCCATATATTTTATTTTTGGAGAAAATAATTTGAATAAAACTCAAATAACTCCAATTGAAAAAATAAATTCAAAAGAACTTTGAATTTAATTCTTTGAAACTCCCAACTCATATTTCATATGTTTTGAAGAAGTCATTTTATCTTCGCTCGTGAAAATCATTGAGTTGCATAAAGTTTGAATTGGAAATATTCTCAAATGAAATTCAAATATTTTCAACACCCCTTGTCATTTAAATAATTGGAAGAAGTCATGTCATCTTCTCTCTAGGGTTTTGTGATGAAAAGAATTTGAATTCTCGAAGATCATAAAAGCAAAAATGAAAGTTTGGGAAAGTCCTTTTATTCCCTCTCATTTAACTTTCAAAAAGTTTCGAATTCACTCAATCAATCAATCAAAACTATCTATGTGTTTATAACATTCCAGAATTTAGAATTTTGGGATGTTACAAACTACCACCCTTAAAATGAATCTCGTCCTCGAGATTCGGAGAGGCTAGAAAGAAAAAGGTCAGGGTAGGGGTCTTCCATCGATCGTCTCCGGGGTCTCGGGTGCTACCACCCTTAGAAGCATGGTTACGGTTCCATCAAAACTCATATACTCCATCCTTATTACTGACAGTGTCGGTCTTCTCAGGTCGGAAGGATAATTCCTTCTCTGGCTCTTCCGGTGGTGGCATAACCTTTTCCTCAATTCTTTTGTACTTTCCTCTTGGTAAGGTTATTCCGAGATTGGGTCTTCATAGTGGCCAGATGCAGCGCCAATTCTAAACAACTATTGATATCTCATGGTGTTCAACAATTTATGGTTTCTCCTGCAGAAAACGGGTCTGGGTTGAACCTCACCGTATAACCTACGGTTGGCAAAAGCTTCCTTGTACAAGGAAAAAAAAACCTATACCATTCTAAGGTTCAAACAAGGTTTTGATCGTCGTCTCTCTACTATAGGTAAGTCACTCAGATTAACCAACCCATATAGCAACGCGAATAATAAGTGTAAGTCGGTATGGTGATCAATCCATCCCGCACCCAAATCATTACCTTGTACATGGTTTAGCGAATCTCGCATTCTAACACTCGGTCATCCTCACAAGCATTGCAGAATTTCTCTTGTCGATGAACCAAGTTCGGAAAATCCATTGATTCTGCAAGCCAAACAAACATCTATCGTTCCTTAACCACTCTCAGGTTTTGCGTAAACTCCTATAAGATCGTCTGTCGATAAAATCGTAACTTCTTCCAGGGTTTCTCCTTCAACAAGAGTGTGCTTGCTTCTCGGCTGGTCCTGGGGCCTGTGGGTTATGGCCCATCTCATCACTTATAATCCTTGAACTCATCATCACGGGTAACTGATCGTTACTCCAACATTCAACTTCCAGCTTCCTAGTATTCTTAAATCTATCCAATTGTAATGTTTTCCTTCCTTCTATTGGCACCAAACTAGGACATGATTACTCAGACTCGTCATGGAATTTCCATTAATCCATATTTCAAACATCACACCTCCTTTATATCCAATAGTAATTCATCTCTTCATCCTCGTGGGATATCCCACATACCGAGATAAAATCTTATACTTATGAAGTCCATACTCCACTTCGTGGAACATCATTATCCTTTCCAGGGTCAAGCGTCCTTACAAGGGAATATTAGCCATCTGTGCATGGCACTTCTTCAACTGGAAACGTGAAACACATCATGAACTCCTGACAGTCCTTCGGGTGACTCCAACTTGTTATCCAAATGTCCCATACGTTCCAAACTCGGTATGGTCCTACGCATCTTGGGGCTAACTTTCCCTTACCTCCACCTCGTTTAATTCCTCGTAGAGGGGACACACGAAGACATGCTCTGTCTCCAATTGACTCATCGGTCCAAAAATACAAGCTCATCTCCATCCATCCTCTAATGGGTCCATGGGTTTGGGGTGGGATAAGAGAGATCGAGAGGGATGCACACAATACAAACAAAAGTTTTGAAAAGGCAGATTTTATTGTGGCTGTCGGAAAAACATCAAACAAATGACAGCTCACAAACGTCGCATCTAAGTAGGTATATAACAGGGGTTGGGTCTTCTAAAGGTCAATAAATCTTCAACGTCACCAAACTCTTCAAGTCTTGTTCATGTCTCTGATGGCTTCTTCTGATCATGCTTGTCCTTCTCAAGTCCTTTTTGCCAGCTCATCGCTGTTGACACGAAGTATCTTGTGACGTCCTTTAATAGTCCTGGAGTTGCATTCCAAACTTCTGGGTTTCAACATCCTTGGCATGAACCATGGTCCTACTGTCCTCCAATTTCGGACGAATCTCCGGTATCTCGAGGTTTAGCTCCTCCAGCTTGGCTCCTTTCAGCTTCTGGGTCTTGAGTTCTTCACGAACTTCTTCCTTATCACATACTGCTTCTTGTAGGTCCATCTTAACTTCTTGATGTAACACTCCAGATCCTGGTGATGCACCGGCTAACGTTCAAACTTCACCTCTTGCTGATAGGTGTTCCATCAGCCTTCTACCATCCAATCCTTCCATGCATATGCATGCTTAACTCAGCACGGTGACAATAGCATAAATGGACGATAACGTCATGAATATCCATGTTTCTGCTCTTATTATTTTCATGAGCTATCATTCCATAGTTGATATCTCCTGCCTTAGGGTTTTTTCTAACAAAACTTTGAGTTTCTAACTCTCCATGTTCCGGTCTTTCTCCAATACACCTTAATCTCGGGTATTGACAGCTTCCATAGTCTGTCAAATTCCATAAGCGTAACCTTCCTAGGTCATAAAAATCTGGGAATTCTTCAGAGCCTTCAAAATTCTCCTAGTCTTTGGAGTCTTCAACAGTTGTAGTTTCCATTTACACGGTAAAATCCTCTTCATTCCAAATGGTCTTAGTTGTCCGATATCCCGTCTCCTTGGAGTGGTATCATCGGTCAAATCTTCGAGCGGTCAAAAGGGAAAAGGGGTATGGTCTCTCTAAAAGGGGACATTTGAATAAGCTCAGAAGAGAAGAGAGGTAAAAGATCTTATTGAAAATGAAGTTGTAGAGAAAAATCTTTCCTACGGGCTTGTCAGTTTCTAGGGTCACGTCCTACAGTCAACATGTGCTCTGATACCATCTTGTAGCGACCCGACCCGAATAGATCAAGTCTCTGTGCTTAAGTGTCATCCACGGATCGGTATCTTTGACACACACGATTTTCGAAGGATTTATAACAGAGGTAAATCACATGTATAAAGTAACGTAGATACTATTACCTCAATCCATATAGTGGAAGCAACAAGGTTGTGGATTCCCATCAACACCAACGGCAAAGTTGAGTGTAGAAATCATAACCCTAACGTAACACTTACTCGTCGTCTAAAAAGCCTGCAACATGAAATGTTGCAGCCCGAAAACGGGTCAGCACATGGAATATGCTGGCAATGTAACACATAGAGAGTAATGAAGGAATAAGCCTATACTACATGCATATATGGCTGGTGGAAAAGCTCTATGGTTATAATGTTTTTGCGAAAAGCCAATTTTTTTCCTACTGCAAAGGAATAAATTTATTTAACTATCATGGTGGTTGTGAAACATTGAGAATGGTTGACATTCTCAATCCCAATTAAAAGTACTCATTAAAAAACCAACAATATTAATTTAGAAGTAACATGATGAGATTCACATGATATCCGGTACTAGATACTCAAAGCGTCCATAACGAGGACACGGCTAACCATGATTAGTTTATACACTCTGCAGAGGTTTGCACTTTTCCCCACAAGACTCGATTGCCTCCGCTTGGTTTCTCGCACTACATGGTGTTTGAGAGACGGATGACCGAGACATAGTCTTTCGAGCGCTAGCACCTTACATGTGGGCGCACTGCACCAACCTACATCCCCTACATCCGCTAGTCTACCCGTAAGAGTTCGCACAACTTAGTCAACTACGCCAGAGCCCATAATGGCTTGTGGCTGCACACGGAAGTTTCTAGTTTGAATAATCTCATGATCCCTTTGAGCACGGGTGGCGGTCCGAAGAAATACGAGGCAAGTCCTGATAGAAACCAGTGCCTCAATCCACCCGGATGTGTGTTTAAGTTGCCACCTTAAATAAGCCATTAAATAACAATCTCACATCATCATGGATACACTCACCCAATCCACGTCTACTAGCATAGCATGGCATAATAAGCAAACGTAGAAATAACTCCCAAGGGTTTGATAATAAAACAGGTAATAGGTACTACCTCAACTACTTCCCAATACCCACAATTCAATTAGATCCTAATCATGCAAGTGTTTGAGGATAGATCTAATGCATAAAAACTGGGTATGAGAAGAAGTATGATCAAAGTGTTACTTGCCTGCAATGTTGATGAAGATGATTCGCACTCAAAACTCTTGATAGGTCTACTCGTCACACTCCGGTCAATCCATCGTAAGCAAGCAATAGTAGCCACACATAAGCAATCACTCAAAACATCGGACCGAACGAAGAAAACGATTCGGAAAACAGCAAAACCAAGCAAATAACTCTTGCAACATAAAACAATTTCTAACAGTACCAAAATTATGTGAATTTGGCCTTATCATAAAGCTTAGGTCAAGAGCTTCGATTTGCAAAAAGAATCAACTAAATCGGAGTTACGAAACACAAGTTATGATCAAACGAAGTTCAAATTCAAATCTGATCTAATTCAAATTTTAAAATTTCAAAAACATGTTTGAGTTGGATTACTGGATAGAGGGGATCGTAACGAAGAAGTGGGCGTTGGTTTCGTTGGATTTGGACTAATGAGTAAAAAGTTATGAGCGTTTGAAAACCAGGGGCTAAACTGTAAGAAAAGTATTCACAGATGGGTCCCTGGCCGAAAATTAAACAAAAAGAAAAAGTCTAAATAGTGAACGTTCGCTGCCGAAGCTAACTAATGCAAACCGTTCGCTAACAAGATCTAAACAGAAAACGTTCGTTATCTAATAAAACCAAAAATTAAATAAAAAAATAAAACCGAATACTAAAGAAAAAAACCGGGGCGGGTTTTATAGCGGTTATATCGGTTCATGGCGGTTTGCCGTTGAAAACCGGCGGTGGCGGTTAGCGACGGACTCCGGCGAGGGCGGTGCGGCTCGTGGCCGGTGGCCGCGGTGCTCGAGGCTCGGCGGCTGGGCCATGGAGTCGAGGTGCGGGTAGGGCGACGAGGGAGCTCGGCAGCGAAAACTCAGCCTTGGCGGTGGGTTGGTGAAGTCTGTGGCGAGATGTCTGGCGAGGAGAGGAGAGAGAGGGCGGGATCCCGGCTCCGGCTTATAAAGAGGGGGCCGGGAGCTGCTTGGGGAGGGGCAGAGGCCGGCGGCGCACGGAGGCGGACTCCCGAGCGGAGTCCCGCTCGGGGACGGTGGCGACGGGCGACGTGGGCTGGGCCGTGGCCTGGCTTGGGAGCTGGGCCGGCCCAGTCGGAGGAGGGACTTTTTTTTGTTAAAAAAACATTTTCCAGGCAAAATAAAAATAATAAAAGCAAATAAAATAAATATATTATTTAGGCATATAATATATCAAAATTTTCAGAAAAAGATTTTCTACAACATGAACATTTTTATAGCATTAAATAAAATCCACACAAATTCAGATAATTCAAAGAGTTCTACTGCTCTAATAAAATCCACCGAAAATCATTTTAAAAATACCAAAATTAATTCAAATTTATTTCTCTCCAATTTTCTGATGTAGGGAATCATGTTACCCTATTTTCCATATATTTTATTTTTGGAGAAAAATAATTTGAATAAAACTCAAATAACTCCAATTGAAAAAATAAATTCAAAAGAACTTTGAATTTAATTCTTTGAAACTCCCAACTCATATTTCATATGTTTTGAAGAAGTCATTTTATCTTCGCTCGTGAAAATCATTGAGTTGCATAAAGTTTCAGAATTGGAAATATTCTCAAATGAAATTCAAATATTTTCAACACCCCTTGTCATTTAAATAAATGGAAGAAGTCATGTCATCTTCTCTCTAGGGTTTTGTGATGAAAAGAATTTGAATTCTCGAAGATCATAAAAGAAAAAATGGAAGTTTGGGAAAGTCCTTTTATTCCCTCTCATTTAACTTTCAAAAAGTTTCGAATTCACTCAATTAGTCAATCAATCAAACAATCAATCAAAACTATCTATGTGTTTATAACATTCCAAAATTTAGAATTTTGGGATGTTACAATTCCCGCTTAGTACAAGTGAGGGCTAGCAAAAGACTGGGAAGCGACCAACTAGAGAGCGACAACAGTCATGAACATGCACTAAAATTAATAAACATTGGATGCAAGCATGAGTAGGATATAATCCACCATGAACATAAATATCGTGAAGGCTATGTTGATTTTTTGAACTACATGTGTGAACATGTGCCAAGTCAAGTCACTTAAATCATTCAAAGGAGGATACCACACCATCATACCACATCACAACCATTTTAATAGCATGTTGGCACGCAAGGTAAACCATTATAGCTCATAGCTAATCAAGCATGGCATAAGCAACTATGATCTCTAATTGTCATTGCAAACATGTTTAGTCATAATAAGCTGAATCAAGAACGATGAACTCATCATATTTACAAAAACAAGAGAGGTCGAGTTCATACCAGCTTCGCTTATCCCAATCAATTCATCATATATCATCATTATTGCCTTTCACTTGCACGACCAAACGATGTGGATAATAATAAGAGTGCACGTGCATTGGACTAATTTGGAATCGTGAGCATTCAATAAGTAGGAGAAGACAAGGCAATATGGGCTCTTAGTTAAATCAACAATAATGCATATAAGAGTCACTTCAACAATTTAATCATGGTCTTCTCCTATCGAGCCCCAAAGAAAAGGAAGGAAATAAAAACTATTTACACGGGAAAGCTCCCAACAAGCAAAAGAAGAACATGAAATATTTTTGGGTTTTCTTTTTAATTATTACTACTACAGCAAGAAAAGTAAACTAATTAGGAGCTACACTAATTTTTTTGTTGTTTTCTTAAAGTTTAACAAACACACAAGAAGAAAGCAGGAAAAAGAAAATAAACTAGCATGGATATTACAGTGAAAGAGTATGAGCACCGACATTTAGTAATGAGCGTGTGTGAACATAAATGTAATGTCGGTGGGAAATACATACTCCCCCAAGCTTAGGCTTTTGGCCTAAGTTGGTTCATTGCCAGGCATGGCCTGGCGGATACCCGTAGGTGTAGCTGGGGTTGTACTGTGATGAAGAGGACTCGGCGCCCTTTGGTGGCAGCCACCTCCGGATCCCAAGAATAAACAGACTGGCGTGGAGGCTTGTATGTGGTTCCGACTCCGGGGTTGGTGCAGGATTCTGATAGGCTTGAACGGCCGCCCACGGAACGAGATAAAGACCTTCAGACAAGTTAAATAAAGAAGGAGAGGGTAAAGTAATAGCCTCAGGGTGATGTTTATCAAATTACAATTTATATTTAAGCTCCCCTTCCTTGCCCTTAACAATAAAGTCATGCGCTAGCATACTCTTATAATCTAAATAAGCACTACGCAACAATTTTTCTTCTTTCTCATAAAGCCTAATGGGTATGTTAAAATGTGCAGCTACGCGTGAAGCATATATACCTCCAAAGATGGGGCCTTTAGTACGGTTCAAACTTAACCGTTTAGCAATAATTCCGCCCATACTAACAGAGTTATCGAGGTATAAACCATGGAACAAAATGATAATATCAGAACACTAAGGTTTCCACAGTTTCCACGACCAATCAAGCAACGACTAGCAAATAAGGCAAAGTAGCGTAAAACAGGAAAATGTATGCTAGTGATTCTTGCAACGGAAACCTTCCTGGTTTCCCCCACAGTGATGGTGTTAATAAATTCTTCCACATCCTTACGATGTGGTTCTTCTAAGGTACCCTCAGAGGATATTTTGCAAACCTTGCAAAATTCAGCTAATGGCATCTTCTTAACAACGTCATATAAATGAAACTCTACTGAAGGAGGTGATTCCTTAGGAAAATCGTAGAAGTTTTGCACAAAAGTATTAGTGAGTAAGAGATACTGATGACGTTGGTCGTGGACGAAGTCGGTGAGGCCAGCATTCTCAACCAATGAATAAAAATCCTCATAAATTCCGGCTTGTCTAAAGAAGTCATCGAAAGGCCATTCACACGGTCGGACCTCCACGGTACGAGGCAAATTATATTTGGGCCTCTGTGCTTCTTCATTTTGCTTTTCCTTCGAACTTCGGCTCGATGAGCTCCTCAAAAGTCTCTTCATCATTTTCTATTCAGAAATTTTTAGTAACTTAAAACAAAAGTGAACCAACTTCAATAAAATTGATAGCAACTACTCCTAAAAGTGCCTAGAGGATATATCATGCATTAGAACTACTTGGAACCATATAAATTTGACATGCAAGCTCAAGAACATGGTCACCTATGCAGCACAAATTTGCAAAGAATAACGCACTAGAACAAAAACTAATTGGACCAATGGAGGAGTCACATACCAAGGAACAATCTCCCCAAGCAGTTTGGTGAGAGGTGCTTTGAGCAAGGAGATCGAAAATCATAGCAACGTGAGCTGGAACTCGTGTTTGAGCCAGATATTCGTGTTTGTGGGAGGAAGAAGAAGAGGATGGGTGCAGGAACAAGTGGAGGAGGGCCACCATGGGCCCACGAGGCAGGGGGCGCGCCCTGAGGGGTAGGGCGCGCCCTCCACCCTCGTGGCCAGGTGGCAGCTCCCCCCGCGGTGTTTTCAGTTCCATAAATCCTTAAATATTCCCGAAAAAATCATATTAAATTGGCATGGCATTTGGAGGACTTTTAGTTTCGGGGTATTTTTATATTGCACAGATAAATCAGAAAACAGACAGAAAAATACTATTTTTACTTTATCTCAACTAAATAACAGAAAGTATAAAGAGGGTATAGAAGGTTGTGCCTTCTAGTTTCATCCGTCTCATGATCATCAAAAGGAATCCACTAACAAGGTTGATCAAGTCTTGTTAACAAACTCATTGCGAATAACATGGAACCGCAGAAATTTCGAATAACACTATGTTACCTCAATGGGGATATGCACATCCCCTATAATAAGAATATCATATTTCTTCTTGACAGTAGGAAGAGGAAATTCAAAACCTCCAAATATAATGGATGGAATTTTTCCAATAGAATTGATACTATGAACTTGAGGTTGTTTCCTCGGAAAGTGTACCGTATGCTCATTACCATTAACATGAAAGGTGACATTGCCCTTGTTGCAATCAATTATTCAGAAAAGTTCTTCCAAGAATAATAGTCATACTATCGTCCTCGGGAATATCAAGAATAACAAAGTCCATTAAAATAGTAACGGTCGCAACCACAACAGGAACATCCTCACAAATACTGACATGTATAGCAGTTGATTTATTAGCCATTTGCAAAGATATTTCAGTAGGTGTCAACTTATTCAAGTCAATTCTACGATATAAAGAGAGGGGCATAACACTAACACCGGCTCCAAGATCACATAAAGCAGTTTTAACATAATTTCTTTTAATGGAGCATGGTATAGTGGGTACTCCTGGATCTCAAAGTTTCTTTGGTATTCCACCCTTAAAAGTATAATTAGCAAGCATGGTGGAAATTCAGCTTCCAGTATCTTTCTCTTATTGGTAATGATATCCTTCATATACTTAGCATAAGGATTTGTTTTGAGCACATCAGTTAATCGCATATGCAAAAAGATAGGTCTAATCATTTCAGCAAAGCGCTCAAAATCCACATCATCCTTTTTCTTGGATGGTTTGGGAGGAATAGGCATGGGTTTCTGAACCCATGGTTCCCTTTCTTTACCATGTTTCCTACGAACAAAGTCTCTCTTATCATAACGTTGATTCTTCGATTGTGGGTTATCAAGATCAACAACAGGTTCAACTTCTACATAATTATCATTACTAGGTTGAGCATCATCATGAACAACATCATTAACATTTTCGCTAGGTTCATGTTCGTTACTAGATTGTGTTTCAGCATCAGACATAGATATATCATTTGGATTCTCAGGTGGTTCAGCAATAGGTTCACTAGAAGTTTGCAAAGTCCTATCATTTTTCTTTTCTTCCTTTTAGAAGAACTAGGCACATCAAGATTATTTCTCTGAGAATCTTGCTCAATTCTCTTAGGGTGGCCTTCAGGATACAAAGGTTCCTGAGCCATTCTACCAGTTCTAGTAGCCACTCTAACAACATAATCATTTTTCTTACTATTCATTTCATTGAGCAAATCATTTTGAGCCTTAAGTACTTGTTCTACTTGAGTGGTAACCATAGAAGCATGTTTGCTAATGAGTTTAAGTTCACATCTAACATTAGCCATATAATCACCCAAGTGTTTAATCATATAGGTATTTTGTTTTAATTGTCTACCAAAATAAGCATTAAAATTTTCCTGTTTGAGAATAAAATTATCAAACTCATCCAAGCATTGTCTAGCAGACTTATAGTGAGGAATATCACCTTCATCAAATCTATAGAGAGAATTTACCTTTACTACCTGTGTCGGGTTATCAAGACCATGTGTTTCTTCAATAGGTAATGGATTAAGATCATATGTTTCTTCAACAGGCGGTAAATTAAGACCATGTATTTCTTCAATAGGAGGTAAATTCTTAACATCTTCAGCTTTAATACCTTTTTCTTTCATAGATTTCTTTGCCTCTTGCATATCTTCGGGTTGAGAAATAGAACACCCCTCTTCTTCGGAGTTGGTTTAGGAATAGGCTCAGGAATTGGCTCAGGAGCTGGCTCAGGAAGTGTCCAATTATTTTCATTTGTCAACATATTATTCAATAGAATTTCAGCTTCACTTGGTGTTCTTTCCCTGAAAACAGAACCAACACAACTATCCATGTAATCTCTGGAAGCTTCGGTTAGTCCATTATAAAAGATATCAAGTATTTCATTTTTCTTAAGAGGATGATCAGGCAAAGCATTAAGTAACTTGAGAAGCTTCCCCCAAGCTTGTGGGAGACTCTCTTCTTCAATTTGCACAAAGTTGTATATTTCCTTTAAAGCAGCTTGTTTCTTATGAGCAGGGAAATATTTAGCAGAAGTAATAAATCATATCACAGGGACTACGCACACAACCAGGATCTAGAGAATTAAACCATATCTTAGAATCAACCTTTAATGAGAATGGAAATATTTTAAGGATATAAAAGTAGCGAGATCTCTCATCATTAGTGAACAGGGTGGCTATATCATTTAATTTAGTAAGATGTGCCACAACAGTTTCAGATTCATAGCCATGAAAAGGATCAGATTCAATACAAGTAATTATATCAGGATCAACACAGAATTCATAATCCTTATCGGGAACACAAATAGGTGAAGCAGCAAAAGCAGGGCCAGGTTTCATTCTATCTCTAAGAGATTCTTTACTCCATTTAACTAATAGCTTCTTAAGTTCGTTTCTATCTTTGCAGGCAAAAATAGCTGCAGAAGCTTCCATATAAAAAACGTAACCCTCAGGAATAACAGGCATATCGTCATCATCAATTTCATCAACATTATCAGTTTCAATAATTTCTTTCTCTCTAGCCCTAGCAATTTGTTCATCAAGAAATTCACTGAGGGGCACAGTAGTATCAAGCATAGAAGTAGTTTCATCATAAGTATCATGCATAGCAGAAGTGGCATCATCAATAACATGCGACATATCAGAACGAATAGCAGAAGCAGGTTTAGGGGTCGCAAGCTTACTCATAATAGAAGGTGAATCAAGTGCAGAGCTAGATGGCAGTTCCTTACCTCCCCTCGTAGTTGAGGGATAAATTTTTGTTTAGCGTCTTTCAAATTCTTCATAGTGTCCAGTAGATATAAATCCCAAGTGACTCAAAGAATACAGCTATGCTCCCCGGCAACGGCGCCAGAAATTAGTCTTGATAACCCACAAGTGTAGGGGATCGCAACAACTTTCGAGGGTAGAGTATTCAACCCAAATTTATTGGTTCGACACAAGGGGAGCCAAAGAATATTCTCAAGTATTAGCAACTGAGTTGTCAATTCAGCCACACCTGGATAACTTAATATCTGCAGCAAACTATTTAGTAAAAAAGTAGTATGATAATAGTGGTAACGGTAACAAAAGAGTAATGAAAGCAAACGTAATATTTTTGGCGTTTTGTGATGATTGTAACAGTAACAACGGGAAAGTAAATAAGCGTAAACCAGTATATGGAGAACTCGTAGGCATTGGATCGGTGATGGATAATTATGCCTGATGCGGTTCATCATGTAACAGTCATAACATAGGGTGACACAGAACTAGCTCCAATTCATCAATGTAATGTAGGCATGTATTCCGAATATAGTCATATGTGCTTATGGAAAAGAACTTGCATGACATCTTTTGTCCTACCCTCCCGTGGAAGCGGGGTCCTAATGGAAACTAAGGGTTATTAAGGCCTCCTTTTAATAGAGAACCGGAACAAAGCATTAGCACATAGTGAATACATGAACTCCTCAAGCTATGGTCATCACCGGGAGTGGTCCCGGTTATTGTCACCAGGGTTGCGGATCATAGCACATAGTAGGTGACTATAGACTTGCAAGATAGGATCAAGAACTCACATATATTCATGAAAACATAATAGGTTCAGATCTGAAATCATGACACTCGGGCCATAGTGACAAGCATTAAGCATAGCAAAGTCATAGCAACATCAATATCATAACATAGTGGATACTAGGGATCAAACCCTAACAAAACTAACTCGATTACATGATAGATCTCATCCAACCCATCACCGTCCAGCAAGCCTACGATGGAATTACTCACGCAAGCGGTGAGCATCATGAAATTGGTGATGGAGGATGGTTGATGATGACGACGGCGACGAATCCCCCTCTCCAGAGCCCCGAACGGACTCCAGATCAGCCCTCCCGAGAGGTTTTAGGGCTTGGCGGTGGCTCCATATCATAAAACGCGATGATTTCTTCTCTCTATTTTTTTTCTTTCCGAAAGCAAATATATAGAGTTGGAGTTGGCATCGGAGGAGCTCCAGGGGGCCCACGAGGTAGGGGGCGCTCCCTGGGGGGGCACCCTCGTGGACAGGGTGTGGGCCCCCTGGTCTTCATCTTTGGCAAGGATTATTTATTATTTTTGACTAGATGTTTCGTGGAGTTTCAGGTCATTCCGAGAACTTCTGTTTTCTGCACATAAAACAACATCATGGCAATTCTCTTTGAAAACAGCGCCATCCGGGTTAGTTCCATTCAAATCATACAAGTTAGAGTCCAAAACAAGGGCAAAAGTGTTTGGAAAAGTAGATACGATGGAGACATATCGCCCCCTCTAGTCAACCATATCGATCCTTTCACCTAGGAAGGGGATGACGCATAGCCGGGGAAGACGCGACAGTGGGTGCCCACGCGGAGAGGAGTACGAGGGTTGACTAATTCGGCTGCGGTGTGAGGTTGCCGTCACCGCATGATAATAGGGGTTGTGGGTGAGTAGAGGGATGGCCTGGCCAGAGGTTGGAGTAGGGTGGGGCGGTCAGGCCTGCGCGGCAGCAGAGCCAGCCACGAGAGGCAGGAGCAGGCGGCACGACCGCGCTGGTTTGGGCGGATGGAGCAAGAAGACCAGAGGTTGAAGAAGCACTACGGCCGTTGGATGGACATTGTACGGTCACTGGAGCTAGAATCGTTCATATTGACTAAGTTGACAAAGCACTCCATCCGCGTCAGTAGGCCCACAAGTCAGCCTCCAACTATGGTGGGTCCCAGATAGCAGGGGGAGTATTCATTTTTTTGTGCATAATAAGGAGGCACTTCCTTCTGTGCGAAGATATAGCTGGTGCGTCCGAGCTGTCCGCAGGAGGAACTTTTTTCCGCGATATACAGAGGCCCTTCCGATGGGTCCCTGCTGTCAGGTGGAGGATTCATTATTTTGCACGTAATAAGGAGGCACTTCCTTGCGTGCGGCCGTGGACCCAGCTGTCAGCCCCTCCACGTACAGTCCTCTTTCGATGGATGTCGTTCATTGACCACATTGACCATGCCGGGCCGAGAGCACTAGGGCGGTGGACGACAGGGAGGCCTAGGAAGGGAACGACCCGGAGCCTAGGAAGACTCGGCAGTGGTTGCCCCCGCGGTGGGGAGTATGAGGGTTTACTGGTTCGACTGTCATTGCCGGAAAATAACAGGAGGTGTGGGTGAGTAGAGGAATGGCTTGGCCAGCGATGGAGTAGGGTGGGGAGGTGCGGCCTGTGTGGCAGCACATCCGGTCACGAGAGGCGGGAGTAGGCAGTCCCACCGGTGCTGGTTTGGGCGGCTGGAGCAAGAAGATCGGATTTTGAAGAAGCAGCACTGTCGGATTTCGGGTTCCGGCAAAACTCTTATGGTTCAAACACTGGGGTGCGCACGAAGATCTCTCCTCCCCCTAGCTCACGCCCTCACCACGTTTCAAAACTCAGCACGTCGAACTCACAAAACAAGAGACACACGATTTATACTGGTTCGGGCCACGATGTGGTGTAATACCCTACTCCAGTGTGGTGTGGTGGATTGCCTCTCGGGCTGAGGATAAACAATTACAAGGGAAGAACAACCTCCCGAGGAGAGGTGCTCTTGTGCTTGGTGAGCTTGTGGGTGTGAGGATGGAATGGATCCAATCCAAGATGAGTTTCCTCTTATGGTGGTGGCTAGTCCTATTTATAGAGGCCCTGGTCCTCTTCCCAAATGCTGGTGGGAAGGGATGCCACAATGGCGAAATTTGAAGGGAGACAACTAGTAAAACTTATCCTGACTAAAGGTGGTCTTCGCCTGCCAAAGGCTCTGGTGGTGACGCCGTCTTGGGCTCCACGGTGACCTCCATCCTGCCGTCCTGCTGGTCTTGGTCTCGTTGCACTGATATGGAAACCTTTGCCTGATGCCTCGGGACTCCTCGCCTGCGCTTGCCTCTTTAGCACCAAAGAGGAAACGAGGACACTGCGCGTGCTGGCGCCCGCTTGGTTCCGTTTGTCATGGCTTACGTCACAGGAACCTCGCGAGGTGCCCCTTGCCTTGATCTCTCCGCCCCTCGCGAGCCAGCCTGGTGAGGCCGCCCCCGAGGAGGTCTTGTGTCGTCCGCCTCGCGAGGCTTGGCCCCTCGCGAGGGTGTTGAGTGTTTGCTGGTGAAGATGGGCCGTACAGGGCCGCTAGTGGAGCCACGCCATGGGCTACCGGCAGGCAAGTCTGGGGATGTTGCTCCACATGGTTAGTCATAAAATCCTACATAAAACTTGCAGATCACTGAATATGATATGTTTGATTCCTTGCAATAGTTTCGTGATATAAAGATGGTGATATTAGAGTCATGCTAGTGGGTAGTTGTGGATTAGTAGAAATACTTGTATTGAGGTTTGTGATTCCCGTAGCATGCATTATGGTGAACCGTTATGTGATGAAGTCGGAGCATGATTTATTTATTGATTGTCTTCCTTATGAGTGGCGGTCGGGGGACGGCGATGGTCTTTTCCTACCAATCTATCCCCTAGGAGCATGCGCGTAGTACTTTGTTTCGATGACTAATAGATTTTTGCAATAAGTATGTGAGTTCTTTATGACTAATGTTGAGTCCATGGATTATACACACTCTCACCCTTCCATCATTGCTAGCCTCTTGATCAGCGCATTGCCCTTTCTCACCTAGAGAGTTGGTGCAAACTTCCGGTGCATCCAAACCCGTGATACGATACGCTCTGTCACACATAAGCCTCATTATATCTTCCTCAAAACAGCCACCATACCTACCTATCATGGCATTTCCATAGCCATTCCGAGATATATTGCCATGCAACTTCCATCATCATCATATACATGACTTGAGCATTTATTGTCATATTGCTTTGCATGATTGTAAGATAGCTAGCATGATGTTTTCATGGCTTGTCCGTTTTTTGATGTCATTGCTATGCTAGATCATTGCACATCCTGGTACACCGCCGGAGGCATTCATATAGAGTCATATCTTTGTTCTAGATATCGAGTTGTAATATTGAGTTGTAAGTAAATAAAAGTGTGATGATCATCATTATTAGAGCATTGCCCCAGTGATGAAAGGATGATGGAGACTATGATTTCCCCACAAGTCGGGATGAGACTCCGGACTTTATGAAAAATAAAAGAGGCCAAAGAAGCCCAAATAAAAAAAAAGAGGCCAAAGAAGCCCAACAAAAAAATATATAAAAAAAATAAAAAAAATGAGAGAAAAAGAGTGAAGAGGCAATGTTACTATCCTTTTACCACACTTGTGCTTCAGAGTAGCACCATGTTCTTCATAGAGAGAGTATCCTATGCTTTCACTTTCATATACTAGTGGGAATTTTCATTATAGAACTTGGCTTGTATATTCCGATGATGGGCTTCCTCAAACGCCCGAAGGTCTTCATGAGAAAGCAAGTTGGATGCACACCCACTTAGTTTCCAATTTGAGCTTTCATACACTTATAGCTCTTAGTGCATCCGTTGCATGGCAATCCCTACTCACTCACATTGATATCTATTAATGGGCATCTCCATAGCCCGTTGATACGCCTAGTTAATGTGAGACTTTTTCCTTTTTTGTCTTCTCCACATAACCCCCACCATCATATTCTATTCCACCTATAGTGCTATGTCCATGGCTCATGCTCATGTATTGCCTGAAAGTTGAAAAGGTTTGAGAACGTCAAATGTATGAAACAATTGCTTGGCTTGTCATCGGGGTTGTGCATGATTTGAATATTTTGTGTGGTGAAGATGGAGCATAGCCAGACTATATGATTTTGTAGGGATAACTTTCTTTGGCCTTATTATATTGAAAAGACATGATTGCTTTATTAGTAGGCTTGAAGTATTATTTATTTTATGTCAAATGATAGACTATTGCTTTGAATCACTCGTGTCTTAATATTCATGCCATGATTAGACATATGATCAAGATTATGCTAGGTAGCATTACACATCAAAAATTATCTTTTTATCATTTACCTACTCGAGGACGAGCAGGAATTAAGCTTGGGGATGCTGATACATCTCCGTCGTATCTATAATTTTTGATTGTTCCTTGCCAATATTATTCAACTTTCATATACTTTTGGCACCTTTTTATACTATTTTTGGGACTAACATATTGATCCAAAGGCCCAGTGCCGTTCTGTTTGTTGCATGTTTTATGTTTTGCAGAATATCCATATCAAACGGAATCCAAACGGTATAAAAGCAGACGGAGCTTATTTTTGGAATATTTGGAAAATTCGGAAGAAAAATCCACGCGAGATGGTGCCGAGGTGGCCACGAGGCAGGCGCCCCCCTGGGCGCCTGCCCTGACCTCGTGGCCACCCGTAAGGCGGTTGATGCCCTTCTTCGGCCGCAAGAAAGCTAATTTTTGGCAAAAAATCGTGGCGAAGGTTTAAGTCCAATCGGAGTTACGGATCTCCATATATATACGAAACGGTGAAAGGGCAGCAGAAGAGAATGCGGAAACGGAGAGAGACAGAGAGACATATCCAATCTCGGAGGGTCTTTCGCCCCTCCCACGCCATGGAGGCCAAGGACCAGAGGGGAAACCCTTCTCCCATCTAGGGAGGAGGTCAAGGAAGAAGAAGACGAAGGGGCCCCCTCGCCCCTTCTCTTCCGGTGGCGCCGGAACGCTGCTGTGGCCACCATCATCATCACCACAATCTTCACCAACAACTTCACCGCCATCATCACCAACTATTCCCCCCTCTATGCAGCGGTGTAAACTCTCTCTTACCCGCTGTAATCTCTACTTAAACATGGTGCTCAACGCTATATATTATTTCCCAATGATGTATGGCTATCCTATGATGTTTGAGTAGATCTGTTTTGTCCTATGGGTTATTTGATGATCAAGATTGGTTTGAGTTGCATGTTTTATTATTGGTGTTGTCCTATGGTGCTCTCCGTGTCACGCAAGCATGGGGGATCCCCGCTGTAGGGTGTTGCAATACGTTCATGATTCGCTTATAGTGGGTTGCGTGAGTGAGTGAAACACAAACCCGAGTAAGGGGGTTGTTGCGTATGGGATAAAGAGGACTTGATGCTTTAATGCTATGGTTGGGTTTTACCTTAATGATCTTTAGTAGTTGCGGATGCTTGCTAGAGTTCCAATCATAAGTGCATATGATCCAAGTAGAGAAAGTATGTTAGCTTATGCCTCTCCCTCAAATAAAATTGCAATAATGATTACTAGTCTAGTTATCGATTGCCTAGGGACAAATAACTTTCTCGTGACAAAAAGCTCTTTACTAAAACTAATTTAGTTGTGTCTTATCTAAGCAGCCCCTACCTTTTATTTACGCTCTCTTTATATTCTTGCAAACCTATCCAAAACACCTACAAAGTACTTCTAGTTTCATACTTGTTCTAGGTAAAGCGAACGTTAAGCATGCATAGAGTTCTATCGGTGGTCGATAGAACTTGAGGGAATATTTGTTCTACCTTTAGCTCCTCGTTGTGTTCGACACTCTTACTTATCGAAAGAGGCTACAATTGATCCCCTATACTTGTGGGTTATCAGTGGGCCCTCGCAATGTCCCATGTGTGAAGGCCAGAAGCGCTCCTGAGATGCGGCCCAGTTGAGCCCTGGGATGTCGATGCAGACGCGCAGCCCGCCATCCTCGCCTGGATGGGGAGCTTCGCCAGGTGGGTGGCGATCGCCGCGCATGGCCCTTGCATCCTATAGCTCCTGAGTGGTCTTGGCGATGAACTCCTGAGCGCCGGGCGCTCCTCGCCTGATGCCCTCCTAAGGGAAATGTGTCGCAAAGCATGCCTCCACATGGTGCTCGAGGGCCTCCCTCATGATGCTGGCTAGGTCTGAGGCCCTCCAGAAGAGAGCCCCCGAGCCTTGCCCGAGGAGGGCGTCGGGCGCGCCTTCCTATGCAAGGGAGGAAGGCGCCCTAGGTGCGGGCGCCGATCCTGATGTGGCACCGCTAGAGGCGCTGCTCCCCCGAGGCCCTGTATGGAGTAGCTGCTTCTTCTTCTTGGGGATAGCCTCAGGAGGGTATATGGTGCCTTGGTTGTCGGGGTCTTCGATTGCTGCGGCTTGTAAGGCACGCTCGAGGGAGCACATCACATCTCTTTCTTTGCAGGGGATCCCGCCGCTTCCTGGCATCTTGAGGACGTTGTAGCCATGGTGGGTCACTGCCATGAACTTGGCCAGGGCTGGATACCCGAGGATGGCATTGTATGGCAGACGGATGTGAGCGACGTCAAAGTCAATGAGCTCAGTGTGGTAGTTGTCACGCTGTCCGAAGGTGACAGGGAGGCGGACCTGCCCTATCGGGCTGGTGGAGCCATCGGTCACTCCTGAGAAGGGCTTGGTAGGATGAAGCTAATCATATGGCACTTGGAGGCTGTTGAATGTCTCGACGGACAGGACGTTAAGCCTTGCGCCGCCGTCAATGAGGGTCTTGGTGACTTGTCCGTTGCTGATGACGGGTGAGCAGAGCATCGGGAGAGCGCCAGCAGTGGCCGCGCACTTGAGCTGGTCCACCGAGCTGAACGTGATGGCGCACTTGGACCACCTGAGCGGGTGCGTGGCCTCAAGCCTGGGCAGAGCTGCGTTCACCTCGCGAGCAAACTGCTTGAAGATACGCTGAGATGCTGGGGCCTGAGCTCTGCCCAAGATGCAGGCGATAGCACGCGGTTCCTAGAAGCCCCCAGCCCCCTCATCCTGTTGGTGGTCGTCGTTCCTTCTTGGCGGCGGTGGCAGTGGAGGAAGACCGACGTTGCCCTGAGGGCGGTTCTCGCGAGGCTGATCCCTCCATGCGCCCTCACGAGGCTGGTCCTGCCAGCGGTCCTCGCGAGGCCGGTCGCGCCACTCCTGGCGGGGGCCGCGATCATCCCAGCGTCCTCCGCCTTGTCCTCCTCCTCGGCCGTAGCCCCGGTCGTTGCCCTCAAGGCGTCGACCGAAGCGTCCATCTCAAATGGCCCTGAGCTCTTGACAGTCGTTGGTGTTGTGGCTGTGTACGTTGTGGAAGGCGCAGAACGGTCGGCTGCCTTTGGACGACTCGGGATGGTCCCGGCCGTGCTTCGTATCTGGCTCTGCTACGAGCACGGCCACTCCCTTGCGCTTCACTTCCTTGGCCTTGGCTTTCTTCTCCTCCGGGTCGGTATCTCGGAGCTCGAGGATGGAAAGGCGCCCTTCCTCACCTCTTGCGCACTTGGCGCCAGGTTGAACAGCTCCAGAGCCATGCATAACTCCTCGTGGATGGCGAGCTCCTCCTTCATCTTGACGTTGCGGACGCCATCAGAAAACGCTGAAATGATGGCCTCGTCCGTCACCTTGGGGATCTTGAGACGAACACTGTTGAAGCGCTGGATGTACTTCTGCAAGGTCTCTCCTGGCTGCTGCTTGATGCGGCGGAGGTCACCCGCGGCCGAAGGGCGGTCGCAAGTGCCCTGGAAGTTGGCGACGAAGCGGTCGCGCATCTCATCCCAGGAGGAGATCGAGCCCGGGGACAGGTTCAGGAGCCACGAGCGAGCACCATCCTTGAGAGCCATGGGGAACCAGTTCGCCATGACTTTCTCGTCGTCGTTGGCCGCCTTGATGCTCAGCTCATAGAGCTGCAAGAACTCCGCAGGGTCGGGGGTGCCGTCATAGCGAGGAGGCAGATCCGGCTTGAACTTGCCCTGATGCCAGTAGCTCAGGAGTGAAGGCGCGGCAGCCTGCTGTGGCCATCGGGGCCCTTTTGCAATGGTGGGGCCTGCCCTTGGTGTCCGCGCACCACCTCCGTAGGAGGCACACGGTCTTGTCATGGTGGTGCCGAGAGTGCAGGAGCGTTTTCCTGCGGCCGGGGAACTTCTTGGCAGCTTCCTTCTTCTCGCGCGGGCGCCCGACGCGGCGGGTCACGTCGGGTGGCCGCGCTCCTTGGCGCCATACCACCGTCTTGGTGCGGAGGTGGTGGAGGTGCTCCGTGAGCTACGTCGCCCGCAGCTGGCGGAGGGCGAGGCAGCGAGAGGGATGCTGCGGGGGAGCCCCCAGCGGTGCTGACGAGCTCGGCGATGCAGTCCAACCAGTCCTCATAGAGGTCGTTGACCGGGCGGTAGCGCAGGAGCTCACGTGCCATGAGAAGCGCGGCCTGCGCGTCCGTGGGAGCGCGACGAGCATGAGACGATGAGCCGGCTGGGGTCAGCGTTGGAGTGGTGGTGCGGCCATCCCACCGCACCGAGGGGTGTAGAGAGGACGCTTCTTTGCTTTCGTTTCCCGCCCGGACGGTGGCGGCGTTGGCTGGTGACGAGAAGAAAGCAGGGAGGCCCGTCGGCCAGGCTGTCTGGCGACGACACGGTCGGCGAGGGTGGCCCGACACTCGGCGCGGGCTCGACGCGTGTCTGACATGGTTGCGGTGGAGCGGTGGGACGCGAATCGGCGGGAGGAAGGCTTCAGCGCACCCCTACCTGGTGCGCCAAATGTCAGATTTCGGGTTCCGGCAAAAACCCCTTATTGTTCGAACACTGGGGTGCGCACGAAGATCTCTCCTCCCCCTAGATCACGCCCTCACCGCGATCTCAGCGCATCGAAGAACAAGAGACACAAGATTTATACTGGTTCAGGCCACCGATGTGGTGTAATACCCTACTCCAGTGTGGTGTGGTGGATTGCCTCTCGGGCTGAGGATGAAAAATTACAAGGGAAGAACAGCCTCCTGAGGAGAGGTGCTCTTGTGCTTGGTGAGCTTTTGGGTGTGATGATGGAATGGAAGCAGTCCAAGATGAGTTGCCTCTTATGGTGGTGGCTAGTCCTATTTATAGAGGCCCTCATCCTCTTCCCAAATGCTAGCGGGAAGGGATGCCACAACAGCCAAATTTGAAGGGAGACAACTAGTACATGTTATCCTGACTAAAGGTGGTCTTTCCCTGCCAAAGGCTCTGGTGGTGACGCCATCTTGGGCTCCACGGTGCCCTCCGTCCTGCTGGTCTTGGTCTTGTTGCACTGAATGGAAACCTTTGCCTGATGCCTCGGGACTCCTCGCCTGCGCTTGCCTATTTAGCACCAAAGAGGAAACGAGGACACTGCGCGCGCTGGCGCCCGCCTGGCCCCGGTCGTCATGGCTTACATCACAGGAACCTCACGATATGCCCCTTGCCTTGATCTCTCCGCCCCTCGCAAGCCAGCCTGGTGAGGCCGCCCCTGAGGAGGTCTTGCATCGTCCGCCTCGCGAGGCTTGGCCCCTCACGAGGGTCTTGAGTGTTTGCTGGTGAAGATGGGTCGTACAGGGCCGCTGGTGGAGCCACGCCGTGGGCCGCAGGCAGGCAAGTCTGGGGACCCCCGTTCCCAGGACGCTGACAAGCACGACCATTGGATTAACATCCAACGATCATTGTTGCTAGATGCTACCATTGCACGACCGTTGGAAATAAATGTGAATTATTTCATGCCATGTGTCTATCTTATAATGTCTATACATTCAATTATTTTTCTTGTTTATCAACCATTTGAATTGGATGGGGTGATGGCAGTATCAGTGGGAGTAAAAACACGGTCTTCAAAAAAGATCGTGCTACCTGTCGATGCAGATAGAACCACGGATGTACATGCCCAAGAACAAGCCCCAACACACATAACCCAGACTCACGCAGATTGTACCCCTACCTAATTGGATAGAGAACCAACTACACCCCTTCTAACCCCAACCCCAGTAGATTGTAACCCAGTTCTAGTTGACACAGCACCGTCTCCACCACAGAGCACCCAAACACGAGTAGTTAGTAAGGCAACTGCAGTGCCCAAAGCACGAGGACCACCACTCTAAACCCCAAGTCGATGCTTAAAGCAGAAGAAGAATTGTTCTTAGGTCAGGTTCCGTAGCTATGGTTCATACTCCTTTGCTCTTGCATCATTGTATTTACTCATACCAACTAATTTCAAATTTGAAGGATGCAATTGAAACTCCAATGGCGCAACAGGTATGTTTTAAACCTGTTTCTTTAACGTGTTTGTTGTTGTAACATGCTCTATGTTGATTTCAGTTTCAATTGAATAAACAGTTATGTTCTCATGCCATGCACATTACAAGCGTTGTTATTGCTGTGTAGTTTCCGACACTTATATTGTGTCTATGCTGGTTTATCTTAAACAAATATGATTTGAACTGTCTCTATCTTGATTTGGCAACATAAACTAGAATGATATAGACATCGATCCAGTTCAAAGACATCGATCAGATGTTCTACGACAGGAAATCGAAGGACTGGGGAAGTCCCTGCAGAATTCAGATGCATACTTTCTGGTGCAACAGCAAGCGCTGGAGGATTTAAGCTCCGAACAAGAGAAAGTTAATAAGCTTGCTAAGCATCTTGCCAGCATTATGGGTACCCAATATATTGTTTCTTGAGCTCTTCTGAAGTGGTTTCAGTCATGGACTTGTTTTGCTGCGGCGTTTATTTGCACTGGTCGCCAACTTTAACAACCAGTGTATGTGATATGCTGCTTTGTTCCCCATATTTGCACTAGTGGCAAACTTTCATGCCCAGTGGATGTAATATGTGTAATAGCCGTGATAGCCTAGTGTAAGTTGTATGCTTATTTATTTCCTTCTTGTCTTGTTTATTTGTTTGCTTGTAGTCAGTGCAATTCTTTTTTCGTGGTTTGCTAGTGGCCGCATGTAAGTGCATCTAGTGCCCCTTTGTGATTTTGGTCTATTGAAGACTTATAGGTTAAGGGACTGATGCGTTTGTGAGTGTACATAGGTCTATAAGTCTATGAGGAGTTTGATATTTACATAGAAAGTTGACCCCTAAAAATGAATATCTTTGAGTGAAGACTTTGGATTTCTGAAGACTTTGAAAGTGAAGAAATTGGTGTGACCTTGAAGACTTAGTATTCATTCAAGGAACATGAAGCGTGAAGACTTTTGTTTTCGTAGTTTCATTTTCTCTTTCTTGAGTCATAGGAAACACCGTCTTTGTTAAAGGGGTCGAGGAAATACTAAGGAAAAATTTCCAAGTGATGCTCAACTCAAAATCCTACACCTACCAATCCCTTGAGTGAAGCCATTGGAAATCTCATACAGATTCAGTCAATTTCTTGATGTGAGACGAAGCTCTTATGGTCTCGAGGAATTTGTCCTGGCCGAGGAGTTAGGAATTCGCCAAAGTCTTGGATTGCCTATAAGTGAGGAACATGATAGCCCTAAGGAATTTGATAGTCAAATTTCCGACCGTTGCTGTGCTACGCACCAGCTGTCCCATAATATCTACCCACCTAATGGTCATATCATTGAACGGAATTTATGTCTTATCATGTCGAGCTGCTCCCTAGGCTATAAATAGCCGCCCCTACAACCACTAGCTGGTTGCCTGCTCCGAGAGAAACTGACACTTGTCATTTGAGAGCATCCCATCCTCCGAGGACTTTGAGCGAAAATCATCAAGTGAGGAAACCCAAACCCAAACACCTACAAACCCAAAGTGATTGAGCATCATTGAAGAGATTGATCCTGCATGGATCCGACGCTTGTTACCTTTGAAGACTGTGTATCTTCCAGACGGTTAGGCGTCATGGTCTAGAGCGTCCAAGAGGAAATTGTGGATCGCCGGGTGACCGAGTTTGTGAAGGTTTGGAAGTCACCTGAAGACTTACCACGAGTGATTGGGTGAGGTTTGTGTGACCTTAGCTCAAGGAGAATACGGTGAGGACTGTGTGTCCGGGACTGTCTGTCCTCAGGTTTAAGTACCTAGCCACTCCAACCAGACGTACAACTGTCATAGCAGTTGGAACCGGTCTACCAAATCATTGTCTTCACCAAGCCTACTGGTTCTATTTCCTCAACTCTTCCATTTCCTCATTACTGTGATGTGTGCTTGTTCATATCTGTTTGAAGACTTTGACTGAAGACTTTCTCCATTTCCTCAGTTCAATTTCTTCAGTCTGTTTGTCTTCATCCTGTTTTATCCTGTGCTTATGCTTTCAGTACTCTGTATCTATTTTCATTTCATCATGATGTCCATGTTTGTAACACCCCAAAATTTTGACCTTGATTTATTAATTAAAATTTTGCCAGAAATTAAATTTTTATTTTTCTGGTTTTATCTTTTAATTTCAGATCACTCTGTCCCTCTGAATTTTTGAGTTTTTCCTTCTAGGTGAAAACCTTTCAAAAATATTGTTGGACTTGTATATCTTCCCAAGACCATTTCTTTTTTATCAGTGGAATTATCTCTACAATTATTTTTCCTGAGCTTTATTTATTTTAAAATGATTTTTCATAAGCTTTAGAGTTACATTTGCACTACAACCCTTTCAAATACTTCTTTAAAATTTCCACCAAAATTTGGGGATGTCATGTGATGTTCCCACATCACTTTTATGCAAAAATCTCTTTTAGTCATTTGGAGATTTTGAGCCCTACCCCAAGTTTTCAAATCTGGTCCAGTTTGTAATTTGCACTACAACCTATTTAATATATTTCTTTAAAATTTCCACCAAAATTTGGAGATGTCAGTAGATGCATATAATTCATTTCTATGCAAAAACCCTTTGAGGTTCTTTGGAAAATTTGAGCAAATCATCCTCATCTTCATTCTGGTTCAGTTTGGTGATTTGCCTTTAAACCATATTTTATCTTGCCCTATTGCCCTTGATTTCTCTCCTGCTTATAGACCAGCCTACCAAAACCTTAAGTCCAGGAGATTGGACCCATGGGAGTATTTTTGGCCCATGCAATAATACCCTTTATTTTCTGTCCAGATTTGGTTTTCTCAAAAACTTGCACTAGGGAGTTTTTGTTTTTGTCAAACCAACCTTACCACCCTCTTTATCATCTAAAGAGACTCTGATCTGGAGTTTCTGGCCACCCAAAGAAATGCCTAGATGCCCATGGCATTCTGTCGAGCACCTTGTGTGCATGGCCAGTTCTGGCATAGTTTTTAGTTTACATTGTGGACTTGATCCCCTAACCCAGCAGCCATGTCCACTTATCTCCTAGCTACCTCTAACCTAGCCCTGTCTATTTCCAGCCTCATCCTAGCCCTCTAACTTGCCTTGGCATTTTGCCGAGCACATAGCGTGCGTGCTCTGGGCGGCCAGGCAGCGTTTTTGCGATGTGTGCGCCCGAGCCGCCGCGTTCGCTCACCCCGCGCCCCGGCCTTTGCTGCGCCCGCGAGAATGCGCCCTGTCCTCATCCGCTCATCGAACCATCCAAGCCACCCTGAGCCCCTTGGCCACCGTCAGGTCGGCCATGGCAGCTAGCGGACGGCCGCAGCAGGTTCCTGCCATGGGCGGCGCCGCCAGAGACACAACCGTGAGCCAGCTCGCCCCAGAACAGCCCGAGCTCATCCATTCGCTCCTCCAAGCCGCCCCCTGCATCGCCACGTCGTCTACGGCCACAGAAGCAGCTCACTGTCAATCTTATCCCCGACCGCCGTGGAACCGACCTCGACCGCCTATAAAAGGAGCCCCCGAGCTCGTCCAGGCCCTCAGGCCATCTCCCTAGAGCTCCCATAGCCAGAAATCGACGGAGGGAGGCCGTCTTTCCCATCTCCGGTCAGTTCGGCCGCCGCCACACCCCGGTCCCGTTAAATCATGGCGAGGCCTTCCTAGTCCTTCCAGCGCCACCGTCCGACTCCCCTCGACCATACAGAACCGCCCAACCTCTCAGCTTTGACTGGGAGCCACCATAGGCCGAGACCCAATTGTTCCCGAAGATGTCGTCCGCCGCGGAGCTCGCCGCCGGCGACCCCCTTCGTCCCCGCGACCCTCTCGACCACCGGGAGGATCGTCCTAGTGCGGTGAACCTGTTCCCGCCGTTGGAGCCCCGCGAGGTGCCGCCGTTCGTCGACGGCGATCACCGGAACCCCGCCACCGCTCGGCCAGAGGAGAAGGAGGCGCGGGCGACAGGTCAAACCTGACCAGCGGGCCCAAGGGACCCACTGTCAGTGGCCCATGAGTCGACCCACGCTGGCTTAAGTGGAAACGTATTACATCGAATACGCCTTCTCTAGGGGAAAGCGTAAGCCCCCAAACCGTTTTCTTTTTTCTGATTTTTATTAAAAACAGAATTTTGACTGAACTTTGACTAGCTATAACTTTTAAAATACAAGCCCAATTGATTTGATTCTTTTTCTGTTGTTCCTCAAATTTTGTCTAGTTTATTTTCATATTTATTTGAAAATTTTCCAAAGAACTTTTTGTACTGTTTTGGAACTATGTGTTAATTCAAATTTTCGTAAAATAGGATTTTGAAGAACAAGGCAACTTTCAAAAAGTGCACCCCCACTTGCATACTCTTGAAGGCAAGCATTCTGAACCCCGGCATAATATTTGTTGTGTGTCATTTGAAGCAAATACGATACCACCATGACGCGAAGTATTCGATATTTTATGTGGTGTTACGATCATATTCATGAGTGCATAATGATGATTCCTTGCTGTTGGAATTTGATATGCTTCTGATAGTAATCACCCTCGTATGCCTTTCATGCCTATCGGGAGGTATCCGGGAAAGTCTCTATCTTGGGTAGACACGAACTTGTCTCTAATAATTCGTTGAAACGATTATGTCCGGTAAGGCATGGTGAGGTATGATGAGTGGTGATTCTGTTTGCTGGTGTGAAATATATTTGTTATACTAATCCTGTAGGGAATGCCTTAACCTCCTGAGTCGACCGTAGATCGAGTCTTGTTCCAGTAACCCCCATACTTGTTTCGTACTACCACTTGTCCCTGCCATAGGTAGGGTGCAGTTCAAGAAGTTGTCAACCCCTTCCTAGCACACACCGTGCATGTAGAGGCCATGGTGGAAGATACCTGGCTGCATCCGGTAGACATGCCACACAGTCCGGGGATGGGTGTTTCAGTTGGAGCCGAGGGGTAGCTCCTAGTTTCTTGTAGCGTTATAAATTTTGTGATCCCATGCTAGTCGAGGTTGTAGCCTCCCCGCTTAGAGTTTTGCTTAACGAGTGTCGTGGGTGATTCCAGACACCGGTAAGTTAGGTTGGTGTGTGCGGTCAGGTGTGTTTTCAAATAAAAGACCATAGACGGAATTAGTCCCGATGGACTAAAGGAATCCGTTACTCGTGGGCAAAGAGTACACCCTCTGCAGAGATTATATCTATTCGAATAGCCGTGTCCATGGTTAAGGACTACAGCTTGGGATGGGTCAAGTGTCGGTCTTCGGAGGAAAATTGCTAAACCAGAACATGGATCATGACTTGTGACTCATGATGATTATGATTACTATTATTATGGACTAACCATTTACATTATTTGAATTATTGAGTATCCACAGGACGGTTCTACCTCCTGGATATTCACCGTGATTATTCTCTTATAAGCACTTTATGTGGTGTCGCATGACGCCTTCGATCGTGGCATGCTTGTTATTTAAATTATTTATAAGCCCTTTATGTGGTGTCGCTCAGACGCCTTGATCGTGGCATGCTTGTTATTTAAATTATTTATAAGCCCTTTATGTGGTGTCGCATGACGCCTCGATCGTGGCATGCTTGTTGTTTCTTTTATGTATAAGCCCTTTATGTGGTGTCGCTCAGACGCCCGACTGAGGCATGCTTTATATTATTATCCTTTCGAGGCGTCGCTTCAGACACCCGATCGGTGCATTCTATTTCTACTCCCTTATTGCATATTCATGTTGTATATGAATAACCTGCTTGCGTGCATCATGGATTTTTATTTCGTGACTGACATTGTGATCATGAAATATTTCAGAGCATGATTACCATTCATTGTGTTATACCTGTGTTCATAATGTTTGCGAGTACATTCAAAGTACTCACTGGCTTGTCCCTGGCTATTGTCTTGGCCAGATTTCTTGCATGGAGAGGAGCATTGCGATGACAGCCCCGGAACCTACGCAATGATGATAGCAGCCTCGCGGAGATAGGAGTTATCCAGGTCAGCTGTTCCCGTGGGAAATGGGGTCCCATAGACGCTGATGAACCGCAAACCGCTTCCGCCATCAACCACTAGAAACCATTTGTTGTACTCATAGGCCATAATGGTCTTGTACTACACATTTTGTATTTTGCTTGGAGTTTCTGTATCAAGTTGGTGTCTCATCATTCTTGATAATCACAGGGCTGTTGAGCACAAGGGCCATGTTTTTTTGGGAAATTAATATCCTGGAAAAATCCGATCGCGACAACCTTGGTATCAGAGCCAGGATGACCATTGGCTAATCCTATCTTGGCCAGGTCAATAAACCTAGATTAACCAATCCACCAGGCCTTAACCTAACCCCGGCCAAGCTTCTTGTGTAGGATAGCCACACAGTGACCCCGACACCTTTTGGCAGTCGGTGCCCAACCTATCAGCCTAGCCTGTCGATCACGCGCTAGTGACCGACACCTAAATAGTCTCTTTCGCAAGCGTGCGAAGGAAGACTCCGTCCCCTTTTTCTATAAAAGGGCATGCTAGCCTCAACCCAGCACAGCACAACCTCTTCCCCAAACCAAGCTATAATGCCTGGCCCCATTATGCACAATGAGACCACAATAACCAACCTTAGAGGTTTTGTGACCGTGCTAGCAAACTTCACCCGCCGTGCCTTTGCATTAGAAGAGCCCCCAGAATATGTTGTGTACCAAGGGCCCATGAGCGGTGAGAGCCGTCAGTTCAGGCCCTTTGTGCACGTCTATGGTAGGGGTCTATCGCCAGAACGCCCCTACATGTTCACCGGAAGGACAACTTCCTTTGAGCCACAAGCCATCCAACTAGCTGCTCGAGAGACTATAGTTCAACTCCGGCACTTGTCGCCCAGAGTTAACTGTCGCCCGTTCTACTACTACCCCAGCTGTGACAGGTATAGTAGGCCACCCCAGGTTGCCAACGGAGATCACGAGATGGATCCTGCATTGTTGCATCTGGTGCGCTATGTAAGTGCACTAGAGGAACTGTTTGATCAAATCACCCTTGATCTGATCGCAGCCCGTGGAGAACTGGTTCGCCGAGCCCTCGCAAGAGGAGAAGATGAGCCCGACGCTGACTACCCAGTCGTGCTGTTCGGACAATCGATCGAGTCCTTAAGGTCTGCCCCAGCCATCGACCAAAATGCTTTGGTGTCCCCAGAAGTGCTTCGTCGCCTTTTGGGAACACGCGCCAACGGGACTGTGGCCAACAACCCCCGCGATGGTCATCATCGCTACCCCGACTCTGCAGCCCCTCAACTCCATCCAGCTAACCCCGACGGTGAAACCCGTGGAGAAGCCTCGACGTCCACAAGGCAAGCCCGCTTAGATATTAACGAGGTAGACTAAGTCACTCGAGTAGTACCGAGTCTTAGTATGTCCACGCCCTGTAATTGTGTGATCTTGTATCGCCATAATTAAATGTTGTCTGCTTGTGCGCCCCTATTTTAAATAGTAGCCATGCATAGGTACGTTGGTGTACGGTTGCATTTTTAATCCCGGGCGTAGCTACCAAAAACCATCCCCGACGACACCCACAGTAATACATCACTTTTGTGAGATATGTGTATCTGTGGCATTGACCCTGACCCCATAGAGCAGAACCGACAAACTAGTTTCCCCTCACCACGATAAATGACCCATCCCAGATGCTATATAAAAGACCACCTCGTGACCTTGCCAAGTATCCCTCACCTTGTGCACAACTCTCATAGCCATTCCTTGCCATGCCAAGCCCTAGTATTTATCTGAGAACTCCAGATACAACCCCAGGTAGTTTTGTTAAAATATTGTGGGGCTTTACCTGCAGTACCATGAGTTCTACCCATCCACCGCAGTACGAGTTACTCAAATCGAGGATCACCCCATCCACCTCGAAATATTGGGCAGTGGTGCACATCCCTCCTGTCGTGGAATTGTCACGGCGGATGTCCTTAGTGTCAGGACTTAGTCGCGAGGCCAACGCATCTATGTAGTAGCTTGAGAGGGGTTGATTGGGACGAGAGACGCGACACGCCAGACAAGGATTTAGACAGCTTCGGGCCCCAGGAAACATCATCCGGAATAGCCCTACATGCTGTTTGTGGCTAGGTCTCATTATGCTCATGAGGGAGTCGCCGCATAAGCCGGCTCTCCTCTTAGATGTGTCTAGCCCTAGAGATTATTTTCTTGTTGCTTGTCCCTCTTTGGGGAGCCCTTCCCCTCCTTATATAAGTTAGAGGGGCGGGTTACATGTGGAGTCCAAATAGGATTAAGACTAGCCCATCTTCTACTACAAGCCGGATATAAGTCCGGGTCTTGATTCCCTGTAAGGGAGATATTCCTCACGCCTTTCCTCTTTAAGTCGGCCCACCATCACATGAACCGGCCTACTGGGCCTTGGGCCTTACCGCCCATCTGACCCGCCCGCCGGGTCTCCAATGAATCATAAACCGCCCAGTCCAAGCGGGTCGCTAGTGAGTCGCCAAGCTCCAGCCAGGTCACACTTCCGTCCAGGTCATACTGCAGGGTATATCCCCGACATTAGCCCCCAGTTTAGCTTGGATTTATCCATGGTAAACTTATGCTGCAAAATAAACACAAGAACAAAATTGTCAGGCTGTGCTCCGGTTAATATTCTTGTAAGCCGACACTTGATCATCCTTAAGTCCTTATCATTTCCTCCTTCTAAAAAAAATCTGGGTCAATAGACCAGCTTCATACTCAAATTGCTGACGTTGGTGTCTCATAGAGAAATATTGTGAAGAATAATCCACTTAAGTCGGCTTCCAAAGTGCCGGCTTAAGAAATATTGGTCTTGAAATACTCATCTGATATTCAGCCGGTTTGAAAATATAGAACTTGCCGATCTATGATTTCCAAAATCACGGGTTATAAAAGCGATAATTCCTGGTCATGATTGTTTCCAATGCGGTTCATGATTGTTGCCAATGCGGTTCATGACTATTGATGACGCGTGTTATGATTGTTGCGGACACGGGTCATAATGATTGGTGATGCTTCAATCAATCTGGTTGCTCAAAACATAAAATTGGAAGATATTTCTCCCTTATATCCATATTACCTGTAGCCCCCAAGTCTTGAACAGAACAAAGTGATGATTTGAGACTTGTTTCCATATAATTACTGCCACTTTGAAGAAATGCATGTTCCTCTCAGTCACTAGTGAAAACTGAATACTCCATATATGTAGCCCCCAAGGGTCGGGTCATTATGCAATAATGAGCAGGGACTTTGTAGATAGAACCATGTAAACTTGAACAGCAATGTGTAGCCCCCAAGGGCCGGCTTAGTAAGATAATACTGAGCTGGGACTTTGTATATAATTGATAATAACATCATATAATATAATCTCCACCATGGGGCTTGACCCACGTCCACAAGGTTAAGAGCTTTGTACTCTACCAACTGAATAGTGAACCGTTCAATATAATGGATTAATGTTTGTGTACCTTGAATTTTTGACAGGAGCAACTGGTAGCCCCCAAGGGCCGGCTCATTACGATATGATGAGTCGAGTCTTCAATGAGGTGAACAAAAATGACTTTGCATTAGCCCCCAAGTGCCATGGTGCATGCTGGCAGTGACATGGGACTTGTATATTCGATGTAACCTCAATTTGAATAATGTAGCCCCCAAGTGCCGGGTCGTAAGCCTGCAGCGACTCGGGACTATTCCATCCATTGTAGAATAAATCATATCCATTAATAAAATATTAGCCATTGCGCCAAAGCGACTTTGAATACCTCATTTGTTGATAAGTAAATCCAGAGTTTAAATACCAGGCGGCTCTTGGCCGATGGCGATTTAATACACCTCCATTATGGCGAATTTTTATAACCCGGCGGCTTATAGCCTTTGAGAAAAATCTAGAACAGATAATCATTTTGAAGCATCAACTTTGGTAATGAGCTTAAACTTAATCATTTATATGTCATATTCTGCAAATCCTGCAAAGAGTTTAAACAACATATGCCATGGCGACTTAACGTCAAAAGCCAGGGCGGGTAACCACCCAAATGTAGTCTTATCCTGCACACAAGTAGATCACAAGATCCCTATGATCCTTTGAATGATACCGCCGGCTTATGTGACCCAGACAGTGAAGTTGATAACTCAACTCTGTAAGAGCCGACACATATGATATTTGTGACAACTCAAATACTTGCATTGTATAAAAACAGAGAAAATTTTTGAGGCTTCTGATTCGAATACGCTCAGTAAACCATACCAAAGGGGTTAAGCTAAGATTCGAATACGATCATATAGCCCCCAGTGGCGTTGGCGTTGCCGATCAAAGTGGGTATCAACAGCTATGTTCTCTTTGGTTCGAATACGACCTATGTTTGAACAGGAAGCCCCCAAATGACCTTTAAAAGTTGTTTAACGACGCTGATTCGAATACGATCCACGTCGATTCCCAAAGGGGTTGAGCTATGATTCAGATACGATCAAGAAGCCCCCAAGTAGGTTCAGCAGTTTGCTAATCAAAAGGGTACCGACAGCTATGTTCTCTTTGGTTCGAATACGACCTATGTTTGAACAGGAAGCCCCCAAGTGACCATTAAAAGTTTTGGCATTGCGCCGATCAAGAGGGTGCTGATAGCTATGCCCATGAGCAGGAAGCCCCCAAGTGACCATAATAAGATAAGCCGTAAGGCAGTATACCCATGTTTTGAACCGTGCATCATGGCAGCAAGTTCTCTTTGGTAACCATTAATTTGTCTGAGATCTCGAACTTGCGAGAGATTAATTCTTTTTGAACCGGAAATTCTTAAACCGGATATTGAGATCCTCAAAGCTTTGTAAGGGACAAATTTACCTTGATCCGTATGTTGAACCGGTTTTGAGAGCTTTAAAGCTTTTGCGGGAGAGAGATGTCTCTTGAGCTGTATTTTAAACCGGAATCTTCATTTTGAACTGGAAATTTATCTGACGGCTTTAAAATATTCGCCAATAAAGCAGTAGCCTCCAGGGCCGGGTTATCTTCCCTTCAATGACCCGGAGTTCTTGAATTCTTTGAAACCGGCTAATTTTGCCGAGCCATACCATTGTAGCCCCCGAGTCTCAAGATGACTCGAAGAGTTGGCTTGAGATTCTCCATATTTGACCATAGCAGAAGGTGTATATCATTGGTGTTGATAACGTGATGTGAATCCACAGAAGGTTGAGGTGACTGCGGCGGGTTATAAATGATCCCGTATGAACCGTGTCAGCAACTCGGCCAATGGTTCCTTCCAACTGGTTGTTTGAAGTTAACCAAACCGCATTGGCGGCGACTTGTCTTGCCTGCCCATTGAGCCATCCAAAGGTCTGAAGACGGCTGATAATACATGATAATTTGTCTCCAATTTGTTGGAAGGAAACCGGGCTTCCCAAGTAGTGACTTGCTCATACTCAATAAACAACTCATGCAGACAGGTGCGGCCCGATGTGTTGATGTAGACCAGGCCACGAGAGACGGACAGTAAAGACAACCACAACATCTGAGGCGACACAGACAGATGAACCGGCCGTAGCGTTGTAAGCCGGTGCGGACGGGCAAGTTGTCCTCCTTGTTGTAAGCCGGCGTGGTCGCGAGAGACGGCCACGGTGTTGTAAGCCGGTGCGGGAGTCCGTTGAGTAACGATGACCACCTGTGCCAAAAGATGTTGGCGTGCCTCCATCTCCGCGGTATAATATCACTTTTTGTCATAAATAATTGCTCTGCATAAACAATATTGCAGACCAAGGCAAAGATAAACTTGTTTTTTGACAAAAATAACATGTGCTAATAAAACAAAGTTGGATGGATATCACCTGATTTGTCTGGACGACGGATGATCCGTTTATCGCGACAAAGGTGGCTCAGGTAGACCGGCGGCTTAATATAACCCCGGCGGCTCAAAGCGGCAAGGGCGGCTCAACGTGGCTCCGGCGGGTTGATGTAGATTAAACTTGCTAAGATTGCTGTGAAACAACAAAAGGCTTTTGAAAAGGTTCAAAACATGCTAGACAAAAGTGATGATATGCTGGGTGAATAAGTGGATCGCACTAAAACATTGACTGAAAATGTTCAGAGAATTCAGTCCAAGTTTGACAACCTTCAAAGTCATCATAACACTCTCTTATCTGAGCATGAGAAGCTTTCTTATGAATTTCTTCAAAGAAAGCAAGATCTTGAAAAGCTAAGGGTCAGTTATGAAGATCTTCAGAAGGAGCGTGATGCATTACTTGCTCAACAAATCAGCGCTACTCAGGAAGAATTTGTTCCGCCATGTTTGAAGTGCATTGAACGTGAATCTGCTAATTCTTCACCTGAATCTTCGAATGCTTCCAATGTTACAAATTCTTCACCTGTCTCTGCTATAACTAATTCCTCTTCTGAGGACATTGCTAGTATCACTGATGATGCAGGGCTGAAGGAATTGTACATGACAGGCATGTACAAAAGCCTCAAGGGGCATCAGGCTCTTTGTGATGTGCTTAAAAAGCAGATCCTCAACAGGAACCCTAGGAAAGAGGGTATTGCCTTTGAGAGGAAACACAATGCTGATGGGACATACTGGAAGCGTGAGCAGTATCCCAAAACCTCATGGGTTGCTACAAAGGGACCTCCAGTAGATCCATCTACTCTATCTGGCTTTACATGTGAATCTCCTCATTCTTCTGATGAGTCATTTGACTCCAACTATAAACTGTTCAAAAATCAGAATGGTGAAGTATTTGCTAGATATGTTGGTACTAACTGCAGGAACGGTTCCCCTATGAAGAAAATCTGGGTTCCCAAAAGGTTCCTTGAAAATCTTCAGGTGAATGTCATCATGACACTGTCAGTGGGAGACGACACCTATGGGATCATTGGAATCCCTCCTACGGTTGCGGGGCGCGGGGATCGTGAGAAGAGCGGGACTAGTAGACAATGCAAAGGGAATTACCCAGGATCGGGCCGCAAAGATGCGTAAAACCCTATGATCCTGCTTTGGTGGATGTATTTAGTGTTCTTGAGCTCTCGAACTAGCTCTAGGTGCTAAGAGGTTCGAAAGAGCCGAATCCTTTCTCTGTGTGCCATGGGCCTCCTTTTATAGGCGAAAGGGGCTGCCATAGTGGCACACAGGAGGTGGAAAGTGCTACAGCGTCGTGAGTTTATCGCTAGCATTACAGGACAAGACACATTTAATGCGAGGCTTAGGTGTCCCTTCGCTTTATTGGGGATGGGGGTGAGGCCCGTCCCGTCTGTCGCAGCTTCTCCTCGCTTCGACACGCGCCCTGGCCAGCAATGCATGCGGTGCCATGTAGGCAGGCAGGCAGCTGAGGTGGCGCGGTGATGGAGCCTCCACGAAGGATTGCATGCTACCACGCAGGTGCCTGCCCAGCTGGTTGGGTCGGTAGCTGCATGCGAACGACGACGAAGACTTAGCTGGCGCGGGCCTGGCAGTGGCCCTGCCGGTGCACTTGGCGAGGGTATCGCCGGGTGGCCCGGCAAGGGTCTTGCCGGGTAGCCCGCCAAGGGTCTTGTCGTGGCGCGCTGGCCTCCCCGACAAGGATCTTGCCGGGGTCTTGTGGGTTTCTTCGGTGAGGATGGTTGCCCTCTTATCCTCACTTGATCTTGATCATTCTTTGTCTTCACAAAGATCTGCATGCCACCACGGAGGTGCCTCCTGAGCCCTGCCCCAACGCATTTGTCGAGCGTTGGTGGGCTCAAGGGCGGCTCACTTCGGCTGGCGTGGGCGAGCTGCCCCGGCAAGGGTCTTGCCGGGGCTGCTGAGGCTGCCCCGGCAAGGGTCCTTGCCAGGGGAACCTACTACGCCTATCTAATCCTTGTGGCCTTGGTCCTTGTTGTTGCTTCGTTTGTCCTCGTGGCTTCAGCTTCTCTCCAGCTTCCCCCTTTTTGCCCTATCATGCGTGGCCGTGGCGGGAGGCTCTGACTTCCCGTGCACAAGTAAAGGGGTCAAAAGTAGAGCCCCTACTTTTGTACACCGACAGGAGCCCCGGGCCTGGGCCACACATAAGCGCAGCACGTTGTTGGGCCAGGCCCGAGCGGTCTTGTGATCGGTCGAAGCGGATTTTTACCGTGGCCATTGTTCCGTCCGCTACGCTTCCCCACAACCCGCGTTGAACGCATGACGTGGGGGTCGTGCACGCGCGCATGACGGAAACATGCCGGCGTCACCTTGCGGTGGACAGTAAAGAGGCGGCTTGCCTGTCTCTTTGAGACCGCAGGGCCGCCTCCCATTTATCGCCTCGCCAGAACCGCTGCGTTCCACGCATCCCCTCGCCCGCCTTGCGCCATGTTCGCTGCATGCATAACGCAGAGCGAATGACAGCGCACGGACGTCAGGTAGTCAGCGTCTTGTCTGGTCAATTCCCAGCGCCTTCAATGGAGCGGGGAGGCGGTCGACGGCCCCGCTTTGTCACTCGTAGCTTCGCCTAAGCGCCTTTGCCCTTCTCGCTTTCTTGTTCCATTTCGAGGAGAGGGACAAGAAAGGGATTACGGGCACCTTATATCTTTTTTGTCTTGTAAGCCTTCGGGCCTTTGTTAGCTTTAGAACTTGTAATCCCCTTGTTCATGTTTTTCATTTCGTATGAACTGTACCTGTATGAGATGTTTTTTAATGGAAAAGGGATGTTTGCCGGGTTTTTCGTTCGCAGGTGAAACCCACGACAAGGAATAAATCCTTGTTACCTTTAAGATAACGTTTTCTCGCCTGGCAACAGGCCTTGCCGCCCCTCACTTCGCTCGACCTTTCTCACGCCCTTGGTGGAGGCAGGGATGAGGTGGGCTTAGGCTCCTCGTTTCATTTCCTTGCTGCCATGACTACGACCAAACTCGGTCCCAGGTTTTTATGAGTCCTAGGGTCCGGAATGAGGGGAGCACGGTAGCCTAAGAATAAAACGAGGTTTCACATACCTCAGTCCATAACGAAACGCATGATAAGGGATAGAGAACTTATCTAAATCTGCAGTCCCCGGCAACCTTGGCTTGCCACGGGTGGATCTTTGCTCTTGTAGCCCCCGGCAATACTGGCTTGCCGGGGCCCGGACGCCGGTCCGTCCCCTTTCTTCCAAAGCAGCTCGGCAAGGATATTCATGTGTCCTACGAACCAAAGAAGATAGAGAAGAACAGAGAGATGCGCACTCAACCTCTAAGCTAGGGGTTAGCCGCTGCTAAGCACTATCAACCCTAACCAAGGAAGAGACTCAACCTAGCATGCATGCTATAACTTAGGGCACCAGTGCTTCGTTTATTTGTGATTAGGGTCTGCGCCTGGCTTTGTACAAAGGGTTACATGCCTTGCCGGCAAGGCTTGTACAAAAGGGTGGCTTGCCGGGAGGCCCGGCAAGCCGCGCCTTATGGGTAAAACTTGCGAAGATGCTAGATGTTCCAGGAGTTGCTCACTGGGACGGCATCTTCGGTCTCCAGGAGGACTGCGCCAGGCCTGGTGACTCGTATTACCCGATAAGGGCCTTCCCACTTCGGCATCAACTTTTTGGAATTCTTGGCTGACTAAACGTGCCGAAGAACAAGGTCGCCTTCCTCAAAGCTCCGGGCATGAACCTTGCGGCTATGGTAGTGGCGCAAGGCTTCTTTGGTAGCGTCTTTGCTCTCACAATGACTCGAGACGATCTTCCTCAAGGAACGTCGCGTCATCTTGCCGCAATCGCTCTTGCTCAAGCTCATCATAAGCGAGCACTCGAGGTGACCCCTATATGAGTTACGTGGGAGAATCGCTTACGCCCGTAAACCAGGGCAAAGGGTGTCTGGCCGGTGGCTCGATTTGGCGTTGTTCTGATCGACCAAAGAACCACCGGCAACTCATCAATCCCGCGCCTTCCGCTCTTGCGCAGCCTGTCAAAAGTCTTCGTCCTTAAGCATTGCATGACTTCAGCGTTTGCTCTCTCCGCTTGGCCGTTGCTCCGTGGGTGTGCCACAGAAGCAAAACAAATCCTGCTGCCGAGATCCTCAATGTATTGCATGAAGGCATGGCTTGTGAACTGTGTGCCATTGTCGGTGATGATCCTGTTGGGCACCCCAAAACGGCACACTAGTCCCTTGAAGAACTTGATGGCTGACTGCGATATCACCTTCCTCACTGCTTCCACCTCTGGCCACTTTTTGAACTTGTCGACTGCGACGTACAAGTACTGAAAGCCTGGGACAACACGGGGGAAAGGGCCCAATATGTCGAGCCCCTAGATCGAGAAGGGCCAGGAGAGAGGGATAGTTTGAAGGGCTTGAGCTGGTTGATGGAGCTTCTTCGAATGGAACTGGCACACTTCACACTTGGTTACTAGTGCCATCGCATCCTGGAGGCGGTGGGCGGAAGAAACCTTGCGGAAAGCCTTGCCGGCAAGGGCTCTCGACCCTATGTGGGAGCCACATATACCTCCATGTATCTCTGCCAACAGCTTTAGTCCTTCCTCCCGGGAGATGCACATCAATTTCACCCCATTCGGTCTTCTTCTGTACAATACGTTATCAACGAATTGGTACAGTGCAGACCGGCGGGCTACTCTTTCTGCATCTGCTTGCTCCTCAGGAAGCTCTCCTTTTTGAAGGAATCGGACGGTGTGCTGCGCCCATGCCGGAGCCTGTGGCTCGACGACAAGGACCAAAGGCATCTCTTCTGCCACGGGAGCGGCCGCCTCCACGGCCATGACCTGAGGTCCTGCCGGAGTCGGCTGTCCCACGGCAGGATCGGCATCCGCGGCAACATCTTCGCCGCCGGCTCCGGGGAGCTCGGCGGGGAAGTACTTGCCGGGGCCTAGCTTCCTCCGCTTGTTCTGCTCGGTTGACGGCTCAACGGATGGTTGGGTTAACTGAAGCACAAAAGTACCTAGTTCCACAGGTAGCTTGAGGGCAACATGCTTTGACAGGTAGTCGGCGATGTCGTTCTCCGCCCGAGGGACATGCTCCGCTTGTATACCGTCGAAGCGCTCCTCCAGTTTCCTCACCTCATCTACGTAAGCTTCCATCAACAGACTTTGATAATCTTTGTTGATCTGCTTGACGACGAGCTGTGAGTCGCCCCTGACGATGAGCTTTTTAACTCCGAGGTCTGCCGCGATCTTGAGACCGGCAAGCAAACCCTCGTACTCGGCGGTGTTGGTGTCTTGGAGGCAGCCGTGCCGCCGTCTGGCGAGATGGCGGCGCCCCTGGAGGGCCCCGCGCCGCCTGCGGGGGGCCCGACTCCGTCTCTGGAGCCCGCGACTGGCGGCTCGTCTCCTGGCGCGCGAACGACGCCACTCGCTAGGCCTGAACCGCCAGGGTGATGTGGATGTTCGCGGGCTGCGCCATGGTTCTCTCCGCGGCCGCCAACTACTGGTCCACACCGGTGCTGGACACCTGGTCCCGGACGAACCGATCGTCGTGGTCGCCTTCTTCTTAGGAGCCATGGCAATGAATAACAGCTAGGTCAATTGCTAGACCAGATTCTCACAATTGCGCCCCCTACCTGGCGCGCTAAAGATGTCGGTGGGAAACGACACCTATGGGATCACTGGAATCCCTCCTACGGTTGCGGGGCGCGGGGATCATGAGAAGAGCGGGACTAGTAGACAAGGCAAAGGGATTTACCCAGGTTCGGGCCGCAAAGATGCGTAAAACCCTACGATCCTGCTGTGGTGGATGTATTTAGTGTTCTTGAGCTCTCGAACTAGCTCTAGGTGCTAAGAGGTTCGAAAGAGCCGAATCCTTTCTCTGTGTTCCATGGGCCTCCTTTTATAGGCGAAAGGGGCTGCGACAGTGGCACACAGGAGGTGGAAATGGCTAAAGCGTTGAGAGTTTATCGCTAGCATTACAGGACAAGACGCATTTAATGCGAGGCTTAGGTGTCCCTTCGCTTTATTGGGGACGGGGGAGAGGCCCGTCCCATCCGTCGTCGCTTCTCCTCGCTTCGACACGCGCCCTGGCCAGCGACGCATGCGGTGCCATGTATGCAGGCAGGCAGCTGAGGTGGCGCGATGGTGGAGCGTCCACGAAGGATTGCATGCTGCCACGCAGGTGCCTGCCCAACTAGTTGGGTCGGCAGCTGCATGCGAACGACGGCGAAGACTTAGCTGGCGCGGGCCTGGCAGTGGCCCTACCGGTGCGCTTGGCGAGGGTGTTGCCGGGTGGCCCGGCAAGGGTCTTGCCGGGTAGCCCGGCAAGGGTCTTGTCATGGCGCGCTGGCCTCCCCGGCAAGGATTTTGCCGGGGGTCTTGTGGGTTTCTTCGGTGAGGATGGTTGCCCTCTTATCCTCATTTGATCTTGAGCATTCTTTGTCTTCACAAAGATCTGCATGCCACCACGGTGGTGCCTCCCGAGCCCTGCCCCAACGCATTTGACGAGCGTTGGTGGGCTCAAGGGCGGCTCACTTTGGCTGGTGTGGGCGAGCTTCCCCGGCAAGGGTCTTGCCGGGGCTCCTGTGGCTGCCCCGGCAAGGGTCCTTGCCGGGGGAACCTGCTATGCCTATCTGATCCTTGTGGCCTTGGTCCTTGTTGTTGCTTCGTTTGTCCTCGTGGCTTCGGCTTCTCTCCAGCTTCCCCCTTTCTGCCCTATTATGCGTGGCTGTGGCGGGAGGCTCTGACTACCCGTGCACAAGTAAAGGGGTCAAAAGCAGAGCCCCTACTTTTGTACACCGACAGACACCACCTGTGCAGAATAGGAACCCCAGATCAAATTCTTCATACGGACCAAATTCTTCATATGGATCCAAGTCCTCATACGGACCAAATTCCTCACGTGGATCAAATTACTCAAAAGGATCATAGTCCCCATATGAACATCATCGTGCTAACACTTCTGTTTCGCAGGGAAGATTTAAAGGCTATGAATATGAGCATTATTCTTCTAACCATTATGTTCATAAGTCCTCGAAGAATTTCTCTGCTTACTCATATGCTTATCCTAACTCTTATGTGAAACGAAGTGGACTGGCTTCTATTCCACCTTTCTCTTATGGAGCTCGCAGAATGATGAACTCTTTGCCACCCCTTCAGATGTGGGTGGTGAAGAAAAAGAACTAATCTCTTATGCAGGGTCAGGTCTCCAGACGTGCTTAAACGTCTGAAGAATTTGCTGGAGACCTGGAAATTGCTTGAAAGGATGCATGCTAATCATGAAGAAATGAATCCTCATTTCTCAGGTCCTCATACTGATTTATCTATTTTATTGCTTGATGAAATTGATCTGATGAAATTGATGTCATATTCTTCACTGATGAAGTATATGAGTTCGTAAGCGGCACTAATTCATCTGCAGGATGATCAACCCGAAGCCACTGAGTGGGTCCTCGATAGTGGATGTACAAATCACATGACTGGTGACAAGAATCTATTGATGGATGTTCCCTTATCTCCATCGCATCTAAAGCATATCATCTTTGCTGACAAAGGAAAAAGCAAGGTATTGGGTCTAGGTAAGGTTGCGATCTCAAAGGATGGACACATGGCCAAAGTCATGCTTGTCGAGTCCATAGGATACAACCTCATGTCTGTCTCAATGCTTTGTGATCTTGATATGGTTGTTATCTTTGGCAAGTATCGTTGTGTTGTGATCATGGAAGCTGACAATCCAAAGTCTTCGAAGGCTTTAGGAGAGGAGATCTGTATATTGTTGATTTCTCTGCAGGACCACAACCAGCTATATGTCTACTTGCAAAAGCTTCAGAAGGCTGGCTATGGCATCGACGACTAGGTCAAGCTAGGATGAGGAACTTGCACACGCTCACGAAGAAGAAGCATGTCATTGGCATTGAGAATGTCAAATTCATCAAGGATCACTTGTGCGGAGCCTGTGAAGCTGGAAAGATGACCAAGGCCAAACATCCAGCGAAGACTATCATGACTACCACTCAACCATTTGAATTGCTTCACATGGATCTCTTTGGTTCTAATCATTATTCAGCAGTTACAAATGATGCATCTCTATATTGCTTTGTTATTGTTGATGATTACTCTCGTTACACATGGGTACATATTTTCACTTACAAACATGAGGTGCAGGAAGTCTTCAAACGATTTTCCTCGAGGGCTTCAACCAACTTTGGTGTGAAGATCAAGCACATCAAAAGTGACAATGGAACTGAGTTCAAGAATTCTGGTCTCGATGACTATCTTGATGAACTTGGTATTACTCATGAGTTATCTGCTCCTTACACTCCTCAGCAGAATGGCGTCGTGGAGCGCAAGAACATGACTCTTGTTGAGATGGCTCACACTATGCTTGATGAATAAAAGACACCTCGTCATTTCTGGATTGAGGCAATTGATACTGCGTGCCACATCATCAACAGGGTATATCTTCACAAATTCTTCAAGAAGACTGCATATGAACTCCTCACTGACAAGAAACCCAATGTGAGTTATTTCAAAGTCTTCAGTGCTAAATGTTGGATTAGAGATCCTCATCACAATTCTAAATTAGCACCAAAAGCACATGAAGGTTTTATGCTTGGTTACGGAAAGGACTCGCACACCTACAGAGTCTTCTACAACGTTCACCACAAAGTTGTTGAAACTGTAGATGTGCGGTTGGATGAAACTAATGGCTCGCAAAGAGAGCACCTACCTCCTGTGCTAGATGAAAAGTCACGTAAGGAATCCATCAAGTTCAAGGCTACTGAGGATTTCATTCCGACTGAAGAATCTGCTGAAGAAGTCATTCCAGAACATGAAGACCGTCATGCTGATGCACCTGAGCAAAATGGTGCTGAAGAAAATGCTGATCCAATTCCTCGACGACAACCCGGTCATCCTCGCGTTGCAAATGAAGTGCAGATTGAGAAAATCATCAGCGACATCAACATTCCAGGTCCTCTCACACGCTCAAGAGCTTCAAATTTGTCTCACTTTTGTGGGCACTTTGCTTTCGTCTCTATCACAGAGCCCACTAAGGTGAATGAAGCATTTCTGGAGCCTGAGTGGATTCAAGCTATGCAAGAGGAATTACATCAATTCGAGCTCAACAACGTCTGGGAACTGGTCAAACATCCATATCCTCGCAAGCATATTACCATTGGCACAAAGTGGATCTACCGCAACAAGCAAGATGAAAATGGCCTTGTGGTGAGGAATACGGCACGTCTTGTAGCTCAAGGCTACACACAGGTTGAAGGAATTGATTTCGATGAAACTTTTGCACCTGTTGCTAGACTTGAGGCTATTCGCATATTACTTGCTTATGCTAACCATCATGATATCACTTTATATCAAATGGATGTGAAAAGTGCATTCCACAATGGTAAGCTTGAGGAAGAAATATATGTTGCTCAACCCGCAGGTTTTGAAGATCCAAAGCATCCTGACAAAGTCTTAAGACTGAATAAGGCCCTCTATGGCCTCAAGCAGGCCCCTCGGGCGTGGTATGATACTTTGAAGGAATTCCTCATGATGCAAGTGCATCTAGTGCCCCTTAGTGATTTTGGTGTATTGAAGACTTTAGGTTAAGGGACTGATGCGTTTGTGAGTGTACACAGGGCTATAATTCTATGAGGAGTTTGATATTCACAGAGAAATTCGACCCCTAAAAATGAAGTTCTTCGACTGAAGACTTTGGATTTCTGATGACTTTCTGAAGACTTTGAAAGTGAAGAAATTGGTGTGACCCTGAAGACTTGGTATTCATTCGAGGAACATGAAGCGTGAAGACTTTTGTTTTCATAGTTTCATTTTCTCTTTCTTGAGTCATAGGAAACACGTCTTTGTTAAAGGGGTCGAGGAAATACTAAGAAAAAATTTCCATGTGATGTTCAACTCAAAATCCTACACCTACCAATCCTTTCGAGTGAAGCCATTGGAAATCCCATACAGTGAGTCAATTTGTTCAGTGACAGAGACGAAATTCTTCTGGTCTTTGAGGAATTTGTTCTGACTGAGGAGTTAGGAATTCGCCAGTGCGGATTGCCTACAAGTGAGGAACATGACAGCCCTGAGGAATTTGAGCCTCAGATTTCCGACCGTTGCTGTGCTCTGGCACCTGTCCCAAAATATCTACCCACCTAACGGTCATATCATTGAAGGGCATTTATGTCTTATCATGTCGGGCTGCTCCCTAGGCTATAAATAGCCGCCCCCTACAACCACTAGCTGGTTGGCTGCTCCGAGAGAAACTGACACTTGTCATTTGAGAGCATCCCATCCTCCGAGGACTTTGAGAGAAAATCATCAAGTGAGGAAAACCCAAACCCGAACACCTACAAACCCAAAGTGATTGAGCATCACTGAAGAGATTGATCCTACGTGGATCCGACGCTTGTTAACTTTGAAGATTGTGCATCTTCCAGACGGTTAGGCGTCATGGTCTAGAGGATCCAAGAGGAAATTGTGGATCGCCGAGTGACCGAGTTTGTGAAGGTTTGGAATTCACCTGAAGACTTACCACGAGTTATTGGGCGAGGTCTATGTGACCTTAGCTCAAGGATAATACGGTGAGGACTGTGTGTCCTCAGGTTTAAATACCTAGCCGCTCCAACCAGATGTACAACTGTCACAACAGTTGGAACTGGTCTACCAAATCATTGTCTTCACAAAGCCTACTGGTTCTATTTCCTCAACTCTTTCATTTCCTCATATCTGTGTTGTGTGCTTGTTCATATCTGTTTGAAGACTTTGACTGAAGACTTTCTCAATTTCCTCAGTTCGATTTCTTCAGTATGTTTGTCTTCATCCTGTTTTATCATGTGCTTATGCTTCCTGTACTCTGTGCGTGTTTACATTTCATCATGATGACCATGCTTATGTTCTGTTATGTTTGCATCTAAGTACTTATTCCGCTGCAAGTAGTTCTTCGCTTAGGAATTTCCTCACCCTGAAATTCCTCAGTGAAGAATTCATGAAAATCGCCTATTCACCCCCCTCTAGTCGATATAACACACTTTCAATTGGTATCAGAGCAAGGGTACTCCCTTGTTCTGTGTGATTTTGGTTAACCGCCTGGAGTTTTAGTTTATGTCAACTGCAGGTATGATCAAGGTCTCTGGTGGGTGTCCTACCTTCGATGGGACGGACTACCCCTACTGGAAGAATAAGATGCGAATGCATCTTGAGGCAATTGATAACGATCTCTAGTATGTTGTGGAAAATGGTGTCCCCTCAGTCAGACCTTCTCTGAATGCTGCTGATGTGAAGAGGTTCAAGCAACTCGATTCTCAAGCGAAGAACATCATATGTGGCCATCTGAGCAAAGGGCAGTATGGAAGAGTGAGTGCTTTGGAAACTGCTAAGCTTATCTGGGATAATCTGTCCAAAGTAAATGAAGGAGTCTCAACACAGCGTGACTCTCGAGTTGACGTTCTTCGCAATCTCTTCAACCGCTTCAAAAGACTCGACAATGAAAATGTTCAACAAACCTTTGATCGCCTCACTGACATCTTAAATGAGCTTCAAGCACTTGGGCCACTAACATCACCGACCATGAGGTGGTGAAGAAATTGCTGAGATCGCTTGATTCCTCATTTGATACACTGGCACTGATGATACAAGAACGTGGAGATTACAAGTCACTTGATCCCGCCGATATCCTTGAAAGGTTATACACTCATGAACTCCAGCTTGCTGAAAAGAGAGATCTCTATGGTTCGAGCTATGGCAAATCACGTGCCCTGAAGGCCAAGGCAGTCTCTGAATCTGAAGGTGAAGATTCTGGTAGTAGCCTTGGTGATCCTGAAGAACTGAGCCAGGAGCTAGCACTGCTCGTGAAGAAATTTCAGAAGTTCTCAAGACGTGGTCGCTTTGGAAAATCCTCAAGGAGTAATGATTCCTCATCCAGTGACTATAAGAAGAGACTATGCCACAAATGCAAGAAACCTGGTCACTACATTCAAGACTGTCCTCAGTGGGAAAAGGAATCAAAGAAGAAGAAATACAAGGATTATAGTTCTGATGACTCAAAGAAGAAGAAAAAATCTTCAAAGTATTCATCATAAAAATCCTCGAAGTCTTCACCTCACAAGAAGAGCAGCTCCAAGAAGGCTCGGGCATTCATTGGCAAGGAAATGGACTCTGAAGCTGAATCTGATGAACATGAGGAAGAGGAGGCATCTGAGGAGTCAGAATCTGGTGTGGCGAGCCTAGCTCTCGCTACTGTGTTCGTCAACAAGTCCATCTTCAACTCTGAAGAAAATGGTTTCATCAACAAGGCTGATGGAGGCGATGATGACTACGCTCCCACCTATTGCTTCATGGCAAAAGGTGCCAAGGTACTCAAATACCCCTCCTCTGAATCAAGTGAGGATGAATCTGATGAAAACCTCAAGCCTAGCTACTCTAAACTTGGTAAGATTGCTGTGAAACAACAAAAGGCTTTTGAAAAGGTTCAAAACATGCTAGACAAAAGTGATGACATGTTGGTTGAAGAAATGGATCGCACTAAAACCTTGACTGAAAATCTCTAGAGACTTCAGTCTAAGTTTGACAACTTTCAAAGTCATCATAGCACTCTCTTATCTGATCATGAGAAGCTTTCTTATGAATTTCTTCAAAGAAAGCAAGATCTTGAAAAGCTAAGGGTAAGTTATGAAGATCTCCAGAAGGAGCACGATTCCTTACTTGCTCAAAAGATCAACGCTGCTCAGGAAGAATTTGTTCCTCCATGTTCGAAGTGCATTGAGCGTGAATCTGCTAATTCTGCACCTGAATGTTCAAATGCTTCTAATGTTACAAATTCTTCACATGTCTCTGCTATCACTAATTCCTCATCTGAGGACAATGCTAGTATCACAAATTCCTCGTCCGAAGAATTTTCTGGAGACCTGAATCTGCCTAAAAGGACGCAGGCTAATCATGAAGAAATGAATCCTCATTTTTGACGTCCTCATACTGCTTATCTGTTTTATTGCTTGATGAAATTGATCTGATGAAATTGATGTCATATTATTCACTGATGAAGTATATGAGTTTGTAAGCTGCATTAATTCATCTGCAGGATGATCAACCCAAAGCCAATGAGTGGTCCTCGATAGTGGATGTACAAATCACATGATTGGTGACAAGAATCTATTGATGGATGTTCCCTTATCTCCATCGCATCTGAAGCATATCATCTTCGCTGACAAAGGCAAAAGCAAGGTATTGGGTTTAGGTAAGGTTGCGATCACAAAGGATCAACACATGAACAAAGTCATGCTTGTCGAGTCCTTAGGATAGAACCTCATGTCTATCTCAATGCTTTGTGACCTTGATATGGTTGTTATCTTTGGCAAGTATCGTTGTGTTGTGATTATGGAAGCTGACAAATCCAAAGTCTTCAAAGGCTTTAGGAGAGGAGATCTATATATTGTTGATTTCTCTATAGGACCACATCCAGCTATATGTCTACTTGCAAAAGCTTCAGAAGGCTGGCTATGGCATCGACGACTTGGTCATGCTGGCATGAGGAATTTCCACACGCTCGCGAAGAAGAAGCATGTCATTGGCATTGAGAATGTAAAATTCCTCAAGGATCACTTGTGCGGAGCCTGTGAAGCTGGAAAGATGACCAAGGCCAAACATCCAGCGAAGACTATCATGACTACCACTCAACCATTTGAATTGCTTCACATGAATCTCTTTGGTCCTAACCATTATTCAGCAGTTACAAATGATGCATCTCTATATGGCTTTGTTATTGTTGATGATTACTCTCGTTACACATGGGTACATGTTGTCACTTACAAACATGAGGTGCAGGAAGTCTTCAAACGATTTTCCTCGAGGGCTTCAACGAACTATGGTGTGAAGATCAAGCACATCAGAAGTGACAATGGAACTGAGTTCAAGAATTCTGGTCTTGATGACTATCTTGATGAACTTGGTATTACTCATGAGTTATCTGCTCCTTACACTCCTCAGCAGAATGGCGTCGTGGAGCGCAAGAATAGGACTCTTGTTGAGATGGCTCGCACTATGCTTGATGAGTACAAGACGCCTTATCATTTCTGGATTGAGGCAATTGATACTGCGTGCCACATCATCAACATGGTATGTCTTCACAAATTCTTCAAGAAGACTGCATACGAACTCCTCATTGACAAGAAACCCAATGTGAGTTATTTCAAAGTCTTCGGTGCTAAATGTTCGATTAGAGATCCTCATCACAATTCTAAATTTGCACCGAAAGCACATGAAGGTTTTATGCTTGGTTATGGAAAGGACTCACACACCTACAGAGTCTTCAACAACGTTCACCACAAGGTCGTTGAGACTGTAGATGTGCGGTTTGATGATACTAATGGCTCTCAAAGAGAGCACCTACCTTCTATGTTAGATGAACAGTCACCTGAGGAAACTATCAAGTTCAAGGCTACTGAGGATGTCATTCCCATAGAATAGTCTATTGAAGAAATCATTCCAGAACGTGAAGAACGTCATGCTGATGAACCTGAAGAAAATGGTGCTGAAGCAAATGCTGATCCAATTCCTCAACGACAACCCGCTCATCCTCGTGTTGCAAACTAAGTGCAGATTGAGAAAATCATCAGCGACATCAACATTCCAGGTCCTCTCACACGCTCAAGAGCTTCACATTTATCTTACTTTTGTGGGCATTTTGCTTTTGTCTCTATCTCAGAGCCCACTAAGGTAGATGAAGCATTTCTGGAGCCTGAGTGGATTCAAGCTATGCAAGAGGAATTACATCAATTCAAGCTCAACAACGTCTGGGAACTGGTCAAACGTCCAGATCCTTGCAAGCACAATATTACTGGCACAAAGTGGATCTACCGCAACAAGCAAGATGAAAATGTCCTTGTGGTGAGGAATAAGCCACGGCTTGTAGCTCAAGGCTACACACAGATTGAAGGAATTGATTTCGATGAAACTTTTGCACCTCTTGCTAGACTTGAAGCTATTCGCATATTACTGGCTTATGCTAACCATCATGATATCACTTTATATCAATTGGATGTGAAAAGTGCATTCCTCAATGGTAAGCTTGAGGAAGAATTATATGTTGCTCAACCCCCAGGTTTTGAAGATCCAAAGCATCCCGACAAAGTCTTCAAACTCAATAAGGCCCTCTATGGCCTCAAGCAGGTCCCTCGGGCATGGTATGATACTTTGAAGGAATTCCTCATGAAGAAAGGCTTCAAACCCAGTTCACTTGACCCTACTCTTTTCACTAAATCTTATGATGGTGAATTGTTTGTGTGCCAAATATATGTTGATGACATTATCTTTGGCTGTAATGACCAACATTACACTCACAAATTTGGTTATATGACGAGGGAGGAATATGAAATGTCTATGATGGGAGAATTGAAATTCTTCTTAGGTCTTCAAATTCGCCAACAGCATAATGTCATTTTCATATCTCAGGAGAAATACCTCAAGGACGTATTGAGGAAATTCGGCATGCAAGATTGCAAAGGGGTCAAAATTCCTATGCCCACAAATAGTCATCTATGCACTAATGAAAATGGTATTGACTTCGATCAAAAGGTATACCGCTCCATGATTGGTTCTTTATTGTACTTATGTGCATCTAGGCCAGACATTATGCTTAGTGTTTGCATGTGTGCCCGATTTCAAGCTACACTGAAGGAATCACACCATAAGGCTGTGAAGCATATTCTTCGATATCTAGCTCACACACCAACACTTGGACTATGGTATCCCAAGGGCTTGGCTTTTGATCTCATTGGATATTAAAACTCTGACTATGCTGGTGATCGTGTGGACCGCAAGTCAACATCAGGCGATCTTTGGTCTGTTGGTCCTCGAAGAAACATAACTGCGTATCACTGTCTACTGCTGAAGCAGAGTTCATTGCTGTTGGTTCTTGTTGTGCTCAATTGCTGTGGATGAAGCAAACTCTCAAGGACTACGGCGTCAACATGAAGAATGTGCATCTCTACGGTGACAATGAGAGTGCAATCAATATTGCTCATAACCAAGTTCAGCAATCGAAGACAAAGCACATTCAGATTCGTCATCATTTTCTTCGTGATAATGTGTTGAAGGGCGACATTTCTATTGAGCATGTGAAGACTGAAGAACAGCTAGCCGATATCTTCACAAAGCCCTTGTATGAGAAGAGATTTAGCAAGTTTAGATGTCAGCTAAATATCTTAGAATCTTCGAATGTTTTTTGAAAAGGACACTCATCCTAACACTTATGCAAAATTGACGACTTAGATGTGCAACACATGAAGAAACGTTTTTCTTCAATCAATCAAGACTAACACTCTAAGTGTGAAGAAGTTAATGAAGAATTTGATTCTCAGAATCCTACGACAATTGTACGCGGTGTCTGAAATCATCATTCTTATACGGTGGGTCACGCCACCACCAAAAGTTGAAAATCTTCAATTTGAGTTTTTCCTCATCTTTCAAATTCCCCAGTTGTTCAATTTCTTCAACTTTGCAATGTCTTCACCATTTATGTTGTTTTTCTTCATTGGCTATATATATATATATTTATTTCATATATATATATATATATATATATATATATATATATATATATATATATATATAGGTAAAACCGTGTCTACCATAGCTTGCCACAGAACTAGTTAAGGGTCGCTAAACTTTTAACGGTTTAAAAGTTATCAAAAAATATGAAATAAATATGGGAGCATCTCTCTAATGTAATAAGATGATCCAATGGAGGGATTGTCAAAATATGCATCTATGCGTCCTTGGCAAAAATAATAAGCATTTCAGCTCACTGCGACATAAATATATACTGAACTATTTGTTTTTTTGTCCAGGACACATACAGTCGTATTTTTTTAATCCCTCCGTTGGATCATGTTATATTATAGGTGTGTTGGTTCAGTATTTTTTTCAGAATTTTTGAGAACTTTTGCACCGTTGAACCCCTTAACTAGTTATGTGGCAAGCACTTGTAGAAAATCCTACTCCTATATAGGTATATATATATATATATATATGTATATATATATATATATATATATGTATATATATATATATATATATATATATATATATATATATATGAGTTTATGTCCTCTACAAAGATTCACTTATTGCTATTTCTTCAAGTTGCCTTTTACATTAAGTGAATGTGATCGGACCCTTCCCCCTCTATGCTAAACTCAACCCAATCTATTCACAAATTCTTCATGTGTGTTCTATTTCAAACTTGTTCAAAATCTTCACTGTGTCCTTGTCAGATGAAGAATTTGCGAACAAAAACTTCAACATATTCTAATCTGAATTTTCGGCTGTTGCCGCCTAAACCGTTCCACATCCCACGACAATACTTATCTATTCACCCACGATCACCACCTCCCAATACGTGGGTGACACATGTCACGCGAATGAGAAGGGTCAGGGGCACGTTCGTCCAATTTCTTTGGACGCATGGTTTTCAACTCGGCTATAAATACCCCTCCCCTTCCTCACTTCATTTTTACTCCGCTCGACCTCACTCCCTCGCTCGAGCTCTCAAACCCTAGCGCCGCCGCTACTTCCATCGTTGCCGGTGAGGAAGAGCTTCACTGCCTCGACCTCGTCGCCGTCGTACTCGCGCCGGCTACGGATTTCTTCACTCCGTCACCGCCTTAGTTGTCTTCCTCAGCCAAGTTAGGGCGTGGAAGATCTGAACCGATGAGCTTCACATCTACACTTCCCAGTTCGTCGTGTTCTTCGTCAAGGTTAATTAAAAGTTACTTTTACTTCCCTTGTTGATTCTGCAGTTTTCCACAAAATCTTCAAAAGGTGTTTATTCTTCAAATCTTCACACACTAAACACCTCACATATCTTCTGTTCTTGATCTGTTTCCCTAAGCATCATTCTTTTAAGATTCCTCAATTGTGTGGATTTTTAATCTGTACAACTCTGGAACCTAAGACAAAGAGCGCTTAGTGAAATTCCTCAAGACTCATCTGGTCAAATTCCTCAAACTTGTTCTTTTTGCAAAAACTTCTGAGAACGCATATGACCCCTCCAAATTCATCGCAACTATACTCTGTTCACATGTACTCATGTTCGCTGCTGAATCTCTAGGTTCTCATCAACTTAACTCATTTGCAGTGTTCCTCGAAGAAAAGTTGCACACCTTTTCAGAAAATTCTGTTGTCATATTCCTCAGCTGAAGAAATGGCTGACGGCAAGAAGCCACCGAAGGGTGGAAAGAGACCTGAGGTCAACACTGCTTTCGAAATCCCAGATGACATTTACAAGGATTATTGCACACTTGATGAGGCTAAACATGGCGAGGAGGAAAAAAATCAGCGCAAGGTGCGCATACAAAGGATAGAGAGGAGATGGGCACGAGAATGGAGGGAGTATAGATATGTCACTCCTAAGTACATGAAGAAATTCGCTCTTAACCCTCCATGCCCAAGACCTCCATTGGCACCTGGCCAAGAAGCTGATCCTACCAGCCTCAAGCGTGGTGAGGACTATCTTGATGAATGGGCCAAGCGCTAGGCCAAGCTAGCCAAAATGGCTAAGGATGCAGTGAGGAAATTAAATGAAGACTCTGCTGCTGCTGCTGCTGCCACTGCTGAGGCCTCTTCAAGCAAGCCAAAGAAGGCCATGGCAAAGAAGCCTGCTCACAAGCCCAGTGCTTCACCCTCTATGCCTTCATGGCCAAGCTCCTCAGCAATGCCCTCACGGCCAACTTCTTCAAAGCCCTCACGGCCAATTCCTCAAGCTGCACCTGTTGGAGATATGCCCTAGAGGCAATCATGTATGATGATATTTCCTATGTGTTTATGAATAAAGATAGTCCTTGGACATTATCAATGATGTGTATCAGCAAGTACGTGACTTGTTTGTGGGACTATGCATTGTATGATGACTGTCCTAAAAGGTCCCTAGTCGAAAGGGTTGTGTGGACGCAGCCGACTAGGCGGCATATGACACGGTCGATGGCTTGGTCTCACTAGCCATGGAGCATTGGAGGCTAACCGGATAATATGGACTTGGAAAGGTCTGGTAGGATTCGACGTAGTCGGATCCGAGTCGAGATAAGGTCCGAGTCGGACAGACCTAACTATGAGACGCAGCGATATGTCATCTGTGAGTCTCTACTACAACATACGTTCTATGTCCTAAGACCTGAGCTAACGCATGTACTCGGGATGGTGGCAGACTTGCTTTGCACCGACCAAACGCTACTCCATGAATGAGTAGTTACAAAGATAGGTTTCGGGTTTGTCTAGTCCCATGCCGCGAGACATGGTCGAGCAAGATGGGATTTGCCCCTCCGATCAGGAGAGATATACTCTGGCCCCCTCGTGTGATCCGACCAGGAACAACATGGCCATGCGACAAGGATTATGAGATAATCCGGATTGTGGTCGGCATCACGGAACGAGAAAGAGGTCGGGCTAGCACAAGGATGACAGTCTGCGCCTTGAGCCCGACAACATATATCGTGTGGCAAAGGGAACAGAAGTGTGACACGTTGTACAGGTTCGCCTAACCAGCTTCATAGTCTGCTTGGTGGTCGGCATGCCTTGCTAGAGGCCGCTACCAACCGTGCAGGTCGGAGGTGATCCGAATTGCGACCAAGCCGACTTGAACCTAAGGGGTCGCACGCTTAAGGGAAGGAACCTACGAGGTCGGTTCAGAGACACGGGTCGGATGTGATCCGAACTGGACTAGGAATGTGACCGAGTAGACTTTGGGCTTTAGGGTCCGTGCAAGGCCCAAGTGTTGAGCCTGCAACGGACGCCTATATAAAGTGGAGGTGCGGCACACTCATGTGGTTGATCGCTTCGGCATTGCGACTAGGGTTTGCATGTGTTGCGAATAGCCACCTCCACTCGCTGCCGGCTGTGTGATCGGACCTAGCAGTCCGCCGCACGGTGTTCTTCCTGCACCCGCAGATAACGTTAGAGGCGGTGCACTTGCGCTACTCCGGCGAACTCGTACGTGGGATCGGACGACCGACTGTTCGAGGGAGATTGGATGAGGAGGAGACGATCCACGCGGACGCGCTGCCCCAACTCTTCTTCCGCTGCACGGCACTGCGCGTCTAGTGGTAACGAACTGTGATCTATCTTCCCTTGCATGTTCCTGGATGTTCTGCGCGTAGGAAAATTTTAATTTGCAGTCTACGCACCCTACCGTAGAACCCAACAGCACCAGCCCCTCCAAAGTCCTCAGCTTCTCCGTCCAAATCCTCAGCACCTGTGCATCTTGCCTCGTGCCAAAGGATGACAAGCATCTCTATTGCCTTAGGAGCCTCTGTAAGTTCTTCAGCTCCACCAAATTCCTCAATTGGCCCCACTCTGCTGAAGACAAAGGCCACTGCTAGACGAGGTTCTCGACCAAGTCCTCACAAGAAGTAGGTCGCCTTTCAAATACCGTCTGATGAAGACAAAGCTGATGATGAGGAACTTGCTGAGATCATCAGGGACAGGCAGCTCAGGGCCGCTAGATCCAAAGGCAAAAATGTGCCTCTTTTGCTCGATCCAAAGAAGATCCTGGACTTCATTGATCTATAGCACAAAGATCCAAACACTCCCTTGCCAGAATTGAATCTCACACCTGGCCAAAGTCATATGTTGTCAGCGTTCATTGCTGAAGAAAAGTGGAAATTTGAAAAGGCCAGGCAGTTGAAGAAAACACAGTAGAGGAAGGAGCGCTTCATGAAGAAGAATGTTGTCTCTATGACAACTGAAGAACTTGTCACTATTCAATCTGAGATCAAGAAACTCAGTGATGAATTTGACGTATACCGTGCTGACTGGCTTGGAGCCAAAGTCAGGTTTGTGAAGTTAACCGAGAAGTTCACTACCAATGTTGCAGATCCATCGAAACAAGAAATTCCTCAGGCTGAGGCATCTGCTCAGCCGACTAAAGAACATGCCATCACCGCTGATGACAATCAAGCTGCTGAAGAAACTGCTAGTGTCAGGGCTGATGACTGCATTCCAGCCTCTGATGACTCTGCCAGGGCAACCACTAGTGTTGCGCCTGAAGAAATTGACAGGACAGCTAAAGCTTCAACGTCTGTGCCTGAAGACACTGAAAATGCCAGGGCAACTGCATCAGTTGCGCCTGAAGTAAATGTGCCAATTTCCTCTGCTCCCCCGGCACCTACACCAAGTCCAATTCTTCCTTCTGCATCAGAAGCGAAGAAGACCAAGGCTGCGAAGCATGCAGCTGTGAAGAAAAGGAAAGCATCAACTTCATCAGATTCTTCAGCTCCGAAGAAGATGAAGAAATTGACTAGTTGTTTTGAGAATCCAATAGATGTTGTTCCAGTCTCAAGCATGCCATCAAATGAACTCGTTCCTTTTGATGAAGATTATGTGATCCCAAGCGGATCAGATGAAGAGATTCCTTCTGCTGCTTCATCAGAGCAGTTGGATGAAGAAATTGAAGCGGATGCAATCCCTTCAACCCCAATCGTCTCATCGCCCATGCCTCAGTTTACTGCTGAAGAGGCCGGCGTTGAAGAAAAGAGTGCTGAAGAAGAGGATGTGGACATTGGAAGCACTACTCCAGTAATGAATGATGACTTTTGGGAAAGTCAGAACCCCAACTCTCATCTGTTCACACCTCTACAACAAATTCCTCAGTCCCCAGTGACTACAGTTCAAATGGGATCTGAAGAACCGCACCCCACACCGTTTGTCCCTGAAGAAATTCTATCCACTAGTGCTGATGAAATTGTAAATGAAGAATTGAAGACCTAGGCTGCCACTGAAGAAGAACCTGAAATTCCTCAACCTGTGGATCCTGAGATTGCGATTCCTGAGGTGGTGATGCAATTGACTGATACTCCTCAGCCCAAGCCAAAGGATCCCTTCTCAAAGAAGCAGAAATTCAAGGCTGATGACTTCTTCGGCGAACATGTGTTCTTCACTGATTATAACCCATATGACTCTGCTCGTCTTAGAAGGAAGCATTTTTGGACTGCCAGCCAAGCCAATTTCTTTTCTTCACTACTATTCAACAAGGACAAAGTCTTCGACCACGAGCATATTCCTCACGTAGACATGGAATCACTGCCTTGCTTCACCCCAGTCCTCAGTGTGCTTCATGATGCAGGATTGCTCAACTTTTGCTCTGACATTGTTGATTGGAATGAAGAGCTAATTCTTCAGTTCTATGCACGCTGCACATCACAGGTGATGCCGATGATGTCAACTCTTGGGTTTTGGACTGGATGACTGAAAATACTCACTTCAAAGCACCGGCCTCTGAATTTCTTCATGCCCTGCCAATCATTCCTCCCCTTGAAAGTGCTCGTTTACTGACCATGAACCTGAACTTACCGCTCACTACATGCAAGTGATGATGAAGCCGCTGAAGCCCGGTCAAGCCCCAAGGACCAAATTCCTCGTGAAGGAATTGCTGTATGTGCCTCGGACTGTCTATCGCATTCTGACGAGGACTATGAGTCCAATTAAAGGCCACGACTCGAATGATGGAGAAGTCGTTGACATCATGAAGAATCTGCTATTCAATATCATGCATGGCATTCCTATCAACTATCATGATTTCTTCATGAGGACTCTGGCAAATTTTGCACTCTCTCTGTTTGAGTTGAAGCCTTATGCCCCGTGGATTATGAGATTCCTCAGAATAAGGTCTTCACTCAACAAGAAGGCTGATTTTTAGAATCACCTCAGCTACTTGCCCCCAATTGAAGTCCTCAAGAGGACAAATTCCTCAGCTGATGAAAAGGGCAAGGTACCTGCTATTATTGATGAAGGCATTCGTCCATTGGATGGTCAGTTTCACAAAGTTGCATCTTACTCCACCAATGATGACTCTAACACTCATGACTCTGCCGCACAAGCTTCAAAGCCAAATCCTCAAGACACAACTCCAAGGGTGATGACTGACCGTGAGCTTATCCTCAGTCTTCACCAGAAGGTGGATCGAAACCACAAATGGGTTAAACATCAGTTTGGTTCTATTCTTCACAACATGACTGCTACATACAATGCAGTGAAGAAAAACCATTACTACCTCCATGAAGTCTTTGGTCGCACTTGGGTTGTACTGTCACATCTATACGGTGAAGAAGATCTGAAGCAAATGGGTCTCAAGGAGGACTTTGACTGGTCTCAACCACCAGCGTAGAAATTCAAGAAGGTCAAAGTTCCCTCCTTGGTGGCCAGCTCATATTCTTCATTGCGCGACACGGATGAGCATGAAGACTTGGACGACACTGCGGCAGGCCCTACAACAACAAACGAACCCAACAACGCTGGTGCTCCTCCATCAACATGATATTCTTCAGGGGCGTTAGTCCTCACTTTTCGATCCTTTTGGTCATTCGATGACAAAGGGGGAGAAATTTGAGTTAGTCTTCAAGCGGGTCTACATATATGGGCGTTTTATGTAAGTTACAACTCTTGTTCTTTTGAAGACTTTGCGGGATCGAGTTGTAAACTTAAACTCTATGGTGGTCAGATACTTTTACTGTGTTCTTCTGCATGCTTATTCCTTGTTAGTGTTAATGCACGCATGCTGAATTACATCAGTCACCATATTTCATCATGCATTTCAAATTCTTCATATTATATGTCAAATGCGTGTATGAATTACAAGATATAGGGGGAGATCCTGATTCTACTCTTCAAGTGTGCATTGCTTCAAAAGCAAATTCCTCACTATGCACATCTTCAGGGGGAGTTCTTCCATATCTTGCAATCAAATTCCTCAATATAAGTATTTACACTTCGTATGTTTATCCCCGTTGAGAACTTAACCCATGTTGTCATCAATCACCAAAAAGGGGGAGATTGTAAGTGCATCTATGTGACACCCCAAAATTTTAACCTTGTTTTATTAATTAAAATTTTGCCAGGAAATTAATTTTTTTATTTTTCTGGATTTATTCTTGATTTCAGAGCCTCTATTTTTCCCTAGTTGTGGAGTTTTCACCCTGGTAAAAACTTTCCAATTATATTTGGGCTTGTTTAACCTCTCAAATAAAACAATTCTTTTATCAGTGGGATTATCTATATAACTATTCTCCCCTGAGCTTTATTTCTCTAAATTGGTTTTTCATAAGTTTAGGGTCCCATTTGCACTACAACCCTTTGATTAGTTTATTTAAAAATACCACCAATATTTGGGGATGTCATGTGATGTTTTTAAATCACTTTTATGCAAAAAGATATTTCATTCATTGGATATTTTGAGCTCTACATCAAATTTTCAAATCTGGTCCAGTGGGCAATTTTACACTACAACCTATTTAAACATTTCTTTAAAACTTCTACCAAAATTTTGGGATGTCAGTAGGAGCATATTATTCCACTTTATGCAAAAACCCAGTGATGTTCTTTGAAATTTTTGAGTGAATCATCCTCATCTTCATTCTGGTGCAACTTGGTGATTTGTACTGCAAACATCTTCTAATTTGCTCCTCTACCCATGATCTTTCTCCTGCTTGTAGTACACCTTACCAAACCCTTAAGTCCAGGAGATTAGACCCATTGGGAGATTTTTGGTCCATGCAATGATGCCATTTACCTTCTGTCAAGAATTGAGGTTTTGAAAAACTTCCACTAGCAAGTTTCTTCTTTTGCCCAAATGACCTTACCACCATGTTTTGCTATTAAAGAGACACCAGCCTGGAGAGTTTGGACACCCCAAGAAAAGCCTAGGGGCCTGTGGCATTTTGTCAAACACCTGGAGTGCATGGACACAATTGGCATGAGTTTTTGTTTGCATTATGAACTTGGTCTCCTTACCTAACCACCTTGTTCCTTGATCTCCCCTCTATCAATAACCTAGTCATGTTGCTTTCCAACCTCGCCCGAGCGCTCTGGAGTGCCATGGCATTTCGCCGAGCAGCTGGTGGGCGTGCACTGGCGCGCCTAGAGCGCACCAACTGCAGCCGCACACCCGAGCCGCCGCGTCGCGCGTACTCCATGCCCCTTGACCCTTGGCCGCTTGCAAAAGCCACGCCCCGCCCTCGACCACTCGCCAGAAACCCCCAAGCCGCCCTGGCAGCCTACAGCGCCGCCGTCAAGGCACTCTTGGCGGCTGCGCCGGTGTCCATGATGCGCCTCTGCCACGGTCGGCGCCGCCGAGCCACCCGGCTCGCCACCTGCCTCGGGAGCAGCAAGCTTATCCCTCGCTCGTCGGCTAGCTCTCGCCGCCTCCACGTGCCTGCAAGCTACAGAACGTCGGTTCGCCGGCGACCTTATCCTCGGCCGCGAAACCGCCATGGCCACGCTATATAAGAAGCACCCGAGCTCGTCCAGGCCTCGTGCAGCCTCTCTCACTCCCTCACCGACCCACCCATAGCAGTAGGAAGACCATGGGAGTTGTCTTCTTCCTCTCCGGCAACTCCTGCCGCCGCCACTGCCCCGGCCATTCCGACACCACTAGGACCTTCCCCTCTCCACTCTCTTCACCAGGAGATCTCCCTCCCTCTCGTGAGTGCACCCCCACGCTCAATTTTGGTCGGGAACCACCATAGCCCCGGCCCCCAAATCCAACCGAGGCCGGCATCCGCCGCGAGGCTCGTCGCCGACGACTCCCTCCATCCCCGTCACTCCCTCGACCAACGGAAGAACCGTCCAAGTCTTCCGGATCCATCCCCACCCTCGGGGGCCCGCGAGGAGCCGCCAAACGCCGGCGACGATCGCCGGAGCCCCCGCCTCTGTTCGGCCAGAGGAAGAAGAGGGAAGGGGACTGGTCAAACCTGACCAGTGGGGCCCCTGGACCCACTGTCAGCGACCCAGCCCGCCTCCACACGTGTTTAAGTGAAGGCGTATAACTCCCCAGTACGTTTCCCCTTCACCGAAAACGTATTCCATCTGAAGCGTTTTCTTTTATATCTTAAAAAAAAAAGATTTTGACCAGGACTTTGACTGGATATAACTTTTTAAATATAACTCCAAATGAATTGATCCTTTTTCCTACATCTCTCAAATTCTGTCTAGTTTATTTTAAGATTTATTTGAAAAAAATTTAAAAACAAATTTTTGTGCTATTTTGAAATTGTGTGTTAATTCAAATTTATTTTAAAATAGGATTTTGGAGAGAGAGAGAAGCATACTTTCAAAAGTTTTGGAGAGCACCTCACGCCTCCACAACTTGAGGGCAAGCATCCTGAACCCTGGCATAATATTTTTGATGTGTTGGTTGACATGATTATAACACCACCTTATTTCGGAGAACTTGTTATTTTATGTGGTGACGCGATCATTTGCATTAATGCATATTGGAGATTTTCCTTTCTGTTGGAAACATATATACTTGTGATGATATTCACCCTCGAATGCCTTGCATGCATGCCGGAAAGAAACCCAGAAAAGCCTCTGCCTTGGGTAGGCATGATGCTTGTCTTCGGTCTCCGTCGGGACGGTTATGTCCGGTATGGTATGGTGAAGTATAATGAGTGGTGATTGTGCCTCTGCCTTGGGTAGGCATGATGCTTGTCTTCGGTCTCCGTCGGGACGGTTATGTCCGGTATGGTATGGTGAAGTATAATGAGTGGTGATTGTGTTAGTCGGAATATATATTGGTTACTCTTATCATGCAGGGAATTTATAAACCTCCCTGAGTCGACCATAGATCGAGTCTTGTTCCAAAGAACCCCCATACTTGTTTCAGATTACCACTCGTCCCTCGCGCAGTAGGGTATGGTTCAAGAAGTTTTCAACCCCTTTCTTGGCACACACCGTCTGTAGGGGCCATGGTGGAAGATACCGCTGCATCCGCTGTGCATGCCACCTGGTCCGGGGCATGGGTGTTTCCGGTTGGGACCGAGAGGGGGGCACCCCTTAGAGCGCGCGATAGAAATGTGATCCCATGCTACGCGAGGTTGTAGCCTCCCCACTTAGAGTTTTGCTTAACAAGTGTCATGGGTGATTCCTGGCACAAGTAAAGTTAAGCTGGTGTGTCAAGTCAGGCGTGTTTTCGACTAAAAGACCATAGACGGAATTAATCCCCATGGACTAAAGAAATCCGTTACTCGTGGGTAAAGAGTACACCCTCTGCAGAGGTATTAAACATATTCAAATAGCCGTGTCCATGGTTAAGGACTACAGTCTTGATGGGTCAAGTGTCGGTCTTAGTGTCGGTCTTCGGAGGTAAAACTGTTAAATCAGAACATATGGATTTTGACTTGTGATATATGATGGTTATGATTATCATTGTTGTGGACTAACCAAGTATATTGTTCTGAAGTAATGAATATCCCTGGGACGGTTCTACCTCCCAGATATTCATGGTGATTATTTATTTAATTTATAAGCCCTTTATGTGGTGTCGCTGAGACGCCCGAGTGTGGCATGCTTGTTAGTTATCATCTTATAAGCCCTTTATGTGGCGTCGCTCAGACGCCCGACTGTGGCATGCTTGTTATTTATTTACTTTATAAGCCCTTTATGTGGTGTCGCTCAGACGCCCGACTGTGGCATGCTTGTTATTTTATTTACTTTATAAGCCCTTTATGTGGTGTCACTCAGACGCCCGACTGCGGCAAGCTTGTTATTTATGTACCTTATAAGCCCATTAAGTGGTGTCGCTAAGACGCCCGACTGAGGCATGCTCATTATTTACTATCCTTTCGAGACGTGCATCAAACATCCGATCGGTGCATTTTATTACTATTCCATCATTACATATTCCTGTTGCATATAAATAACCTGCTTGCATGCATCGGGGATTTTATTTTCATAACTGACGTTGTGATTACAGAATGTTTCAGAGCATGATTATCGTTTTCTATATTATACCCGTGTTCATAATGTTTCCGAGTACATTCAAAAGTACTCATTGGCTTGTCCCTGGCTATTGTCTTGGCCAGATTGCTTGCTTGGAGAGGAGCGTTGCGAGGACAGCCTCAGAACCTAAGCAACGGAAACCGCATCCTCGCGAAGATAGGAGTTATCCTGGTCAGTTGTTCCTGTGGGAAATGGAGTCCCATAGACACCGATGATCCACAAACCGCTTCCGCCATCAACCACTAGAAACCATTTGTTGTACTCATAGGCCAGAATGGTCTTGTACTACATATTTTGTATTTTGATTGGATTTTCTGCATCAAGTTGGTGCCTCATCAGCTAACAGTAATCCTGGGGCTGGTGAGCACTACGACCGTTTTCTGGAAATTATATCCCGGAAAACCGGTCGTGAAAAACTTGGTATCAGAGCCAAGCTGACCATTGGCTAATCCTATCTTAGCCAGGTCAATAAACTGAGGCAAACCAACCCACCGGACCTTAACCAAACCCCAGCCAAGCTTCTAGTGCAAGATAGCCACACAGTGACCCCGACACTTTTGGCAGTCGGTGCCCAACCTATCCGCCTAGCCTGTCGATCACACGCTAGTGGCCGACACATATATTGTCTTATTCGCAAGCGTGCGAAGGAAGACTCCGTCCCCTTTTTCTATAAAAATGGCACGCTAGCCGCAACTCAGCACCGCACAAACTTTTTCCCCAAACCAAGCCATAATGCCAGGACCCATTGTCCACAATGAGACCACAACAACCAACCTTGGAGGTTTTGTGACCGTACTCGCAAACCTCACCCGTCGTGCCTATGCGTTAGAAGAACCCCCAGAATATGTTGTGTACCGAGGGTCCATGAGCGGTGAGAGCCGTCAATTCTGGGCCACAGTGCACATCTATGGTAGGGGTCTGTCACCAGAACGCCCCTACAGGTTCACCGGAAGGACAACTTCCTTTGAGCCACAAGCCATCCAACTAGCCGCGCGAGAGGCTATAGTTAAACTCCGGCACTTGTCGCCCAGAGTTAACTGTCGCTCGTTCTACTACTACCCCAGCCGTGAAGGGTATGGTCGACCACCCCAAGTTGCCAACGGAGATCACGAGACGGACCCTGCATTGTTGCACCTAGTGCGCTATGTAGGTGCACTAGAGGAACTGTTCGATCAAATCACCATTGATCTGACCGCAACTCGTGGAGAGCTGATTCGCCGAGCCCTGGCAAGAAGAGAATATGAGCCCAACACCAACAACCCAGTCGTGTTGTTCAGACGACCAATCGAGTCCTTGAGGTCCGCCCCAGCCATCGACCAAAATACCTTGATGACCCCAGAAATGCTTCGTCGTCTTTTGGGAACACACTCCAGCGGGATTGTGACCAACAATCCCCGAGTTGGTCATCATAGCTACCCCGACCCTGCAGTCCCTCAACCCCCTCCAGCTAATCCTGACGGTGAGAACCGTGGAGAAACCCCGACGTCCGCAAGGCAAGCCCGCTTAGATATTAACGAGGTAGACTGAGTCACCCGAGCAAGCATCTAGTCTTAGTATGTCCTCGCCCTACAACTGTGTGATCCTGTATCGCCGTAATTAAATATTGTTTGCCTGTGCACCCCTATTTTTTTTGTAATAGCCATGCATGAGTATGTTCATGTGCGATTGCATTTTTAACCCCAAGCGTAGCTGCCAAAGACCAACCTCGACGACGCAAGTTTGTGCTATGAATAAACCTTTTTGGTTTCAGCTAACAGGAATGATATTTTCAAAACAACTCTTGACAAATCTCGAGGACGAGATTTTCTTTTAAGGGGGGTAGTGTTGTGACATCCCAAAATTTTAACCTTGTTTTATTAATTAAAATTTTGCCAGGAAATTAATTTTTTTATTTTTCTGGATTTATTCGTGATTTCAGAGCCTCTATTTTTCCCTAGTTGTGGAGTTTTCACCCTGGTAAAAAATTTCCAATTATATTTGGGCTTGTTTAACCTCTCAAATAAAACAATTCTTTTATCAGTGGGATTATCCATATAACTATTTTCCCCTGAGCTTTATTTCTCTAAATTGGTTTTTCATAAGTTTAGGGTCCCATTTGCACTACAACCCTTTGATTAATTTATTTAAAAATACCACCAAAATTTGGGGATGTCATGTGATGTTTTTAAATCACTTTTATGCAAAAAGATATTTCATTCATTGGATATTTTGAGCTCTACATCAAATTTTCAAATCTGGTCCAGTGGGCAATTTTAAACTACAACCTATTTAAATATTTCGTTAAAACTTCTACCAAAATTTTGGGATGTCAGTAGGAGCATATTATTCCACTTTATGCAAAAAACCCAGTGATGTTCTTTGAAAATTTTAAGTGAATCATCCTCATCTTCATTCTGGTGCAACTTGGTGATTTGTACTGCAACCATCTTCTAACTTGCTCCTCTACCCATGAGATTTCTCCTGCTTGTAGTACACCTTACCAAACCCTTAAGTCCAGGACATTGGACCCATTGGGAGATTTTTGGTCCATGCAATGATGCCATTTACCTTCTGTCCAGAATTGAGGTTTTGAAAAACTTCCACTAGCAAGTTTCTTCTTTTGCCCAAATGACCTTACCACCCTGTTTTGCTATTAAAGAGACACCAGCCTGGAGAGTTTGGACACCCCAAGAAAAGCCTAGGTGCCTGTGGCATTTTGTCAAATACCTGGAGTGCATGGAGAGAATTGGCATGAGTTTTTGTTTGCATTATGAACTTGGTCTCCTGACCTAACCACCTTGTCCCTTGATCTCCCCTCTATCAATAACCTAGTCATGTTGCTTTCCAACCTCGCCCGAGCGCTCTGGAGTGCCATGGCATTTCACCGAGCAGCTAGTGGGCGTGCACTAGGCGCGCCCAGAGCGTGCCAACCATACCACAAGACTCGAGCCGCCCGGCGTCGCGCTGCACTCCATGCCCCTTGACCCTTGGCCGCTTGCAAAGCCACGCCCGCCCTCGACCACTCGCCAGAAACCCCCAAGCCGCCCTGGCAGCCTACAGCGCCGCCGTCAGGGCACTCTTGGCGGCACGCCGGCGTCCGCAGTGCGCCTCTGCCACGGTCGGCGCCGCCCGAGCCACCCCGGCTCGCCACCTGCCCCTGGGAGCCGCGCAAGCTTATCCCCTCGCTCGTCGGCTAGCTCTCGTCGCCTCCACGTCGCCCTGCAAGCTACAGAACGTCGGTTCGCCGGCGACCTTATCCTCGGCCGCGGAACCGCCATGGCCACGCTATATAAGAAGCACCCGAGCTCGTCCAGGCCTCACGCAGCCTCTCTCACTCCCTCACCGACCCACCCATAGCAGTAGGAAGACAAGGGGAGTCGTCTTCTTCCTCTCCGGCAACTCCTGCCGCCGCCACTGCCCCGGCCATTCCGGCGCCACCAGGACCTCCCCCTCTCCACTCTCTTCACTAGGAGATCTCCCTCCCTCTCGTGAGTGCACCCCCACGCTCAATTTTGGTTGGGAACCACCGTAGCCCCGGCCCCCAAATCCAACCGAGGCCGCCATCCGCCGCGAGGCTAGTCGCCGACGACTCCCTCCATCCCCGTCACTCCCTTGACCACCGGAAGAACCGCCCCAGTCTTGCGGATCCATCCCCACCCTCGGGGGCCCGCGAGGAGTCGCCAAACGCCGGCGACGATCGCCAGAGCCCCCGCCTCTGTTCGGCAGAGGAAGAAGAGGGAAGGGGACTGGTCAAACCTGACCAGTGGGGCCCCTGGACCCACTATCAGTGACCAGCCCGCCTCCACACGTGTTTAAGTGAAGGCTTATAACTCCCCAGTACGTTTCCCCTTCACCGAAAACGTATCCCATCTGAAGCTTTTTCTTTTATATCTTAAAAAAACAGATTTTGACCAGGACTTTGACTAGATATAACTTTTTAAATATAAATCCAAATGAATTGATCCTTTTTCCCACATCTCTCAAATTCTGTCTAGTTTATTTTAAGATTTATTTGAAAAAAATTCAAAACAACTTTTTGTGCTGTTTTGAAACTGTGTGTTAATTCAAATTTATTTTAAAATAGGATTTTGGAGAGAGAGAGAAGCATACTTTCAAAAGTTTTGGAGAGCACCTCACGCCTCCACAACTTGAAGGCAAGCATCCTGAACCCTGGCATAATATTTTTGATGTGTTGGTTGACATGATTATAACACCACCTTATTTCGGAGAACTTGTTATTTTATGTGGTGACGCGATCATTTGCATGAATGCATATTGGAGATTTTCCTTGCTGTTGGAAACATATATACTTGTGATGATATTCACCCTCGAATGCCTTGCATGCATGCCGGAAAGAAACCCGAGAAAACCTCTGCCTTGGGTAGGCATGATGCTTGTCTCCGGTCTCCGTCGGGACGGTTATGTCCGGTATGGTATGGTGAAGTATAATGAGTGGTGATTGTGTTAGTCGGAATATATATTGGTTACTCTTATCATGCAGGGAATTTATAAACCTCCCGAGTCGACCATAGATCGAGTCTTGTTCCAAAGAACTCCCATACTTGTTTCAGACTACCACTCGTCCCCGCCGCAGTAGGGTACGGTTCAGTAAGTTGTCAACCCCTTTCTTGGCACACACCATACAGAGGGGCCATGGTGGAAGATACCGGCTGCATCCGGTAGGCATGCCACCTGGTCCGGGGGCATGGGTGTTTCCGGTTGGGACCGAGAGGGGGGCACCCCTTAGAGCGCGCGATAGAAATGTGATCCCATGATACGCGAGGTTGTAGCCTCCCCACTTAGTGTTTTGCTTAACAAGTGTCATGGGTGATTCCTGGCACAAGTAAAGTTAAGCTGGTGTGTGCAAGTCAGGCGTGTTTTGGACTAAAAGACCGTAGACGGAATTAGTCCCGATGGACTAAAGAAATCCGTTACTCGTGGGTAAAGAGTACACCCTCTGCAGAGGTATTAAACCTATTCGAATAGACGTGTCCATGGTTAAGGACTACAGTCTGGATGGGTCAAGTGTCGGTCTTAGTGTCGGTCTTCGGAGGTAAAACTGTTAAACCAGAACAAATGGATTTTGACTTGTGATATATGATGGTTATGATTATCATTGTTGTGGACTAACCAAGTATATTGTTCTGACGTAATGAATACCCCTGGGACGGTTCTACCTCCCGAGTATTCACGTTGATTATTTATTTAATTTATAATTCCTTTATGTGGTGTCGCTGAGACGCCCGACTGTGGCATGCTTGTTAGTTATCATCTTATAAGCCCTTTATGTGGCGTCGCTCAGACGCCCGACTGTGGCATGCTTGTTATTTATTTACTTTATAAGCCCTTTATGTGGTGTCGCTCAGATGCCCGACTGGCATGCTTGTTATTTTATTTACTTTATAAGCCCTTTATGTGGTGTCGCTCGGACGCCCGACTGCGGCAAGCTTGTTATTTATTTACCTTATAAGCCCATTAAGTGGTGTCGCTAAGACGCCCGACTGAGGCATGCTCATTATTTACTATCCTTTCGAGACGTCGCATCAAACATCCGATCGGTGCATTTTATTACTATTCCATCATTATATATTCCTGTTGCATATAAATAATCTGCTTGCATGCATCGGGGATTTTATTTTCATAACTGACATTGTGATTACAGAATGTTTCAGAGCATGATTATCGTTTGCTATATTATACCCGTGTTCATAATGTTTGCGAGTACATTCAAAAGTACTCACTGGCTTGTCCCTGGCTATTGTCTTGGCCAGATTGCTTGCTTGGAGAGGAGCGTTGCGAGGTCAACCTCGGAACCTAAGCAACGGAAACCGCAGCCTCGTGAAAATAGGAGTTATCCTGGTCAGCTGTTCCTGTGGGAAATGGAGTCCCATAGACACCGATGATCCACAAACCGCTTCCGCCATCAACCACTAGAAACCATTTGTTGTACTCATAGGCCAGAATGGTCTTGTACTACATATTTTGTATTTTGATTGGATTTTCTGCATCAAGTTGGTGCCTCGTCAGCTAACAGTAATCCTGGGGCTGGTGAGCACTATGACCGTTTTATGGAAATTATATCCCGGAAAACCGGTCGTGACAATCTAGTGCCCCTTATAGGTTAAGGGACTGATGCGTTTGTGAGTGTACACAGGGCTATAAGTCTATGAGGAGTTTGATATTTATAGAGAAAGTCGACCCCTAAAAATGAAGTTCTTCGACTGAAGACTTTGGATTTCTGAATACTTTCTGAAGACTTTGAAAGTGAAGAAATTGGTGTGACCCTGAAGACTTGGTATTCATTCGAGGAGCATGAAGCGTGAAGACTTTTGTTTTCGTAGTTTCATTTTCTCTTTCTTGAGTCATAGGAAACACCGTACTGTTAAAGGGGGTCGAGGAAATACTAAGGAAAAATTTCCATGTGATGCTCAACTCAAAATCCTACACCTACCAATCCTTTCGAGTGAAGCCATTGGAAATATCATAGAATTCAGTCAATTTGTTCAGTGACAGAGACGAAGTTCTTCTGGTCTCTGAGGAATTTGTTTTGACTGAGGAGTAAGGAATTCGCCAGTGCGGATTTCCTACAAGTGAGGAACATGATAGCCCTGAGGAATTTGAGCCTCAGATTTCTGACTGTTGCTGTGCTACGTGCCAGCTGTCCCAAAATGTCTACCGACCTAACGGTCATCTCATTAAAGGGCATTTATGTCTTATCATGTCGAGCTTCTCCCTAGGCTATAAATAGCCGCCCCCTAGAACCACTAGCTGGTTGGCTGCTCCGAGAGAAACTGACACTTGTCATTTGAGAGCATCCCATCCTCCGAGGACTTTGAGCGAAAATCATCAAGTGAGGAAAACCCAAACCCAAACACCTACAAACCCAAAGTGATTGAGCATCACTGAAGAGATTGATCCTGCATGGATTCGATGCTTGTTACCTTTGAAGACTGTGAATCTTCTAGACGGTTAGGCATCATGGTCTAGAGCATCCAAGAGGAAACTGTGGATCGCCGAGTGACTGAGTTTGTGAAGGTTTGGGAGTCACCTCAAGACTTACCACGAGTGATTGGGCGAGGTCTGTGTGACCTTAGCTCAAGGAGAATATGGTGAGGACTGTGTGTCCGGGACTGTATGTCCTCAGGTTTAAATACCTAGCTGCTCCAACCAAACATACAACTGTCACAGCAGTTGGAACTGGTCTACCAAATTACTGTCTTCACCAAGCCTACTGGTTCTATTTCCTCAACTCTTTCATTTCCTCATATCTGTGTTGTGTGCTTGTTCATATCTGTTTGAAGACTTTGACTGTAGACTTTCTCAATTTCCTCAGTTCGATTTCTTAAGTTTGTTTGTCTTCATCCTGTTTTATCCTGTGCTTACGCTTCCTATACTCTGTGCGTGTTTACATTTCATCATGATGACCATGCTTATGTTCTGTTATGTTTGCATCTGAGTACTTATTCCTCTGCAAGTAGTTATTTGCTTAGGAATTTCCTCACCCTGAAATTCCTTAGTGAAGAATTCATAAAAATCTCCTATTCACTCCCCCTCTAGTCGATATAACGCACTTTCACATGAAGAAATGCTTCAAACCCGGTTCACTTGACCCAACTCTTTTCACTAAATCTTATGATGGTGAATTGTTTGTGTCCAAATATATGTTGATGATATTATCTTTGGCTGTACTGACCAACGTTACACTGACGAATTTGGTTATATGATGAGGGAGGAATATGAAATTTCTATGGTGGGAGAATTGAAATTCTTCTTAGGCCTTCAAATTCTTCAACAGAGCAATGGCATATTCATATCTCAGGAGAAATACCTCAAGGATGTATTGAGGAAATTCGGCATGCAAGATTGCAAAGGCATCAAAATCCCTATGCCCACAAATGGCCATCTATGCATTGATGAAAATGGTATTGACTTCGATCAAAAGGTATACCGCTCCATGAATGGTTCTTTATTGTATTTATGTGCATCTATTCCAGATATTATGCTTAGTGTTTGCATGTGTGCCCGATTTCAAGCTACACCAAACGAATCACACCATAAGGCTGTGAAGCATATTCTTCGATATCTAGCTCACACACCAACACTTGGATTATGGTATCCCAAGGGCTCGGCTTTTGATCTCATTGGATATTCAGACTCTGACTATGCTGGTGATCGTGTGGACCACAAGTCAACATCAGGCACATGCCATTTCCTCGGACGATCCTTGGTTTGTTGGTCCTCGAAGAAACAAAACTGCGTATCACTGACTACTGCTGAAGCTGAGTACATTGCTGCTGGTTCTTGCTGTGCTCAATTGCTGTGGATGAAGCAAACTCTCAAGGACTACGGCGTCAACATGAAGAATGTGCCTCTCTACTGTGACTATGAGAGTGCCATAAAGATTGCTCATAACCCAGTTCAGCACTCGAAGACAAAGCACATTCAGATTCGTCATCATTTTCTTTGTGATCATGTGTTGAAGGGCGATATCTCTATGGAACATGTGAAGACTGAAAAACAACTAGCCGATATCTTCACAAAGCCCCTGGATGATAAGAGATTTAGCAAGTTGCGGTGTGACCTAAATATCCTAGAATCTTTGAATGTCCTTTGAAAAGGACACACATCCTAGCACTTATGCAAAATTGATGGCTTAGATGTGCAACACACGAAGAAACATTTTTGTTCAATTAATGAAGACTAACACTCTAAGTGTGAAGAAATTAACGAAGAATTTGATTCTCAAAACCCTACGACAATTTTACGTGGTGTCTGAAATCATCATTCTTATACGTTGGGTCACGCCACCACCAAAAGTTGAAAATCTTCAATTTGAGTTTTTCCTCATTTTTGAAATTCCTAAGTTGTTCATTTTCTTCAACCTTTTGATGTCTTCACTCTTTCCGTTGTTGTTCTTCATTGGCTATATATATATAAGTTTATGTCCTCTACAACATTCATTTATTGCTATTTCTTCATGTTGCCTTTCTGCTAAGTGAATGTGATCGGACCCTTCCCCTCTATGCTAAACTCAACCCAGTCTATTCACAAATTCTTCATGTGTGTTCTATTGGAAACTCGTTCAAAATCTTCACTGTGTCCTTGTCAGCTGAAGAAATTGTGAACGAAACTTTAAAACTGATCTTATCTGAATTTTCGGCTTTTGCCGCTCATACTGTTCCACATTCCACGATACATTATCCTATTTGTCGGCGTTCTGGGAACGGGGGTCCCCAGACTTGCCTGCCTGCGGCCTGCGGCGTGGCTCAAAGGGGGGCCCATCATGACCCATGTTCATCAACAGAAGCTCAAGGCCCTCGCGAGGGGCCAGGCATCGCGGGGCGGACGACAGGGAGCTTCCTCAGGCACGGCCTCGTCAGGCTGGCTCGCGAGGAGGCGGAGAGATCAAGGCGGGGTACCTCACGAGGTGCCCATGACGCAAGCCATGATGACCAAGGGCGCCAGGCGGGCGCCAGCCCGCGCAGTGTCCTCCTTTCCTCTTTGGTGCAAAGGGAGCAAGCGCAGGCGAGAGCATCAAGCAAAGGCGTCCATTTCGGTGCAATAAGACCAAGACCAGTCCAACGGCAGGAAGGAAGTCATTGTGGAGCCCAAGCTGGCGTCACCACCAGAGCCTTTGACAGGCGAGGACCAACTTTAGTAAAGATAAGTGTACCAGATGTTCCCCTTCAAAATGGCCAATTGTTGGCGCCCTTCCCGCTCATTATTTGGGAAGAGGCCCAGGGCCTCTGTCTATAAATAGGACTAGCCACACACAGAGCTAGGGGCATCTTAATCCGATCCGGAATAGCTTGAGCTGGATCCAAGAGAGAGAGAGAAAGAGAGAGAAGGCGACTGAACTCCCCCAAGCAGTTCATCGCCCCGGCCAAGAACAGACCCTCCCGAGGCTGTTCTTCCTTGTATTGTTCATCACCATCAGCCCAAGAGGCAATCCACCACACCACAAACTAGAGTAGGGTATTACACCACAACGGTGGCCCGAACTAGTATAAACCTTGTGTCTCTTGTGTTGTTCCTTTTCGTAGTTTAGATCCTAGCAAGGCGTGAAGTGCAGTAGGTAGAGGGCGAGATCTCCGCGCACACCCCAGTGTTCGAACCTCAAGGGTCTGCCGGAACCCGAAATCCGACATTTGGCGTGCCAGGTAGGGGTGCGCCAGAATTCGTCTTCTGCCGCCCTGTTCTCCGTCGACCACCACATCCATGTCTGACGCTCGCCGGGCCCGCGCCAAGCGCCGAGCCGCTCTCGCTTCCCGCATCGCCCAGACGGCTCCCGTCGGTGGGCGCCCTCGTCGTTCCACGTCGCCTGCCGTCATTAACGCCACACCGCCCGGGCGGGAACGAGCAGCAAGCATCGCCCCAAAGATCCCTCCGTGAGGCAAGACGGCCGCACTGCTACCCCCTCACTCGCCCCGGCTGGTTCTTCGTCTCGCGCATTCTGCGCGCCCATGGAGGCTCGAGCTGCGCTCATCGCGGCAAACGATCTCCTGCGCTACCGTCCCGTCGACGACGCGTCACGGAAGAGTGGCTCGACCGCTGCCGCCGAGCTCGTCTGCGGCCGCAGGGGCTCCTCCCGCTGCCTCGTCTCCGGCCGCACCGCACTCTGGCCCCCGCGCTGGCGACGGTTCGGGGCGACTCGGCCGCTTCCCCCCAAGAAGGCGCCCTGGCCCCAAGGCGAGTGGTCCCTGGGCGGAACCCGCTCCACCCGGCACCGGCGCGGCAAGAGCAGAGCTGCCAGGAGGTCCCTCACCCGCAAGAAGCTGCCCGAGTGCTCCCCGCTCCAGCTTGTCGCGACCACGCTCCTGCTCCGGCACGTCAAGACCCCGCTGCTCCCAAATGCAGGTATGGGGACCCGCAAGACCAAGCTCTTCGTCACCCAAGGCCCCCCGTGGCCACAGCTGGCTGCCGTGCCTTCACCCCCGAGCTGCGCAGCGTCGCGTGGCCCGGCAAGTTCAAGCCGGACCTGCCTCCTCGCTACGACGGTACGGCCGACCCCGCAGAGTTCCTCCAGCTCTACGAGCTGGGCATCGAAGCCGCCAACGGAGACGAGAAGGTCATGGCGAACTGGTTTCCCATGGCGCTCAAGGACGAGGCCCGCACCTGGCTCCTGAACCTGGCCCCAGGCACGATCTCCTCCTGGGACGAGATGCGTACCCGCTTCATCGCCAACTTCCAAGGTACTCGTGACCGGCCACCCACCGTGAGCGACATGCGCCGCATCAAGCAGCAACCAGGAGAGACCCTGCAGAAATACATCCAGTGCTTCAACAACGCACGCCTCAAGATTCCCAAGGTGACCGAGGAGGCCATCATCTCTGCCTTCTCCGACGGTGTGCGCGACATCAATATGAAGGAGGAGCTGGCGATGCATGAAGACTTGTGCACTTCCTGGAGCTGTTCAACTTGGCGACCAAGTGCGCCAGGGCCGAGGAAGGGCGTCTCTCCTCCTCGAGCTGCCCGCCGCACCCGAGAGAAGAAGTCCAAGGCCAAGGATGTGAAGCACAAGGGGCTGCCGTGCTCGCGCGTAACCGGACACCAAGCGGGGCAGAGATCAGCCCGAGTCTTCCAAGGGCAGTCGGTACTGCGTGTACCACAACCTCCACACCCACAACACCAGCGAATGTCAAGAGCTCCGAGCCGTGCGAGAAGGGAGGATCGGCCGACGTCCTGACCGCGGCGACCGGGGCTACGGCCGAGGAGGAGGAAGGAACGCAGGACGCTGGGAAGACCGCGGCCCACGCCAAGGGTGGCGTGACCAACCTCGCGAGGATCGCTGGCAAGACCCGCCTCGCGAAGGAGGCTGGAGGGATCAGCCTCGCGAGGACCGCCCACGAGGCAACGTAGGACTCCCTCCTCTACCACCGCAGCCAAGGAGAAATGAAGACCATCATCAGGACGAGGGGGCTGGGGGCTTCCAGGAGCCGCGCGCGATCGCCTGCATCCTGGGCGGAGCTCAAGCCCTAGCCTCTCAACGCACCTTCAAGCAGTTCGCCTGCGAAGTGAATGCAGTCCTCCCCAAGCTCGAAGCCACACGCCCCCTCAGGTGGTCGGTGTGCACCATCACGTTCAGCTCAGCGGATCAGCTCAAGTGTGCGGCCACAGCCGGAGTCCTCCCGATGCTCTCGCTCCCCAATCATCGCGAACGTGCTAGTCACCAAGACCCTCGCCGATGGCGGGCAGGGCTCAACGTCCCGTCTGTGGAAACGCTCAACAATCTCCAAGTGCCTTACAATCAGCTTCAGCCAACCAAGCCTTTCTCCTGGGTCACCGACGGCTCCACGGTCCCGATCGGGCAGGTTCGCCTCCACTGTCACCTTCGGGCTACACGACAACTACCGCGACCGAGCTCATCGACTTCGACGTCGCCCACATTCGCCTGCCATACAACGCCATCCTCGGGTACCCAAGCTGGCCAAGTTCATGGTCAGAACCCACCACGGCTACAACGTCCTCAAGATGCCAGGAGTGGCGGAGTCATCACGGTGCCTGCGAAGAGAAAGACACAGCAGTGCCCCCCGGAGCGAGCCCGCTGTGCCGCATCACTGGAAGACCCGTATCGCGGAAGCAGGAGGCTTCCCGAGACCGCCCCCAAGAAGAAGAAGACATCGTTCGGCCCGGCCCCTCAGGAGGCAGGCCCCTTAGGAAAGCGCGCCCGGCGCCCTCCTCAGGCAGGGCTCGAGGGCTCCCCCCTGGAGGGCCACCGACCTTGCTGAGGTCACGAGGGAGGCGCTGGGGCACCACCTGGAGGCGTGTTTCAAAGCACGTTTCCCCCAAGAAGGAGAAAGGCAAGGAGGGCCAAACCCTTAGGAGTTCGTCAGCAAGATCGTTCAGGAGCTGCAGGAGTCAAGAGTCATGAGTGGCAGCCGCCGCCTGCCGCTGCGTGGCTCCCCATCCAGCGAGGATGGTGGGCTGCACGTCTGCATCGACATACCAGGGCTCAACCGAGCCGCCTCTCAGGAGCGCCTCTGGCCCTCTCGCGTGGGGCGCTGCGAAGGTCCACCCCACAGCTACGTTCGCATGCCTTACGGCCTGCCGAACGCGGCCGCCACGTACCAACGCCTCATGAGGGACATCCTGGAGGCTCAAGAGGCCAGGCGTTCCGCAGCCCTGGCAGAGATGGAGATGGTTCACGAGGAGCCACCAGCGCCTCCGGAGCCTCCCGAGGCCCCGAGCACAGGGGCTCGTGGAGGATCGGCTCCGCAGCCCACCGAGTCTGCTGCACCAACACCCTTTCGTCTTCAACACTATCGGTGGCATCTTTCAAGTTTCATTTCCGGTGGAGCGCCTGTGGCTGCATTATTCCCAGGCCGCGTGGGTCCGTCCCTGCGACGTGTATCCCTTTTACTTTATGTTCCTAGCTTATCTTGTTGGGGGCGCCCCTCGGGCTGCATCATCCCCAGGTCGCTCGGGTCCGACCCGGCGATGTTAAATCTTCTTTGCGCTTATCTAAATGGACTTGCTCCTTCGTGATTAACATGCTTGACCTAGTTGCCCGCTCAACTGACACCAACTGATGGAGCTGCTCCCTAACGGCATGACGCTTGCGCATGGGTCCGTCCCTGCAACGCCGACAAACCTGAATGGCTGAGCTCTGGCCGCGGCAGCCCCGCATAGTGCTACCTCGTCAAGCCTTCAGTGCCTCGTCACCCCTCCGGCAACCAACGGGCGGTGGCCGGTCGTGACGGCGAACTTTCATTCTTTCTTTGATGAGCCCGCAGGATCTCTTCAAGGAGCAGCGTTAGGCGAGGCCCCCACGGTGTCTCCTTCACTCTCACCTGCGCGAACCGCTTGCACGCTAAAGGGGGGGTGCCTGAGCATCGCGACTCAGGGCTCCTACTGGCTCTCCAGCCCTCACCCTCTGGCCTTGTCCACGGCATCGCGACCTGGCATACCAGCGACGGCTGAGACTCGCTCGAGGGCCGGGACCCGAGGACGTAGAGCAGAAAGGGGAGCAAAGGCGAGGGGGGAGGGACACGTGAGGACCTCGCCAAGCGACCCCTTGCCTGCCGGTGCAAGGACCCGACAACGCATCAGGAAGCGACTCCTGATTCTTGAGATAAGTCACCCTCCGGAAGCATTAACTAACACGGCACCGTCCCCTCACCAAATGCAATCCCGAGTTAGCAACGTCGCTCTCCTTTCTCACCGAACGATGGCTGCTTGAGCGCTAAAGGGGACCTCCTGAGCATCGCGACTCAGGGGCTCTTACTGGACCCGGGCCGCTCACCTCCTGGCCTTGACCACGGCATCGCGACCTGGCATACCAGCGACGGCTGAAGCTTGCCTTGGGACTGGGACCTGTCGGCATAGAGCATCAAGCCCTCGCAAGGTTCGAAAGGGAGAACTGAGCTAAGGCGGAACGAGCAACTCGCGCTGTTTCACAACAAGGATCATATTAACAAACAGGATCACAGGCACCTTACAAGCCCCACGGGGCGCGCTTTTGATTCCTCGCAGGGAGCAGATCCTAAAGAACGCTAACTACACGCGCTCCTGCAAAAGACGCCATCATCAACAGTGGGCCGTCGGGCACCGAGGCCAACCCCATCCAGATCAGGGGCGGCGACGGCCTGTCGAGCCCGCCCTGCTCCGAGAGCGGCGCAAGCTCGGGGGCTCGTAGCTGTCGTCGCTCGTCTCCGGAGTCCCGAAGAGCTCGGCGGAGTCGCTGGATCCTCCGATGCCTCCACCGCCTGAGGAGCTACCGAGGGAGCGGCCGGCGAGCCTAGCCCTCGCCGCGGCAGGGCCTCGATCACCTTTCCCGGGGCAGCACTCCAGCCGGCGCCCTTCCGCATCGAAGACCTTGAAGAGCATGACCGAAGCACCGTCGTATTCCAGGTGGATCGCGAGGGTGCCCCTTGTCCCGCAGACCAAGCGATCTCGCCCCAGCCTCGAGTCATGAAGACCTCACCCGGGCAACGACCTCAACCTCTGCCCCTGGGCTATGAGGGTGCTCAGAGCCGGCGTGCTGCAGCCAGAGCTCCAGGGGTCCTCCCCGCGGAACCGCAGAGGCGAAGAAGGGAGGAAGGCGAATCCAAGACCGAGGAGGCATGGCGGCATGGAGTATGAACTCCCGGGAGGAGCCCTCGGCGTGGAATCCAGGGGGAACGATGCGCACCTTCGTAACCCGCCGGCGCCGACAGCGGCGTCGCCCGTGGCGTTTGACATCAACCCCTTCAGAGCCCTCGATCTGGGCGTACAAGGGAAGCGAAAACCCTGGTGGTGGCCGCTCGCACGAGGGCCTCGACACTACCTGGTGGGCACCCTCATTCCAATGGCAGAGGGTTAGCCGTTTCTTCGGAGGGAGCGGGTCAGGACCCTCTCGAGGAGCCTTTCCCTTCTCTGCCGAGGAGAACCGGCGGATCGGAGCCATTGTAGCAAGATGGAGCAAGAACCGGGAACAAGAAGCAAGCAGAAGCGGGCCAGAGGAGCGCTCATCGTTCTGTACTTAAAGCCAGAGGAGTCCAACCGCCGACCTCCACGATCGCAGGTAATCATGACCCGCTTTGCATGCAGGGACTTGTCAATTCGTGCAGTTGCCGAGGCATCGTGGGGAAGTGGAGGCACCCACGTCCAATCAACCGCCACGCGGCGCCCAAGGCCCTTGAGCTGTTAGGGCTCATGCGCTCAAGACTTGCCCTTCGCCTCTCTCTGCTCGGCCAAGTCCGGACGCGCTTTGGGCCCGGGCTCTTGTCGGCGTTCGGGAACTGGGGTCCCAGACTTGCTCGCCTGCGGCCTCTTGGCGTGGCTCAAAGGGGGGCCATCACGACCCATCTTCATCAACACAAGCTCAAGACCCTCGCAAGGGGCCAGGCCTCGCGGGGCGGACGACAGGGAGCTTCCTCAGGCATGGCCTCGTCAGGCTGGCTCGCGAGGAGGCGGAGAGATCAAGGCGGGGTGTAAGTGCATCTAGTGCCCCTTAGTGATTTTGGTGTATTGAAGACTTATAGGTTAAGAAACTAATGTGTTTATGAGTGTACACAGGTCTATAAGTCTATGAGGAGTTTGATATTTACAGAGAAAGTCGACCCTAAAAATGAAGTTCTTCGATCAAGACTTTGATATTCTGAAGACTTTGAAAGTGAAGAAATTGGTGTGTCCTTGAAGACTTGGTATTCATTTGAGGAACATGAAGCGTGAAGACTTTTGTTTTCGTAGTTTCGTTTTCTCTTTCTTGAGTCATAGGAAACATCGTCTTTGTTAAAGGGGTCGAGGAAATACTAAGGAAAAATTTCCTTGTGATGCTCAACTCAAAATCCTACACCTACCAATCCCTTCGAAAGTGAAGCCTTTGGAAATCTCATACAGCTTCAGTCAATTTCTTCAATGACATGCATTTAAGTTCTTCCGTTGCCGAGGAATTTTTTTGACCGAGGAGTTAGGAATTCGCCAAAGGCGGATTGCCTACATGTTGAGGAACATGATAGCCCCGAGGAATTTGAGATTCAAATTTCCGACCGTTCTTGTCTTCTTGCGCCTGTCCCAAAATATCTTATCCACCTCACGGTCATATCATTGAAGGGCATTTATGTCTTATCATGTCGGGCTGCTCCCTAGGCTATAAATAGCCGCTCCCTACAACCACTGGCTGGTTGGCTGCTCCGAGAGAAACTTGACACTTGTCATTTGAGAGCAACCCATCCTCCGAGGACTTTGAGCGAAAATCATCGAGTGAGGAAAAACCCAAAACCAAACCCCTACAAACCCAAAGTGATTGAGCATCATCAAGAGATTGATCCTGCGTGGATCCGACGCTTGTTACCTTTGAAAACTGTGCTTCTTCCAGACGGTTAGGCGTCATGGTCTAGAGCATCCAAGAGGAATTGTGGATCGCCGAGTGACCAAGTCTGTGAAGGATTGGAAGTCGCTCAAGATTTACCACGAGTGATTGATTGGGACGAGGTCTGTGTGACCTTAGTTCAAGGAGAATACGGTGAGGACTTGGTGTCCCGAGCTGCGTGCTCGGCGACTAGGTGTCCGGACTGTGTGTCCTCGAGTTTAAATACTCAGCCGCTCAACCAGACGTACAACCGAGACAGCAGTTGGAACGGGTCTACCAAATCATTGTCTTCACCAACCTAACTGGTTCTATTTCCTCAACTCTTTCATTTCCTCATTACCGTGTTGAGTGTTCGCTCATATCGTTGTTTGAAGACTTTGATCAAGACTTTCTTAATTTCCACAGCTTTAAATTCTTCATCCGTTTGTCTTCATCTTGTGCTATCCTGTGTTTACTCTTTACGTACTCTTTGATTGTCTTCATTTCATCATGATGACCATGCCCGCATTCTCTTATGCTTACTCGAGTACTTATTCGCTGCAAGTAGTTCTTCACTTAGGAATTTCCTCACCGCAAATTCCTCATTGAAGAATTCATAAAATCGCCTATTCACCCCCTCTAGTCGATATAACGACTTTCAATTGGTATCGAGCAAGGTACTCCCTTGTTACGTGTGATTTTGCTTTAACCACCGGAGTTTTAGTTATGTCGACCGCAGTATGAAGAAAGTGACATGCCCTATCTTTGACGGTCATGATTATCCGAAGTGGAAGGCCATGATGAGGAAGCGCCTCATGGCAATGGACAGCGAGCTGTGGATCGTCACTGAAATTGGTCTTACTGATCTTTGCAAGACGGCGAACGAAGATGATATTCGCAAGTACACTCGACTTGACATCATGGCGAAGGATATCATCTGTTCCTGCCTATCTAGAGATGAATTCAAGCGCATTATGCATCTTTGCAATGCGAAGCTTATCTGGGACCGAATCTCTGATGTCTATGAAGGTCATCGAACCCGTCATGATCCTTGGTTTGAGGACTTCAAGGAATCTCTCAAAGCGATGACTTCCTAACCTTAATCATCATCTTCTGCATCATGTCTCATGGCAAAGGGTGACAAGGTAACCGAATGTTCCTCATCCGTGTATAGTGACGATGAATCTGATGATGATGGATCTGATGATGATATTGAACCTAGCTATACCAAGCTTGTTTGTATTGCCACCAAACAACAACATGCCTTGGAAAAGGTTCAAAACATGTTAGGTAAAAGTGATGATATGTTAGGTGAAGAAATGGATCACACTAAAGCCCTGACTGAAAATCTTCAGAGACTTCAGTCTAGGTTTGACAGTCTTCAAGGTCATCATAACACTCTCTTGTCTGATCATGAGAAACTTTCTTATGAATTTCTTCAAAGAAAGCAAGATCTTGAGAAGCTAAGAGTGAGTTATGAAGATCTTCGTAAGGAGCGCGATTCATTACTTGCTCAACAAATCAGCGCTTCTCGTGAAGAATTTGTTCCTCCATGCTTAAAGTGCATTGAACGTGAATCTGCTAATTCTTCACCTGAATGTTCAAATGCTTCAACTGTTACAAATTCTTCGCCTGCCTCTGCTATCACTAATTCCTCATCTGAGGACATTGCTAGTATCACTGACGATGCAGGGCTGAAGGAATTGTACGTGACAGGCATGTACAAAAGCCTCAAAGGGCATCAGACTCTTTGTGATGTGCTTAAAAAGCAGATCCTAAACAGAAACCCTAGGAAAGAGGGTATTGCCTTTGAGAGGAAACTCAATGTTGATGGAACATATTGGAAGCCTGAGCAGTACCCCAAAACCTCATGGGTTGCTGCAAAGGGACCTCCAGTTGATCCATCTAACTTATCTGGCTTTACATGTGAATCTCCTCATTCTTCTGACGAGTCATTTGACTCGAACTATAAACTGTTCAAAAATCAGAATGGTGAATTATTTGCTAGATATGTTGGCACTAACTGCAGGAACGGTTCCCCTATGAAGAAAATCTGGGTTCCCAAGAAATGCCTTGAAAGTCTTCAGGTAAATGTCCTCATGACACCACCTGTGAAGAAAAGGAACCCCAGATCAAATTCCTCATATGGACCGAATTCTTCATATGGATCCAAGTCCTCAAACGGACCAAATTCCTCACGTGGATCAAATTCCTCAAAAGGATCAAAGTCCTCATATTATTATCATCATGCTAACAACTCTGTTTCGCAGGGTAGTGCTAAGGGCTATGAATATGTGCATTATTCTTCAAACCAATATGTTCATAAGTCCTCGAAGAATTTCTCTGCTTATTCATATGCTTACCCTAACCTCTCTTATGTGAAACGGAATGGATTGGCCTCTATGCCTCCATTCTCATATGGAGCTCGCAGAGTGATGAACTCTTTGCCACCCCTTCAGATGTGGGTGGTGAAGAAAAGGAACTAATCTCTTCTGCAGGGTCGCACCTCCGCACGTGCTTTAACGTCAAGAATTTGCTAGGGTCCGACAAAAGTGTCTCAAAGGACGCAGGCTAATCATGATGAAATGAACTTTCATTTCACACGTCCTCATATCGCTTAATCATTATCTTTGCTCGATGAAATTCATCTGATGAACTTGATATCATATTCTTCACCGATGAAGTATATGAGATCGTAAGTTGCACTAATTCATCTGCAGGATGATCAACCCAAAGCCAACGAAAGTGGGTCCTCGATAGTGGATGTACAAATCACATGACCGGGTACAAGAATCTATTGATGGTCGCTCCCTTATCATCGCCACATCTGAAGCATATCATCTTTCTTTGACAAAGCAAAAGTCGGTATTGGGTCTTGGTAAGGTTATGATCTCTAAGGACATACACATGGACAAAGTCATGCTTGTTGAGTCCTTAGGATACAACCTCATGTCATCTCAATGCTTTGTGATCTTGATATGGTTGTTATCTTTGGCAAGTATCGTTGTGTTGTGATCATGGAAGCTGACAATTCCAAAGTCTTTGAAGGCTTTAGGAGAGGAGACTTGTATATTGTTGATTTCTCTACAGGACCACAACCAGCCGTGCGTCTACTTGCAAAAGCTTCAGAAGGCTGGCTATGGCATCGACGACTTGGTCACGCAAGCATGAGGAATTTGCACACGCTTGCGAAGAAGAAGCATGTCATTGGCATTGAGAATGTCAAATTCCTCAAGGATCACTTGTGTGGAGCCTGTGAAGCTGGAAAAATGACCAAGGCCAAGCATCCAGCGAAGACTATCATGACCACTACTCGTCCATTCGAATTGCTTCACATGGACCTCTTTGGTCCTAATCATTACTCAGCAATCACTAATGATGCATCTTTATATGGCTTTGTTATTGTTGATGATTACTCTCGTTACACATGGGTACACATTGTTACTTACAAAAATGAAGTGCAGGAAGTCTTCAAACGATTTTCCTCAAGGGCTTCAACCAACTTTGGTGTGAAGATCAAACACATCAGGAGTGACAATGGAACTGAGTTCAAGAATTCCGGTCTTGATGCCTATCTTGATGAACTTGGTATTACTCATGAGTTATCTGCTCCCTATACTCCTCAGCAAAATGGCGTCGTGGAGCGCAAGAACAGAACTCTTGTTGAGATGGCACGCACTATGCTTGACGAATACAAAACGCTTAGTCGTTTTTGGATTGATGCAATTGATACCGTGTGCCACATCATCAACAGAGTATATATTCACAAATTCTTCAAGAAAACTGCCTATGAACTCCTCACTGACAAGAAACCCAATGTGAGTTATTTCAAAGTCTTCGGTGCTAAATGCTGGATTAGAGATCCTCATCACAATTCTAAATTTGCACCAAAAGCACATGAAGGTTTTATGCTTGGTTACGGAAAGGACTCGCACACCTACAGTAGTCTTCAACATCGCTTCTTCACAAGATAGTTGACATCGTAGATGTGCGGTTCGATGAAACTAATGGCTCACAAAGAGAGCACCTACCTTCTGTGTTAGATGAACCAGACCCGAGGAATCTATCAAGTTCAAGGCAACCGAGGATGTCATTCCTCATCAAGAATCTCTTTGAAGAATTCATTCCTCAGACGCCAAGAACGCCGAAAGGATGCACCTGAGGATAATGCTGAAGAAAGTGGTACTGAAGAATATGCTGATAAAATTCCTCGACGACAACCAGCTCATCCTCGCGTTGCAAAAGAAGTGCAAGTTGACAAGATCATCGATGACATTGAAGCGCCAGGTCCTCTCACACGCTCAAAAGCTTCACATTTATCTAACTTTTGTGGGCACTATGCTTTTGTCTCAATCACAGAGCCCACTAAGGTAGATGAAGCATTTCTGGAGCCTGAGTGGATTCAGGCCATGCAAGAAGAATTACATCAGTTTGAGCTCAACAATGTCTAGGAACTGGTCAAACGTCCAGATCCTCGCAAGCATAATATCATTGGCACAAAGTGGATCTACCGCAACAAGCAAGATGAAAATGGCCTTGTGGTGAGGAATAAGGCACGACTTGTAGCTCAAGGCTACACACAGGTTGAAGGAATTGATTTCGATGAAACTTTTGCACCTGTTGCTAGACTTGAGGCTATTCGCATATTACTTGCTTATGCTAACCATCATAATATCACTTTATATCAAATGGATGTGAAAAGTGCATTCCTCAATGGTAAGCTTGAGGAAGAAGTATATGTTGCTCAACCCCTGTGTTTTGAAGATCCAAAGAATCCCGACAAAGTCTTCAGACTCAACAAGGCCCTCTATGGTCTCAAACAGGCCCCACCAGGCGTGGTATGATACATTAAAGGAATTCTTCGTGAAGAATGGCTTCACACCAGTTCACTCGACCCTACTCTCTTTACTAAATCATATGATGGTGAACTGTTTGTGTGCCAAATATATGTTGATGATATTATCTTTGGCTGTCTTGACCAACGTTATAGTGATGAATTTTCCTATATGATGAGTGAAGAATATCAAATGTCTATGATGGGAGAGTTGAAATTCTTTTTAGGTCTTCAAATTCCCAACAACACAATGGCATATTCATATCTCAGAGAAATACCTCAAAGATGTCCTCAAGAAATTCGGCATGCAAGATTGCAAAGGCGTCAAAATTCCTATGCCCACAAATGGCCATCTATGCACTGATGAAAATGGTATTGACTTCGATCACAAGGTATACCGCTCCATGATTGGTTCTCTATTGTACTTATGTGCATCTAGGCCAGATATAACGCTTAGTGTTTGCATGTGTGCCCGATTTCAAGCTACACCAAGGAATCACACCATAAGGTCTGTGAAGCATATTCTTCGATATCTAGCTCACACACCAACACTAGGATTATGGTACCCCAAGGGCTCTACTTTTGATCTCATTGGATATTCTGACTCTGACTATGATGGTTATCGTGTGGACCGCAATTCAACATCTGGTACTTGTCATTTCCTCGGACGATCTTTGGTTTGTTGGTCCTCGAAGAAACAGAACTGCGTATCACCGCTTCATCATGCGGAAGCTGAATACATTGCTGCTGGCTCTTATTGTGCTCAATTGCTATGGATGAAGCAAACTCTCAAGGACTACGGCATCAACGTGAAGAATGTTCCTCTCTACTATGACAATGATAGTGCCATCAAGATTGCTCACAACCCAGTTCAGCACTCGAAGACAAAGCACATTCAAATTCGTCATCATTTTCTTCGTGATCATGTGTTGAAGGGCGACATCTCCATCGAGCACGTGAAGACTGAAGAACAGCTAGCCGATATCTTCACAAAGCCCTTGGATGAGAAGAGATTTAGCAAGTTGCGGTGTGAGCTAAATATCTTAGAATCTTCAAATGTTCTTTGAAAAGGACACACATCCTGACACTTATGCAAAATTGATGACTTAGATGTGCAACACATGAAGAAACGTTTTTCTTCAATCAATGAAGAATAACACTCTAAGTGTGAAGAAATTAATGAAGAATTTGACTCTCAGAACCCTATGACAATTGTATGCGGTGTATGAAATCATCATTCTTATATGGTGGGACACGCCACCACCAAAATTGAAAATCTTCAATTTGAGTTTTTCCTCGGTTTTTGAAATTCTTCAGTTTTTCAAATTCTTCAACTTTACAAAATCTTCACTGTTTCCGTCATTTTTCTTCATTGGCTATATATACATATGGGTTTATGTCCTCTACATCATTCACTTATGGCTATTTCTTCAAGTTGCTTTTTCTGCTAAGTGAATGTGATCTGTGCCTTCCCCATCTATGCTATACTCAACCCAATCAATTCACAAATTCTTCACGTGCGTTCTATTTGAAACTCGTTCAAAATCTTCACTGTGTCCTTGTCAGCTGAAGAAATTGCGAACGAAACTTTCAACTTATCTTATCCAAATTTTCGGTTTTGCCGCTCAAACCGTTCCGCATCCCACGATAGATTTATCTATTCACCCACGATCTAACACGATCTCCACTTTTCAGTACGTGGGTGACACATGTCATGCGAATGAGAAGGGTCAGGGGCACGTTCGTCCAAAATCTTCGGGCGAACAGTTTTTCACCGTGGCTATATATACCCCCTCTCCCCTTCCTCACTTCTTTTACTCCGCTCGACCGCGCTCTCTCTCGCTCGAGCTACTCAAACCCTAGCGCCGCCGCTACTCCATCGTCGCCGGTGAGGAAGAGCTTCACTGCCTCGACCTAAATGCGCCCGTCGTACTCGCGCCGACCACAGAAATCTTCACTCCGCCGCCGCCGTAGCTGTCTTCCTCCGCCGAGTTTGGGCGTGGAAGATCTAACCTGACGAACTTCCCATCTGTTCTTCTCAGTTCGTCATATTCTTCACTTCGGGTAATTAAAAGTAACTTTTATTACTCGCTTTGATTCTCAAACCTTCCTGAAAATCTTCAAAGGTGTTTACTCTTCAAATCTTCACGCATATGAACACCTCAAACGAAATATGCTCTTGATTCTTTTCTCTAAGCAATGATTTTCTTCAAGATTCCTCAATTGTGTGGATCCTCAATCTATACAACTCTGGAACCTAAGACAAAGATCACTTAGTGAAATTCTTCAAGGCTCATCTGGTCAAATTCCTCAAACTAGTTCTTTTTGAAAAACCTTTTGAGAACGCATATGACCTCTCCAAATTCCTCGCAACTATACTCTGTTCACAGGTACTCATGTCCGCTGCTGAATCACTAGGTTCTCATCAACTTAACTCATTTGCAGCGTTCGTCGAAGAAAAGTTGCATACTTCTTCAGAGAATTCGATTGTTCAAATTCCTCAGCTGAAGAATATGGCAGAAGGAAAGAAGCCACAAAAAGGAGGAAAGAGGCCTAAGGTCATGACTGCGTTTGAGATCCCTGAGGACATATATGATGATTATTGCACACCTGATGAAGCCGAGTTCGGCAAAAAAAAACAAAAATCAGCGCAAGGTGCGCATTCAAAGGATTGAAAGTAGATGGGCAAGGGAATGGAGGGAGTACAAATACGTTACTCCAAAGTACATGAAGAAATTCGCTCTCAATCCTCCATGCCCAAGAGCTCCATTGGCACCTGGTCAAGAAGCTGACCCCACCAGCATCAAGCGTGGTGAGGACTTTCTGAAGAATGGGCCAAGCGCCAAGCCAAATTGGCAATACAGCCAACGAGGCGGTGAGGAAATTCAATGAGGACTCACATCTGCTGCTTGCCATCGAGGCCTCTGTCAAGCCAAGAAAACCTATGGCAAAGAAGCCCGCACACAAGCCAAGTGCTTCACCAACAAGGTTCTCGACGGCCAAGTTCCTCACCGTGCCCTCACGGCAAATTCCTCATGCTGCTCCTGCTCCTCCAAAATCCTCGGCTCCTTCAAAGTCCTCGGCAGCTCCTCCCAAGTCCTCGGCAGTTCCGACAAAGTCCTCAAGACTGTGCATCCGGCCACGTGCCAAAGGACTGCAGGCATCTCCATTGCATCCGGTGTTTCAAATGAGTTCCTCACCGCTCCAAATTCTTCATCTGGGCCAACTCTCATCAAGACTAAGGCCACAAATGGGCGAGTTCCTCGGCCAAGTCCCAAGAAGAAACAGGTCGCGTTCCAAGAGCCACCGAAGATGATGAGGCTGATGATGATGAACTTGCGGAAATCATCGAGACCGCCAAGAAAGGGCCGCTAGAGCCAAAGGCACACACTGTGCCAGCATTGTTGGATCCAAGAGCGATCCTAGACTACATTGATCTCGCACAAGGACCCAAACACTCATATGCCTGACTTCAATCGACACTGGTCAAAGTCACATGCTGACTCATTTCATCCAAGAGGAGAAATGGAAATTTGATCTGACGGAGAGATCAAGAAATCGCAGATGTAAAGGAGAAACTGCTGAAGAAAAACATTGTCAAAATGACAACTAAAGAACTTATCAAGATGCAAGCTGACATCAAAGCCCTCAGCGACAAATTTGACTCCTATTATGCTGATTGGCAAGGAGCCAAAGTCAGATTCGTCAACCTGATGAAGAAATTCACCAATGTTGCAGCCCCAATGCAACAAGAAATTCCTCAGGCTGGAGCCTCAGCTCAGCCGACTGAAGAACATGCCAGCACCACTGATGAAGTTCAGGCTGCTGATGACAATGCTAGTTCCAGGGCCGATGACTCCATTCCAGCCGCTGAAGAAATTGCCAGGGCATCCACTTGTGGTGCGCCTGAAGAAATCGAACAAGTCAGGCAATCAGATCGATTGCGCTGAGGAAATTCAACAAGATTCCTCAGCTCCTCCTGCGCCAACACCAACTCCAATTCTTCCATCTGCATCTGATGTGAAGAAGACCAAGGCTGCAGAACGAGCTGCAGTGAAGAAACGAAAAGCATCAGCTGCGTCAAATTCTTCGGCTGCGAAGAAAATAAAGCCAATGACCAGCTTTTTTGAAAATCCTATTGATGTTGTTCCAATTTCCTCAATTCCATCAAAGGACCTTGTTCCTTTTGATGAAGATTATGAGATCCCAAGCGGATCTGATGAAGATAATCAGTCTGCTGCTTCGTCAGAGCAGATTGATGAAGAAATTGAAGTGGAAGCAATCCCTTCAACCCCAATCATTTCCTCACCTATGCCTCAGTACACAGCTGAAGAGGCTGGTGTTGAGAAAATTGAAGAAGATGTGGATATTGGAAGCACAACGCCAGTGATGAACGATGCCTTTTGGGAAAGTCAGCATCCAAATTCTCCACTCTTCACCCCAATCCAACAGATTTCTCAGTCCCCTGCTCCAACGGTTCAACTGGGCTCTGAAGAAACTCATCCCACTTCATCTGTCCATGAAGAAATTCCAGTCACTAGCGCTGATGAACCTGTTGCTGCTGATCCTCAGACTGCACATGTAGAGGAACCAGAAATTCCTCAGCCTGAAGAACCTGAGATTGCGATTCCAGAGGTCGTGATGCAACTCACTGACACTCCACTGCCAAAGCCTAAGAGTCCATTCTCAATGAAGCAAAAGTTCAAGGCTGAAGACTTCTTTGGCGAGCACGTATTCTTCACTGATTACAATCCATATGACTCTGCTCGCATAAGGAAGATGTGTTTCTGGATTGCTAGTCAAGCTAATTTCTATTCCTCAGTGCTCTTCAACAAAGACAAAGTCTTCGATCATGCACATATTCCTCATGTGGACATGGAATCTCTGCCAGGCTTCGAGCCAGTCCTCAGTGTTCTTCACGATGCAGGACTTCTGAATTTCTGCACTGACATCTGCAATTGGAATGAGGAACTTATTCTTCAATTCTATGCGACGCTGCACATCACTGGAGACGCTGAAGATGTGAACTCATGGGTGTTAGACTGGATGTCTGAAAACACTCACTACATGGCACCAGCAACTGAATTGCTTCGTGCCCTACCACTCAGTCCTCCACTTGATGGTGCTCGTTGTATCTACAATGAACCTGAGCTTTCAAATCACTATATGCAAGTGTTGATGAAGCCTTTGAAGCCAGGGCAGGCCCTGAGAACCAAATTCCTCGTCAAGGAATTACTATATGTGCCTCGGACTGTCTATCGGATTCTGACGAGGACAATGAGTCCTATCAAAGGCCACGACTCAAATGATGAAGAAGTCGTTGGCATCATGAAGAATATGCTTTTCAATATCATTCATGGCGTTCCCGTCAACTTCCATGATTTCTTCATGAGGACTCTGGCAAATATTGCTATGTCACCTTTTGAGCTGAAGCCTTATGCACCATGGATTATGAGGTTCATTAGGACAAGGTCTTCACTCAATTACAAGGCTGATACTCTGAACCACTGCAGCTACTTGCCCCCGATTGAAGTCCTCAAACGGACATTTTCCTCAGCTGATGACAAGGGCAAGGCTAGTGTTGTGATCGATGAAGGCACTCGTCCATTGGATGGTCAGTTTCGCAAAGCTGCATCCTGCTCCACCAATGATGACTCTGCCACACATGACTCTGCCAAGAAATACCTCAACAAGCCAAATCCTCAAGCCACGGCACCGTGGTGATGACTGATCGTGAGTTACTCCTCAGTCTTCATCAGAAGGTTGATCGCAATCATAAATGGGTCAAGCGTCAGTTTGGTTCAATTCTTCACAACATGACCTCAACACATAATGCAGTGAAGAAAAACCACTACTACCTCCATGAAACCTTCAAACGCACCTGGGCTGTTCTTTCTAATGTCTACAGCACGGAAGAACTGAAGACAATGGGTCTCAAGGAAGACTTTGACTGGTCTGCACCTCCACCGAAGAAATACAAGAAGGCCAAAGCTCCTTCCTTGGTGGCCAGCTCCTATTCTTCATCGCGAGACACTGATGAAAATGAAGACTTGGACGACACTGCGGCAGGCCCTACTACGACAACCGACCCCAACAATGCTGGCGCACCTTCATCAACTTGAAATTCTTCAGGGGCCTTAGTCCTCAGTTTCGATCCTTTTGGTCATTCGATGACAAAGGGGGGAGAAATGTGAGTTAGTCTTCAAGCGGGTCTATTATATGGGCAATTTTTGATAAGTTACAACTCTCGTTCTTTTGAAACTTTTATTGCATCGAGTTGTAATCTTAAACCCGATGGTGCTCTGATACTTTTGATGCACTGTGCTCTGATACTCTTGATGCGTTATTTTGCATGGTTGTTCCTCATTAATATAATTGCACGCATGCTGAATTTCATCAAGCACCATATTTCATCATGCATTTCAAATTCTTCATATTATATGTCAAATGCGTGTATGAATTACAAGATATAGGGGGAGATCTCCATGATTCAACTCTTCAAATGTGCAATGCCTCAAAAGCAAATTCCTCACTATGCACATCTTCACGGGGAGTTCTTCTATATCTTGCAATCAAATTCCTCAGTATCAGCATTTACACTTCATATGTTTATCCCTGTTGAAAACTTAACCTATATTGTCATCAATCACCAAAAAGGGGGAGATTGTAAGTGCATCTAGTGCCCCTTAGTGATTTTGGTGTATTGAAGACTTATAGGTTAAGAAACTAATGTGTTTATGAGTGTACACAGGTCTATAAGTCTATGAGGAGTTTGATATTTACAGAGAAAGTCGACCCCTAAAAATGAAGTTCTTCGACTGAAGACTTTGATATTCTGAAGACTTTGAAAGTGAAGAAATTGGTGTGTCCTTGAAGACTTGATATTCATTTGAGGAACATGAAGCGTGAAGAATTTTGATTTTGTAGTTTCGTTTTCTCTTTCTTGAGTCATAGGAAACACCGTACTGTTAAAGGGGGTCGAGGAAATACTAAGGAAAAATTTCCATGTGATGCTCAACTCAAAATCCTACACCTACCAATCCCTTCGAGTGAAGCCTTTGGAAATCTCATACAGATTCAGTCAATTTCTTGATGTGAGACGAAGTTCTTCCGGTCACGAGGAATTTGTTCGGCGAGGAGGAAGGAATTTGCCAGTGCGGATTGCATACACAGTGAGGAACATGATAGCCTTGAGGAATTTGAGATTCAAATTTCCGACCGTTCTTTGTCTTCTTGGCGCCTACCTGTCCCAAAATATCTTATCCACCTAACGGTCATATCATTGAAGGGCATTTATGTCTTATCATGTCGGGCTGCTCCCTAGGCTATAAATAGCCGCCCCTACAACCACTAGCTGGTTGGCTGCTCGAGAGAACTTGACACTTGTCATTTGAGAGCAACCCATCCTCCGAGGACTTTGAGCGAAAATCATCGAGTGAGGAAAAACCCGAAAACCAAACCCCTACAAACCCAAAGTGATTGAGCATCACTGAAGAGATTGATCCTGCGTGGATCCGACGCTTGTTACCTTTGAAGACTGTGCTTCTTCCAGACGGTTAGGCGTCATGGTCTGGAGCATCCAAGAGGAATTGTGGATCGCCGAGTGACCAAGTCTGTGAAGGTTTGGAAGTCGCATGAAGACTTACCACGAGTGATTGGACGAGGTCTGTGTGTCCTTAGTTCAAGGAGAATACGGTGAGGACTTGGTGTCTTGAGCTGCATGCTTAGCGACTAGGTGTCCGGGACTGTGTGTCCTCAAGTTTAAATACTCAGCCGCTCCAACCAGACGTACATAACCGAGACAAAGAGTTGGAACTGGTCTACCAAATCATTGTCTTCACCAACCTAACTGGTTCTATTTCCTCAACTCTTTCATTTCCTCATTACTGTGTTGAGTGTTCGTTAATATCTGTGTTTGAAGACTTTGACTGAAGACTTTCTCAATTTCCTCAGTTCAAATTCTTCAGTCTGTTTGTCTTGATCTTGTGCTATCCTGTGTTTACGCTTTCTGTACTCTTTGATTGTCTTCATTTCATCATGATGACCATGCCCGCATTCTCTTATGCTTACTTCTGAGTACTTATTCCGCTGCAAGTAGTTCTTCACTTAGGAATTTCCTCACCGGCAAATTCCTCATTGAAGAATTCATAAAAATCGCCTATTCACCCCCCCTCTAGTCGATATAACGCACTTTCACGGGGTACCTCACGAGGTGCCCATGACGCAAGCCATGACGACCAAGTCCAATTTCCTCTGCTCCTCCTGCACCTACACCAAGTCCAATTCTTCCTTATGCATCAGATGTGAAGAAGACCAAGGCAGCGGAGCGTGCAGCTGTGAAGAAAAAGGAAAGCATCAACTTCATCAGATTCTTCAGCTGCGAAGAAGATGAAGAAATCGACTAGCTCTTTTGAGAATCCAATTGATGTTGTTCCAGTCTCAAGCATGCCATCAAAGGAACTTGTTCCTTCTGATGAAGAATATGTGATCCCAAGCTGGTCTGATGATGATGTTCCTTCTGCTGCTTCTTCAGAGCAGTTGGATGAAGAAATTGAAGTGGATGCAATCCCTTCAACTCCAGTTGTCTCATCGCCCATGCCTCAGTTCACAGTTGAAGAGGCTGGCGTTGAATAAATGAGTGATGAAGATGAGGATGTGGACATTGGGTGCACAACGCCTGTGATGAATGATGACTTTTGGGAAATTCAGCACCCCAATTCTCCTTTGTTCACTCCTCTGCAACAAATTCCTCAGTCCCCAGTGAATACTGAAGTTCAAATGGGATCTGAAGAACCACACCCTACTCCATCTATTCATGAAGAGATTCCAGCCACTAGTACTGATGATAATGTTGATGAAGAATTGAAGACCCAGGCTGCCACTGAAGAAGAACCTGAAATTTCTCAGCCTGTGGATCCTGAGATTGCTATTTCTGAGGTTGTTGTCAGATGTGGGGTTCCAGCAAACCCTTAAGGTTCGAACACTTGGGTGCGCGCGAAGTCTTTCCCTCCTACCGATCTATTCTCTAGCTCGCTAAGATCTTGCGGACGAACTCGACGAACTCACAACACAGAAAGAGACACGGGGTTTATACTGGTTCGCCCACCGTTGTGGTGTAATACCCTACTCCAAAGTGTGGTGGTGGTGGATTGCCTCTTGGGCTGATGATGAACAGGACAAGGGAAGAACAGCCTCCTGAGGTTGAGGTGTTCTTGTGTTTGTGTTGCTAAGGAAGATCTGAGCCAACTCTCGATCCGTCCCCTCCTACTGTGGTGGCTAGTCCTATTTATAGAGGCCCTGGTCCTCTTCCCAAATGTTGAGCGGGAAGGGAGCCAACAACGGCGGGCAAATTTGATGGGGCACAGCTAGTACAAGCTATCCTGACAAAAGCGGTCTTCGCCTGCGAAAAGCCCTGGGGTGATGCCGTCTTGGGCTCCACGATGATCTCCGCCTTGCCGTCCTCCTGGTCTTGGTCTTGTTGCACCAATATGGCAACCTTTGCCTGATGCCTCGGTACTCTTCGCCTGCGCTTGCCTCCTTAGCACAAAAGAGGAAATGGGGACGCTGCGCGCACTGGCGCCCGCCTGGTACCCGTCTGGCACCGTTCATCATGGCTTACGTCACGAGTGCCTCATGAGGTTTGCCCCGCCTTGATATCTCCGCTCCTCGTGAGCCCACCTGGCTAGGCCACTCCAGAGGAAGTCTTGCGTCATCCGCCTCGCGAGGCTTGGACCCTCGCGAGGGTCTTGGATGCCTTGTTGATGAAGATGGGCCGTACGGCCCGCTGCTCAGCCACGCCGTGGGCCGCAGGCAGGCAAGTCTGGGGACCCCATTCCCAGACAGCTGACAGTAGTCCCCGGGCCCAAGGTGCGATCGGGCTTGGCTTCGCGGCGAAGCCAAGGGTCAAGTTCGGAGCGCCGCGGGCCCCAAAAGCCTGCGGCCTCGGTCGACGCGTGGCGGTTGATTGGACGTGGGCGTCTTCGCTTCTCTGTCCGGCGTCGTCGACCTTGCGGCTGGTGGTGAAGACAAGGCCGATCACGAGTGAGCGCCTTCCGCAGGCGTTGGCGACGTCCATAGGTGACCCGCGGCCATTTCTCCCATTCCGTTCCTGCGACATGTAACCGACCTCGCGGAGGCGTTTAGACTTTAATTTGGTATTGTGAGGACAATATGCTTGTAATATTTGCTTCGAGATTTCACGATTTCCTTCCTATTTGCTTTGCGTTCTGCATCGGTAGAGCCCGGCCCCGCGCATACCTCAACCGCCATTGGGCCGGCCGGAGACCAGGACGGACCAAGGAGTGAGGGGCTACGTGACCAGTTAGGCTCCTGAGTCGCGATGATCAGGAGTCCCCCTTGACACGCAAACAACATATAGGGAGAGTTCGCTGGGATAGATTATTGTTCTACGTCGGCAGAGCCCGGTGTCGGTGTCAAAACCGGCGGATCTCGGGTAGGGGTCCCGAACTGTGCGTCTATGGTGGATGGTAACAGGAGGCAAGGGACACGATGTTTACCAAGGTTCGGGCCCTCTCTATGGAGGTAATACCCTACTTCCTGCTTGATTGATCTTGATGAATATGAGTATTACAAGAGTTGATCTACCACGAGATCGTAGAGGCTAAACCCTAGAAGTCTAGCCTATGATTATGATTGTTGTATATATCTCTATCGACTAGCCTGTCCTCGGTTTATATAATGCACCAGAGGCCTAGGATAACAAGAGTCCTAGCCGAATACGCCGGTGGGGAGGAGTCCTTGTCTTGATCGCCAAGTCTTGTGGAATCTTCCTTGTATGCGGAAGCTCTCGGATCGCCCATGAGTATACGGCCATGGGGTCCTCGGCCCAATCTAATAGATCGAGATGATGTGGTGAGTACCCCTAGTCCAGACACCGTCGAGCCCCTGAACCGGTCTTCAAGTTAGGGATGCTCCTCGATTCTTCTCGAACTGTTCTTCATCTTGATTCGTCGGTCTTGAAAACTGGTTCAACAAATCTTCTCATCTTTGATCTTGAGGATCGCCGAAGTGCATCTGAAGAGTTTACACGTTGGGTATCCAAGGAGCCCCTTTAAGTTTCCGGCCTTTATCAATGCCTTGTTATTTTTATGCCACGCCTCGGGTTTGAAGTTGTTCCCGGGAGGCAGTGTCCTCTTGCGTCCGAGCTCCAACGCCGGACTGCATTCGAGGTATCCTTTGCAGCCGAGCACCAATGCCGGACTGCTTCCGAGCTCCAACGCCGGACTGTGTCCAAACTCCAACGCCGTACTATATCCGAGCCCCAATGCCGGATTATATCCGAGGTGTCATAGATCACCTTGGTTCAAAAGGTTGAAAGAGTTTAGCTAAGCTTAATACCGGAAATGCCCTCTATGGAGCCAGCCACTGGCGCCCGAGCTTTATGCTGGACTGCTTCCGAGGTGGTGCACCACCTTGGCCATGGGACTGATTTTTATGAATTTAATTCCGAATTGTGCAATGTAATATCTGACAAGATGTATAGCCAGTATCCCTCAAGGTGCGTGTTGGCCTAATATCCGAGATGCACCTGAAGGAAAACATGAAACCGTTGATCCTAGTAGCCCCTGAGACTCAGGTCGATGCGCGAAATCGGCCTGAGGATCAACTCCTAGCTCGGCAGCATACGTAGGAATAGAAACGCGGTATAATATATTAGGGAAAATAGTGATCGGCGAACAGGCCCTTGATAGAGGGTCTCGAGAAGTCGCCGTAATATATTAGCTTGATGCCGGATAGGTCTAGTTGGTACCTATTGTTGTCCGAAGACGCGTTTGCGCATAGTTCGGTCAAGCCAAACACTGAGCACTTTGAATTTTCTGCATTGAATAGGCAATGCAGTAGCCCCCGAGACACTGGTCGGGTGGCAACATGTAACGCCCCGGATTCGATGCGCCAGGTGTCCGCCAGTTATTTGCCGTCGTTGCCATGTCATTTGCTTGCGTGTTGCACTTTGCCATGTCATCATATGCATTTCACATCATGTCATCATGTGCATTTCATTTTGCATACGTGTTCGTCTCATGCATCCGAGCATTTTCCCCGTTGTCTGTTTTGCAATCCGGCACTCCTATGTCTCCCGGCGCTCCCTTTTACCTCTTTTCTTGTGCAGGTGTTAAACAGTCTCGGAATGGACCGAGGTTTGTCAAGCGGCCTTGGTATAGCACCGGTAGACCGCCTGTCAAGTTTCGTGCCATTTGGAGGTCGTTTGGTACTCCAACGGTTAACCGGGTAACCGTAGAAGCCCTCTTTGTGTTGCAGCCCAACACCCCTACCAAACTGGCCCAAAACCCATCTAACTCCCCTCCATGCTCTCGGTCGTTCGATTACGATCGTGTGGGAGGAAACCGCACCTCATTTGGACTCTCCTAACTCCCTCTATCTATAAATATGTGCACCTCCCCCGAAAATCCCGCAGTCCAAACCCTAGCCCCGCTCCCTCTCCACCGCCGGACACGTCCGGATCGGACCGGACATGTCCGTTCCGTCCAGCCGCCGCCCTCAGCGAATCCCGCGCCGCCACGTGGCCTGCGCCGCCCGCGCCGCCCGGCCCGCTCGGCCCGCTCCGGCCCCCATCATCCGCCTGCCGCCTCCGCCGCCCTCCGCCGCCGCCTTCACTGCCGGTGGCGGACCCGGCCGCCCGCTCCCATGCCGCCGCTTTCGTCCCAGGTCCCCGCCGCCTCGGCCTCCAGCGCCCGGCCGCCGCCTCTCACGGCGCCCGCGCGCCATGCCATCCGAAGCGCCCTTTGCCTCGGCCGGAGCTTCGCCGCCCGCCGCCTTGGCCTCCGCACCCGCCGGCGAGCTACTGGAGCTGCGCGCGCCGCCTCCTCATGAGCGCCCGGCTGCGCGCCTCTCATCCACCGTTGGTGCTCCGGCCACCGCGCCCCGCCCCGTCGCCGGAGCTCTCCCCTCGCCGGCCCTGCCTCGCCGGAGAACCCTCGCCGCCCAGATCTGCGTCAGCTCAACCCGGATCCACCCCTCCGACCCGATCCGCGGCCGACCCGTTGACTTTTTCGGAGGTTGATTTTATCTAAGTCCCGAAGTTTTGACTTTATGTTGCCATGTTAATCATGCCATAACTCTCTGCATATTGCTCCGTTTCGTACGTGTAATATACCGAATTGTTCGTCCCGATGAGTACATCACTTCATATCATTGCATCATTTTCATTTGAGCTCATCTTGATGCTCGAAATGCTGTTAGAAGAGGGCTATGTGATGTTAGTTTCAGATTCTTATCAGAACATGCACTTTTGTCATTTTTGCCATGATTGATGTGTGCATCCTATGAACTTGAGTCCTACATGTGTTTTGTAATATGCCATGCCATCTTTACAGGGGTGTATGCCATGTATTTTTGTGATCTCTGTGGTAACTAGCACAAGCATGCAAACTAGGCTTCATGATGTTGCTGATTTCAGCCCCTGTTCTGCTGATATTTTTATGCCATGTAAACTTGAGGCTACCGAGAGATCCATGCTTATTTTGAGATACTTCAGTAAGGCTGTTTTGAACATATGCTTATGCTCTACCATCAATGCCCTTGTTTGCAATTATGGAGTGCCATAGCTTGAGTCAATCGAGCTCTACTTTTGCTATAAAATGTTTCCTGGCAGGTTGTTTACATGTTATTCAATTTTGCTAAGGTTGTTGTAGTTGATCCGTGTATGCTATGATGTTGTTCTTGCCATGTATAGCTTCTATGCCATGTCTTCTTACTGTGAGTTGCCTTTCCATGCCATCTATTGCTCTGTGGTGAGTGGTTCAAGCTCACCAACATGCCTACTTGTTATCTGTTTATGCCATGCTCCAGTTTTGCACCAAGTCTGAATCTGTTTATGTTTTTGCTATATTCACATGCTTGCAACTGTATTTTATGATCCCTTTTGGCTTATGGTCAGTAAAGGACTTTTGTTCTATGCATTTAGTAGTATCATGCCATGCCTTTGTTTGACATGATAAGTTCCTGTAACATGTTGTTTGATAGCTCTAAACATTGCAACCTGATGTTATTTCTGCCATGTCCTGTAAATTCTGCTAAGTCTGTGAAACTGTTATTATTTGCAATCTTGCCATGTCATTTTGAGAATGTTCTAGTGATTTCTGGAGATAGCTCAGTGTTCATGTTTTGTAATGCTTTACATGTACTTCATGCCCATGCCTTTTGTTATCACGTTGAGATGATGTAGCATGTTGTTTTCATGTTTGCAATATGCCTAGTTGTTGTTTTGGACAGATTGTTGTCATGACTTGTATAGAGTGTATGTGTCGAACCGTTGCTCCGTTTTGAGTGTGCCCTATATGAAACTTGCGTGATTTTGCATGTAGCTTCATATTATCATGTTGCATCCTTGTTTTGAGGTGTTTGCTTGATGTTTGTATGCATTTTGCATCAATGCCATGTTCAACTTGTTTTGCTCATATCTTCTAGGCCGTAGCTCCGAATCTAATGAACTTTATATGTAAATTGACTAGAATTTCGTGTAGATCATCGTGGTGCATTTTAACTTGCTGTTTAACAACTTGAACATAAGGTTTATTCAGATCTGGACCAATTTCGAAATTTGCATATGAGGACTTACCGGAATTGTTATATGTTGTTCCCGGCCTCATTTAAACTTGCCTTAATGTGTTGCTCTTATTTGCATCTTCCCTTGCCATGAGTAGCTTCATGTAGTCGTGTCATTCATCATGCTTGTTGGGCATCATGTCTTGTTCATGTGTGGTGTGTTTACCTTGTTGTGTGCTTCTTCTCGATAGTTCCCGTTTCGTTGCGATCGTGAGGATTCGTTCGTCTACGCTTGGTTCGTCTTCGTGGCTTCATCTTCTTCATGGACTTGTTCTTCTTCCTAGCGGGATTTCAGGCAAGATGACCGTCACCTTGGATCTCATTACTATCATTGCTATGTTGCGTTACCTATCACTTGCTGCTCAAGCCTCCCAAGTTGCCATGAACCTCTAACTCGTTGTCACCCTTCCTAGCAAACCGTTGTTTGGCTATGTTACCGCTTTGCTCAGCCCCTCTTATAGCGTTGTTAGTTGCAGGTGAAGATGAAGTTTGTTCCTCGTTGGAACATGGAGATGTTGTTCCTGGTTGGAACATGTTTACTTGTTGGGATATCACAATATATCTTATTTGATTTAATGCATCTATATACTTGGTAAAGGGTGGAAGGCTCGGCCTTATGCCTGGTGTTTTGTTCCACTCTTGCCGCCCTAGTTTCTGTCATATCGGTGTTATGTTCCTGGATTTTGCGTCCCTAACGCAGTCGGGTGATTTATGGGACCCCCTTGACAGTTCGCTTTGAATAAGACTTTTCCAAAGAAGGCCCAACATTGGTTTTACCATTTGCCTCACCTATGCCCTTTTTCCCTTGGGTTTCCGGAGCCCGAGGGTCATCTTTATTTTAGCCCCCCAGGCCAGTTCTCCTTCGAGTGCTGGTCCAAACCGAGCGATGTCTGGCGCCCCCTGGGCAATCAGGGTTTATGCCAACCCGACGTCTGGCTCATCCGGTGTGCCCTGAGACCGAGATATGTGCAGCTCCTATCAGGATTTGTCGGCACATCCGGGCGGCTTTGCTGGTCTTGTTTTATTGCTGTCGAAATGTCTTGTAGCCGGGATTCCGAGACTGATCGGGTCTTCCCGGGGAGAAGGAATATCCTTCGTTGATCGCGAGAGCTTATCATGGGCTAAGTTGGGACACCCCTGCAGGGTTTGAACTTTCGAAAGCCGTGCCCGCGGTTATGTGGCAGATGGGAATTTGTTGATATCCGGTTGTAGTAAACTTGAAGCAAACTCTTCTAAAATACACCAACCGTGTGCGTAACCGTGGCGTCTCTTTTCGGGTTGATCGAGAGGAGAACACGGTTTTACGGGTTATGTCTCGACGTAAGTAGGAGTTCGTGATCACTTCTTGATCATTACTAGTTGACGACCGTTCCTTTGTTTCTCTTCTCGCTCTCATTTGCGTATGTTAGCCACCATATATGCTTAGCCGCTGCTGCAACCTCACCACTTTACCCCTTCCTTTCCCATTTAAGCTTTGCTAGTCTTGATACCCATGGTAATGGGATTCTTTGAGTCCTCGTGGCTCATGATTACTACACCACCAGTTGCAGGTACAGGTTTTGCGATGATCATGACGTGAGAGTGATGTTTGCTTGTTTTGGAGTTCTTCCTCCGCTTCTTCTTCGATCGGGGATAGGTTCGGTGTCGGCACTGGGCTAGCAGTGGTGGATATTGTTTGAGTTTGTTTATGTTTCATCCGTAGTCGGATGTTGATCTTGTATATGATGTTGATGTATTCTTGTGGCATTTGTGCCTTATGTATGTATCCCACTATTATGTAATGTTGATGTAATGATATCCACCTTACAAAAGCGTTCCAATATGCGGGTCTATCCTTGGTGGGACCGTCGAGTTCCTTTTGGATAGGGTCACATATTGGGCGTGACACAACATCAGATCAGGGGATCGATGTAAGCCTTTAATATTTATAAATAATGAGCTCAAAGCCCAGTAGCCCCCGAGCCTTAATGTGGGTACGGGTGGCCGAATTAAGGATCAATATCCAGAGTAAAATCACAAATTATGTGTAATGATTCCATGTATCCAATTACTCTACATCATTAATGCTCGGATCCGCATTATACAAAACTTTGTTCACCGACCATCGGCTTCAACCTCCTCAGCCCGTAGCCGAGGGGTGTTTGTCCTACCTTATAAAGCCTTTATGAGGGCAAAGATTTACAGCAAACAAGGTAATCCAGCCATACGGTTTTATAAACAAAGGTACGCGAAGAGATATGTTATATTACTTTTTAACGTAAGAAACATCTTCCAAAGAATATAGTCCCACTACCGGTTCCTTTCTTTGGGTTGTTATGCTAAGCATGATCATGAAACCTCAGCTCCAATCAATGTGGGAGGAAAATATTGAGGATTTAGTTCGGGGAAAGTTCCCGAATTTTGTGGTATTAATGAACCAAAAAATTTACCTGAAGCCGCCGACCGACGACGAAGCTGTGGCGAGGCTGCTTCTTCAAGTCGCCTCGCCAGCGCTCCATTGTTTTGAGTAGGCGACCTCGGCGCCGTGCCCCTTGGAGACCGGCGCTGCCAGCTCGGCCATTCCAGACGCTGAGGCGACAAGCGCCGCACCCGTTGGGTGGGTGCAAGGAGGCGGCACGGGCGCGCTGAACACGGCGCTTCTGGACGTCCAGGCGAAGCTGCGAGCTGAGGGCGACCCCATCCAGAACTGCACCAAAGGCGCTGGCGTCGAGCCGCCCGTCTTGGTATGTTTCTTCTTTGAATTTTTTCGCTCTTCTCTCGTAAGGCCAAGCGCCTCCACTGGTGTAGTCTCGAGTTTCGAGCCGTGAGCAGCGTGCTCGAACTCTATCTGTTGACTTCCAAATTTTACCTTTGCCTGAAATTCTTATCGCAGGAGTATCACAACCTCCGTGCCACTGCCTTCAACCGCAACGTTGAGGAGCTGGGAAAGCAGACTGCCAACTTGTCGAGGAGCCGAGGTGAGTTTTCTTTCTTCTTTGCGGGGGCGCGCTGGCGCACCCGCGGGCTGTAGTCCCCGAGATTCGGGCCGACTGCTGCGCAGTCGGGCTGGATCTTCCTGGCGACCTTCTTAGCTGACGACTTTGCGTCCTTCTTCTTTTTATTCTTCAGAGGCCAACGCCGCTCTTCGACGGCAGCTGGGTACGGCCAACACCGCCTTGCGTGCCAAGGGGGAGGAATGCAGCAAGCTCGCCGCAGAGCACGACCTGCTGGCTATGCAGCTGGCGGAGCAGAGGGAGCTGCTTAAGGCGGCGCAGGACGAGGCGGAGAAGAGAGAGGCCGCTCTCCTGGCTGAGTTCGAGAGTGAGCGCTCCTCCTGGACCGACAAGGAAACACTGCTGACCTCCGGCTTCCATGAAATCGAGGACATCATCGACGGTGAGTTTGTTTTTACTTCTTTCTTTGGGCCACCGACTATAGGTTGGGCCGACTCCTGGTTTTTTGACTTGCTTCTTCTTCGTCTTGGCAGACTTCTTCCCCGGCAACACGCAGGCGGCCAATCAAGCCATCGAGGCTGATCGCGAGGGGCGAAGGGCGGGTGGTGCTGAGATCGCTACCAATGCCCCCCGGACCCTTGACGAGCAGCTCTTGAGCATTGAGGCTCGTCTACGACCGGCCCATCGGATGCTGCGCCGACTTCAGCGTGTCGGCGCCCAGGCGATCGCTGCTCTGTGGCCGGACATGCCGGTTCTGCGTACTCCCAGCCGGACCGCCGACTGGCTGGAGGTTACGGCTGGCCGTCTTGAGGCCTGGAAGGGTTCCGCGGCTCGGGCTGCAGCGCGCCGGGCCTTGGAATTCGTCAAGGCATGGTATCCAGGGCTGGACCTGGACCGGCTGCGTTCGGTCGAGAAGGCCCAAAGTGAGCTGGCCGCAGCGGAGGACGCCCTCGTCGAAGCGTCACGGCGGCTATTGCCGACTACACGGACACCAGCGTCTTCGTCCCTGAGCGGGCTGAGGACGGTGGGGAGGCGCCGCCGGAGTGGTTCGGGATGAACCCGAACTACGACGAGGACTCGGCGGAGGTGATCGGCTCCAGCGCCGAGGAGGAAGACGAGGCGGAGGACGAAGACGAGATGGAGGCGCCAGAAGACGGAGCGGGCGAACAGCCTCAGCTCGACCGCGCCTCCAGCAATGAGCCACGCCCGTCTGGGCCGGCTGTCGCCAGAGACGATCAAGCCGAGACCGCCCAGCCGGCTGCCCCAGCGCCTGACGCTGCCGTCTCCTCCGGCCTTCCGACCCCGTCTGCCGCTTCCTAGGCCGCTGTCTCGCCTTTATTTTGTCTGCTTTGATAGTCTTTTGAAAAGAACTTGTTAATTCGCACAATTCCACCCGTGGGGTGTATTTTGAACTTCTGCCCGAAGATTAGGCCAAGGGCCTATGCTGTGTAAATATTATTTTAATTCTATCTTTCCTTGCTTATTGCTCTTTATGGCTTTTTCCTTTGCCGCCTTCCCTTAGTCGCCGCCTTGCCCGTCGGACAACCGCTCTGCGGACTGCCGTTTGGGTCAAGTGCTTGGCTACCTTTGAGAAGGCAAGTACTTGGCCATTTTTTGGAGTCTTTTAAGCAAGTTGGGTAGAAAGAAGCAAGCCGACTACTTAACGATGGTTTTTGCAAAAAGGGCTGGAAGCCGCTTAAACTATGCTTATGCTTTGGGTCCTTAGCCATTTTTTCGTATGGGCACCTGTTCTTCCTTACTCCTGCCCACCAAAATAGCCGCTCATGAGCTGCGGCTTCGACAGGAGACGGCTTAGGCACCGTGACGTTACTTGTCCTGACTGCAGAAGCATTTCATAGGCTATATGGCGAGTCCCCGGGCCGACTAGTCGAGCCCGGTGCCAAGCAGCATAACAAAGAGTAATATACTCGAAGGCATAATCTTATCATACAGATAACAAAAGAGGGCAGTCCACAAGCTCGTCTCGGGGGGCCCAAAGTCTTGGTACTTTAAACACAAAAGGTAGCGTGGTACATACTGCATCAACTGTAAAATCTTCGGAGGAGATTCGCATTCCATGGCCGTTCCATCTCTTTGCCGGAGTCGTCCCTCTTGTGTGCTCGGGCTTCGAAAGGCCGATCGTAGTAGGAGTCGTTGCTCAAAGACTTTGTCGACAATGAATGGGCCTTCCCAAGGCGCCGACAGCTTATGCTGGCCGGCTGTTCGCTGGATCAGCCGGAGCACAAGGTCGCCCTCTTGGAATGATCTTGGCTTGACCTTCTTTTTGTAGTAGCGGCGCAGGCTCTGCTGGTAGATGTTGGACTGGCTGAGTGCCAACAGCCGGCCCTCTTCCAGCAAATTGACGCCGTCTTGACGTGCTTCTTCTGCTTCCTCTTCGGTGTACATGGTGACTCACGGGGAGTCGAACTCTATATCCGTTGGGATGACGGCTTCGGCACCGTAGACGAGGAAGAAGGGTGTGAAGCACGTTGACTTGTTTGGAGACGTGCGCAGACTCCAGAGGACGGCTGGCAACTCCTCAAGCCAGCAGCCGGCCGAGCGCTCCAGCGGTTCGACCACTTGAGGCTTGATGTCAGACAGGATGAGGCCGTTCGCTCGCTCCACCTGGCCGTTTGACTGTGGATGGGCAACGGACGCTAAGTCCAGTCGGATGCCCTGCATCGCGCAGAAACGGGCCAGGGCGCCTTTGGCAAAATTTGTGCCATTGTCGGTGATGATGCTGTGTGGTACGCCGTACCAAGTCGTGATGTCGGCGATGAAAGTCACTGCAGTAGGACCATTCAACTTCTTGATGGGTTTTGCTTCTATCCACTTGGTGAACTTGTCCGCCACGACAAGTAAGTGAGTTAGGCCGCCTCGTGCCGTTTTGAATGGTCCCACCATGTCCAGGCCCCAAACAGCAAAGGGTCAGGCGATGGGAATAGTCTTGAGTGCGGCTTGGTGAAAGCGGCTTGGAGCGGAACACCTGGCACCCCTTGCATTTCTGAACTAATTCCTTGGCCTCTTCTAGGGCAGTTGGCCAGAAGAAACCGTGTCGGAAGGCTTTGGCGACGAGTGCTCTTGAGGCTGCATGATGGCCGCACTCGCCTTGATGAATGTCTTCGAGAATCGCTTGGCCTTGCTCTGGCTCGACGCAGCGCTGGTAGACACCAGTGACGCTGCGCCTGACCAGCTCTCTGTTGACTATAGTGTAGGTTGCCGCTCGGCGTTGTACTTGCCGAGCCAAGGTCTCATCGGTTGGTAGCTCTCCGCTTACTAAGAACTTCAGGATGGGCTGGGCCCATGAGGGTGCTGCTATTTCTTCGATCGCCGATCTTGCTACTTGGACGAGGGCGGCTGGGCTGGGAGGCGGCGGGTTGGAGTCCGCAGCAGCTTGCTGGGTTGAAGAAGTCCCTGGGCCGTCTGGCGCAGTCCCCGGGCCGAGTTCTGGAGTCTTCGCAGTGGTGGCCGCAGTCCCCGGGCCGAGTTCTGAAGTCCCCGGGCCGGCTTTGACTGCGGCATTCTTGGGGCCGTCTGCAAGAATTCTTGTGTCGTCTGCTGAGGCTTTGGAGTCGGATCCGACTTCTTCAGGGGGAGCCGGCACAAAAATGGAGTCTGATTCTGGTGACGGCTTGACAGATGGCTTGAGGAGGCGCTGAAGGGCGACGCCAGATGGTATTGCCTGGCGGGTGGAGTTGATTCTTGCCAGGGTATCTGCTTGGTCGTTGTCGTTTCTTGGCACGTGGAGGAACTCGCACCCCTCAAAATATCCACTCAGCTGTTGTACCAGGAAACGGTAGCTCGCCATGTTTGCATCTTTACGCCCCGATCACGGATGATCGCTGGACCACCAAGTCGGAGTCACCACAACACAGGATCCGCTAATGCCAAGCTCTTTGGCAAGCCGGAGCGTGAATGAGCGCCAGATTCGGGCGACGTTGTTGGAAGCGGCGAAATGGATCTGCAAGCGTGCCATTGAGCTTGTCGCCTTTGGGGAAGTGAGGACCATGCCGGCTCCCAAGCCGGTGCGCATCTTGGAGCCATCGAAGTGCATCCGCCAATGGGTGGAGTCAAGGCCTGGCGGCAGGTAATCGGGTCTCGCCCAAGAGATTTGAGGAAGTCGGCCAAAGGCTATGCGACTTGATGGCGTTGACGGGCTGGTAATATATGGTGTAGGGGGCCAGCTCTATGGCCCATTTGGCCACTCGGCCAGAAGCATCTCGGCTTCCGATGATCTCGGCTAGTGGGGCTGTGCAAACCACGGTGATTGGATGCTCTTGAAAGTGCACGCCATAACACATCTTATGGTAGTGGGGGTAGTTCTGCTTGGAGGTCGACAGTACTTCGCTCAGGTAATATACCGGTCTCTTGACAGGTAGCGCCTTGCCTTCCTCCTTGCGTTCAACTACAATGACTGTGCTGACTACCCTGCTGGTGGCGGCGATATCTGAGCATGGGCTCCTTTGGGAGTCGGAGCCGCCAAAGACCGGGAGTAGTCAGCATTTTCTTCAACTGGAGAAAAGCTTCATCCGCCTTTGTGGTTCCATTCAAGAAGGTGGTCTTCTTCATGAGCTGGTACAGAGGAAGAGCTTTCTCGCCCACCAGCTCATGAATCGGCCGATGGACGCCAAACAGCCGGTGAACTTCGCAGATCTAGCGATGCCGGGTACGTCCATCCTCTCGATTGCCTTGATCTTCACGGGGTTGCACTCTATGCCGCGTTCGGAGACCAGGAAACCAAGGAGCTGGCCGGCTGGTACTCCGAAGACGCACTTCTCTGGGTTGAGCTTGATCTGGAATCGGCGCAGATTCTCAAAGGTCTCCTTGAGGTCTTCCAACAGCGTTCCTCGCTTCTCCGTCTTCACCACCACGTCGTCCACGTAAACGCATGCTTCGCCAAGCTGCTTGAGGAGGCACTTCGCATGCAACGCTGAAAGGTGGCGCCGCATTCCTTAAGCCGAATGTCATGGTCGTAGCGTATAGGCTCCAAACGGCGTGATGAAGGCGGTCTTCAATCTGTCGGTCGGGTTCAGCTTGATGCGGTGATATCCTCGAGTATGCATCTAAGAAGCTCAACAACCGCATCCGGCTGTGGAGTCTATCACCGATCGATTCTCGGCAGTTTAACGGGTCCTTGGGGCAAGCTTTGTTGAGGCTTGTGTAGTCAATACACATCTGCCATCGCTTGTTCTTCTTTTGTACCAAGACCGGTTCGCTAGCCACTCCGGAAAGAACACTTCCATGATGAAACCGCTGCGAGGAGCCGGGCTATCTCTTCTCCAACAACTCTTCTCTTCTCTTGACAAGCGGGCGCAAGGGCTGCCTGACGGGCTTCACATCAGATCAGACATGTAACTTGTGCTCGGCGAATTCCGTCGGTACACCTGGCATGTCTTTAGGGGACCATGCGAAAATGTCCCGATTCTCACGGAGGAAATCGAAGAGCTCGCCTTCCTATTTACTGTCAAGGTTTGCACCTACAATAGCGTACCTCTCCGGGTGCTCCGGGTCCAAGGGTATCTTCTTTGTCTCTTTGGCCGGCTTGAACGAGCCCTCAGCTTCCGACTCCTTGGGGTTGGGCGACATCTCTGGCTGCTTGCCGGCCATTGCCACAACCCGATCAAGAAGCCGCTTCACCATTGCGATCACTGTGGACTCCGCCAGCCGATCGCTTTTCACCTGCAGCGGACGACTTTCTCAGTCGCCCGGCTACGGGAGAATCCCTTGGTACTCGGCATCTTCATCTTGAGGTAGGCGTAGTGGGGATCGCCATGAACTTGGCCGAGCAGGTCGGCCAAGCAGAGCGTGGTCACGGCTTTCGAGGTCCACCACTTGAACCAGACCGCTCTCGGCGAAAATGATCTTTGTCCCCAAAGAGGACGTCTATCAGGATCTTGCCGATCGGTGAGCAGGAAAGGCCAGGTACAATGCCGTGGAACACAGTCCGGTTGCTCTGAAGTTGTCTTTGCTTGATTCCTAACTTCTCCATTGTGTCCTTGTACAGGATGTTGATGCTGCTGCCTCCGTATATCAGCACTCGCGAGAAGCGAGCGGCCCGCCTATCCGCGGCAAGGGTGGCTCCCAAGACCAGGGCATAGGAGCCCGGATTCGCATCACCTGGGTGATCAGCTCGGCTCCAACCGATAGGTTTCTCGGACCAGTGCATGAATTCGAGTATCCGACGCCATCGCATTCACTTCTTCTTTGTTGCGCCCGCTTTCTTTGGCGATCGTCGGCCACACCGGTGAACACTACATAAGCTCCATGCTCTTCCGGTAGTCGTCTTGTATCGCGCCGACCGGCTCGACTCGGCCGTCGGGCGGCGGAGGCGGCGACCAAATGCGGGGAGGGACGAGGTCGTCTCCCTTGGCGATCCTGGTAAGCCAGTGGCACTTCCGGGTGGTGTGGTTCGACGGCTTCGCGCCGCTATGGAACTTGCAGGGACCATCTAGAGTCTGCTCGTAAGAGAATGCCGGCAACCAGTTGGACTTGCCGCCTTTCTGCCGCTTGGCCGGAGGCTGCCCCTCTGGCTGTTGGTCTTCGACTGTCGCCACCTACCGGCTGTTGGAAGCCGGCCGCGGGGCCTTGCGCTTGTGATCATTCTGCTGCTGTCGCCGACTGGTGTCACCAGCCGGAGTTCTAGGAGCCTGAAGAGCCACCTTGCCAGTCGCACTGACCTCGATCTCCGTCTTCATGGAGGAGTCGGCTGTGGCGTACTTGTCTGCTATGATCAACAGCTCGTCGAGGGTCTCTGGCTCGTCGCAAAGGAGCTTGTGCTTGAGGAGGGTGCCTTCTCTGCACCCGGCGGTGAAGTACTCAATAGCCTGCACCTCGTGCACTCCCTCACAGGAGTTCCGGAGCTCGCCTCAGCGCGTGAGGTAGTCGCGAGTGGACTCGTTGGGGCCTTGCACGCACAAGGAAAGCTGGCGAGGCTTGGTAGGTTGCTTGTACGTGCTCGTGAAGTTGCGGACGAAGGCCTCGGTGAAGTCGACCCAGTTGTTGATGCTGCGGGGCTTCAAGCTGTTCAACCATGTCCGGGCCGTGCCCTGGAGCATGAGGGGAACATACTTTACGGCAACACACTTGTTGCCGTTCGCTATGTTGACGGCCGTGGAGTAGTCCACTAGTTACCCTCCGGCTTCACGGAGCCGGTGTATTTGGGTGTATCTCGGGGGAGTGTGAACCCTCTGGGGAAGGGCTCGTCTCGGATGCGAGGTCCGAAACACGGCGGGCCCAACTCGTCTTCCTCTTCCAGCGCCAGGGATCGGTGGAGTCGGTCGATCCGGTGGCGGGCGTCGTTTTCTCCGACTCCTCTCGGCGGCCAAAGGCGGTCGCCGAGAGTCGATGCTCGACGGGTGGCGGGAGACTCGCCTTTCTCTGCGGGGAGGAGGAGGCAGATAGTCGTCCCGCCGCTCCACTGCTCTTGGGCGGCCGTCTTGGTCGCGCTCGATGGAGATGTGGGTCCGACTATGGCTGACAGTCGGATCCTTGTTTTTTCTTCCACGGACACCGCCAGTCGGCGTCCTAGACGTCGCGCCTTGATCTCGGCGGGAAGGCAAGTCGCCGTGTTGTCGTCGTGGCGCCTCCGTGCGGCAGCCGGCTTCGTCTTGCGCAGCAGCCGCGTCGAGGAGCTGCTGGACTCGCTCCGTCATCAGGCGGCGCTCCTCTCCCTCGAAGTTATCCAGCTCGTCCGCCGCCGCCTGGGCGGCGCGGATGTTCTCTGCGGGCGTGGCGTACACATGGCGATTTGCCCCGAACAGGTTGGCGATGGCTACGCCGCGCTGCTGGACCGCGCCTAGGCCGCTAGGCCCAGTCGGAGCCGGCGAGCCGCCCACGGCGTGATCCATCTCGCGCTGGTAGGCTTCTGACAAGCGTCTCATGCTTGCAAGCTTCTTCGCGCCTACGAGGAGCTGAAGGCGGCGTGCCTCCGGCACCTGGCGTCGGCGTCTTCCGGAATGGGCGCGGTCAGGTCTTGCGTAACCGCGTCGAGAGGTCATGAGCTCCTTCGCCGGAAGGCTCGCTATGACCGGCGACGCAGCACTTCGCGGACGGTGCTTCCGCCGCTCCCCGCGCAAGGGAGCGGCTCATCGTAGACCACCACGTTGGTGGGAAACGCGTCGAGCGACGCGGTGTCGGAGTCGATCAGCATCGGGTCGGTGGAGCCTACGGACTCCAGGTCGGTGGCAGGCTCACCGGCGACGTGGAGTTGTTCGAGGAGGCCCGCGAGGAGGTTTTCGCCCGTGCCTGCGTCGGATGCAGGCTCGTCGGAGAGGCGAACCTCGCCGACAAGTTCGGCGAGGCAGCTGGCCGCGCAGGCGATCTCAGCGCCATGCAGCGCGTCGGCGCAGACTCCGTCTGGCATGCCGGGCTGGCTGCGCTCGCCAGGGAGGAAGAGAGTTCCCATCCAGAGCAGGTCTCCGGATGACGGTGCACCTAGCCCCACGGTGGGCGCCAAATGTCGGGGGTTGGGTGCGACATATGCCAAAGGATGGCTTATCATGGTGGGGGCGAGTAGAACGTTGCGGTGCACAGAAACGGATGAGGCGAAGGCATGCACGCCGGCGGATCTTACCCAGCTTCAGGGCTCTCCGTGGAGATAACACCCCTACTGCTGCTCTGCGGGGTCTCCGCATGATCACTATGGCAAAGTGGGTACAAGGTTGCTCCTTGAGCTATTCGGGTTGAGGAAGGAGAAGGGCACGGCTAGCTCTTCTCTTCCCTCTATGTGTATCTAAAACTATTAGCGTCCAACCTCTTGCATGGGTGCCCCGGGGGGTTTATATAGGCCTACCCCCCGGGGGTACAATGGTAATCCGGTTGGGAGCAGGTCCCAGCCGTCAGTCTCTTAAGTCGCCGTCTTCTCCGCCGACTTCTGGGGCCCGCCGACTAGCGGGCCCCGCCGACGGTTCCAACATGGGGCCGACAGCCCTTGTCCGCCCATGGAGGGTCTTGCCGGCTGCAGATTACTGTAGCCATGCTTCTAATGACGCGAGCTTGGTCATGGGGTCATGGCAACAGTGCCGCCGCCTGACGGGCGATCACTGTTGCCACTCCCTGTCTTGTCTGGTTAATGGCGCACGGAGCCCGTGGGAGGGGTCGGCCGACTCTTGGAGGCCGACTCCCAGCTGGTCCGCGTCTTGGGTCGCTTCTCGCCGTCTTACGCACTCCCGACGGTAAATCCCTCCGTCTTCGGGTCGTACAGACAGGCCATCGTGGGTACAGGGATCTGCCCACGGGGCTGATGTCAGGGCCGGCGTGGCAACAGTGCCACGCCGGACGGAGATCTCCGTTAGTACGGCGCTCTATGGCCATGCCATTCCTTTGTGAACGGGGCAGGGATGGGCCGCGAGGCGGCCTCATCCCATCCCGTCCGTAGTCGCATAGGCAGGAGGTGGTTGGAGTCGCGGGCCGACTCCCCATAGCCGGCTTCTCCGAAAGTCGCTGGCTGGGAGTCGGCTTATCTCGAGGCCGTCTCTGAGACTCGGCGGGGAGGGGCAGTCGGCGGCTCCGCCGCCGACTCTCAGAAGGCGGCTCTTCGTCTTGGGGTCTTGAGGGGCGCAGTCTGCCCCTGATGTTTTGGAAGGTCCAAGGGCGCGGGTTCGCCTACCCGTGGCCCATTACTTCGACAACCCCCTAGTCCAGGACACCATCACCCGGCCCCGCGCATACCTCCACCACCATTGGGACGACCGGAGACCAGGACGGACCAAGGAGTGAGGGGCTACGTTACCAGTTAGGCTCTTGAGTCGCGATGCTCACGAGTCCCCCTTGACGTGCAAACAATTCCCATACCTGCCCTCGCCGAGGCCTTGGGAGGGGCGCACGATACCCAGGTCCGGGGGACCTGGTTAGGTGGCGTGCGCTTGGGCGTGACCCGTGCACAGCCCCCGTGCCCAGCCCCCATGCGCGGCTTTCCCGAGGGGAGGCGTTGCGGTAAGGCTAGGCGCTGAGTTCTGGGCTCCCTGAAGTTGGCACGACAGTGGGGTCGCCCTCAGTTGTTTATCACCCGCGCGGAGCATAGTGCTTCCGCTTGTGCACGGGCATAGCCGCTCCTCGGCAGTGTCGTCAGCCAGCGCGGAGCATGGTGCTTCCACTTGGGCGTGGGATGGGGCCCCCTCCAGGAGGAGCCCCCGAGGCGTGTACAACCCCGCCCTGACATGTGGCTTTCACGGCAGGGCTGCGAGGTGTATCTGGGCACTCGTGAGCCAGCGCGGGACTCACGAGGCCCTACCTCAAGGCGGGTTGCGCCTGGTCTTGAGTCTTGGTGATCAGATGTTCCTGCAAGGCGGTTAGATGCAAGCACTCTAAGTCCTCGTGTCCCGGCCCTCGAGCGAGCTCACCATTGGTATGCTGTGTCGCGATGCCGTGATCAAGGCCATGGGGTGAGGGCTGGAGAGCTAGTAAGAGCTCCTGAGTCGCGATGCTCAGGAGCCCCCCTTTTAACGTGCAAGTGGATTGCATAGGGCGAACAAGCCCGCGGCGGGCGGCAATCGAGCAGGCGATAGCCGTTGGCGGATTAAGCATAAAGAGCAGATCGACTTGGATAAAATGCAAGAAGATACATGCCACTGGGTCTGGTCCGAGCGGCTTGGGGATGATGCAGCTCGAGGGGCGCCCCCAGCAAGGTAAGCTAAGAATTAAGCAAAAGGGATACATGCCGCAGGGACGAACCCGTGCGGCCTGGGAATAATGCAGCCTGAGGGGCGCTCCCAGCTTAAACGAACTTGAAAGATGTCACCTGATTCTATAGACGAGGTAGAGTTGGTGTAGCCGAGACCACGCGTTGAAGGAATGGCTCCTCATGAGCCACCGGGACCCTGAGCCTCGGGGGGCTCTGGGGGCTCAGGAGGTTCCCTGGAGACCGTATCTATCTCCTCCTGAACATCGCAGATCCTGGCCTCCTGAGACGCTAGGACCTACCGCAAGTTGCGCTGATGGGCCGACGCCACGCTCGGAATGCCGAAGAGCATGCGAACGTAGCTGTGTGGTGGGCCCTCACAGCGTCCCACTCGTGATGGCCATAAGCGCTCCTGAGATGCGGCCCTGTTGAGCCCTGGGATGTCGACGCAGAGACGCAGCCCGGCATCCTCGCCTGGATGGGGAGCTGCACCCTGTAAGGGGTTGTTGCCGCGCATGGCTCCTGCTTCTTGCAGTTCCTGGGTGGTCTTGGTGATGAACTCTTGGGTGGTGGGCACTCCTTGCCCTGTGTTCTCCTAAGGGAAACGTGTCGTGAAACACGCCTCCAAGTGGTTCCCAAGCGCCTCCCTCGTGAGGTTGGCAAGGTCTGAGGCCCTCCAGAGGAGAGCCCCTGAGCCCTGCCCGAGGAGAGCGCCGGGCGCGCCTTCCTATGCGATGGAGGGAGGCGCCCCTGGAACGGGCTGATCCTGACGTGGCTCCTGACACGGCGCCATCTCCTTGGGATCCTGCGTGGCGTAGCAACATCTTCTTGGGGATGGTCTCCGGAGGGCCTTCACTTCTGTTGTCTGGGTCGTTGATTGCCGCGGCTTGAAAGGCGCGCTCAAGAGAGCACACCGCATCCCTCTCTTCACACGGGACCGTGATGATTCCTCTGCTTCCTGGCATCTTGAGAACGCTGTAGCCGTGATGAATGACTGCCATGAACTTGGCCAAAGGTGACGGGCGTTGTATGGCAGGCGGATGTGCGCGACGTCGAAGTCGATGGGCTCGGTGTGGTAGTTGTCACGCTTGCCAAAGGTGACGGGCAAGAGAACTTGCCCTATTGGCGTGGTGGAACCATCAATCATTCCTGAAAAAAGCTTGGTTGGCTGGAGCTGCTCATAGGGCACTTGGAGATTGCCGAACGTGTCGACGGATAGGACATTGAGCCCTGCGCCGTTGTCGATGAGGGTCTTGGTGACTTGCACATTGCTGATGACTGGGGAGCACAGCATAGGGAGTGCTCCCGCGGTGGCCGCGCACTTGAGCTGGTCTGCCGAGTTGAAGGTGATGGCACATTGGGACCACCTGAGCGGGCGTGTGGCCTCGAGCTTGGGGAGTGTCGCGTTCACCTCGCGAGCGAACTGTTTGAAGATGCGCTGAGAGGCTGGGGCTTGAGCTCCGCCCAAGATGCAAGCAATCGCACGTGGCTCCTGGAAGCCCCCAGTCCCCTCGTCCTGGTGGTGGTCGTCGTTCCTTCTTGGTGGCGGTAGCGGGGGAAGACCGGTGTTGCCCTGGGGGCGATCCTCACGAGGCGGGTCCCTCCAGGCGCCCTCGCGAGGTTGGTCCTGCCAGCGGTCCTCACGAGGCCGGTCGCGCCACTCCTGGCGCGGGCCACGGTCGTCCCAGCGTCCGCCTCCACGTCCTCCTCCGCGGCCGTAGCCCCGGTCGTTGCGCTCGGGGCGTGGGCCGTAGCGTCCTTCTCGTATGGCTCTGAGCTCTTGGCAGTCGCTGGTGTTGTGGGTGTTCAGGTTGTGGAAGGCGCAGAACGGTCGGCCGTTCTTGGACGACTCAGGCTGATCTCTGCCTCGCTTGGTGTCGGGCTCCGCTGCGAGCACCACTGCCTCCTTGCGCTTCACGTCCTAGGCCTTGGCCTTCTTTTCTTCCGCTCCTGCAGCTGGCAGCTCGAGGAGAGAGAGACGCCCCACCTCAGGTTGAACAGCTCCTGAGAAGTGCAGAGCTCCTCGTGGATAGCCAGCTCCTCCTTCATCTTGACGTCACGGACGCCGTCGGAGAACACAGAGATGATGGCCTCGTCCGTGACCTTGGGGATCTTGAGGCGGGTGTTGTTGAAGCGCTGGATGTATTTCTAGAGAGTTTCTCCTGGCTGTTGCTTGATGCTTCGCAGATCGCCAGCGGCCAGTGGGTGGTCGCGAGTGCCCTGGAAGTTGGCGACGAAGCGGTCGTGCATCTCGTCCCAGAAGGAGATCGAGCCGTGCTGCAGGTTCAGGAGCCAAGAGCGGGCCCCATCCTTGAGAGCCATGGGAAACCAGTTCGCCATGACTTTTTCATCGCCGTTGGCTGCTTTGATGCTCAGCTCGTAGAGCTGCAGGAACTCCGCGGGGTCGGCGGTGCCGTCGTAGCGGGGAGGCAGGTCCGGCTTGAATTTGCCTGGCCAGGCCACGCTACACAAATCAGGGGTGAAGGCGCGGCAGCCGGCTATGGTTGCCGGGGCCCGCTTCGGGGGTGGAGCTTGGTCTTGATGGGGTTCACGCTACGCTGCTGCGGGCGGTGCGCGGTCTTGGCGAGGTGGCGCGGGGAGCGCTGGCGCAGCTTCTCGTGGCTGCGGGATTTCTTGGCAGCTTCTTTCTTCGCGCGCGGGCGCCGGGCGTGGTGGATCACGCCGCGGAGGTGCGCGCCTTGGTGCCAAGACGCCATCTTGGGGTTGAGGCCGTGGAGGAATGCCACGAGCCCCGTCGCCCGCGGCTGGTTGAGGGGGAGGCAGAGAGTGGGATGGCGCCGAAGAGCCCCCTGCAGCGCGGACGAGCTCGGCGACGCGGTCGAGCCACTCCTCGTAGAGGTCGTTGACAGGGCGGTAGCGCAAGAGCTCGTTCGCCACGAGGAGTGTGGCCCGCGCCTCCATGGCAGCGCGATGCACGTGAGACGAAGAACTAGCAGGGGTGAGCGACGGAGTAGTGGTGCGGCCATCTTGCCGCACCGAAGGATGCAGTGAGGACACCTGCTGCTGGTTCCCCGCCGGGCCAGTGGCAGTGTTGGCGATGGGAGACGGACAGCGACAAGGTGGCCCGCCTATAGGATCCGTCTGGGCGACGCGGGCGGAGAGGGCAGCCCGACGCTCAGCTCGAGCACGGCGAGTGTCCGCCATGGAAGTGACGGAGCGATGGAGCAACGAACCGATGGAAGGGAAACTATGGCGCACCCCTACCTGGCACGCCGAATGTCGGATGTGGGGTTCCGACAAACCCTTAAGGTTCGAACACTGGGTTGCGCGCGAAGTCTTTCCCTCCTACCGATCTATGATGTAGCTCGCTCAGATCTTGCGGACGAACTCGACGAACTCACAACACATAAAGAGACACGGGGTTTATACTGCTTCGGTCCACTGTTGTGGTGTAATACCCTACTCAAGTGTGGTGGTGGTGGATTGCCTCTTGGGCTGATGATGAACAGTACAAGGGAAGAACAGCCTCTTGAGGTTGAGGTGTTCTTGTGTTTGTGTTGCTAAGGAAGATCTGAGCCAACTCTCGATCCGTCCCCTCCTACTGTGGTGGCTAGTCCTATTTATAGAGGCCTTGGTCCTCTTCCCAGATGTTGAGCGGAAGGGAGCCAACAACGGTGGGCAAATTTGAAGGGGGATAGCTAGTACAAGCTATCCTGACAAAAGCAGTCTTTGCCTGCGGAAAGCCCTAGGGTGACGCCGTCTTGCGCTCCATGATGACCTCCACCTTGTCGTCCTCCTGGTCTTGGTCTTGTTGCACCAATATGGCAACCTTTGCCTGATGCCTCAGTACTCTTCGCCTGCGCTTGCCCCCTTAGCACCGAAGAGGAAATGGGGACGCTGCGCGCATTGGCGCCCGCCTGGCACCGTTCAACATGGCTTACGTCACGATTGCCTCGTGAGGTTTGCCCTGCCTTGATATCTCCGCTCCTTGTGAGCCCGCCTGGCTAGGCCACTCCAGAGGAAGTCTTGCGTCGTCCGCCTTGTGAGGCTTGGACCCTCGCGAGGGTCTTGGATGCCTTGTTGATGAAGATGGGCCGTACGGCCCACTGCTCAGGCACATCGTGGGCCGCAGGCAGGCAAGTCTGGTGACCCCCGTTCCCAGAACGCCGACAGTTGTGATGCAATTAACTGATACACCTCCGCCCTAGCCAAAGGATCCCTTCTCGAAGAAGCAAAAATTCAAGGCTGATGACTTCTTCGGCGAGCATGTGTTCTTCACCGAGTATAACCCATATGACTCGGCTCGTCTTAGAAGGAAGCGCTTCTGTACTGCTGATAACCCACGAGTGTAGGGGATCGCAACAGCTTTCGAGGGTAAAGTATTCAACCCAAATTTATTGATTCGACACAAGGGGAGCCAAAGAATATTCTCAAGTATTAGCAATTGAGTTGTCGATTCAGCCACACCTGGATAACTTAATATCTGCAGCAAGGTATTTAGTAGCAAAATAATATGATAGTAGTGGTAATGGTAACAAAAGAGTAATGAAAGCAAAAGTAATATTTTTGGTGTTTTGTAATGATTGTAACAAGAGTAACGGAAAGTAAATAAGCGTAAACTAGTATATGGAAAGCTCAGAGGCATTGGATCAATGATGGATAATTATGCTTGGGATGCGGTTCATCATGTAAATCATAACATAGGGTGACACAGAACTAGCTCCAACTCATTAATGTAATGTAGGCATGTATTCCGAATGTAGTCATACGTGCTTATGGAAAATAACTTGCATGACATCTTTTGTCCTACCCTCCCATGGCAGCGGGGTCCTAATGGAAACTAAGGGATATTAAGGCCTCCTTTTAATAGAGAACTGGAACAACGCATTAAGACTTATTGAATACATGAACTCCTCAAACTATGGTCATCACCGGGAGTGGTCCCGATTATTGTCATTTCGGGGTTGCCGGATCATAACACATAGTAGGTGACTATAGACTTTCAAGATAGGATCAAGAACTCACATATATTCATGAAAACATAATAGGTTCAGATCTGAAATCATGGCACTCGGGCCCTAGTGACAAGCATTAAGCATAGCAAAGTCATAGCAACATCAATCTCAGAACATAGTGGATACTAGGGATCAAACCCTAACAAAACTAACTCGATACATGATAAATCTCATCCAACCCATCACCGTCCAGCAATCCTACGATGGAATTACTCATGCACGGCGGTGAGCATCATGGCAATTCTGCTGAAAACAGCGTCAGTCCGGGTTAGTTCCATTCAAATCATGGAAGTTAGAGTCCAAAACAAGGGCAAAAGTGTTTGGAGAAGTAGATACGACGGAGACGTATCAACTCCCCCAAGCTTAAACCTTTGCTTGTCCTCAAGCAATTCAGTTGATAAACTGAAAGAGAAAAATAAAAACTTTTACAAAATCTGTTTGCTCTTGTTGTTGTAAATATGTAAAGCCAGCATTCAGGTTTTCAGCAAAGATTATAACTAACCACATTTGCAATAATTCTCGTGTCTCATGTTTACTCATATCAATGGCATAATCAACTAGCGAGTCATAATAATAAATCTCGGATGACAACACTTTCTCAAAACAATCATAATATGATATAACAAGATGGTATCTCGCTAGCCCTTTCTGAGATCGCAAAACATAAATGCAGAGCACCTTTAAAGATCAAGGACTGACTAGACATTGTAATTCATGGTAAAAGATATCCAATCATAGTCATACCCAATATAAATTAACGATAATGGATGCAAATGACAGCTGTGCTCTCCGGCTAGTGCTTTTTAATAAGAGGGTGATGACTCAACATAACAAGAATAGATAGGCCCTTCGCAGAGGGAAGCGGGGATTTGTAGAGGTGCCAGAGCTCGGTTTTGAAATAGAGATAAATAATATTTTGAGCGGCATACTTTCATTGCCAACATAGCAACTAAGAGATGGCGATACCTTCCATGCTACACACATTATAGGCAGTTCCCAAACAGAATGGTAAAGTTTATACTCCCCCTCCACCAACAAGCATCAATCCATGACTTGCTCGAAACAACGAGTGTCTCCAACTAGCAACAGTCCCTGGGGAAGTTTTGTTTGCAATTAATTTGATTTAGTTTGCTTAAAGCATGGGACTGGGCATCCCGGAGACCAGCCATTTTCTCGTGAATGAGGAGCGGAGTCCACTCCTCTTGAGAATAACCCGCCTAACATGGAAGATAAGGACAGCCCTAGTTGATACATGAGCTATTCGAGCATACAAAACAGAATGTTTATTTGAAGGTTTAGAGTTTGGCACATACAAATTTACTTGGAACGGCAGGTAAATACCGCATATAGGAAGGTATAGTGGACTCATATGGAATAACTTTGAGGTTTAAGGGATTGGATGCACAAGCAGTATTCCCGCTTAGTACAAGTGAAGGCTAGCAAAAAGGCGGGAAGCGACCAACTAGAGAGCGACAACAACCATGAACATGCATTAAAATTTATAAACATTGGATGCAAGCATGAGTAGGATATAATCCACCATGAACATAAATATCGTGAAGGCTATGTTGATTTGTTTCAACTACATGCGTGAACATGTGCCAAGTCAAGTCACTTAAATCATTCAAAGGAGGATACCACCCCATCATACCACATCACAACCATTTTAATAGCATGTTGGCACGCAAGGTAAATCATTATAACTCATAGCTAATTAAGCATGGCACAAGCAACTATGATCTCTAATTGTCATTGCAAACATGTTTATCCATAATAAGCTGAATCAGGAACGATGAACTCATCATATTTACAAAAACAATAGAGGTCGAGTTCATACCAGCTTCGCTTATCCCAATCAATTCATCATATATCATCATTATTGCCTTTCACTTGCACGACCGAACGATGTGAAAAATAATAAGAGTGTGCGTGCATTGGACTAAGTTGGAATCTGCGAGCATTCAATAAGCAGGAGAAGACAAGGCTGGGCTCTTGGTTAAATCAACAATAATGCATATAAGAGCCACTTCAACAATTTAATCACGGTCTTCTCCTATTGACTCCCAAAGAAAAGAAAGGAAATAAAAAATATTTACACGGCAAAGCTCCCAACAAGCAAAAGAAGAACGGGAAATCTTTTTGGGTTTTCTTTTTAATTATTACTACTACAGCAAGTAAAGTAAACTACTACTATTTTTTTTTTCTTAAGGTTTAGTAGACACACAAGAAGAAAGCAGGAAAAAGAAAATAAACTAGCATGGATATTACAGTGAAAGAGTATGAGCACCGACATCTAGTAATGAGTGTGTGTGAACATAAATGTAATGTCGGTGCGAAATACGTACTGCCCCAAGCTTAGGCTTTTGGCCTAAGTTTGTTCATTGCCAAGGATGGCCTGGCGGATACCCGTAGGTGTAGCTGGGGTCGTACTGCGATGAAGAGGACTCTGTCTGCCACTGACTGGCAGCCACCTCCAGATCCCAAGAATAAACAGACTGGCGTGGAGGCTCATATTGTGGTTCCGGTTCCGGGGCTGGTTCAGGATTCCGATAGGCTCAAACTGCCGCCCATGGAACAAGGTAAGGACCTTCAGACAAGTTAAACGAAGAAGGAGCAGGCAAAGTAATAGTCTCAGGGTGATGTTTATTAAAGTACAATTTATATTTAAGCTCCCCTTCTCTGCCCTTGACAATAAAATCATGCGCTAGCATACTCTTATAATCTAAATAAGCACTAGGCAAAAAAAAATTCTTCTTTCTCATAAAGCCTAATGGGTATGTTAAAATGTGCAGCTAGGCGCGAAGCATAAATACCTCCAAATATGGTGTCTTTAGTACGGTTCAAACTTAACCGTTTAGCAATAGTTCCGCCCATACTAACAGTGTTATCACGGTATAAACCATGGAACAAAATGATAATATCAGGAACACTAAGGTTTCCATAGTTTCCGCGACCAATCAAGCAACGACTAGCAAATAAGGCAAAGTAGCGTAAAACAGGAAAATGTATGCTAGTGATTCTTGCATCGGAAACCTTCCTGGTTTCCCCCACAGTGATGGTGTTAATAAATTCTTGCACATCCTTACGATGTGGTTCATCTAAGGTACCCTCGAAGGGTATTTTGCAAACCTCGCAAAATTCATCTAGTGGCATCTTTTTAACAACGTCATATAAATGAAACTCTACTGAAGGAGGTGATTCCTTAGGATAATAGTAGAAGTTTTGCACAAAAGTATTAGTGAGTAAAGAGATACTGATGACGTTGGTCGCAGAGGAAGTCGGTGAGGCCAACATTCTCGGTCAATGAATAAAAATCCTCATAAATCCCAGCTTGTCTCAAGAAGTCATCGGAAGGCCATTCACATGGCCGGACCTCCGCTGTACGAGGAAAATTATATTTGGGCCTCTGTGCTTCTTCATTTTGCTTTTCCTTCGAAGCTTATTTCGATGAGCCCCTAAAAAGTCTCTTCATCATTTCCTGAAATATCATGAAATTTTTAGTAACTTCAAACAAAAGTGAGCCAAGCTCAATAAAATTGATAGCAACTACTCCTACAAGTGCGTAGAGCCTCTATCAAGCATTAGAACTACTTGGAACCATATAAATTTGACATGCAAGCTCAAGAACATGATCACCTAGGCAGCACAAATTTTCAATGAATAAAGCACTAGAACAAAAACTAATTGGACCAATGAAGGGGTCACATACCAAGGAACAATCTCCCCAAGCAGTTTTGTGAGAGGTCCTTTGAGCAAGGAGATCGAAAATCACGGCAAAGTGAGCTGGAACTCGTGCTTGAACTAGATATTCGTGATTGTGGGAGGAAGAAGAAGAGGATGGGTGCAGGAATAAATGGAGGAGGGCCACCGTGGGCCCACGAGGCAGGGGGGCGCGCCCTGGGGGGGTAGGGCGCGCCCTCCACCCTTGTGGCCAGGTGGTAGCTCCCCCCGCGGTGTTTTCAGTACCATAAATCCTCAAATATTTTAGAAAAATCATATTAAATTGGCATGGCATTTGGAGGACTTCTATTTTCGGGGTATTTTTATATTGCACGGATAAATCAGGAAATGCATGTAAAAATACTATTTTTACTTTATTTCAACTAAATAACAGAAAGTATAAAGAGGGTACAAAAGGTTGTGCCTTCTAATTTCATCCATCTCATTCTCATCAAAAGGAATCCACTAACAAGGTTGATCAGGTCTGTTAACAAACTCATTCCGACTAACATGGAACCGGAGAAATTTCGAATAACACTATGTTACCTCAACAGGGATATGCACATCCCCAATAATAAGTATATCATATTTCTTCTTAACAGTAGGAAGAGGAAATTCAAAACCTCCAAAAATAATCGATGGAACTTTTCCAATAGAATTGATACTATGAACTTGATGTTGTTTCCTCGGAAAGTGTACCGTGTGCTCATTACCATTAACATGAAAAGTGACATTGCCTTTGTTGCAATCAATAACAACCCCTGTAGTATTCAAAAAAGGTCTTCCAAGAATAATAGACATACTATCGTCCTCGGGAATATCAAGAATAACAAAGTCCATTAAAATAGTAACGTTCGCAACCACAACAGGCACATCCTCACAAATACCGACATGTATAGCAGTTGATTTATCAGCCATTTGCAAAGGTATTTCAGTAGGTGCCAACTTATTCAAGTCAAGTCTACGGTATAAAGAGAGAGGCATAACACTAACACCGGCTCCAAGATCACATAAAGCAGTTTTAACATAGTTCCTTTAATGGAGCATAGTATAGTAGGTACTCCTGGATCGCCAAGTTTCTTTGGTATTCCACCCTTAAAAGTATAATTAGCAAGCATGGTGGAAATTTCAGCTTCCGGTATCTTTCTCTTATTTGTAACAATATTTTTCATATACTTAGCATAAGGATTCATTTAGAGCATATCAGTTAATCGTGACACGCATAAAAGATAGGTCTAATCATTTCAGCAAAGCGCTCAAAATCCTCATCATCCTTTTCTTGGATGGTTTGGGAGGAAAAGGCATGGGTTTACTGAACCCATGGTTCTCTTTCTTTACCATGTTTCCTAGCAACAAAGTCTCTCTTATCATAACGTTGATTCTTTGATTGTGGGTTATCAAGATCAACAAAGGTTCAATTTCTACATCATTATCATTACTAGGTTGAGCATCATCATGAACATCATCATTAACATTTTCATTAGGTTCATGTTCATTACCGCATTGTGTTTCAAAGCATCGTAAATAGATATATCATTTGGATTCTCAGGTGGTTCAACAATAGGTTCACTAGAAGTTTGCAGAGTCCTATCATTTTTCTTTTTCTTCCTTTTAGAAGAACTAGGTACATCAATATTATTTCTCTGAGAATCTTGCACAATTCTCTTAGGGTGGCCTTGAGGATACAAAGGTTCCTGAGTCATTCTACCAGTTCTAGTAGCCACTCTAACAATATAATCATTTTTCTTACTATTCATTTATTTGAGCAAATCATTTTGAGCTTTAAGTACTTGTTCTACTTGAGTGGTAACCATAGAAGCATGTTTGCTAACAAGTTTAAGTTCACATCTAACATCAGCCATATAATCACCCAAGTGTTTAATCATATAAGCATTTTGTTTTAATTGTCTACCAAAATAAGCATTGAAATTTTCTTGTTTGACAATAAAATTATCAAACTCTTCTAAGCACTGTCTAGCAGACTTATAGTGAGGAATATCACCTTCATCAAATCTATAGAGAGAATTTACCTTTACTACCTGTGTCAGGTTATCAAGACCTAGAGGTTCTTCAACAGGTGATGGATTAAGATCATATGTTTCTTCAACAGGCGGTAAATTAAGACCATGTATTTCTTCAATAGGAGGTAAATTCTTAACATCTTCAGCTTTAATACCTTTTTCTTTCATAGATTTATTTGCCTCTTGCATATCTTCAGGACTGAGAAATAGAACGCCTCTCTTCTTTGGAGTTTGTTTAGGAATAGGCTCAGGAATTGGAGCAGGGGCTGGCTCAGGAGGTGCCCAATTATTTTCATTTGTCAACATATTATTCAATAGAATTTCAGCTTCATCGGGTGTTCTTTCCCTGAAAAGAGAACTAGCACAACTATCCAGGTAATCTCTGGAAGCATCGGTTAGTCCATTATAAAAGATATCAAGTATTTCATTTTTCTTAAGAGGATGATCAGACAAAGCATTAAGTAACTTGAGAAGCCTCCCCAAGCTTGTGGGAGACTCTCTTCTTTAATTTGCACAAAGTTGTATATTTCCTTTAAAGCAGCTTGTTTCTATGAGCAGGGAAATATTTAGCAGAGAAGGAATAAATCATATCCTGGGACTATGCACACAACTAGGATCAAGAGAATTAAACCATATCTTAGCATCACCCTTTAATGAGAACGGAAATATTTTAAGGATATAAAAGTAACGAGATCTCTCATCATTAGTGAACAGGGTGGCTATATCATTTAATTTAGTAAGATGTGCCACAACAGTTTCAGATTCATAGCCATTAAAGGGATCAGATTCAACCAAAGTAATTATATCAGGATCAACAGAGAATTCATAATCCTTATCGGCAACACAAATAGGTGAAGTAGCAAAAGCACGGTCGGGCCTCATTCTATCATTAAGAGATTGCTTATTCTATTTAGCCAATAACCTTCTAAGCTCATCGTTATCTTTGCGAGCGAAAATAGCAGCAGAAGCTTCTTTATTAAAAATATAACCTCAGGAATAACAGGCATGTTTTCATCATCAATTTCATCAACATGATCAGTTTCAATAATTTCTTTCTCTCTAGCCCTAGCAATTTGTTCATCAAGAAAATCACTAAGGGGCACAATAGTACCAAGCATACAAGTAGTTTCATCATAAGTATCATGCATAGCAGAAGTGGCATCATCAATAACATGCGACATATCAGAACGAATAGCAGAAGCAGGTTTACGTGTCGCAAGCTTACTCAAAACAAAAGGTGATTCAAGTGCAGAGCTAGATGGCAGTTCCTTACCTCCCTTCGTAGTTGAGGGATAAATTGTTGTCTTAGCGTCTTTCAAGTTCTTCATAGTGACCAGCAGATATAAATCCCAAGCAACTCAAAGAATAGAGCTATGCTCCCCGGCAACGGCGCCAGAAATTAGTCTTGATAACCCACTAGTGTAGGGATCGCAACAGCTTTTCGAGGGTAAAGTATTCAACCCAAATTTATTGATTCGACACAAGGGGAGCCAAAGAATATTCTCAAGTATTAGCAACTGAGTTGTCAATTCAGCCACACCTGGATAACTTAATATCTGCAGCAAGGTATTTAGTAGCAAAGTAATATGATAGTAGTGGTAATGGTAACAAAAGAGTAATGAAAGCAAAAGTAATATTTTTGGTGTTTTGTAATGATTGTAACAGTAGCAACGGGAAAGTAAATAAGCGTAAACCAGTATATGGAAAGCTCATAGGCATTGGATCGGTGATGGATAATTATGCCGGATGCAGTTCATCATGTAACAGTCATAACATAGGGTGACATGTAACTAGCTCCAATTCATCAATGTAATGTAGGCATGTATTCGTAATGTAGTCATACGTGCTTATGGAAAATAACTTGCATGACATCTTTGTCCTACCCTCCCGTGGCAGCGGGTCCTAATGGAAACTAAGGTATATTAAGGCCTCCTTTTAATAGAGAACCGGAACAAAGCATTAACACTTAGTGAATACATGAACTCCTCAAACTATGGTCATCACCGGAGTGGTCCCGATTATTGTCACTTCGGGTTGCGGATCATAACACATAGTAGGTGACTATAGACTTGCAAGATAGGATCAAGAACTCACATATATTCATGAAAACATAATAGGTTCAGATCTGAAATCATGGCACTCGGGCCCTAGTGACAAGCATTAAGCATAGCAAAGTCATAGCAACATCAATCTCGTAACATAGTGGATACTAGGATCAAACCCTAACAAAACTAACTCGATTACATGATAAATCTCATCCAACCCATCACCGTCCAACAAGCCTACGATGGAATTACTCACGCACGGCGGTGAGCATCATGAAATTGGTGATGGAGGATGGTTGATGATGACGACGGCGACGAATCCCCCTCTCCGGAGCCCCGAACGGACTCCAGATCAGCCCTCCCGAGAGGTTTTAGGGCTTGGCGGCGGCTCCGAATCGTAAAACTCGATGATTTCTTCTCCTTGATTTTTTTCTCCCCGAAAGAAAATATATAGAGTTGGAGTTGGCGTCGAAGGAGCTCAGGGGGCCCACGAGGTGAGGGGCGCCCTAGGGGCGCCCCACCCTCGTGGACAGTGTGTGGGCCCCTGGTCTTCATCTTTGGCAAGGATTTATTATTATTTTTAGCTAGATGTTCCGTGGAGTTTCAGGTCATTCCGAGAACTTTTGTTTTCTCGCACATAAAACAACATCATGGCAATTCTCACGAAAACATCGCTACCTAGGTTAGTTCCATTCAAATCATGCAAGTTAGAGTCCAAAACAAGGGCAAAAGTGTTTGGAAAAGTAGATACGACGGAGACGTATCAACTACCAACCAACCAACTTCTATTCTTCACTGCTTTTCAACAAAGACAAAGTCTTCGACCATGAGCATATTCCTCACTGCCTTGCTTCGCCCCAGTCCTCAGTGTGCTTCATGATGCAAGACTACTCAACTTTTGCACTGACATTGTTGATTGGAATGAAGAGCTAATTCTTCAGTTCTATGCAATGCTGCACATCACAGGAGATGCTAATGATGCGATCTCTTGGGTATTGGACTGGATGATAGAGAATACACACTACAAAGCACCGGCCTCTGAATTGCTTCATGCCCTGCCTGTCAGTCCTCCCCTTGAAGCTGCTCGTTGCCTATACCATGAACCTGAACTTACACTCATTACATGCAAGTATTAATGAAGCAGCTGAAGCCCGGTCAAGCCCCAAGGAACAAGTTCCTTATGAAGGAATTGCTCGATGTGCCTCGGACTGTCTATCGCATTCTGACGAAGACCTTGAGTCCAATAAAAGGCCACGAATCGAATGATGAAGAAGTCGTTGGCATCATGAAGAATCTGCTATTTAATATCATGCATGGCATTCCTGTCAACTACCATGATTTCTTCATGAGGACTCTGGAAAATGTTGCACTCTTTCCGTTTGAGTTGAAGCCTTATGCTCCTTGGATTATGAGATTCCTCATAACAAGGTCTTCACTCAACTACAAGGCTGATTTTCAAAATCATCGCAGCTACTTGCCCCCAATTGAAGTCCTCAAACGGACATTTTCCTCAGCTGATGAAAAGGGCAAGGCCGCTCCTGTTGTTGATGAAGGTATTCGTCCATTGGATGGTCAGTTCCGCAAAGCTGCATCTTGCTCCACCAATGATGACTCCGCCACTCATGACTCTGCGGCACATGCTTCAAAGCAAAATCCTCAAGGCACAACTCCAAGGGTGATGACTGATCGTGAGCTTCTCCTCAGTCTTCACCAGAAGGTCGATCACAACCACAAATGGGTTAAGCGTCAGTTTGGTTCAGTTCTTCACAACATGACTGCTACACACAATGCGGTGAAGAAAAATCATTACTACCTCCATGAAGTCTTCGGTCACACCTGGGCTGTTCTGTCACATATGTATGGCGAAGAAGATCTGAAGCAAATGGGTCTCAAGCAGGACTTTGACTGGTCTCAACCACCAACGAAGAAATACAAGAAGGTCAAAGTTCCCTCCTTGGTGGCCAGCTCATATTCTTCATCGCGCGACACAGATGAGCATGAAGACTTGGACGACACTGCGGCAGGCCCTACTACAACAACCGACCCTAACAACGCTGGCGCTCCTTCATCATCATGATATTCTTCAGGGGCGTTAGTCCTCATTTTTCGATCCTTTTGGTCATTTGATGACAAAGGGGGAGAAATTTGAGTTAGTCTTCAAGTGGGTCTACCTATATGGGCGTTTTTTTTTGCTAAGTTACAACTCTCGTTCTTTTGAAGACTTTGCTGGATCGAGTTGTAAACTTAAACCCTATGGTGGTCTGATACTTTTGCTGTGTTATTCTGCTTGCTTATTCCTCATATGTGTTAATGCAGGCATGATGAATTGCATCAGTCACCACATTTCATCATGCATTTAAAATTCTTCATATCATATGTCAAATGTGTGTATGGTTACAAGATATAGGGGGAGATCTCCATGATACTACTTTTCAAGTGTGCATTGCTTCAAAAGCAAATTCCTCAATATGCACATCTTCAGGGGAGTTCTTCTATATCTTGCAATCAAATTGCTCAATATCAGTATTTACACTTCAAATGTTTATCCCCGTTGAAAACTTAACCTATATTGTCATCAATCACCAATAAGGGGGAGATTGTAAGTGCATCTAGTGCCCCTTAGTGATTTTGGTGTATTGAAGACTTATAGGTTAAGGGACTGATGCATTTGTGAGTGTACACAGGTCTATAAGTCTATGAGGAGTTTGATATTTACAGAAAAAGTCGACCCCTAAAAATGAATATCTTTGACTGAAGACTTTCTGAAGACTTTGAAAGTGAAGAAATTGGTGTGACCTTGAAGACTTAGTATTCATTCGAGGAACATGAAGCGTGAAGACTTTTGTTTTCGTAGTTTCATTTTCTCTTTCTTGAGTCATAGGAAACACTGCATCGTTAAAGGGGTCGAGGAAATATTAAGGAAAAATTTCCAAGTGATGCTCAACTCAAAATCCTACACCTACCAATCCCTTCGAGTGAAGCCATTGGAAATTTCATACAGTTCAGTCAATTTCTTAAGTGACAGAGACGAAGCTCTTCTAGTCTCTGAGGAATTTGTCCTGACTGAGGAGTTAGGAATTCGCCAGTGCGGATTGCCTACAAGTGAGGAACATGATAGCCCTAAGGAATTTGATAGTCAAATTTCCGACCGTTGCTGTGCTAAGCGCCAGCTGTCCCAAAATATCTACCCACCTAACGGCCATATCATTGAAGGGCATTTATGACTTATCATGTCGGGCTGCTCCCTAGGTTATAAATAGCCGCCCCCTACAACCACTAGCTAGTTGGCTGCTCTGAGAGAAACTGACACTTGTCATTTAAGAGCATCCCATCTTCCGAGGACTTTGAGCGAAAATCATCAAGTGAGGAAACCCAAACCCAAACACCTATAAACGCAAAGTGATTGAGAATCACTGAAGAGATTGATCCTGCGTGGATCCGACGCTTGTTACCTTTGAAGACTGTGCATCTTCCAGACGATTAAGCCTCATGGTCTAGAGCATCCAAGAGGAAAATTGTGGATCGCCGAGTGACCGAGTATGTGAAGGTTTGGAAGTCACCTGAAGACTTACCACGAGTGATTGGGCGAGGTCTGTGTGACCTTAGATCAAGGAGAATACGGTGAGGACTGTGTGTCCTTAGGTTTAAATACCTAGCCACTCCAACCAGACATACAATTGTCACAGCAGTTGGAACTGGTCTACCAAATCATTGTCTTCACCAAGCCTACTGGTTCTATTTCCTCAACTCTTCCATTTTCTCATTACTGTGATGTGTGCTTGTTCATATCTGTTTGAATACTTTGACTGAAGACTTTCTCCATTTCTTTAGTTCAATTCTTCAGTCTTTTTGTCTTCATCCTGTTTTATCCTGTGCTTACGCTTTCAGTACTCTGTGTCTGTTTTCATTTCATTATGATGTCCATGTTTATGGTATGTCATGTATCCATTTGAGTACTTATTCCGCTGCAAGTAGTTCTTTCGCTTAGGAATTTCCTCACCCTGAAATTCCTCAGTGAAGAATTCATAAAAATCGTCTATTCAGCCCCCCTCTAGTTGACTTAACGTACTTCCACCGCAATATCCTATTTTTTAAAACTAGGCCACAATAACCATGGGCTACATATTTACTGTAGTGACCCTGGGCCTCCTACGGGCCGTAGAAACAATGGGCCTTCTACGAGCCGTAGAAACAATGGGCCTTCTACGGTCTGTAGAAACAATGGGCCTTCTACAGGCCATAGAAACAATGGGCCTTCTACGGGGTGTAGCATCAATGGGCCTTCTACGGGCCGTATGATCGATTGGCCAAACATGGGCCAGTAATGGACCGCATTATGGGCCGTAAAAAGGCTAGAGTTGGAATCGTCCGTTCACGGGCCGACCATAACGGGCCGTCGTTAATCGGCCATATTTGATGACGCTATGAAAACGGCCCAACGGATTAACGGGCCACAAACGGTCCGACTATAACCACGGGCTGAATTTGGCCCACAAGCAGAGAAGGCGAGTAACGGGCCGTAAGTAACCAAATGCTGGAAAGGAACCCAAGAATAAATGGGCCCTGAGAAGGCCGAAAGATAATACGGGCTGGAAATGGCCCAATGGAATAATGGGACATTAATGGGTATAAAGAGATACACTATTCATTACGGGCTAGTTTCACCACGGGCTGTTAATGGGCCAAGAGTTACAAAGGGCCTCATATGTGCCGAAAGATGTCATGGGCCATGGGCCAGAAGTTACAACGGGCTGGAATCATATTGGACGGCCCAGACGACGCTACTGGGCCTTATTCGGATAGGTCGTAACGGGCCCTGAGTTAGCGGGTTGTAAATGGGCTATATGCGAATAGGCCGTTAACAGGCTTTTCATGGGCTGACCCGCTACCTTTTGACCAAGTCAAACGGGTCGGCCTTTTCACAAGAATGGGCCTCTGTTGGGCCGTGCCACGTGTCGACGTATCATAGGCGCCTTCGGTCCAATGAGTAGATGACATCTGTCCCAATGGTGAGCCGACACGTGTTTCCTCCAGCCAATGATGATTTTACATGTGGAATATCCCCATTGGTCCGGGCTGCTAATGGGTTATCGGATCCAAACCGGATCCTGATAGCTTAATGGCGACCCGTTACGATGGATGCCACATGTCAGTTACCCTTGACGAAAGCACTTCCATGATGCGCCATTTATCATCATGGAAGTGGACACCTCCATGATGATAATTTTGGTATTGTCATGGAACCCTTCTATGACAGCACATGTATGACTATCTTGATTCTGTCATAAAATCGTCATGGATGTACATGCATGAAAAAAAAAACGTGACCAGACAAACACGTATCATCATGGAAGTGTATATTTTTTGTAGTGACAGCTGGTGAAGGAGCCGTCTGGATCCCATTGCACCGGGAAGGGGAGGAGGTGCAGCGTTCACTCCGTCGCCTTCAGCGAGGGAGGCAATCCACTACCGGCTAAGCTGTTATCTTTCACCTAGCACCTATGCGGGAGGGCCTCTGACCCCTTCTTCCTCGCTGTTGTATGTAGTGTGGGCAGATCCGGCCTCCCGTCGCACGCCTAGCCACATCCAGACAACCCTAAGGTATAACTTTCTTTGAAACCGTCATTGATCTAGCTGCATGCGGATCTTTTTTGATTCCGTAGTCGAATCTAGGTCTTGGTTCAAAGAGGAAAGAAGGGTGGGATGGGGTGGAGCATGAATCTAGGACGTGGTTCAATGAGGAAAGGAGGGAGGGAAAGTAGTATAGACTGGCTATCTATCCGCTTTGTTGGTCGAAAAGTAAAAGGGGGTAACCCAGTACACACATCTGTAAGGAACCAATCTCTTTGTTGAAAAAGGAAAGAAACTGGGGAGTAGTTTGTGCAGGAATAGATTTGCTGCCCTCACATAGGAAAAAGGTTCAAAAAGAACAAATATGGGACTAACGCAGATATGCTACTTGGCAACATACTCTGCATCACCCATTTCTACGTGTGGACGCACATGGTGCTGGCATGTCCCATGTCCCATGTCCCATACAACTATTTTGTTGTTGTTAATCTAAGAATGCCGCTGGAAAATTGAAGCAATGCCACTGTTAAAAGTAAATTATTTTTTTACGAATGTTGTTTTAAGAGAATGTCTTTGTTAATATGAATCAATGCAACCGTTTTAGAAATGCTACTGTCCTACTTTGTTTTACATCAAGATAAGGTAGATGCTTCTTTTTGTCGCCGTATGTTTCATCCTCCTTTATTGGCCAGTAATTGTTTCCTTTTTTTGCCTCTGTTAAAACAGGGATATCTATTCAACTTGTTGCTATAGCGAACTTAAATGTCACACCAGCGACTTTGCTTGATTTAGTTGAACTACCCAAAATGAGATTGGGATTCCTATTCGTGTTGGCAGATTCGTAGGTGATCTTGACTGCATCATGAAAGGTCACTACCCGCGTTCATCCACATGATCGTGCAGTGTGCTTTGAGGTGATGTGCTACTTGTATTGGTATTGTTTTAAATAAATGTTGAATTGAAGCTATTGAATTGCTGTCTTTTCCCATTAAGTGAACAAAAATGGGACCAACCCAGACATGATGCTTGTTGCTTTGTTACAACAAACTCTGCATCACCCCCTTTATAAGTAGATGGAAGCACATGGTGTTGTTGCGCCCACTCTCCCCTAGAACTATTTATGTTTTTTGTTAATCTAATAGCAGTGGCAAAATTAAGCAACGCCACTCTCAGAATTAACTACAGAATCTTAGTTCAAAACTGCAACACTTGTTAGTGATCGGCGGGAGTACCATTTCTGTTAGGGACCGGCTGAAGTACATGTTTAATAAATGTATTGTTGAGATAATGTCTCTATTATTATATATCAGTTACAGTGTTTTACAAATGGTACTATCCTGCTTTGTAGTTCTTTCTACATGTTTAACCAAGGTATTGTTAAGATAATGTCTCTGTTAATATGAACCAGTGATACGTCTCCAACGTATCTATACTTTTTGATTGCTCCATGCTATATTATCTATTGTTTTGGACCACATTGGGCTTTATTTTCCACTTTTATATTACTTTTGGGACTAACCTATTAACCGGAGGCCCAGCCCAGATTTGCTGTTTTTTTCCTATTTCAGTGTTTCGAAGAAACGGAATATCAAACGGAGTCCAAACAGAATGAAACCTTCGGGAATGTGATTTTCTCATCAGATATGATCCAGGAGACTTGGACCCTCGATCAAGAAAGGAGGGAGGCGGCCACGAAGGTGGAGGGCGCGCCCCCTGCCTCTTGGGCCCCCCGAAGCTCCACCGACGTACTCCTTCCTCCTATATATACCTACGTACCCCCAACAGATCAGATACGGAGCCAAAAACCTAATTCCATCGCCGCAACTTTCTCAGATCCACGAGATCCCATCTTGGGGCTTGTTCCGAGTTCACTTAAGGGGAATCCACCATGGAGGGCTTCTACATCCTCATCATAGCCTCTCCGATGAAGTGTGAGTAGTTTACTTGCACCTTCGGGTCCATAGTTAGTAGCTAGATGGCTTCTTCTCTCTTTTGGATCTCAATACAATGTTCTCCCCCCTCTCGTGGAGATCTATTCGATGTAATCTTCTTTTTGCGGTGTGTTTGTAGAGATCGATGAATTGTGGGTTTATGATCAAGATTATCTATGAGCAATATTTGAATCTTCTCTGAATTCTTTTATGTATGATTGGTTATCTTTGCAAGTCTGTTCGAATTATCCGTTTGGTTTGGCTAACTAGATTGGTAGTTCTTGCAATGGGAGAAGTGCTTAGCTTTGGGTTCAATCTTGCGGTGTCCTTTCCCGATGTGATGAGGGGCAGCAAGTCACGTATTGTATTGTTGCCATCGAGGATAACAAGATGGGGTTTTTATCATATTGCATGAATTTATCACTCTACATCATGTCATCTTGCTTAAGGCGTTACTCTGTTTTCATTAACTTAATACTCTAGATGCATGCTGGATAGCGGTTGATGAGTGGAGTAATAGTAGTAGATGCAGGTAGGAGTCGATCTACTTGTCTCGGACATGATGCCTATATACATGATCATACCTAGATATTCTCATAACTATGCTCAATTCATCAATTGCTCAACAGTAATTCGTTCACCCACCGTAAAATACTTATGCTCTTGAGAGAAGCCACTAGTGAAATCTATGGCCCCGGGTCTATTCTCATCATATTAATCTTCCCTACGCTTTATTATTGCTTTGCTTTTTTACTTTGCCTTTTATTTTACTTTGCTTCTTTATACCAAAAATATTATTTATCATCTCTATCAGATCTCACTCTCGTAAGTGACCGTGAAGGGATTGACAACCCCTTATCGCATTGGTTGCGAGGAGTTATTTGCTTTGTGCAGGTACGAGGGACTCGCGCGTAGCCCTACTGGATTGATACCTTGGTTCTCAAAAACTGAGGGAAATACTTATGCTACTCTGCTACATCATCCTCTCCTCTTTGGGGAAAGCCAACACAAGCTCAAGACATAGCAAGAAGGATTTCTGGCGCCGTTGCCGGGGATTCTACGCAAAAGTCAACATACCAAGTACCCATCACAATCCCTTATCTCCTGCATTACATTATTTGCCATTTGCCTCTCGTTTTCCACTCCCCCACTTCACCCTTGCCGTTTTATTCACCCTCTCTTTTCCTTTTGCCTTTTTTCTCGTTCGCTTGTTTGCTCGTGTGTTAGTTTGCTTGCTTGTCGTTATGGCTAGTCCCTTATCCACTCCGTTGTCCGCTGAGTTTGAAGTCTTTCACTTCGAACAAAGACAAGGAGAAAACTTAAAAGATGCCTGGTTGAGAATAATGGAGTCTTATCGTAATCGTACCTTTGAAGTAAATCTGAGAATTTTGCTTCGCGATTTTTTTGTTGGATTAAATATGTCGCATAGACAACTTTTGGATTGCGTTGCCAAGGGAAACTTTATTGAAATTGATCCCCAAATTGCGCTTGAAATTATAGAAGGTATAGTGGGAACACTACCTCAACAAAAGGGGACTCATCCTACCCAGGAAGAGACACAAATCCTTGAAATTTTTTGTGAAGTTACTAAGAATTTACAAAAGTCTCTTGAACCTCTTAAGAACGTTAGCGGAAATATTCACCGCATGAATATCAAGGAAAGTTGATTACTCTTTGCAATAAGAAATTGGATTCCTTAGATCTAAAAATTTCGGAATATCAAGGGAAACGTAAAGAACCTCCTGGATTCGAGCTTGATTCCGATAAAAAGTTGAAAACCAAAGATGGCAATACCTAGATCTATCCTTGCTTTTATGCCTAGCTAGGGGCGTTAAAAGATAGCGCTTGTTGGGAGGCAACCCAATTTTATTTTTAGTTTTTGTTTTTGTTTCTGTTTAGGAATAAATAATCCATCTACCGTCTGTTTAGATGTGGTTTTATGTTTTAATTAGTGTTTGTGCCAAGTTAAACCTATAGGATCTTCTTGGATGATAGTTATTTGATCTTGCTTTAATTTCCAGAAACTTTCTGTTCACGAAAACAATTGTTAAAACTCACCAGAACGTGATAAAATAGTGATTCCAATTGCTGCTGATCAATAAACAAATTTCCTAGGTCTTCCTATTTTGGCTTAATTTTTGGAGTTCCATAAGTTTGCGTTAGTTACAGATTACTACAGACTGTTCTGTTTTTGACAGATTCTGTTTTTCGTGTGTTGTTTGCTTATTTTGATGAATCTATGGCTAGTAAAATAGTTTACAATCCATAGCGAAGTTCGAATACAGTAGGTGTAACACCAATATAAATAAAGAATTAGTTAATTACAGTACCTTGAAGTGGTCTTTTGTTTTCTTTCGCTAACGGAGCTCATGAGATTTCTGTTGAGTTTTGTGTTGTGAAGTTTTCAAGTTTTGGGTGAAATCTTTTGATGGATTATGGAACAAGGAGTGACAAGAGCCTAAGCTTGGGGATGCCCATGGCACCCCAAGATAATCTAAGGACACCAAAAATTCAAAGCTTGGGGATGCCCCGGAAGGCATCCCTCTTTAAATCCACTTCCATCGGTAACTTTACTTGGAGCTATATTTTTATTCACCACATGATATGTGTTTTGCTTGGAGCGTCTTGTATTATTTGCGTCTTTGCTTGTTAGTTTACCACAATCATCCTTGCTGTACACACCTTTTGAGAGAGACATACATGAATTGGAATTTGATAACATACTCTATGTGCTTCACTTATATCTTTTGAGCTATATAGTTTTGCTCTAGTGCTTCACTTATATCTTTTAGAGCACGGTGGTGGATTTGTTTTGTAGAAATATTTGATCTCTCATGCTTCACTTAGATTATTTTGAGAGTCTTAAATAGCATGGTAATTTTCTTAATAATAATAATGTGCTTGGTATAAGATTTGTAAAACTTTCTTTTGAGTGCGATGAATACTAAGAAAAGTTTGATGCTTGATGATTGTTTTGAGATATAGAGGTAATAATATCAGAGTCATGCTAGTTGAGTAGTTGTGAAATTGAGAAATACTTGTGTTGAAGTTTGCAAGTCCCGTAGCATGCACGTATGGTAAATGATATGTAACAAATTTGAAACATGAGGTGTTCTTTGATTGTCTTCCTTATGAGTGCGGTGCGTGAATGACGATGGTCTTTTCCTACCAATCTATCCCCTAGGAGCATGCGCGTAGTGCTTTGGTTTTGATGGCTTGTAGATTTTTGCAATAAGTATATGAGTTACGTATGACTAATGTTGAGTCCATGGGTTATACGCACTCTCACCCTTCCATCATTGCTAGCCTCTTGATGCAGTGCATTGCCCTTTCTCACATTGAGAGTTGGTGCAAACTTCGCCGGTGCATCCAAACCCTGTGATATGATTCGCTCTTTCACACAGAAACCTCCTTATATCTTCCTCAAAACGGCCACCATACCTACCTATTATGGCATTTCCATAGCCATTCCGAGATATATTTCCATGCAACTTTCCACCATTCCGTTCATCATGACACATTACATTGTCATAGTGCTTAGCATGATCATGTAGTTCACATAGTATTTGTGGCAAAGCTACCGTTCATAATTATTTCATACATGTCACTCTTGGTTCATTGCATATCCCGGTACACCGACGGAGGCATTCATATAGAGTCATACCTTGTTCTAGTATCGAGTTGTAATCATTGAGTTATAAATAAATAGAAGTGTGATGATCATCATTTTCTAGAGCATTGTCCCAAGTGAGGAAAAATAAAAAAATAAAAAAAAGGGAGAAAAGAAAAGAGGCCATAAAAAAAGAGAAAAGGCCCAAATAAAAAAATGAGAGAAAAAGAGAAGGGACAATGTTACTATCCTTTTACCACACTTGTGCTTCAAAGTAGCACCATAATCTTCATGATAGAGAGTCTCTCATTTTGTCATTTTCATATACTAGTGGGAATTTTTCATTATAGAACTTGGCTTGTATATTCCAACAATGGGCCTCCTCAAGTGCCCTAGGTCTTCATGAGCAAGCAAGTTGGATGCACACCCACTTAGTTGCATTTTATTGTGCTTTCATACATTTATAGCTCTAGTGCATCCGTTGCATGGCAATCCCTACTCCTTGCATTAACATCAATCGATGGGCATCTCCATAGCCCATTGATTAGCCTCGTTGATGTGAGACTTTCTCCTTTTTTGTCTTCTCCACATAACCCCCATCATCATATTATATTCCACCCATAGTGCTATGTCCATGGTTCGCGCTCATGTATTGCGTGAAGGTTTATAAGTTTGATATTAATAAAGTATGAAACAATTGCTTGGCTTGTCATCGGGGTTGTGCATGATGAGAGCATTCTTGTGTGACGAAAATGGAGCATGACTAAACCATATGATTTTGTAGGGATGAACTTTCTTTGGCCATGTTATTTTGAGAAGACATAATTGCTTAGTTAGTATGCTTAAAGTATTATTATTTTATGTCAATATGAACTTTTGTCTTGAATCTTTCCGATCTGAATATTCATACCACAATTAAGAAGAGTTACATTGAAATTATGCCAAGTAGCACTCCGCATCAAAAATTCCCTTTTTATCATTTACCTACTCGAGGACGAGCATGAATTAAGCTTGGGGATGCCTGATACGTCTCCAACATATCTATAATTTTTGATTGCTCCATGCTATGTTATCTACTGTTTTGGACCACATTGGGCTTTATTTTCCACTTTTATATTACTTTTGGGAGTAACCTATTAACCGGAGGCCCAGCCCAGATTTGCTGTTTTTTGCCTATTTCAGTGTTCCGAAGAAACGGAATATCAAACGGAGTCCAAACGGAATGAAACCATCGGGAACATGATTTTCTCATCAGATATGATCCAGGAGACTTGGACCCTCGGTCAAGAAAGGAGGGACGCGACCACGAGGGTGGAGGGCACCCCCCCTAAGGCGCGCCCCCTGCCTCGTGCCCCCCCCGAAGCTCCACCGACGTACTCCTTCTTCCTATATATACCTACGTACCCCCAACAGATCAGATACGGAGCCAAAAACCTAATTCCACCACCGCAACTTTATGTATCCATGAGATCCCATCTTGGGGCCTGTTCCCGAGCTCCGCCGGAAGGGGAATCCACCACGGAGGGCTTCTACATCATCATCATAGCCTCTCCGATGAAGTGTGAGTAGTTTACTTCAGACCTTCGGGTCAATAGTTAGTAGCTAGATGGCTTCTTATCTCTTTTTGGATCTCAATACAATGTTCTCCCCCTCTCTCGTGGAGATCTATTCGATGTAATCTTCTTTTTGTGGTGTGTTTATTGAGAACGATGAATTGTGGGTTTATGATCAAGATAATCTATGAGCAATATTTGAATCTTCTCTGAATTCTTTTATGTATGATTGGTTATCTTTGCAAGTCTCTTCGAATTATCCGTTTGGTTTGGCCAACTAGATTGGTAGTTCTTGCAATGGGAGAAGTGCTTAGCTTTGGGTTCAATCTTGCGGTGTCCTTTCCCGGTGTGATGAGGGGCAGCAAGGCACGTATTGTATTGTTGCCCTCGAGGATAACAAGATGGGGTTTTTATCATATTGCATGAATTTATCCCTATACATCATGTCATCTTGCTTAAGGTGTTACTCTGTTTTCATTAACTTAATACTCTAGATGCATGCTGGATAGCGGTCGATGAGTGGAGTAATAGTAGTACATGCAGGCAGGAGTCGGTCTACTTGTCTCGGACGTGATGCCTATATACATGATCATACCTAGATACTCCCATAACTATGCTCAATTCTGTCAATTGCTCAACAGTAATTCGTTCACCCACCGTAACATACTTATGCTCTTGAGAGAAGCCACTAGTGAAATATATGGCCCCCGGGTCTATTCTCATCATATTAATCTTCCTACGCTTTATTATTGCTTTGCTTTTTTACTTTGCCTTTTATTTTACTTTGCATCTTTATACCAAAAATACCAAAAATATTATTTATCATCTCTATAAGATCTCACTCTCGTAAGTGACCGTGAAGGGATTGACAACCCCTTATCACGTTGGTTGCAAGGAGTTATTTGCTTTGTGCAGGTACGAGGGACACGCGTAGCCTCCTACTGGATTGATACCTTGGTTCTCAAAAACTGAGGGAAATACTTACGCTACTCTGCTGCATCATCCTCTCCTCTTCGGGGAAACCTACGCAAGCTCAAGACGTAGCAACCAGTTGCATTGTTTTAGGAATGGTACTTGTCTGCTTTGGCGTTCTTTAAACATGTTGAAACAAGGTTAGTAGGGAACGACACCTATGGGATCCTAGGGAATCCCTTCTACGGTTGGCGGGGGCGTGGAGCTGCGCAAAGAGCAGGTCTAGCAATCAACGCGAGGGGATTTTTACCCAGGTTCGGGCCGCAAATGATGCGTAAAACCCTAGTCCTGCTTGTTTGTGTTTATCTTGTGATCTTCAGTTCTTGGACTAGCTACTCTGTGTGCCTAGTCCAAAAAGTCTGAATCCTTCCACAGTACGCCTCGGGCATCCTTTTATATGTCAAAGGGGTCGCCACAGTGGCACACATGAGGTGGAAAGTATCTACAGTGTACAGGTTTATCGCCTGACACCGTAGGACAAATACTTCTAATGCGCTGCCTAGGTGCCCTCTTGTTTATTGGGGACGACAACAGAGCTCGTCCCGCCCGTCGCAGCCTCGCCTTGCTTCGACGCGCGTCCAAGTTGACGAGGCATGCAGCGCCATGCTGGCTGGCTGGTCGTTATCCTGGTGCGGTGACAGGGTCTTCACGAAGATCTGCATGCCACCACGCAGGTGCTTGACTAGTTGGCCTAGAAGCTGCATGCTGCCACACATGTGCTTGCCTAGTTGGCGGGCTGGTTGCCATGTCGGAACGGCCGCGAGACAGCGAAACTTTGGCAGGTGCAGGCTTGGCCACGGCCCCGCAGACGCTCCTTGCAAGGGTCTTGCCAGGGTCTCGGCTGTCCCCAGCAAGGATCTTGCCGGGGGTCTTCGGCCGTCCCCGGCAAGGATCTTGCTGGGGGGTCTTCGTCTTCTGGTTCTTATCTAGACTTGCAGGCCTTTGATCTTCAAAAAGATCTGCATGCCACCACGTAGGTGCCCCCGAGTCTTGGTCTCAATGTTGTCGATGGTGTCAGAACTCTCAGGCTCAAGGGTGGCGGCTTTGCTGGTGTTGGGCAAGTTTCCCCGGCAAGGCTCTTGCCGGGGCTATGTAGGCCGCCCCGGCAAGGGTATTGTCGGGGGAAATCCATCTTGCCCCTTTTCTCTTCATGCCTCTGGCTTGAGTGCTTCCTTGGCGGTCTCATACCTTTCCTTCCTCTGCCCCGCCGAGCATGGCCGAAGGTGTGGCTTCGACTGCCCGTGCACAAGTAAAGGGGTACATAAAGGCCCCTACTTTTGTACACCGACAGGAGCCCCCCGACCTGGGCCACACATAAGCGTGAAGCGTTGTTGGGCCAAGCCAAGAACAGTGCGCGGGCACGCGTGGCAGAGTATTAACCGCAGTAACTTCTTCACCAATTCCGTTTCCCCACGATTCACATTGAGTGCATGACGTGGGGGTCATGCGTGGAACGGTCGCAGCACGCTTACGTCACGTCACGGTGAACAGTAAAGAGGCGGCCCGCATCTTCCCCACAAAAAAGAGGAAGCCGCAGGGGCGCTGCTCATTTACAAAGTGGACTCGGGTCATGGCCTTCATGGCGCCCACGCCCCACGATCACGGGGTGGGAAATGGTCGTCCCACTTGTCTTCTTAATTCTGGCTCGCCCGCCACGTGTCCCCCACGCCTCAGGGAGGGTAGGTGGTGGATACGGAGGAAATAGGCCTTAACACCGAGGAGGGAAGCCGGGCGTTGCTGATTGGAGCAGTGGGTCGGTCCTGATTCCTTGCGCCTCCGGTGGCCAGATTGGTTGAGTGGAGCGGCCACACTCAGGTTGGGGGGCCGAGACCCGGCCCCATCCCTCTATAAAAAGGGGAGAGGGACATCGTCCTTCTGCATTCATCTCCTTCCTGCTTGGTCCCTTTCTTCCACTCGCCATGGTGAGAGGGCGCGCCGGTGCTCCAATGGCGGCAATGAGGGCTTCTGCTCGACGGAGTGTCCCCCCTCCTCCGGGGCTCATGGCGGTGGAGCCTTCTGCGAGAGGAAGAGGGAGGGGGCGAGGCCGAGGCCGCCGTGGCACTCGGGGGAGAGGAGGACGGGGCGGCACACCGGCCGCGCTTCCGCCAGCGGCTCCCCCCTAATGGAGGGCCATGTCGGAGACCAACCCCGCGAGTTCTTCATCGGGCTATACAAGCCAGTGTGTGGTCAACTCCGCCCCCACCCCGTTTGCTCGGATAATGGAGTTTGACCTGCCACAGGCCTTAAGGCTACATATGAGGGGCTGCGGGAACGGCGGCATGCGAGTCGACGTCGACTTCCCCGCCCATCACATCATGTACCTCCGCCGTGGGTGGAAGACTGGTACGTCTCCAACGTATCTATAATTTACGAAGTATTCATGCTATTATATTATCTGTTTTGGATGTTTATGGGCTTTATTAAACACTTTTATATTATTTTTGGGACTAACCTATTAACCCAGAGCCCAGTGCAGTTTACATTTTTCCCTTGTTTGATGTTTCGCAGAAAAGGAATATCAAACGGAGTCCAAATGGAATGAAACCTTCGGGAGCGAGATTTTTGGAACGAACATGATCCAGGAGACTTGGAGATGAAGTCAGGGAAGCTTCGAGGTGGCCATGAGGCAGGGAGGCGCGCCTGCCCCACCTGGGTGCGCCCCCACCCTCGTGGGCCCCTCGTGGCTCCCCTTACCGACTTCTTTCGCCTATATATATATCCATATACCCTAAAAACATCGAGGGACAGAACATATCAGGAGTTCCGCCGCCTCAAGCCTCTGTAGCCACCAAAAACCAATCGGGACCCTATTTCGGCACCCTGCCGGAGGGGGGATCCCTCACCGGTGGCCATCTTCATCATCCCGGCACTCTCCATGACGAGGAGGGAGTAGTTCACCCTCGGGGCTGAGGGTATGTACCAGTAGCTATGTGTTTGATCTCTCTCTCTCTCTCTCGTGTTCTTGATTGGACACGATCTTGATGTATCGCTAGCTTTGCTATTATAGTTGGATCTTATGATGTTTCTCCCCCTCTACTCTCTTGTAATGGATCAAGTTTTCCCTTTGAAGTTATCTTATCGGATTGAGTCTTTAAGGATTTGAGAACACCTGATGTATGTCTTGCATGTGCGTACCTGTGGTGACAATGGGATATCACGTGATCCACTTGATGTATGTTTTGGTGATCAACTTGCGAGTTCAGTGACCTTGTGAACTTATGCATAGGGGTTGTCACTGCGTTTTAAATCTTGACTCTCCGGTAGAAACTTTGGGGCACTCTTTGTAGTTCTTTGTGTTGGTTGAATAGATGAATCTGAGATTGTGTGATGCATATCGTATAATCATACCCACAAATACTTGAGGTGACATTGGCGTATCTAGGTGACATTAGGGTTTTGGTTGATTTGTGTCTTAAAGTGTTATTCTAGTACGAACTCTATGATAGATCGAACGAAAAGAATAGCTTCATGTTATTTTACTACGGACTCTTGAATATATCGATCAGAAAGGATAACTTTGAGGTTGTTTTGTACCCTACCATAATATCTTCGTTTGTTCACCTCTATTAGTGACTTTGGAGTGACTCTTTGTTGCATGTTGAGGGATAGTAATATGATCCAATTATTTTATTATTGTTGAGAGAACTTGCAATAGTGAAAGTATGAACCCTAGGCCTTTTTTCCTAGCATTGCAATACCATTTATGCTCAGTTTTACCATTAGTTACCTTGCTGTTTTTATATTCAGATTACAAAAACCTTTTCTACCATCCATATTGCACTTGTATCACCATCTCTTTGCCGAACTAGTGCACCTATACAATTTACCATTGTATTGGGTGTGTTGGGGACACAAGAGACTCTTTGTTATTTGGTTGCAGGGTTGTTTGAGAGAGACCATCTTCATCCCTCGCCTCCCACGGATTGATAAACCTTAGGTCATCCACTTGAGGAAATTTGCTACTGTCCTACAAACCTCTCGCACTTGGAGGCGAACAACGTCTACAAGAAGAAGGTTGTGTAGTAGACATCAAGCTCTTTTACCGCGCCGTTGTCGGGAGGTGAGTGATTGAAGGTATATCTTTAGATCTTGCAATCGAATCTTTTAGTTTCTTGTTTTATCACTAGTTTAGTCTATAAAAGAAAACTACAAAAAATGGAATTAAGGGTGTCGTTGTCAAAACCCGCGGATCTCGGGTAGGGGGTCCCGAACTGTGCGTCTAAGGTGGATGGTAATAGGAGGCGGGGGACACAATGTTTACCCAGGTTCGGGCTCTCTCGATGGAGGTAATACCCTACTTCCTACTTGAATGATCTTGATGATATGAGTATTACAAGAGTTGATCTACCACGAGATCGTAGAGGCTAAACCCTAGAATCTAGCCTATGATTCTGATTGTTGTCGTCCTATGGACTAAACCCTCCGGTTTATATAGACATCGGAGGGGGCTAGGGTTACACAGCGTCGGTTACAAGGGAGGAGATCTACAGATCCGAATTTCCAAGCTTGCCTTCCACGCCAAGGAGAGTCCCACCCGGACATGGGATGAAGTCTTCAATCTTGTATCTTCATAGTCCAACAGTCTGGCCAAAGTATATAGTTCGGCTGTCCGAGGACCCCCTAAACCAGGACTCCCTGAGTAGCCCCTGAACCAGGCTTCAATGACGATGAGTCCGGCGCGTAGATTGTCTTTAGCATTGCAAGGCGTGTTCTTCTCCAAATTCTGAGTACCTGTCAAGTAGTGTCCGGCTTCCCATGAATGTTGCACTTCTTGGCTTCTGCGCCTAATAATGGCTATCCTCCACGTGTCGAGCGAATGTGTAACGTCCCAAATTTTCAATTTGGAATGTTATACTTTAGATCATCATTGCATATCATATTTTATTGCATTTTTGGCTTGATCCTAGGAATTTTCTGCAACTCAAGGACCCACGGAGAGAGTTGGAGATTTCGTTATTTTCATATTTGAGTTTTCTCAAATTTTGAAAATAGGATCATTTGATTTTATTTATTTTGTCTTCAATTATTTCTGTTATGAAAATATGAGAGAGGGAATAAAATGACTTTCCCAAAATAAAGAAACATTGAGGATTTAATAAAAAAATCAAATAAAATTTTATTTTGGAGTTTTTGCTATTTTATTTGAATTTAGGAAAAATGCATGTTTTTGAAAATTGCATTTAGGCCCCAAATAAATGTTCATCTTGTCCGGCTTGATTTTAGAAGCCGGGGAAAATTTATTTCGGGATTTTTGGAGTCCGTTTAGTATTTCTTTTGTTTGTTTTTCTGCGCGAAACTATTTCAAAAAAAGGGAACCAACCTTGGGCCGTGTTCGGCCAGGACTCCGCTTGGCCGGCCCTTTATATAGCCCCCTCCCCCGAGCCCACCAGCCCACCCCGCCCCAAACCCTAGCCGTCGCAACCCGCCACCCGCTGCCGCCGCCGCCCCCCGTCGCCGCCGCCCCTCGTCGGAGGTAGCCGCGCCTCGTCGCCGGTGGTTTTCCTCGAGAAAACCGTTCGGCTTTCCGACGGTTTTTCGTTCGGTTTAAAAAAAACCTAGATCTGTTTTTTCCGGTTTAGATTATTTAGCGAGCGTTCGCTCGTTCGTTTGTTTTAAAGAACGATTTTCGACGTTTAGTTTCAGTTAACGAACGTTCGTTCATTAGACTGTTCGTCCGTTTTTCTTTTTCTCGGATTTTCCGCGATTATTTCTGATTGCGATTTCTGATCTGATTTTCGATCTAGTATAACTTTTCGTTCGTTTATCGGAATCAGGCGATTCAAGCGCCTAGAGTTTTGTCTCGAAACCCTCTTTCCGAATAATCAACTCAAACAAGTTTTTGCTTCTGTAAAATTTGACTTAGGTCCAGATTAGTAAACGAAGCTTGTTTCTTTCGCCGTTTGACTTTCGTTGCTTCGTTCGATTTGATTCTTTTTGCAAACCGGAGTTCTTAAGTTGAACTTTCTGGTTAGATCTTTTATTTGATTTTTACCTGTGCATTAGATGAGTTCTTATTGTATGCTTGTTTGTTTGCGATAGAGTACTCGGAGTGCGCCGCTTGCTACTTTGAGTCTCTAGGTTTCACGGATCATCAGCAAGGCAAGTAACACTTTGATCATATCCCTTTTCATACCCAGTTTTTATGCATTAGATCAATCCTCAAACATTGCATGATTAGGATCTAATTAAACTGTGGGTTTTGGGTAAGTAGATGAGGTAGTACCTATTACCTATATTATTATCAAACCCTTGGGAGTTACTTCTACGTTTGCTTATATTGCCATGCTATGCTAGTAGACGTGGATTGGGTTAGTGTTTCCATGACAGATGTGAGATTGTTATTTAATGGTTTATTTAAGGTGGCAACTTAAACACACATCTGGGTGGATTGAGGTACCTGGGTATTCCAGGATTGCCTATTTTTCTTCATGGACCGCCACCCAGGCTCAAAGGGATCATGAGATTATTCATGCTAGAAACTTCTGTGTGCAGCCACAAGCTACTATGGGCTCTAGCATAGTTGATTAGGTCGTGCGAACTCTTAGAGTGGTAGACTAGCAGATGTAGAGGGATGTAGGTGTAACTGTCTACCCGTTCGTAAGGTGCTAGCGCTTCTGAAAGACTATGTCTCGGTCATCCGTTTCTCGAACACCATTTAGTGCGAGAATCCCAACGGAGGAGATCGAGTCTTGTGGGGAAAAGTGCACAAACCTCTGTAGAGTGTATAAAACTAATCATGGTTAGCCGTGTCCCCGGTTATGGAGATCTTGAGTATCTAGTACTTGGATTATCATGTGAATCTCATCAGGTTACTTTAATTAATATTGTTGGGTTAAATGATGATGCTTAATTGGGATTGAGAATGCTGTCAACCATTCTCAATGTTTAACAACCACCATGATAGTTAAATAAAATTTATTCCTTTCTTTGTAGGAAAAATTGGCTTTACGCATAAAAGCGTAACCATAGAGCTTTCCACCAGCTATATATGCATGTAGTATAGCATTACTCTTTCATATTACTCTCTATGTGTTACATTGCCAGATATTCCATGTGCTGGCCCATTTTCGTGCTGCAACGTTCATGTTGCGCACTTTTCGAACGCACAGTAAGGTGTTTTAGGTCGTGGTTCTATAGTCGATGATGCTTTGTTGGAGTTGATGGACTCGCTTATCTTCCAAGCCTTCCATTATCGTTATTAGATGGCCTTAAGCCATATTAATTGTAATAAGTTCTCTTTTGAGACATTCGATGTAATAAGTGTGTGATTGCTACTCTGTTATAAATCCTTCAAGAAATCATGCGTGTCGGACATTCGATCCGAGGATGACACTGATGCACAGAGGTCAGACTGTTTGAGGCCTGGTCGCTACAAGATGGTATCAGAGCACACGCTGACTATAGGACACGACCACTAAGCTAAAGCCCTAGATCACTATTCTTTCTTCTCATTTCTGACTCCTCACCTTTTCTACTCTTTTAGGATGGCGAATGCAAGGAACGAGTTCACGCAACCGGATGAAGATACACCATTTGGACGTCACTTGAAGGAAGTCACTAGATACCTGAACATCGGAGTACCAAGCTTCACCGGGACCTACAACGCCACTTTATCCAAAGAGGAGCGCTGGATGATTCAAGTTCAAGTTCCAGGAAGGACATTCGCGCCAGTCACTGAGCCCATAGAGTTTTCCTTTGATGCACCAACCTGGAATTTAGGAAAGAACATGGTGTTGGAAATATGCCCTAGAGGCAATAATAAATGAGTTATTATTATATTTCCTTGTTCATGATAATCGTTTATTATCCATGCTATAATTGTATTGATAGGAAACTCATATACATGTGTGGATACATAGACAACACCATGTCCCTAGTAAGCCTCTAGTTAACTAGATCGTTGATCAATAGATGGTTACGGTTTCCTGACCATGGACATTGGATGTCATTGATAACGGGATCACATCATTAGTAGAATGATGTGATGGACAAGACCCAATACTAAGCCTAGCACAAAGATTGTAGTTCGTATGCTAAAGCTTTTCTAATGTCAAGTATCTTTTCCTTAGACCATGAGATTGTGCAACTCCCGGATACCGTAGGAATGCTTTGGGTGTACCAAACGTCACAACGTAATCGGGTGACTATAAAGGTGCACTACGGTATCTCCGAAAGTGTCTGCATTGGGTTGGCACGAATCGAGATCGGATTTGTCACTCCGTGTGACGGAGAGGTATCTCTGGGCCCACTCGGTAGGACATCATTATAATGTGCACAATGTGACCAAGGGGTTGATCACGGGATGATGTGTTACGGAACGAGTAAAGAGACTTGCCGTGCGAGGTTGAACAAGGTATCTGGATACCGACGATCGGATCTCGGGCAAGTACAATACCGCTAGACAAAGGGAATTGTATACGGGATCGATTGAGTCCTTGACATCGTGGTTCATCCGATGAGATCATCGTGGAACATGTGGGAGCCAACATGGGTATCCAGATCCCGCTGTTGGTTATTGACCAAGAACGTCTCGGTCATGTCTACATGTCTCTCGAACCCGTAGGGTCTACACACTTAAGGTTCGATGGCGCTTAGGGTTATAAAGGAAGTTTGTATGTGGTTACCGAATGTTGTTGAGTCCCGGATGAGATCCCGGACGTCACGAGGAGTTCCGGAATGGTCCGGAGGTAAAGATTTATATATGGAAAGTTGTTGTTCGTGTTAGGAAAAAGTTCGGGTTTTTCGGTATTGTACCGGGAAGCTTCGGAAGGTTCGGAGGATTCGGAGGGGTCCGGAGGTCCGGAAATTGTTCCACCACGTGCAATACAGTAGCATGGGCTGTAGGGGTGCCCTAGCCTTAATGGGCCAGGGCACCAGCCCCCAAGGCCCATGCGCATGGGAAGGAAAACCCTAAAGAGGAGGCCTCCACTTGACTTGGGAGGCACTCCTCCCCTTGGGCCGCCCTTAGATGGGATCTAGGGCTGGCCGCACCCCTTGGGGTGGGAAACCCTAAAGGGCCGCAGCCCCTTCCCCCTAGATATTCTTGAGGTTTTGGGGCTGCCATACACATGAGTTTCTTCCCCTCTTGGTGCAGCCCTGCCTCTCCTCCTCCTCCTCTCCCTTGGTGCTTGGCGAAGCCCTGCGGGATTGCCACGCTCCTCCACCACCACCACGCTGTTGTGCTGCTACTGGACGGAGTCTTCCTCAACCTCTCCCTCTCTCCTTGCTGGATCAAGGCATGGGAGACGTCACCGGGCTGTACGTGTGTTGAACGCGGAGGTGCCGTCCGTTCGGCACTAGGATCTCCGGTGATTTGGATCACGACGAGTACGACTCCTTCAACCCCGTTCTCTTGAACGCTTCCGCTTAGCGATCTACAAGGGTATGTAGATTCACTCTCCTTCCCCTCATTGCTGGTTTCTCCATAGATAGATCTTGGTGACACATAGGAAAATTTTGAATTTCTGCTACGTTCCCCAACAAAGTGGCATCATGAGCTAGGTCTATTATGTAGATTCTTTGCACGAGTAGAACACAAAGTAGTTGTGGGCGTTGATTTTGTTCAATATGCTTACCGTTACTAGTCCAATCTTGTTTCGACGGTATTGTGGGATGAAGCGGCCCGGACCGACCTTACGTGCATCTTCCACGTGAGACAAAGTTCCACCGACCGACATGCACTTGGTGCATAAGGTGGCTAGTGGGTGCCGATCTCTCCCACTTTAGTCGGATCGAATCACGATGAAAAGGGTCCTTATGAAGGGTAAATAGCAATTGACATATCACGTTGTGGTTTTGCGTAGGTAAGAAAGCGTTCTTGCTAGAAACCCATAGCAGCCACGTAAAACATGCAAACAACAATTAGAGGACGTCTAACTTGTTTTTGCAGGGTATGCTATGTGATGTGATATGGCCAAGAAGAATGTGATGAATGATATGTGATGTATGAGATTGATCATGTTCTTGTAATAGGAATCACGACTTGCATGTCGATGAGTATGACAACCGGCAGGAGCCATATGAGATTGATCATGTTCTTGTAATAGGAATCACGACTTGCATGTCGATGAGTATGACAACCGGCAGGAGCCATAGGAGCCAATCGCGCTTTAGTTCCACTGTTTAGATATGTTCCTAGAGAAAATATAGTTGAAAGTTGACAGTAGCGATTATGCGGACAGAAGAAAGCTTATGTCCTTAATGCACCGCTCGGTGTGCTGAACCCCAAACGTCGTCTGTGGATGTTGCGAACATCGGACATACACGTTCTGATAACTACGTGATAGTTCAGTTAAACGGTTTAGAGTTGAGGCACCAAAGACGTTTTTGAAACGTCGCGGAACATATGAGATGTTTCGAGGGCTGAAATTGGGATTTCAGGCTCGTGCCCACGTCAAGAGGTATAAGACCTCTGACGATTTTCTTAACCTGCAAACTAAGGGAGAAAAGCTCAATCGTTGAGCTTGTGCTCAGATTGTCTGAAGTGCAACAATCACTTGAACCGAGTGGGAGTTGATCTTCCATATGAGATAGTGATGTTTCTCCAAAGTCATTGCCACCAAGCTGCTAGAGCTTCGTGATGAACTATAACATATCAGGGATAGATATGATGATCCTTGAAATATGCGCGATGTTTGACACCGCGAAAGTAGAAATTGAGAAGGAGCATCAATTGTTGATGGTTGGTGAAACCACTAGTTTCAAGAAGGGCAAGGGCAAGAAGGGATACTTCATGAAACAACAAATCAGCTGCTGCTCTAGTGAAGAAGCCCAAGGTTGAACCCAAACCCGAGACTAAGTGCTTCTGGAATAAGGGGAACTGCCACTGGAGCAGCATTACCCTAGACACTTGGTAGATTAGAAGGCTGGCAAGGTCGATAGAGGTATATTGGATATACATTATGTTAATGTGTACTTTACTAGTACTCCTAGTAGCACCAGGGTATTAGATACCGGTTCGGTTGATAAGTGTTAGCAACTCGAAATAAAAGAGCTACGGAATAAAGGGAAACTAGCTAAAGGTGAGCTGACGATATGTGTTGGAAGCGTTTCCAAGTTTGATGTAATCAAACATCGCACGCTCCCTCTACCATCAAGATTAGTATTAAACCAGAATAATTGTCATTTGGTGTTTGCGTTGAGCATAGACATGATTGGATTATGTCTATTGCAATACGGTTATTCATTTAAGGAGAATAATGGTTACTCTATTTATTTGAATAATACCTTCGAGGGTCTTGCACCTAAATGAATGGTTTATTGAATCTCGATCGTAGTGATACACATTTTCATGCCAAAGGTATAAGATAGTAATGATAGTACCACTTACTTGTGGCACTGCCATGCAAGTCATATTGGTATAAAACGCATGAAGAAGCTCCATGTTGATGGATCTTTGGACTCACTCGTTTTTTGAAAAGTTTGAGACATGCAAACCATGTCTATTGGTGTGTACGCATGATGAAACTCCATGCAGATGGATCGTTTGGACTCACTTGTTTTTGAATCACTTGATATATGCAAATCACACCACATGGGCAAGATGACTGAAAAGCCTCGGTTTCAGTAAGATGGAACAAGATAGCAACTTGTTGAAGTAACACATTTTGATGTGTGCAGTCCAATGAGTACTGAGGCATGCAGTGAATATCGTTATGTTCTTACTTCACGGATGATTTAAGTAGATACTGAGTTTATTTACTTGATGAAACACAAGTCTGAATTATTGAATGGTTCAAGTAATTTCAGAATGAAGTTAAAGATCATCGTGACAAGAGGATAAAATGTCTATGATATGATCATAGAGATGATTATCTGAGTTGCGAGCTTTGGCACGCTATTAAGACATTGTGGAAATTGTTTCACAATTAATACCGCCTGGAACACCATAGTGTGATGGTGTGTCCGAACATCGTAGTTGCACCCTATTAGATATAGTGTGTACCATGATGTCTCTTATCGAATTACCACTATCGTTTATGGGTTAGGCATTAGAGACAACCGCACTCACTTTAATAGGGCACCACGTAATTCCGTTGAGATGACACCGTATGAAGTATGGTTTAGAGAAATCTAAGCTGTCATTTCTTAAAGGTTTGGGGCTATGACGCTTATATGAAAAAGTTTCAGGTTGATAAGCTCGAACCCAAAGCGGATAAAATGCATCGCTTATATGAAAAAGTTTCAGGTTGATAAGCTCGAATCCAAAGCGGATAAACAGTTGGGTATACCTCCTAATTCAGATCCGAAAGCAATAGGGATTGTTTCTTGAATCGGGTCCTTTCTCGAGGAAAAGTTCGTCTCGAAAAGTTGAGTGGGAGGATGGTGGAGACTTGATGAGGTTATCGAACCGTCACTTCAACTAGTGTGTAGCAGGGCACATGAAGTTGTTCCGTGGCACCTACACCAATTGAAGTAGAAGCTTATGATAGTGATCATGAAGTTTCGGATCAAGTCACTAACGTACCTCGTAGGGTGACAAGGATGCATACTACTTCAGAGTGGTACGCAATCCTGCCTTGAAGGTCATGTTGCTAGACAACAAGGAACCTACGAGCTATGGAGAAGCAATGGTGGGCCCAAATTCTGACAAATGGTTAGAAGCCATGAAATCCGAGATAGGATCCATGTATCAGAACAAAGCATGGACTTTGGTGGACTTGCCGATGATCGGCAAGCCATTGAGATAAATGGATCTTTAAGAAGAAGACGGACGTGGGCGGTAATGTCACCGTTTATGAAGCTCGACTTGTGGCGAAGAGTTTTCCACAAGTTCAAGGAGTTGACTACGATGAGATTTTCTCATCCGTAGCGATGCTTAAGTCCGTCGGAATCATGTTAGCATTAGCTGCATTTATGAAATCTGGCGGATGGATGTCAAAACGAGTTTCCTTACCGGTTTTCGTAAGGAAAGGTTGTATGTGATACAATCGTAAAGTTTTGTCGATCCTAAGGATGCTGAAAGGTATGCTAGCTCCAAAGTGATCCTTCCATGGACTGGAGTAAGCATCTCGGAGTTGGAATATACTCTTTGATAAGATGATCAAAGAGTTTGGGTTTATACAAAGTTTATGAGAAACTTGTATTTCCAAAGAAGTGAGTGGGAGCACTATATAATTTCTGATGAGTATATGTTGTTGACATATTGTTGATCAGAAATGATGTAGAATTTCTAGAAAGCATACATGGTTATTTGAAAGGTGTTTTCAATAGAAAACCTGGATTAAGCTACTTGAACATTGAGCATCAAGATCTATAAGGATAGATCAAAACACTTAATGGTACTTTCAAATGAGCACATACCTTGACATAATCTTGGCCGGTGTTCAAGATGGATCGATCGAAGAAGGAGTTCTTGCACGAGTTGTAAGGTATGAAGTTAAGAGTTAAAGCTCGACCACGGCAGAAAAGAGAGAAAGGACGAAGGTCGTCCCCTATGCCTTAGACATAGGCTCTATAGTATGCTATGCTGTGTACCGCACCGAAAGTGTGCCTTGCCATGAGTCAGTCAAGGGGTACAAGAATAATCCAAGAATGGATCATTGGACAGCGGTCAAAATTGTCCTTGGAGTAAATAAGGACATGTTTCTCGATTATGGAGGTGATAAAGAGTTCGGCGTAAAGGGTTACGTCGGTGCAAGCTTTAACACCTATCCGAGTGACTCTAAGTAGCAAACCGGATACGTATAGTGGAACAACCATTTGGAATAGCTCCAAGTGGAGCGTGGAAGCAGCGTTTACAATATGACATAGAGAATTGCGAAGTACATACGGATCTGAATGTTACAGACCCGTTGACTAAAACCTCTCTCACAAGCAAAACATGATCAAACCCCGTAACTCATTGAGTCTTAATCACATGATGATGTGAACTAGTTTAATGACACTAGTAAACTCTTTGGATGTTGGTCACATGGCGATGTGACCTGTGAGTGTTAATCACATGGCGATGTGAACTAGATTATTGACTCTAGTACAAGTGGGAGACTGTTGGAAATATGCCCTAGAGGCAATAATAAATTAGTTATTATTATATTTCCTTGTTCATGATAATCGTTTATTATCCATGCTATAATTGTATTGATAGGAAACTCATATACATGTGTGGATACATAGACAACACCATGTCCCTAGTAAGCCTCTAGTTAACTAGCTCGTTGATCAATAGATGGTTACGGTTTCGACCATGGACATTGGATGTCATTGATAACGGGATCACATCATTAGTAGAATGATGTGATGGACAAGACCCAATACTAAGCCTAGCACAAAGATCGTAGTTCGTATGCTAAAGCTTTTCTAATGTCAAGTATCTTTTCCTTAGACCATGAGATTGTGCAACTCCGGATACCGTAGGAATGCTTTGGGTGTACCAAAGCGTCACAACGTAATCGGGTGACTATAAAGGTGCACTACAGGTATCTCCGAAAGTGTCATTGGGTTGGCACGAATCGAGACTGGGATTTGTCACTCCGTGTGGACGGAGAGGTATCTCTGGGCCCACTCGGTAGGACATCATCATAATGTGCACAATGTGACCAAGGGGTTGATCACGGATGATGTGTTCTGAAGCAGTAAAGAGACTTGCCGGTAACGAGATTGAACAAGGTATCGGGATACCGACGATCGAATCTCGGGCAAGTACAATACCGCTAGACAAAGGGAATTGTATACGGGATCGATTGAGTCCTTGACATCGTGGTTCATCCGATGAGATCATCGTGGAACATGTGGGAGCCAACATGGGTATCCAGATCCCGCTGTTGGTTATTGGTGAAGAACGTCTCGGTCATGTCTACATGTCTCCCGAACCCGTAGGGTCTACACATAAGGTTCGATGGCGCTAGGGTTATAAAGGAAGTTTGTATGTGGTTACCGAATGTTGTTGGTCTCGGATGAGATCCCGGACGTCACGAGGAGTTCCGGAATGGTCCGGAGGTAAAGATTTATATATGGAAAGTTGTTGTTCGGGTTAGGAAAAAGTTCGGGTTTTTCGGTATTGTACCGGAAGCTTCCAGAAGGTTCCGAAGGTTTCCGGAGGGGTCCGGAGGTCCGGAAATTGTTCCACCACGTGCAATACAGTAGCATGGGCTGTAGGGGGGCGCCCTAGCCTTAATGGGCCAGGGGCACCAGCCCCCCCAAGGCCCATGCGCATGGGAAGGGGAAAACCCTAAAGGGGGAGGCCTCCACTTGACTTGGGAGGCACACCTCCCCCCTTGGCCGCCCCCCTTAGATGGGATCTAGGGCTGGTCCCACCCCTTGGGGTGGGAAACCCTAAAGGGGGCGCAGCCCCCTTCCCCCCTATATATACTTGAGGTTTTGGGGCTGCCATACACATGAGTTTCTTCCCCTCTTGGTGCAGCCCTGCCTCTCCTCCTCCTCCTCTCCCTTGGTGCTTGGCTAAGCCCTGCGGGATTGCCACGCTCCTCCACCACCACCTCGCCGTTGTGCTGCTGCTGGATGGAGTCTTCCTCAACCTCTCCCTCTCTCCTTGCTGGATCAAGGCATGGGAGACGTCACCGGCTGTACGTGTGTTGAACGCGGAGGTGCCGTCCGTTCGGCACTAGGATCTCCGGTGATTTGGATCACGACGAGTACGACTCCTTCAACCCCGTTCTCTTGAACGCTTCTGCTTAGCGATCTACAAGGGTATGTAGATTCACTCTCCTTCCCCTCGTTGCTGGTTTCTCCATAGATAGATCTTGGTGACACGTAGGAAAATTTTGAATTTCTGCTACGTTCCCCAACACATGGCAGCCCGCATAATCATGGGACGTATTGGAGAAGTTTATCGCAATGATCTCAAGGATACTATCTACCAGATTTGTGGGCGCAGAGATGAGCAATGGGAGATGATCAACACTAGGAAGGATAGATCAATCACAGCTTTTATCCAGGAGTTAAACCAGCACATCGGACGCCAGGAGAACCAGATGTGCGCAGGCATGATGGATCTGCAGAAGGCCTTGACCAAGATCATGGAGTTAGAGGAAGAACTCAAGGCTACACGTGAAGATTACATGGAAGAAGTCGAAGTGCTAGTGGAGAAGAATGACGACTTAACTAGGAAGCTAGGAGTTTTCATGGGAGACCCCGCGCCAGGAGGAGAAGACGATGATTCCACTTGCCCGAATAACTATATCATCATCAACGACACCGAATCGGACCCCGACGACAGTGATGATGACTATGTTGATGAAGCTGGAGCGGATATCATGGAGTCTTCATCGGAGCAGTTTTTCTAGTTGACCACCATAACAGTAGTAGTATTTCCCCATTGTATCTAGTATAGTCCGAGCACTTTTGTAACGATAGATAGACCATTGTATTTCCTTGTTTGAATTGATTGGAGTGATATTTGTTTGCATTTGTCTCATGTGCATATGGGTAGTGTTTTCTCACCAGACCTCATTCTGTTCTATATTCTCATCTTCTCTAACACCCTCAGATGCCTCCGAGACGCGACACCGGATTTGTTTTCCCACCAGAGATCACTCAGTTGATTCAGCAGCAGAATGCTTTGATGCAAGCACTAGTACAGAACCAAGGCAACAACAACAACAACCCACCACCACCACCACCTGTTGACCATTTGACTCGTTTCTTGAGGCTAAATCCGCCGGTGTTTTCCAGTAGCACCGAGCCGATTGTTGCAGATGATTGGCTCCGTAAGGTTGGAAGGAGCCGCCACTGTAGGATGCACAGATGCAGAGAGAGTGTTTTTGCCGCACATCAGCTTGATGGACCCGCAGCATCATGGTGGGAGAATTACACAGCCACACACCCTATTGACAATGTCACATGGGATCAGTTTCAACAAGCTTTCCGTACTTCCCATACTTCAGCAGGAGCTATGGCCATGAAGAAGCATGAGTTTCGCAACTTACGCCAAGGAGGACGCACTGGAGGCCAGTATGTGGAGGACTTCAGTAAGTTAGCATGTTATGCCCCAGATGACATTGCTACAGATGTAGCTAAGCAGGAGAAGTTCCTGGAAGGACTAAATGATGAGCTGAGCATGCAGTTGATGGTTGCAACTTTCAAAAACTATCAGTAGTTGGTAGATCGTGCTCTTATGATCGAAGGGAAGCAGCAACAGATTGAAAACCGCAAGAGGAAGTATGGCCAAGGGAAGTACAATTCTGGAGCTCAACAGAAGCTATGCTTTACCCCGAAACCGGGAGGACAATTCCAGCACACTCATGGAGGAGGTAGCTCGCACAATCATAATGGCTCCAAGAATGGTAACGGGAATGGAGGAAGCAACAGACAAAACCGCACCAACCCGTCAACCCCAGCCGAGAGAGACCTGAGCCAAGTCACTTGCTTTAAGTGTCGGAAAAGGCGGACATTATGCCAATGAATGTCACGAAGCCCGTAATGGAAATGGCAACTAAGCTCACGGGAAGAAGCCAACTCTTTCAATAGGGGATGTGAACCACGTTAACGTGGAGGAGGTTGAAGCTTCGGCCGGATGCGATAATAGGTAAGTTTTTGGTTAAGACATTTATCGCAATCGTTCTTTTTGATCTTTGGTGCATCGCATTCATACATATCCTGTGGATTTGTGGATAAGTATAAACTGCCCACCAAGGTTCTTAGAACACCTATGTTAGTAAGCTCACCAGGAGCGGAGTATATGGCTAGTCGATGATGTTTTCAAGTGCCTTTGAGCATAGGTAGGCATGTTTTCCCCATGGATTTAATCATTCTGGAATCGCAAGGTTTGGACGTGATTCTAGGTATGGATTGGCTATCGATGTATGGAGGAAACATCGATTGCGCCAGTAAGTCGATTTTGCTTACCACCCTAGAAGGAAGGATCAAGTATGTGTCACGGCATGAGTCGAGGAGGACACAAGTAAATTCCTAATCAGGAGTTGTGCAGGAGGAAGTACCAGTGGTGAAGGATTACCCGGACATGTTTCCAGAAGAGTTGCCAGGCATGCCACCGGATAGAGACATTGAGTTTTTTGATTGAGCTTTTGCCAGGCACAGGGCCGATATCTAAGAGACCGTACCGGATGCCCGCACAAGATTTGGAAGAAATTAAGAAGCAGATTAAGGAGTTACTGGATAAAGGTTTTATTCGCCCAAGCTCTTTGCCTTGGGGATCGCTAGTACTTCTAGTGGAAAAGAAGGATGGATCATTGAGAATGGTTGTTGATTATCGAGGATTGAATGAACTGACCATTAAGAATAAGTACTCGTTGCCAATGATCAATGATTTGTTTGACCAATTGCAAGGAGCTAAGGTATTTTCCAAGATCGATTTGCGATCAGGATACCATCAGTTAAAGATTCGGGAGCAGGATATACCCAAGACGGCTTTTACCACCAGGTATGGACTGTATGAGTATACTGTTATGTCATTTGCGCTGACTAACGCACCTGCCTATTTCATGAACATGATGAACAAGGTGTTTATGGAGTTTTTGGATAAGTTCGTCGTGGTGTTCATTGATGACATTTTGGTTTACTCGAAGAATGAAGAAGAGCATAAGGAGCATTTGTGTTTAGTACTTGAGAAGCTCAGAGAACATCAGTTATATGCCAAGTTCAGCAAATGTGAGTTTTGGTTGAAGGAAGTTGGATTCCTCGGACACGTTATATCCGGAGAAGGTATAGCAGTAGATCCCACCAAAGTTGTCACTGTGACAAACTGGGAAGCACCAACGACAGTTGGAGAGATCCGGAGTTTCCTTGGACTGGCAGGATACTACCGGAGATTCATTGAGAATTTCTCGAAGATTGCGAATCCTATGACGGAGTTATTAAAGAAGGATGCCAAGTTCATTTGGACTGAAGAATGTGAGGCTAGTTTCGAAGAGTTGAACAAACGTTTGGTTACATCACCAGTGTTGATTCTGCCAGATCAGCGCAAGGATTATGAGGTGTATTGCGACGCTTCACGTCGAGGACTTGGAGCAGTACTTATGCAGGAGGGAAGAGTTGTTTCATATGCTTCACGACAACTTAAGCCCCATGAGTTGAATTATGCTACTCATGATTTGGAGTTAGCAGCCGTGGTACACGCATTGAAGACTTGGAGACATTTTCTCATTGGAAGCCATTGTGAGGTGTACACGGATCACAAGAGTTTGAAATACATCTTCACGCAGAAGGAGTTGAATCTCAGGCAAAGGAGATGGTTGGAGCTCATCAAGGATTATGATATGAGATTGCATTATCACCCCGGAAAGGCTAACGTAGTAGCAGATGCGTTGATCCGCAAGAGCCATGTCAACACACTAATGACTGGAAGTTTACCAAAGGAGTTAGCCGAGGAATTTCGAGAGCTATGTTTGGAGATAGTTCCGAGAGGCTATGTAGCAGCATTGGAGATACAGTCTACTTTGATGGATAAGATCAGAGAAGCTTAGACAACTAACAAGGAGATTGCCTCTATTAAATAGAAAATGAGCAAGGGAAAAGCTAAAGGATTTCGTGAGGATGAACACGATACCCTATGGTTTGAGGACCGCGTTTATGTGCCCAATGATCCGGAGATCAGGAAGTTAATTTTGCAAGAGGCCCATGATTCACCGTACTCGATTCACCCAGGAAATACCAAGATGTATCTGGATTTGAAGGACACTTTCTGGTGGACCGGAATGAAGAAGGATATTGCAGAGTATGTAACAGTTTGTGATGTATGTCAGAGAGTGAAGGCAGATCATCAGAAGCTAGCAGGACTGTTACAGCCACTGCCGATACCCGAATGGAAGTGGGAAAAGTTAGGCATGGATTTTATCACGGGATTGCCTGTGACTCGTTCGAGGCTATGACTCGATTTGGGTTGTAGTTAACATTTGGACGAAGGTGGATCATTTCATTCGATGAAGACCACTTACAGCGGCGAAGTTGGCTAAGATATACATGACCGAGGATCGTATATCCGCATGGAGTTCCGAGGAGTATCGTATCAGATAGAGGAACCCAGTTTACCTCAAACTTCTGGAATCAGTTGCACGAAACTTTGGGTACCAGACTAGAGTTCAGTACAGCTTTTCATCCGCAGACAGATGGACAAACCGAGAGAGTCAATCAGATTTTGAAGGATATGCAGAGAGCTTGTGCATTAGATTATGGATCAAGTTGGGATGACAACTTGCCATATGCGGAGTTCTCTTATAACAACAGTTATCAATCTAGTTTGAAGATGGCCCCTTTCGAAGCATTGTATGGAAGGAGGTGTAGAACACCGCTGTTGTGGGATGAAGTTGGAGACCGCCAGTTGTTTGGACCAGATTTGATTAAGGAGTCTCAACAGAAGGTGAAGTTGATTCAGGATAGGCTCAAGGTAGCCCAGTCTAGGCAGAAGAGCTATGCGGATTCTAAATGCAAGGAGACAGTTTTCGAAGTCGGAGATAGAGTCTATCTTCGAGTATCTCCACTTCGAGGAGTTAAGCACTTTGGAGTTAAAGGAAAATTAGCGCCACATTTTGTGGGACCATACAGAGTTTTGGAGCGCATGGGAGAAGTTGCTTACAAGTTGGAGTTGCCCGAAGGATTGTCAGGAGTTCACGACGTGTTCCATGTTTCCCAGTTGAAGAAGTGCCACACAGAAATGGCTGATATACCACTGAGGGATACTGTGACGCTGGAAGCGATTCAGTTGGATAATGATTTGACCTATGAGGAGAAACCAGTCAAATTCTCGAGTATGCCAGCCGAGTCACCCGCAGCAAGGTTATTAAGTTTTGCAAAGTCCAGTGGAGCCACCACACCGAGGATGAAGCCACCTGGGAACGAGAGGAAGATCTGCTGAAGGACCACCCTCACCTATTTTCTAGCCAACCCGAATCTCGAGGGCGAGATTCATCTTAAGGTGGGTAGGTTTGTAACATCCCGAATTTTCAATTTGGAATGTTATACTTTAGATCATCATTGCATATCATATTTTATTGCATTTTTGGCTTGATCCTAGGAATTTCCTGCAACTCAAGGATCCACGGAGAGAGTTGGAGATTTCGTTATTTTCATATTTGAGTTTTCTCAAATTTTGAAAATAGGATCATTTGATTTTATTTATTTTATCTTCAATTATTTCTGTTATGAAAATATGAGAGAGGGAATAAAATGACTTTCGCAAAATAAAGAAATATTGAGGATTTAATAAAAAAATCAAATAAAATTTTATTTTGGGGTTTTTGCTATTTTATTTGAATTTAGGAAAAATGCGCATTTTTCAAAATTGCATTTAGGCCCCAAATAAATGTTCATCTTGTCCGGCTTGATTTTAGAAGCTGGGGAAAATTTATTTCGGGATTTGTGGAGTCAGTTTAGTATTTCTTTTGTTTGTTTTTCTGCGCGAAACTATTTAAAAAAAAGGGAACCGACCTTGGGCCGTGTTCGGCCAGGACTCCGTCTGGCCGGCCCTTTATATAGCGCCGCCCCCCCTGAGCCCACCAGCCCACCACGCCCCAAACCCTAGCCACCGCCACCCGCCACCCGCCGCCCGCCGCCGACCGCCGCTACGCGCCGCCCCAAGGTAGCCGTGCCTCGTCGCCGGCGGTTTTCCTCGAGAAAATCGTTCAGTTTTTTTGACGGTTTTTCGTTCGGTATTTTTTGAAAACCTAGATATGTTTTTTCGGTTTAGATTATCTAGCAAGCGTTCGCTCGTTCGTTCGTTTTAACGAACGATTTTTGATGTTTAGTTTCAGTTAACGAACGTTCGTTCGTTAGACTGTTCGTCTGTTTTTCTTTTTCTTGGATTTTCTGCGATTATTTCTGATCGCGATTTCTGATCCGATTTTCGATCTAGTATAACTTTTCGCTCGTTTATCGGAATCGGGCGATTCAAGCGCCTAGAGTTTCGCCTCGCAACCCTCTTTCCGAACAATCAACTCAAACAAGTTTTTGCTTCTGTAAAATTTGACTTAGGTCCAGATTAGTAAACGAAGCTTGTTTCTTTCGCCGTTTGACTTTCGTTGCTTCGTCTTTCGTTGCTTCGTTCGATTTGATTATTTTTGCAAACCAGAGTTCTTAAGTTGAACTTTCTGGTTAGATCTTTTATTTGAGTTTTACCTGTGCATTAGATGAGTACTTATTGTATGCTTGTTTGTTTGCGATAGAGTACCCGGAGTGCGCCACTTGCTACTTTGAGTCTCTAGGTTTCACGGATCATCAGCAAGGCAAGTAACACTTTGATCATATCCCTTTTCATACCCAGTTTTTATGCATAAGATCAATCCTCAAACATTGCATGATTAGGATCTAATTAAACTATGGGTTTTGGGAAAGTAGATGAGGTAGTACCTATTACCTGTATTATTATCAAACCCTTGGGAGTTACTTCTACGTTTTCTTATATTGCCATGTTATGCTAGTAGACGTGGATTGGGTGAGTGTTTCCATGAAAGATGTGAGATTATTATTTAATGGTTTATTTAAGGTGACAACTTAAACACACATCTGGGTGGATTGAGGTACATGGGTATTCCAGGATTGCCTGTTTTTCTTTATGGACCGCCACCTAGGCTCAAAGGGATCATGAGATTATTCATGCTAGAAACTTCCGTGTGCAGCCACAAGCTACTATGGGCTCTAGCATAGTTGATTAGGTCGTGCGAAATCTTACAGTGGTAGACTAGCAGATGTAGAGGGATGTAGGTGTAACTGTGTACCCGTTCGTAAGGTGCTAGCGCTTCTGAAAGACTATGTCTCGGTCATCCTTTTCTCAAACACCATGTAGTGTGAGAATCCCAACGGAGGAGATCGAGTCTTGTTGGGAAAAGTGCACAAACCTCTGCAGAGTGTATAAAACTAATCATGGTTAGCCGTGTCCCCGGTTATGGAGATCTTGAGTATCTAGTACTTGGATTATCATGTGAATCTCATCATGTTACTTTAATTAATATTGTTGGGTTAAATGATGATGCTTAATTGGGATTGAGAATGCTGTCAACCATTCTCAATGTTTAACAACCACCATGATAGTTAAATAAAATTTATTCCTTTGCTGTAGGGAAAAATTGGCTTTACGCAAAAACTGTAACCATAGAGCTTTCCACCAGCTATATATGCATGTAGTATAGCATTACTCTTTCATATTACTCTCTATGTGTTACATTGCCAGCATATTCCATGTGCTGACCCATTTTCGGGCTGCAACGTTCATGTTGTAGACTTTTTAGACGACAAGTAAGGTGTTTTAGGTCGTGGTTCTATACTCAGTGATGCTGTTGGAGTTGATGGACTCGCTTATCTTCCAAGCCTTCCGCTGTTATCGTTATTAGATGGCCTTAAGCCATATTAACTGTAATAAGTTCTCTTTTGAGACATTTGGTGTAATAAGTGTGTGATTGCTACTCTGTTATAAATCCTTCAAGTACTGTGCGTGTCAGCATTACTGATCCAGGGATGACACTGATGCACAGATGTCAGACTGTTTGAGGTCTGGTCGCTACAGAATGCGAGAAGTCGGGGCATTTTTACACCTGACACCCTAACCATGTAAGTAAATCGTCTATTTAAAGAGACGGGTATCCTCAGATCCAGATCACACCATCCTCCCACAGCGAGTATCCATCGGAGCGCGCCTGGAAAAGTCCATACCATCATGGCCGACCATCGCAGCTCCTCCTCTCGCTCCCGTAGCCCTGCGCAAGCAATTGGAAGAAGTGTTACGTCCCCCACAGCCAATTTGTAGAGTTACAGACCCAGGGGTTTCTCCCTCCAGCGTATATGGTCCCCGTTCGAGCCGGACTAGCCACTTACAACGGCGGGGAGCAAGTGGAGAGCCTTCCCAACCCATCCATGGGGGAGCGGGTATGCCTTGTCCCTTACTTACTAAGGGGGCTTGGATTTCGCATCCATCCGTTCCTCCGTGGGCTCCTGGAGTTCTACGGCCTCCAGCTGCATAACTTTACTCCCACCTCCATATTACACATCGCTGGCTACGTCGGACTTTGCGAGCTATTTTTGGGTTGCGAAGCTCATTTCGAGCTATGGAAGAGGCTATTCTGCCTCGTACCCCATACACAGGAGGGGTCAATATATCAAGTGGGCGGAGCCGAGATATGGCGCATCGCCGGGACCGGATACATGTCCGGTACTCCGAAGAAGACATCCAAAGACTGGCCTTCGGAGTGGTTTTATATGGAGGATGTCCCCCTTCCGGACCCTATTCAGATGGGCCTTCCTGAGTTCGACAACGCCCCTTTGAAGAAACGCCGCTGCTGGCGCCCTCGAAGCCCCCAGGAGGAAGATAATGGAGAACTCCTTTACCTGACAAGCCGGATAAAAACGCTGGCCAAATCAGGATTGACAATAATCGAGGTTATGTCAATATGCATAATGTGGGGGGTGCAGCCACTTCAATATCGGGGACAACCCATGTGGCACTTCAATGGAGAAGACGATGCCACCCGCTGCGGTCGTAAGGGACCGGACTCCGTCACTGCTCTAGCGAGAATACTGTCCGATTTATATAAAGGAGAGGAAGAGGAGTTCATACGCATTAAGCCACGGGATGGGTTCTCCATGTACAACCCCCCAAACTGGGTGAGCTGCTACTTTTTACTCCGAACCTTCCCGCATTCTTCGTCATAAGTATTTACCTTGCTATTTCATAGCAGGAACTGCGAAAAGCTGTCAGGGAGGTCCACAGCCCGCCTCCACAACCAGAGGACCCTGACCGGGCCCTCGACCCCAGACTCGAAGAAGATCCGGACACATTTGTGGAGCTCATCGACAGGATGTTCTGTCAATTAAGCTGCGACGGTGCCTTGGTGGCCATCATAGCTGATTATCCTGGACTACTCCCTGCATCGCATGTAAGTAAAGCCGGAGTCCCAACTTCCGAGAAGGATCCCTTTGTTTGCACTTCACCTACCGCACACATATGGTGTCTTACAGGGAAGGTCCTCGGGAAGCCATGTCGAACCCGCAGTGATTCACCAACAAGGGGCACCGAAACCGGGTAGGCTTAAAAGGAAGGCGGTCAGGACTGAGACGCCGTCGCAGAGGTAAGAAAAAGAACCCCGCTCCGTGGTTGTCGTCTTTTAAAATATAATAACATCCGTGTTTCCTAGCAGAAAAAACGCTCGCCGGACCATATCCAGAGAGCATGCCGGCCACGCCTCCACCAACCGGGCTCCAGAGCCGGACTTAGAGGTAGACGCTAACGTGGGGCCAACACCAGATGTCCCTCCTACAGAGGATGCGGATAGGCTGTCCGCTAAGAATTCCGAAGTGGAGAGTGCCATGAATCACAGGCATTGCCGGGCCGTACTCCGCGACGCTTGTTTCTCTCAAGAGGCGTTCGATGCCTTCAACTCAGGAGACGCATACATCCGAGCTGCTCAAATGGTCTTGCCAGAGCCACGGATCAGTATGTAAAGGATATACAGGTAAGAAAATCTAATAATTATGTATATCAGTATCCCCTGAGACTTGAAACAGTTGGGATAACTGATTTAAGGATTGTTATTTTCGTAGGTTCTTACGAAGAAGAATACCCAGTTGTCTCAAGAGCTGGAGGAGTGCAAAGCCCAGCTACGGGCCGCAGTTGCCGCAATGAAGGAGTCCGAGAAGGCCCCATCTGGTAACACTTGTTTCTATCGAAAAGAATAACATGTACCAGTTAGTATTCGGCATGCTTGCAAATCTAACAATAGATTCTGCAGATGACCCCGGAGTGAATCCGGAGGTCGTACGAGTGGATGAGAAACATTCTGAACGACGGCTAAAGGCTGGCGAGCGCATGCTTACGCAGGTTAGGCGGGAGAAAAACGATCTCCAAGATGCCAATACCCGGCTGGGCATTGAACTAAAAGATGTTCGAGCCCAGCTTGCTGACTCCGTATAGGAGAATAAGAGGCGTCGACGCGGCATTTTTAGTAAGTGCTTGAACGAACTTTTATAGAGTTCGGCGAAGAAACCGGCTAACAGAGTTTTATCTGTAGGTATGCTCACGGGTCATCCCGCGGAGGAGATGCCCAGGTCTGCAGGTGATCTTCTACCAGAGCTCTCACAACTGCACGAACAAGTACGGCAGGTGATGCAGGGCATTGCCCAAGCCTTGTGGCCATCCGCCTCCCTGCCAGGAGGCATGGGGGAGCTTGTAGAGATGCTCAAGGGAGCGCGGCGGCGCTTCCGATTATGGAAGATATCAGCCTGCCGACAAGGTGCAAGGGAAGCCTGGGCCATGGTGAAGACGCGATATACCAAGGCTGACCCGAACCACATGGCCGAGGTCGGGCCTATGGGGTCTGATGGGAAAGAGATCCCCGTCAGTTTGGTGTATGACCAAGTGAAATTAGCCGCAAAGTATTCCCAACAGGATTGTAGGCTAGACAGCCTGTTGGATGGTATAGAAGAAGAATTTAGTCAGTCTAAGTGACTGTGTACTTCAAGTGACATATATTGTCCCTAGCCGGATTGTAAATCAATTTTCATGGCGGACCTTTTCGCTTCGACCTCTGGACCCGATAGTCCGGAGTGTATCCGAATACCTGCTCAGTTATGTAAAAACCATGGTACGCGTGGAAACCAGGCATAGGGGTCATAAGTGCTTGAATAGAAATGTACCCAACTAGCTATGTTATATTACATGGATAGTAAGAAACACCTTCCAGGGAGAATACTTCCGTTAAGGGTTCCTTTCCCTGGGTATGCATGCATTAATGTGCATGTCCGAACTACGAAAAGAGACACAGGATATAAACATCTGGGGGCATGTATTGCAATAAATAAAAGTCATCTTTTGTTCACCGACCGAATATTCCCTTAAGAACGCTAGCTTTCGGCTTCACCAGTCTGAGGTACACATCCGGCTGACCCGGCAGTAACAATCGCAGAGGTGCTCCCCTTATGCCCTAGCCGAATTAACGGGAACATAGGGCATAAACACAAGAGCCAGGCAACCCAGCTTGGCCAAAACTTAAGTCATATCGATGCATATAATGGCAAAGAAAAGGTACATGTGGAGAAGGTAACACATGTACGGGGGGCATAAAGCCCGGAACATAATTATATTAAGCTTCTGTATAAGAAGCCCCCAGGTATAATGAGCACGCCTAGCACGTCAAGATTGTGTAGTCAAGACACATTTTAACCTTTTAAGTCTGTGAAGAAAAAGGGAAGAAAGAAAGAAAGAAAGAAAAGACAGATAACGGATATATAAAAAATTGACAGAGGTAAGGATACGAACACATAGTCCGGCACTAGGCGTAGAACCTTCAGAGTCTGCTGCGTTCCATGGGTTTGGCTCGAGTCGATTGTCCGATGCATCCCACAGACGGTACGCTCCACCGGTCAGAACTTGGTCAATAACGAAGGAACCTTACCATTTGGGCTTGAGCTTGTTCTTTTTCTTCTCCGGTAGGCGTAGAACGAGTTCACCAACGTTATAAGTTTTGGCCCGTACTTCTCTGCTTTGATACCGTCGAGCCTGTTGCTGATAGAATGCGGAGCGGGCTTTTGCCACGTCACGCTCCTCCTCCAGGGCGTCCAAATTGTCCTGCCGATCAAGCTCGGCTTCTTTCTCTTCGTACATGTGCACTCGAAGTGAGTCATGAATTATGTCGTAGGGCAGTACCGCCTCTGCGCCGTACACCATAAAGAATGGTGTGTATCCGGTAGTGCGATTCAGCGTGGTCCGCAGCCCCCATAGTACGGAGTCGAGCTCCCCGACCCAGTGCGTATCTGATTCCTTCAAGGATCGCACTAATCTGGGTTCACTCATTAAGACCATTTGCTCGCTCGACTTGACCGTTAGTTTGCGGGTAATAGACAGAGGCATAATCTAGCTTAATGCCCATGTTGCTGCACCAAGTTTTTACCTCGTCGGTTGTAAAGTTCGAGCCGTTATCGGTGATGATGCTGTGGGGGACACCGTAACGGTGTACAACCCCGGATATGAAGTCTATCACTGGTCCGGACTCGGCCGTGTTAACTGGTTTGGCTTCTATCCATTTGGTGAATTTATCCACCATGACCAATAGGTATTTTTTCTTATGGCTTCCCCCTTTAAGGGGTCCGACCATATCAAGCCCCCAGACCGCAAATGGCCAAGTAATGGGGATTGTTTGGAGAGAGGTAGGTGGCATATGGCTTTGGTTTGCAAAAAGCTGGCAACCAACGCAACATTGAACGATGTCCTGTGCGTCTGCTCGGGCCGTTGGCCAGTAAAAACCTGTACGGAAGGCCTTGCTTACAAGGGCCCGAGCTGCGGCGTGGTGGCCGCCAAGTCCAGCATGAATTTCTGCCAAAAGTTGCCATCCTTCCTCTTCGGAGATGCACCTTTGAAGTACTCCGGTAGCGCTTTTCTTATAAAGCTCTCCCTCGTGGACCTTGTAGGCTTTAGACCACCGCACAATGCAACGTGCCTCATTGGGTCCTTAGGGAGTCTTGCCTAGTTAGGTAGGCCAAGAAGGGTTCTGCCCATGGGACGATGACAACCATAATCACGTGGGCCGAAGGCATTATTTCGGTGGCAGAGCCTCTGATTACATCTGAGTGTTCGGTATCTGGTGTTGTGGCCAGGTCCGGACTGTTGTTGCCGGTCTCTCCTTCCCATACCACGGATGGCTTAAACAACCTTTCCAAGAAGATATCAGGTATGACAGGGTCGCGCTTAGCGCCGATGCGTGCGAGGATATCTGCCGCTTGATTGTTTTCTCGGACCACATGGTGGAATTCAAGCCCCTCGAACCGAGCTGACATTTTGAGGATGATGTTGCGGTAAGTCACCATTTTTGGGTCCTTGGCGTCAAAGTCTCCATTTATTTGAGATATTACGAGGTTCGAATCCACACGCACCTCTAGGCGTTGAATGTCCATGGATACTGCCATCCGGAGACCATGCAACAGGGCCTCATATTCTGCTGCATTGTTGGAGTCTGTGTATAATATTTGGAGTACGTATTGGACTGTATCTCCGGTGGGGGATGTCAGGACGACGCCTGCCCCCAGACCAGCCAGCATCTTAGAGCCATCAAAGTGCATGATCCAATTAGATGTACGCCGTACTCTTTAGGGAGTTCGGCTTCTGTCCATTCAGCGACGAAATCAGCCAGTACTTGTGACTTAATGGCTCGTCGTGGTTTGTATGTTATGTCGAACGGGAGGAGCTCAATAGCCCATTTAGCAATCTGGCCCGTTGCATCGCGGTTATTTATTATGTCATTGAGTGGTACTTCAAAGGCCACCGTAATTGAACACTCTTGAAAGTAGTGTCGTAATTTCCGGGATGCCATGAAGACCGCGTATGCTATCTTTTGATAATGTGGGTATCATGATTTGCATGGAGTGAGGACAGTGGATACGTCGTATACCGGCTTTTGAAGCGGGAACGTATGTCCGTCCGTCTCTTGTTCGACGACGAGCATTGCGCTTACAATTTGGTGTGTTGCCGCTATATATAACAGCATTGGTTCGCCGACGTTTGGCACGGCCAAGATTGGGTTGGTGGCCAAAACGGTTTTTATTTCTTCCAATCCGGCCATGGCCGCATCCGTCCATGGCCGCATCCGTCCACTCGAAGTGTTCGGTGCGTCAGAGAAGGCTATAGAGGGGTAGTGCCTTTTCTCCTAATCAGGAGATAAAGCGGCTTAAGGCAGCCATGCATTCAGTTAATTTCTGGATTTGCTTGAGGTCTGTTGGGATAGCCAACTGTGACAGAGCTCGGATTTTGGCCGGATTTTCTTCAATTCCTCTACTAGAGACGATGAAGCCCAAGAGATTTCCGGCCGGCACGCCGAAAACGAATTTTTCCGGATTGAGCTTGATGTCATATGTTCGGAGATTGTTGAACGTGAGCCTCAAGTCGTCTATTAAGGATTCGACGTGTTTGGTTTTAATGACCACGTCGTCTGCGTATGCCTCCACTGTTTTGCCAATTTGTGTTTCCAGGCATGTCTGAATCATGCGTTGATAGGTTGCACCGGCGTTTTTGAGCCCGAAAGGCATGGTGTTAAAACAGAAGGGGACGTATGGAGTGATAAAGGCCGTTGCGGCTTGATCAGACTCCGCCATCTTAATTTGATGGTATCCGGAGTATGCCTCAAGGAAACACAATGAGTCGTGTCCTGCGGTAGCATCGATAATTTGATCGATGCGGGGGAGGGGGAAGGGATCCTTGGGGCAAGCCTTGTTAAGGTCCTTGAAATCGACACATAGGCGCCAGGATTTGTCCTTCTTTGGTACGCTCACCAGGTTTGCTAGCCAGTACAGGTGTTTTATTTCTCTAATGAATCCGGCCTCGAGTAACTTGGCTAGCTCTTCTCCCATGGCTTGTCGCTTAGGCTCAGAGAAACGACGAAGAGTCTGCTTGACCGACTTGAACCCCTTTAGAATGTTAAGGCTATGCTCGGCTAGCCTGCGTGGGATTCCTGGCATGTCTGAAGGATGCCAGGCGAAGATGTCCCAATTCTCGCACAAGAACTCCGCGGTCTGGCGTCATCGTGGGGTTTAACTGTGCCCTGATGGATGCTATTTTTGTAGGGTTCATTGGGTGGACCTGGAATTTGACTATTTCATCTGCTGGTTTAAAAGAGGTGGACTTGGGTCTTTTGTCGAGTATCACGTCGTCCCTGTCCATTGTGGAGTGTAGTGCAGTTAGTTCTTCGGCCGTAAGGGCTTCGGATAACGCCTCGAGGGCTAGTGCGGCAGTTTTATTTTCGGCGCAGAGTGCTATGTCCGGATCACTAGTTAGTGATGATTCCATTGGGCCCGGGCATTTTGAGCTTCATGTACCCGTAATGGGGTATAGCTTGGAAGATCATGAATGCCTCATGTTGGGGATATTACTACTGGGCGTAAACCGGCCGGGAGAGGCCGGGTTAACTTCATTAGTAGCCAAGTATGCTTGAGGCCCATGAGGATATTCAGTAAGGGCCCAAGGCCTAGGACCGGTTTAAGGGTTGTAGCTGTAAACCGGCCTTAGTATGTAAACTTGTGTTGTAAGTTAGAAATACTAGAGACCGAACTGGACACGTCTATGAGCCAGTCTCGGGACTCTGCAAACCGACGGGTGTCACTCATGTATATAAGGGGACGACCAGGCGGCGATTCAGGACAACAGACAACAACTCGAGACTTAGGCGAAGCTTGTTTGCTCCCTAGTCATCGAAACCCCCATCAATTCCATCACAACTAGACGTAGGCTTTTACCTTCATCGAAGGGGCGAACTAGTATAAACTCTCTTGCGTCCCTTGTCCGCTTTAACCCCTTTAAGCTAACCCGTTGCAATGGCTCCACGACTAAGTCCTTTCATGAGGACATCTGCCGTGACAAAACCACGACAGTTGGCGCCCACCGTGGGGCTATCGCACGATGGTTTCAAGTTCTTAGAGGGCAGCTTCGAAGGACTCAAGGGTTACACTATGGGCCGGATGACCAAGAGTCGTCGCGGCAAGCTCTACATCGACGATTCAGGCTGGGGCCCCGAGGCCGGCTCAATTGAGTACGGGTACCGGGTCCCCTTTGGTGGCATACACGTCTTCATTGGCAAGATCGGTGAATCGGGCCCTGAGCCGGACCTCTGCACCGACCTCGTCGAAACGGCTCAGCGTGCGAGATCTGCCCAGGTTAAACCGGCTATGAAGCGTGCCTTCGTGGGAGTCATCCACGGAGGAGAGTATGAAGGTGGATCGGCATCTGGTAGAGAGATCATTGTTTACTCTGGCGACGAGTCCTCGACCGGAGAAACCGAATCATTGTATCAGCTGCAGGACGACCGGATTGGGGGCTGTTCCGATGGCGACATTATTCTGGACCCCTCTGATCTGCCCAATCGGGTTGGGATATTCATGGCCGGTACACAGGCGGCGGTCCACTCTTCAACCGCAGCAGCAATGTTCTCCGGATCAGCAGCGGTGGCGGCGGCGAGGCAGGAAGGCTGTCTTTCGCCAGCTCAAGTTTTATCTGATTTGTTTGATCGTTGGCTGTGCTTATGGCGAAGCTAACCCGGCGGATCGGGGCGCCCTAATGCGGAGATTGCAAAAGTGAGGGAACAGATCACTCAGGCCAAGGCCGATTTGGCAGCCGAGAACAACAGGATGGCCGCAGAGCGGGCCGCTTTGGATGCGCAGGCCGACCAGACCGCATCGCATGAAGTTCTGAAAAGGAAGCATCGGTCTCGCTTGCCGACAATCTTTGATGGTAGAAACCTCTTTAACACCCCAGGAGCAGGGACTAGTAACCCGCCATGGTTAAACCGGGCAGAGGCGCCGGGGACGGGTGCGTCGGTTCAACCTCGTCTGATGGAGCCACCTTGATAGAATAACATCATGCCTCAGCCTGTCCAGACACCTCCAGGTCATTATTCCAATCCGATGGACAATCTTATTGCCGCCGCTTCATGACTGGAGGCCATCCCAATTGCAGGAGATTCTCCGCAAGCGGTGGAGACACGCCGGGTTAAGGAACTTCTTCAAACAGCTTTGGTTCAGCAGGAAGCATATTCATATAGCCATGACCGGATTCATTCCACCCCCCGCCCAAGCCGGAGTTATAGCAGGCGGATGGATGAACCGGCCGTATCCAGTAATGCACGGAATCGTGAAGCGCCCCGTGGCCGTAACCCGGCAGGGGATGCCCAGGAAGTGGTGGCCCGGGCCCGAGCACGCAGGGACGCCGAGTTAGCAGCGCAGCATGAGGCTCGTCAACTTATGCCGGTTCTTCCAACCACCACAACTGAGCCAGGGGTTACTTCTAGTTCTTTGGGAGTACCTTGTCTTGTCCCCGCTTTACGCAATGTGCACCTACCCAAGGATTTCAAGGGTCCGCGCAAGGTACCAAATTACACGGCCGATTTGTCTCCGGAAGCATGGATAGAGTGCTATGAGATGGCCATGGAGATGCTTGATGTAGATGAAGCGGCATGTGCGAAGTACTTTACCATGATGATGGAAGGGACAACCCGTATTTGGTTAAAGAGCTTGCCAGCCAATTCTATAAGTTCATGGGCCCAGTTGCGATCCCGGTTTATCCAGAATTTCAAGGATACATGTAAGCAGCCCATGTCGATAGTGGACTTAGCGGCCTGTGTCCAGGAGGAAGGAGAGTCAAACACCCACTGCGTACGCCGAGTCTCGGAAATTTTGCACTCCTCAGACCGCATTAACGCCGACTCCGTGGTTATATCTTTGGAAAGCAACTGCTGGTTTAAACCTCTGAAGTTGAAATTGGGAAGGATGAGGCGCCATTGCAACGATATGGGAACCCTCATGACTGCGTTAGTGAAGTATGCTGATTCTGATGGTACCAAGGATCCCGAGTCTGATGATGACAAGACAGGGAAGGGAAAGAAGAACGGCAACTCCAAGGGGCAGCAGCACAACACGACAGGTCATGGTAATGGAGGCAAGCGTAAAGCGGATGGTAACATGGACTTTGTGGCTAATACCAACGCAGAGGACAGGGGTCAGCGACGGAAGGGTAAACCGCCAAATCATGGTGGAGCTCCAAGTCCCAATCCGGACCGCCTGACTTATCTATTAAACCAGCCCTGTCCGAAGCACGGGACGAAGGAAGAACCAGCCACCCACCTTTGGAAGGTTTGTTATATTATGCGGGGAGTTTAAAAATTCTAATGCTTTCCGGTATGATCATGGATCGGTTGGGGCTCGGGATCCGGATTCCATGGGCGGAGTCACGGTGGAGGAAACATCTTGGTTCAGGTTTCAATGGAGATCGTGGTGGACATAACAATCAAAATAATCAGAATAACCAGGTGGTTACAACCAGCGGCAGCGATCGGGTTATCGAGCCGTCAAAGCAGTTGAATAGTGGGCAATATCATGTATTCACCACTAGCTTGGATAAGCGGGACCGTAAGCTTCACAAGCGGCGGTGAATTCAATTGAACCGGCGGTGCCTCGTTATTTACGCTGATGTCCGAACAGCCAATCATATGGAAGCGAGAGGATCACCCGCCCGGGTTGACAATCCGGGTCAGCTAAGCGTTAGTGGTGGCACCTCGGTGGGAGGTTATAAGTTCACCAAGGTGCTCATGGATGGAGGAAGCAGTATTAATATCTTGTATTACGAGACCTTCCGTCGTATGGGGCTAACAGACAAGAATCTTAAACCGTCTAATATGGTGTTCCATGGTGTGGTACCAGGTAAGTCAGCATATCCTGTTGGCACGATAGCTCTGGAGGTAGCCTTTGGAGATGATCATGATTCCAGGTCAGAAATATTGGTTTTTGAGGTGGTTAAGATCCGGAGCCCGTACCACGCTTTGTTTGGGTGGCCGGCTTATGCCAAGTTTATGGCACGGCCCTGTTATATCTATCTGCAGCTCAAGATGCCGAGTCACAAGGGGACCATAACCGTTCATGGAAGTCGCAAGATTTCCTTGGAGTGTGAAGAAGGTGATGCGGCCTATCTTGAGTCGGTTTGTGCCACGGAGGAGTTGAAGTATTACAAGGATAATGTTGATCCGGTACCGACATGACTCCGTTGAAAAAGCCAACCACGAGAACATGATCCGGCCCTAAAGTTCAAATCGGCATTTGAGACCAAGCTTGTTGACTTCGTACTGGCGATTCGTCCAAGCAGTTTAGTATCAGTGCCAACTTGGATCCGAAATAGGAAAGCGCGCTCATCGAGTTCATCCGTGAGAACCGGGACATTTTTGCATGGAAGCCTTCTGACATGCCAGGTGTACCGAGAGACTCTGGTTGATGACTTGAAGGAAACCTTTGATAACCTACGGACGTACAAGATGATGCTCAATCTGGCTAAGTGTGTTTTTGGTGTACCGGCAGGCAAGTTATTGGGTTTTCTGGTGTCCAACAGGGGAATTGAGGCTAATCCGGAGAAGATCACAGCTATCACCTCTCTGGCTAAACCGAAGTGTATCAATGATGTCCAACATTTGGCAGGCCGGATTGCCGCGTTGAGCCGGTTTATCGGTCGCCTAGGTGAGAAGGCAATACCTTTGTATCAGATGCTGAAAAAAGCGGATCCCTTTGTTTGGAGCCCGGCTGCTGATAAAGCTTTGGAGGATCTAAAGCGGCTAACCCGACCCGCTTTGTTCTCGCTACTCCGATTGACAAAGAGCCATTGCTACTATATGTGGCAGCTAATGCTCGTGCAGTTAGCTTAGCTATTGTGGTAGAGCGCAAATAGGCGGGCAAGGAATATCCGGTTCAGCGTCCAGTTTACTATATCAGCGAGGTGCTTATTGAGTCCAAGCAAAGATACCCGCATTGGCAGAAGCTGGTGTATGGAGTTTTCATGGCAAGCCGGAAGCTCAAGCAATACTTCCAGGGGCATCCCATCACAATGGTCAGTTCTGCTCCTTTGGGAGATATAATTCAAAACAGGGAGGCAACTGGCCGGATTGCCAAGTGGGCAATAGAGCTTGGGCCGCATGATTTGAAATACGTGCCTCGGATGGCGATCAAATCTCAAGCACTTGTGGATTCCATCAATGATTGGACGGAACTGCAAGCGCCTGAAGAAAAACCGGATCACACCTACTGGACTATTCATTTCAATGGGTCTAGGCAATTGGAGGGCTCGGGGGCTAGAGTCGTATTAACTTCCCCACGAGGTGATAAGTTCTGTTATGTTCTCCGCTTAATGTTCCCTTGTACTAACAATGCAGCTGAGTACGAAGCTTTACTCCACGGTCTCCGGATGGCTAAGGAGATGAATCTCAGCCGAGTCAAATGCTTCGGTGACTCAGACCTGGTGGCCCAACAAGTGTCTGGCACTTGGGATTCTAAGGACCCACTCATGGCAGCTTATCACCGCGAGGTGGATGTTATTGCAGGCCATTTCAAGGGATATCAGGTGGATCATGTGGACAGACGGAAGAACGAAGCGGCGGACGCTTTAAGCCGGCTAGGCTCTCAACGTAAACCGGTTCCGCCTAATGTCTTCTTAGATGTCCTGCATAACCCATCAGTCAAGCTCCCTGGCGAATAGGATTTGGCTATTCCTGATCCGGAGGCTCAGTTGGTGGCAGCACTGCATGTCATTCCGGACTGGACGGTTCCTTACCTTGCGTACATGAACCGGGGCGAGTTACCAGAGGATGAGACGCTGGCCAGACAGATAATCCGGCGATCCAAGTCCATGACTATTGTCAATGGCGAGTTGCATCATTGCAGTGTATCAGGAGCATGTCAACGTTGTGTATCGCCAGAGGAAGGTTGTGAGATCTTGCGCGAAATCCACGAAGGAGATTGTGGCCACCATGCCCGTTCAAAATCTCTACGGTGGCTAAAGGCGTTTAAATCCACGGTTTTTATTGGTTGTTGCTCATCGCTGATGCGGAGGACCTGGTTAGGCGATGTGACGGTTGTCGGAAGTTCTCAAGAGGCAGCTCATGTGCCGGCTCAAGAATTCGTGATGATTCCAATTACTTGGCCGCTTGCCACTTGGGGCTAGATATGGTCGGACCTTTCAAAGGTCCAAGGACAAGAAGACCCACCTTTTGGTGGCGGTTGACAAATTTACAAAGTGGGTAGAAGCGGAGCCCGTCGGCAAGTGTGATGCAGCCATGGCGGTTCAATTCATTAAAAGGTGATTTTCCGGTTCGGCTTTCCACACGGTATTATGCGATAATGGTACCGGTCTGTCTAAAGGGTGCTATGAAGGAGTTACGTGAGCGTGAGCACATCCTGGCTTGACGTTTCATCGATAGCTCACCCACAGTCCAATGGCCAAGCAGAGAGCTAACCAGGAGATCTTACGAGGCATCAAACCCCGGCTTATGGTTCCTTTGCAGCAGACGCCGGGTTGTTCGGTTGAGGAGTTACCATCTGTGTTATGGAGCATCAACGCTACACCCAACAGATCGACAGGATACACGCCGTTCTTCATGGTCTACGGAGCGGAGGCGGTTCTCCCCAGCGATATCCGTCATGACTCACCTCGTGTAGCAGCTTATGTTGAAGCGGACAACGAGGTAGCTTGGCAAGACGCTTTGGACCTGTTGGATGAGGAGCGTGACATTGCAGCTGCCCGTTCGACGATTTACCAGCAGGATCTTCGTCGCTATCACAGTCGCCGAGTTAGAACCAGAACCTTTCAAGAAGGAGATTTGGTGCTCAGGCTCATTCAAGACCAGACTGATATGCACAAGCTATCACCACCTTGGGAAGGACCTTTCGTGGTTAGCAAGAATCTGCACAACGGGTCGTACTATCTGATTGATATTCGAGAGCATAAAGACTCACGTACGTCAAAGGAGGAGACCAACAGGCCATGGAACATAGCTCATCTTCGGCCCTACTATACTTAAGCCACAGGCTATATTTATGTACATATTATGACAATGTATATATTATGATCAATACAATAAATCGGAGCCTTAGCTAAAGCGGGGTCTCTGTTATTTTTTACATCATGAGTGGTTACACGGAGTTTTGTCTTAAAGCGGTCTCCGGTTTACCCCTTGAGTTAGTTGTTTAACAAAGCTTTATATTATGTTACTTGGGGGCTTGGTCGTGTCCGAACCAATGCAACACCTTTTGACAGGCGAAAGCCACAAGATCACTTGGGGACTGGGTCACGTCTGAACCAGTCACGCCTCTTGGTCGGCCTAGGGCCACAGAATCACTTGGGGGCTTGGTCGAACCCGACCATCGCTACACCTCTTGATCGGCGTAATGCCACTGCATCATTTGGGGACCTGGCTAACATGAACCATAGCTACACCTATTGGGGGCTTGGTCATGTTCGACCATGGTAATGCCACTTGATCGGCTCAAGCAGCCTTTGTTCGCAAAAGATTTTGTCTTTGTTTTTGCTTGCAATTTATTTGTCTTTTTGCATATTTCTTTTGTTGTGTTCTTAAACCGACAAATGTTAAACCGCTTCGACTGTCGGTTGACGCGTTATGGTTTGTTTTTCATCAACGGCAAATTTGCCCGGTTTGATTTTTAATAAACATCCTATTATGGAGTAACACTGGTGTTCATCTTAACCCGGAGCGGTTTACCTAGTAAACCGACCTTATATATGCAGGAGCTGTTTTCTCCTTCAGCAGAGTGGGTTTTTTATAATTCCGCTTCAAGATTGGCACGGCCAAACTTCATGCCCTATGATGGCAGGTATCATATATTCCCATATTTTATTATATGTTGATCTAAAGTACCGTCTTTAGTTTCATATACATGGGTATGATGACCCGTCTGGTGGTACAACTACCATGGCGGTTTAAGATTTTTTGGCTGCAGATAACAGTTTGAAGTTGATAATTCAACAAAAGCATAAGTTGCAATGAATATGCACGAAGGCATATCAGCACAAAGTGTGGCAGCTAGTCTATTACAAGGCAACACGATTGCCCGGAAAAATAATTGTTTTAACGGCATGAAGCGATAATGAAAACCGGACTCCGGTTTATGCTTGATCGCCAGCTTGGCACGATGGTTGCGTGTCATCTGTCTTGCTTCAACTTCGATTCTCTACCCGGTATTTGGAAATCAACAGTTGTCCAGTCGATTCCCATTAATGCTTGGAATACAGCTTCATCGTTGATCAGCAATGATGGTTCCATATCAGGAGCGTAAGTATGCTTACGGATTGGCGGTATAAGGTTTTCTGCTTCAGGAATTGGGGCAGACACTCGTTTGTTTTCTCCATCATCTTTGGGCACGATAGTGAGACAGATTTGCTTCTTCAACCACCGACAGCTAAAGGGCGCACCTCCCGGTTTATAGCTCGAAGATCTTCTTCGTTGAATTCCGTCCCGTCTTCTTTCAAGCTTGGGAAGCCTTGGGCCGCTTCAACTGGATCAAAGTCTGGCACCCATTCTTTGGCCCGGATTAAAGCATTTATCACGCCGGTTCTAGCAGTAGATTTATTTAATTCTTCAAACCGGGCAGGAAGCATTGACAATCTTTCAAGGGTGTCCTGGATCAACGTCGGGGCTGGGTTGTTGTGAGAAGCGGTGCTGATGATCCGTTGCGCTCCGGTGTAAAGTTGCTCTATCAATGTATAAGAAGCTTTCAACTTTTTCCGCACATCTGATCCCAAGTGGCCAATGCGTGTCCCTGTGTCATTCAAAGGATTATTAAACCGGAAATTTTATGAGAAGGCTTTATTACAGCAGAAATCAAAAGGACTTACCAAAGACAAAGGCGGTCATGGCATGTACTTGCCACTTTACGCTGGTCGGTTCATCCACCACCGGTTTAAGGGCAGCTTCAAGATGTTCTCGCCTACCGAGTTAAAGCGGCCTTTTCAATAGCCCAATCCGCCCGCTCCTTGTTGAAGCCCTCCTTAAGATTTTCCATGACGCTTAAAGCGCTGGTTAATTCGTCCTTTGCTTTGGAAGTTTCAGCTTGCTGGGATTTCAGGTTCTCTTGAAGATCAGCAATTTGGCTATCTTTCTTGTTCACATCAGCCTACATACAGAAAATCAGTTAAGGATTGAGATGCATAGTTGAAGTACCAACCCCACAACAAGTTATGCCCTTGGTACTTGGGGGCTAATGCATATTTGCTTTTCACCCTACAATTTATATATAAAGTCCCAAGCTCAATACAAGTATTCAACTTGGCACTTGGGGGCTAATGCCTATTTGCTCTATCGTTAAGTAATGTTGGAATTCGTATGTTATTCAAGTCCCGGTTTAACTAAATTAAGTTGAACCGGCCCTTGGGGGCTATCAGAGTTGACAGTTTGCAATATACAAGCAGAGAGTTATGAAGTTTACCTCATATTTGTCCTTCATCATGTTCACCAAACCAGCTTCATAGTCACGGCTGGTATATAACCGTTCAAGTAGCGGAATGAAGCTCTTAATGGATTCAAAGCGGCGTAAGTTGCCAAATCGGCATTCCACTTGCCTTTACAAAAGGCGATAAATTCCTCTTTGGCGGTATGCTTGGACAAAGCTGACGAGATTAGGCGGCTCGGAATGGCCAAAGCCAGTAATCACAACATCATCATCCTTGGCTTCGCCGGTTCGCACTAGGGTCGCCGGTTTATCCTTCTGCTTTGGTGGGCTCGCTGTTTTGTCAGTTTGGGCAGGACTTGTGGGATGACTTGGAGGACCAGAGGTATCAACATACGCCTCCTCAGCAGTAACATCGTGACCTTGCAATGGTGGATCAGTCAGTATATCTTCCTCGATGTGTTCCTCCGGGTTTGGTGTTTTGGCCGGTTCAGGAGCTTCATCTTCTGCCGCTTTATCTAGGCGAGCTTTCTTGCTTGGCCTGGGCTTGGCTCTGAAAGGAAAAAGAAGGATCAGTCCAATGAATATTGAAAGTGCTATGTCAAACAGCATTATCAGGAATATGGCTTACCCAAGCACTGTCTTAAGCGGGGTTGGGTGCACTGTTGACTCGCCAGAAGAAGAATGAGAAGTCACCTGATAATCGGAGTCAGATGGATTAAGAGGTTGACGAAAGCAGCCCGCTTTAGGATAAGCATTGACAAAACAGTTAGAGACCTCTGAACGGCATTTCCGAACCGGACTGTTTGGTAAACCGGTGGATGTGACTACCTGGCCGCTGTGCCGGGTTCGCGACGGGCTTCATGCTGTTGTGTCTTCATAAGAAAGTTTCGATCCAAGTAAGCAAGAGGATGAGAAAATTTAACTTTCCGGTTTGCCCGACGGATTTGTACTGAAGGTAAAGGGTTCGAATCGGAAGAAAGAGCGATTACCTCTACAACATCAGCATGACTAGCTTCAGCATCATCCTGGCAATAATCATTATCAATAAGGTGTGTAAAAAATAGACCAAGTGAGTCAAGTTCTACCACAAGGTCCGGATTACCCACATCATCGTCAGCTGGTGGATCGGAGGAGGCAGTGGTTTTCTTTCTATAAGCTGGTTTCTTCACAACTTTGGTCTTGGGCCGGGCTATGGCCACCGGTTTCTCTTGTGGAGTCTTCCTGCTCCAAAATGGATCATCACCCTGTTGGAAAGATGTTAAACGTCAGCAAATAGTATTTGACCATAATCAGATTGTATAAATGAATAAGACATGAGTCTTACAGCTGGCGGTTTGTTAATGGCAGAAAAGGGAGCCAGGCCGGTTTGTGTGCAAGCAGCTTCCGGTTCGTTCAACATCCTCTTGACAGCTTCAAAGGATTTCATCGCTTGTCGGTTGGATCTCGATATGCCGGAGAGGGTCTTTTATATCTTGTGTATTTGCACATCAAACCGGGCGCTTGAGCTCGAGGCGATATACTCCAAGATATCCGACATCGAGCGAGATCAACTCCTGTCAACCCGTTGGCCATGAAGGCCCGGAGCTTGGATAGTTAGGGTGCATATTTGCTTCTTTCCCTAGCAGTCGATCTACGAGGGAGAGGTGTGTATTGCTTAGCCGTTCGGTAACCCGGTAACTTGAAGGGATTTTCTCCTTCAGGAGAGGTATCTTTGAAGTAAAACCATGTTGAGTTCCACTCTTTGGTATGGCTATGCAATTTGGCGTGAGGGTAAGTGACCTCTTTCCGCTTTTGAATCGCCACACCACCCAATTCAGTGTTGTGACCGTCAGAAAATTCAGTGCGGCGGTTTAGACGGAAGCAATCTCTGAACAGTTCAACTGAGAGCTCCTCCTGAAAGAATACCTCAGAGAGCACTTGAAATGACAGATATTGGTTATGGAGTTGGGGCCAATATCTTGTGGACGCAGTTGGAAGTTGGCCAAGACATCTCGATAAAACTTTCAACCGGGCGGACTAAAACCCCAGGCTAGGTGGTCAGCAAAAACGATAACTTCTCCATCCTTAGGTTCTGGAGAACTTTAGGACCGAGGACCCTCCGATGAATGACATTTTTCCGGCCTAAAGCGCCCGGTGCGAACTAAGTTTTCCAGTTGGGTTTTGATCACTCGAGAAGGACCCGATTCTGATCATACACTTGCTTGGCCATAATGCAATTTGCAAGGCAGTAATACCGGTTCTAAAACATATTGGAAGGCTATAGGTTGGTGCGTTCATTGTTAAACCGGCGTTCTGCAAAGTGACAATGTATAAACCAGAAAAAAATTTGGCGGTTCAACAAGGGGACTAATGGTATATGCCGAATTGTCAGTTTTTCTACAATGTTAAACCGCCTGGTCTGAAACATGGATAAATCAAGTGTGCAGGTGCGAAAACAGGTTTCATGAAAACTTGTTACAGCGTTGGATCTGGAGCATATTCAGAAAAGAAATAAATATTCAAGGTATAAAATGGAGCAGTACTGAATCAACGAGCACAGACGCAGGGAGGTCTAAGACCTTGAGATGCGCAGGTAACAGCGGATGTTAAAAAACTACCGCTACGCAGAACAAGGATTCACAGATCTAACTGACAGTTATCATATAAGCAAGAAATAAACGATGAACACCGAAGAACATGGAAACCCTAAGAACAGATCTACGGTGAAAGGATAGAAGATTTACCGAAGCGGAGGAAGAAGCGGAAGGTCGCCGCGATGCTCTGGAGCGTTCAGGGTGATGCAGCGGCCAACGTTGGTGCAAAGGTTGACGGCGGCGGCGGAGCTCTGGAGCCGGGCAGCGCGAGGAAGACAAAGCAGAGGGGCATGAAGGGGAAAAAGGAAGTGGCCCTTCGGTCTACTTATAAAGGCAAAGGACATGTGTCAGGTGCGAGAATTAAGGAGCCACGAGTTTGGAAACGGAGTTGTCGCCTCGATTCTCGCAGGTTTATTAAACAAAGATGTTAGATATAATCCTTTATGACAGATGACGTCAAGCCGGTTTACCACAACCTGAGAAGATGATGTCAATGTGGTTCAACTAAGAAGATGATTGGAGACGAAGTTTTTAACTAAGGATTGACATGAACCTGTTCAAATCAATCTGGGGCCTAATGTTGGGGATATTACTACTGGGCGTAAACCGGCCGGGAGAGGCCGGGTTAACTTCATCAGTAGCCAAGTATGCTTGAGGCCCATGAGGATATTCAGTAAGGGCCCAAGGCCCAGGACCGGTTTAAGGGTTGTAGCCGTAAACCAGACTTAGTATGTAAACTTGTGTTGTAAGTTAGAAATACTAGAGACCGAACCGGACACGTCTATGAGCCGGTCTCGGGACTCTGCAAACCGATGGGTGTCACTCATGTATATAAGGGGACGACCCGACGGCGATTCAGGACAACAGACAACAACTCGAGACTTAGGCGAAGCTTGTTAGCTCCCTAGTCATCGAAACCCCCATCAATTCCATCACAACTAGACGTAGGCTTTTACCTTCATCGAAGGGGCCGAACTAGTATAAACTCTCTTGCGTCCTTGTGTCCACTTTAAGCCCTTTAATCTAACCCGTAGCGATGGCTCCACGACTAAGTCCTTTCATGAGGACATCTGCCGTGACAAAACCACGACACCTCCCGCCCTAAAAGGGCGTGGTATCCGCTACTGAATGGGGCCACTTGGAATGTGATTTCTTCGGACCTATAATTCTCCGGCATGCCGAATACCACATCTAGTGCCATTTTTCCTGCACATCATGCCTCCCGACTAGGGATGATTCCTCTAAAGGTCGTGCTGCTTTGCTCAATGCGGCTCTTTTCTATTTCCATTTTTCGAAGAGTCTCCTCATAGATGAGGTTTAATCCGCTGCCACCGTCCATGAGCACTTTAGTAAGCCGGAAACCGTCCACAATTGGACTAAGGACCAAGCCGGCTGGTGCTCGGGTTGTTCAGAATTTAGGTTCGTCACTGGCATTGAAGGTTATAGTCGTATGGCTCCATGGATTTATTGCTTCCATGTGGCAGACTTCGGCAAGGCTGTGGAGTGCTCGCTTGCGCCTATTATTTGAGGCGAAGGTCTTGAAGACTGTTAATTCTGTATTGTTATTTTCCACGGGATGATGCTCTGTTGTATTGTTGATGAGGATATCCTCGCCGTTCTTGGCCACCTGCCGGAGTATCCAACATGCTCTAAGGCTATGTGTTGGCATGGTATCCATTGTCTTGTGAATTTTGCATGGCCCATTGAGCCATCCCTCCAATACGGTTCCATACTGTAGTGGGCTTTTGTTTCTTTGTAATTGGATCGGGTGACTTACGAGTACACCCTTTTAGTTCGGACGGGGGGTTTAGTGAGAGCCGGATGATCCCAGAATTTTGTTTGGGTTTTCCAGGCGCTTTCCATCGCACAGTACTTTTGTACTATGGCCGCCAAGTCAGCAGAGTGTGCTATGTCACGACGACTTATGGCGTTGAGGATTCCCTTGCCCGTGCAGTTTTTGCAAAAGAATGAAATTGCGTCTTCCTCACGACAGTCCTTGGCCTTGCTCATTACAAGGAGTAATCTGGCCCAATAGTGATGTACTGTCTCTTGGGGCTCTTGTCTAATGTGGGAAAGATCACTTATATCTGGGTGGGTGGGTAGATTTAGGTCCGAACCCTGACCCGATCTGAGACCCAGGCGGAGGAGTTTCCGAGCTTGGCAGTTCGGGCTCCGGGATGTTGCCCAATAGATCTGGCCCGCTGTCTGATTCTAGGTTCAAAGCTTGGGCCATGTCCTCCCGTAGACGGGTATCCGGCTTGGAGAGCTCGGGAATTCGTACATAGTTTGTTCTCAAGATAGAGGAAGAATCGCTGCGTTGCTCCTCCACCACCGCTATCTGATGGGTGACCGGCGGAGAGTTAATCTCCCTTTGGTCAGGTTTAAGCCCGATCCGATCATAGTCCATAGAGACTCCTAGGGCGGCGATGCGATCAAAGAGCTCGTTCAAGGAAGAGAGCTCCATTGGATCCATCTGCTCGGCGAATCCCGAGCCGACGTGAAGGCTGTTTTTGATGACCCGAGAAGCCATCATCGGCGCAACGGCCGAACGGGCGGTCATGATGAAGCCGCCTAGTCGGAGAATTTGGCCTACAGCCAGGGCTCCCCCAGAGGTGATGTTGTCCTTGACAACAAGACGAGCCATCAAGCCTTATGGTGATGGCACAGTGGAACTCTCAATGAAAGCACCAATGTCGGTGTCAAAATCGGCGGATCTCGGGTAGGGGGTCCCGAACTGTGCGTCTAAGGCGGATGGTAACAGGAGGCGGGAGACACAATGTTTACCCAGGTTCGAGCCCTCTCGATGGAGGTAATACCCTACTTCCTGCTTGATTGATCTTGATGATATGAGTATTACAAGAGTTGAACTACCACGAGATCGTAGAGGCTAAACCCTAGAAGCTAGCCTATGATTCTGATTGTTGTTGTCCTATGGACTAAACCCTCCGGTTTATATAGACACCGGAGGGGGCTAGGGTTACACAGAGTCGGTTACAAGGGAGGAGATCTACAGATCCGAATTGCCAAGCTTGCCTTCCACGCCAAGGAGAGTCCCACCCGGACACGGGACGAAGTCTTCAATCTTGTATCTTCATAGTCCAATAGTCCGGCCAAAGTATATAGTCCGGCTGTCCGAGGACCCCCTAATCCAGGACTCCCTCAAAGGGTGCCTCATATGCTTCATCTTTTTAATGTCTTTCATGAAAATGATGGGAAGGAAAATTGTGCTCAAGTACTAGAAGAGGAATTACATAGAATGCTTGGCATAAAATATGTGAATGATGAGCATGATAGCAATGTTGTTAGTATGAATTCTTTGAATACCCATGATGCTAATGATATGCAAAGCCACAAGCTTGGGGATGCTATGTTTGATGAAGATGATATGTTTAGTCCCCCAAGTTTTGATGAGCAAATTTATTATGATGAGAGCATGCCTCCTATTTATGATGATTATTGTGATGACACATATGCTATAAAGAATAAAGATAACCATGAAACTTGTCATCATGATTTTAATTTTCAATTGGATTATGCTTCACATGATAGTTATTTTGTTGAGTTTGCTCCCACTAATATTGAGGAGAATAAAATTGCTTATGTGGAGAGTAGTAAAATTTCGACGCAAGTAGATCATGAAAAGAATGCTTTATGTGCTGGTTATATGGTTGAATTCATTCATGATGCTACTTAAAATTATTATGAGGGAGGAATATATGCTTGTAGGAGTTGCAATAATATCAAGTTTCCTCTCTATGTGTTGAAAATCTTGAAGTTATGCTTGTTTTGCCTTCCTATGCTAGTTAATTATTGTTCCCATAAGTTTTTTGCTCACAAAATCCCTATGCATAGGAAGTGGGTTAGACTTAAATGTGCTAGTCATATTCTTCATGATGCTCTCTTTATGTTTCAATTCTTGTCTTTTAGGTGAGCATCATTGAAATCATCATGCCTAGCTAGCGGCGTTAAACGTTATCGCTAGTTGGGAGGCAACCCAATTTTACTTTTGTTCTTTGCTTTTTTCTCCTGTTTAGAAATAAATGAATCATCTAGCCTCTGGTTAGATGTGGTTTTATGTTTTAATTAGTGTTTGTGCCAAGTAAGACCTATAGGATCTTCTTGGATGATAATTATTTGATCTTCTTTGAAAAGACAGAAACTTTCTGCTCACGAAAACAATTGTTAAAAATCACCAGAAAGTGATAAAAACGGATTCCAATTGAAGTAGATCAATAATCAAATTATCTAGGTTGTCCTATTTTGGCAGATTTTTCTGACTTCCAGAAGTTTACGTTGATACAGATTACTACAGACTGTTCTGTTTTTGACAGATTTTGTTTGCTATGTGTTGTTTGCTTATTTTGATGAATCTATGAGTACTATCGGAGGGTATGAACCATAGATAAGTTGGAATACAGTATATATTACACCAATATGAATTTATAATGAGTTCACAACAGTACCTAAGTGGTGATTTATTTTCTTATACTAACGGAGCTTACGAGTTTTCTGTTAAGTTTTGTGTTGTGAAGTTTTCAAGGGTAAAGATTCGATGGACTATGGAATAAGGAGTGACAAGAGCCTAAGCTTGGGGATGCCCATGCCACCCCAAGGTAATATTCAAGGACAACCAAAAACCTAAGCTTGGGGATGCCCCGGATGGCATCCCCTCTTTCGTCTTCATTCATCGGTAACTTTACTTGGAGCTATATTTTTATTCACCACATGATATGTGTTTTGCTTGGAGCGTCATTTTATTTTCTTTAGCTTTGCTTGATGTTTGAATAAAATACCAAGATCTGAAATTCTTAAATGAGAGAGAGTCTTCACATAGCTACATAATTATTTAACTACTCATTGATCTTCACTTATATCTTTTTGGAGTAGTTTGTCATTTACTCGTGTGCTTCACTTGTATCCTATGAGTAAATAGTCGAATAATTTGAATGTCAAAAATATGAAAATTATATATGTTTCATATGCTTTTCCCATGGGGAGTAATGCCTTCACATATAAGAAGTAGCGGTGGTAAATTTTTTGAAGGTTAGCAAACATTGTATTGGTCACTTGAACAATTCATGAAAGAATATTGAAGAGAGATTTCACATATAAATGTACTATCTTGGACATCTTCTATGATTGTGAGCCCCATTAATTATTTTCAAACCTGAGAAAATTAATTGAAGTTGGACAAGGAAGACAACATAATGAGTTATGCTTGGGTATATTTGTATAGAAGTTATATTGTTATGGATCCTCTAACATGTGGTGCTTGCTATTTAGAATCCTTTGCTAGCCAAAATATCTGCACTAAGCAGGAATACTGCTTGTGCATCCAAATTCCTTGAACCAAGTTTCTTCCATGAGTGTCCACAATATCTACCTATATGCGGTATTTACCTGCCGTTCCAAGTAAATTTGCATGTGCCAAACTCTAAACCTTCAAATAATAATCTGTTTTGTAAGCCCGAATCGCTCATGTAGCCACTAGGGGCTGTCAGTATCTTCCATGCTAGGAGGGTTATTCTCACGATGAGTGGACTCCGCTCATCATTCACGAGAAAATGGCTGGTAACCGGGATGCCCAGTCCTATGATCAAAAGATAAAAAAACAAAATCGCAAATAATTTAAACAAAACTCCCCCAGGAACGTTGATAGTTGGATGGCACCCGTTGTTTCGGACAAGCCGTGGAGTGTGAATGTTGGTTGAGGGGGAGTAAAAACTTTACCTTTCTGCGTGGGAACCGCCTATAATGTATCTAGTATGGAAGATATTGGGATCTCTTGGTCGTTATGTTGACAATGAAGGCATACCTCTCAAAATTATTTTCATCTCTATTTTTGCTTCGAGCTCTGGCACCTCTGCAAATCCCTGCTTCCCTCTGCGAAGGGCATATCTTTTACTTTTATGCAAGAGTCAGTAGTATTCCTTCTCATTCCAACCTACTCTTTAGTTGGCAAGCATCAGGTGATGGAAAGGTATAAGCATATATGGCCATTCAAATATATTTGAGCATGAATTATTATTGTTGACATTACCCTTGAGGTAAAAGGTTGGGAGGCGAAACATTAAGCCCCTATCTTTCTCTGTGTTTGATGAATACTATTTGTTCTAAAAATATGCTTTGAGTGGTAGCAATCATGGAAGACTAAATGATAGTTGAGTGTGTGAAGTTTGCTGAATCAAAGCTCTGACATAGACTCTTCCTGAAAATAAGATGAATTGTAATTGTTTGTTGACTAATAACACGGTTTGTTAGTTTTCGAGAAAGCTTATGATCTATACTTTAACATGTGAATAGTTTGTTACTTCATCATGAAAAGTTTTATGAGTTGAGCTACTGTTATGACATATGATGATGCTAGAAAAGGTGATTGAAATTATCATTGATCAAACTTGTGCACCTGCTAACATTCACACCTCATAAATTATTTCTTTTATCATTTACCTACTCGAGGACGAGCAGGAATTAAGCTTGGGGATGCTGATACGTCTCCAACTTATCTATAATTTATGAAGTATTCATGCTATTATATTATCTATTTTGGATGTTTATGGGCTTTGTTAAACACTTTTGTATTATTTTTGGGACTAACCTATTAACCCGCAGCCCAAAGTGCGCTTTCTCTTTTCCCCTTGTTTCAGTGTTTCGCAGAAAAGGAATATCAAACGGAGTCCAAACGGAATGAAACCTTCGGGAGCATGATTTTTGGAACGAACGTGATCCAGGAGACTTGGAGCTGAAGTCAGGGAAGCTTCGAGGTGGCCACGAGGCAGGGAGGCGTGCCTGCCCCCTGGGCCCGCCCCCACCCTCGTGGGCCCCTCGTGGCTCCCCTTACCGACTTCTTTCGCCTATATATATCCATATACCATAAAAACATCGGGGACATAATAGATCGGGAGTTCCGCCACGCAAGCTGTGTAGCCACCAAAACCAATCGGGACCTGTTAGGCACCTGCGAAGGGGGATCCTCACCGATGGCCATCTTCATCATCCCGGCGCTCTCCATGACGAGGAGGGAGTAGTTCACCCTCGGGGCTGAGGGTATGTACCAATAGCTATGTGTTTGATCTCTCTCTCGTGTTCTTGATTCGCACGATCTTGATGTATCGCGAGCTTTGCTATTATAGTTGGATCTTATGATGTTTCTCCCCTCTACTCTCTTGTAATGGATCGAAGTTTTCCCTTTGAAGTTATCTTATCGGATTGAGTCTTTAAGGATTTGAGAACACTTGATGTATGTCTTGCTTGTGCATATTTGTGGTGACAATGGGATGTCATGTGATCCACTTGATGTATGTTTTGGTGATCAACTTGCGAGTTCAGTGAACTTGTGAACTTATGCATAGGGGTTGGCACACGTTTTTGTCTTGACTCTCCGGTAGAAACTTTGGGGCACTCTTTGAAGTTCTTTGTGTTGGTTGAATAGATGAATCTGAGATTGTGTGATGCATATCGGATACTTGAGGAGACATTGGAGTATCTAGGTGACATTAGGGTTTTGGTTGATTTGTGTCTTAAGGTGTTATTCTAGTACGAACTCTATGATAGATCGAACGGAAAGAATAGCTTCATGTTATTTTACTACGGACTCTTGAATAGATCGATCAGAAAGGATAACTTTGAGGTGGTCTCGTACCCTACCATAATCTCTTCGTTTGTTATCCTCTATTAGTGACTTTGGAGTGACTCTTTGTTGCATGTTGAGGGATAGTTATATGATCCAATTATGTTATTATTGTTGAGAGAACTTGCACTAGTGAAAGTATGAACCCTAGGCCTTGTTTCCTAGCATTGCAATACCGTTTACGCTCACTTTACCATTAGTTACCTTGCTGTTTTTGTATTTTCAGATTACAAAAACCTTTATCTACCATCCATATTGCACTTGTATCACCATCTCTTCGCCGAACTAGTGCACCAATACAATTTACCATTGTATTGGGTGTGTTGGGGACACAAGAGACTCTTTGTTATTTGGTTGCAGGGTTGTTTGAGAGAGACCATCTTCGTCCTACGCCTCCCACGGATTGATTTGCTACTGTCCTACAAACCTCTGCACTTGGAGGCCCAACAACATCTACAAGAAGAAGGTTGTGTAGTAGACATTAAAGACCTTTGCCCATGCCCATAGCCTATCGGAGGGGCACGTTCTCCAGTTCAAATTAATGGAGAACGGCTTGCTCTCCGTCAAGGTCTTCGGGCGCTCGGGAACCAGCTTAGGGTGCTGCGCGGAGAGCTCCACCGACAATGAAACCTCCTCCTCGAGCGACAGTGACGAGGAGGACAGTGATAGTGATGATGATGGTAGCGGGCGGGAGGACGCCGATTCCTACTCCGGCTGACCATCGGTGGCAGCACCATCATCTGCATCGCCCTGCTCTCCATCGGCGCGTTCCCCATCGCCTCTTCTTTGCCTTCATCTGCCGCACCTAGGAGGAAAGGGGCAAGAACGGAGATCACGGGGCACTTATCTTTCTTTTAGCTTGTAGGCACCTGCCAAATCTTAATTTCTAAATAATGTAATCTCTCGAGCCCATGCCTGAGTCCTGTAACATTCATACTTGTATCAAAATGTCAATGAAAAAGACCAGCCTTGCTGGGAACCCGTGCATGTACACGTCCATGAAGATGCGAAATGCCTCTTTAATGAAAATAAACGAGTTCTCCCGGCAAGCTATCCAGCCGGTGCCCTCTGTGCCTACAAATAATCACATCTGCCGGGTTACAGACAAAGGGTCCAGCCCCTCGTCAATCTTCTTTTAGCAAAGGCTACTACGACCATTCTGTCCGAAGCAGCGTTCGGGCCAGGGATGGGAGCACCCGAGTTTAAAAGAGAGTGGCGAGGTTTTCTAATGCACAAGTCACAGGTTACGAACATGAATGGGCAAGAGGTGAACTTTATCTGTTTGGTTTGCTGGGGATCACCGTGTCGGGCAGTCTTCCCAACTTCTTGCCGTGGTCCTTGGTGGAATTGAGCGTCCTTGCCGCAGCTGGAAAGAAGAGAGGACAAGAGCATGGAACCTTGGTGGTCCATTAACATTTGTTAGAATCAAAAAGCAGTACAATATCCTGGACAAGCATGTATATATGTATACACATAAACATGGAAATCAACGGGAAACTGTACATACTAAGGGTTTTCTTTCCCGATCACGCCAGTGGTCTGCTACAACTTTGTACATAGGGTTACATGCCTTGCTGGCAAGGCTAGTACAAAAGGGAGTTGTCGGGGCTCTTGGCAACCATGCCTTAGGGGTAAAACTTGCGAAGATGTTCGATATTCCAGGAATTGCGCACCGGAATGCCATCTTCGGTCTCCAGGCGGACTGTGCCAGGCCTGGTGACTCGTATTACCCAATAAGGGCCTTCCCACTTCGGCATCAACTTGTTTGAACTCTTGGAGGATTGGATTCGCCGAAGAACAAGGTCGCCTTCCTCAAGGCTTCGGGTGTGAACCTTGCGGCTATGGTAGCGGTGCAAGGCTTGCTGGTAGCGAGCGTCTACTATAGCAGCCTCAAGACGATCTTCCTCAAGGAGCGTCGCATCATCTTGGCACAACTGCTCTTGCTCAAGCTAATCATAAGCAAGCACTCGAGGCGATCCGTATATGAGTTCCGTGGGGAGAACTGTTTCTGCCCCGTATACCAGGGCAAAGGGTGTCTGGCCAGTGGATCAATTTGGTGTCGTTCTGATCGACCAAAGAACCGTTGGCAACTCATCAACCAGCACCTTCCGCACTTGTGTAGCCTGTCAAAAGTTCTGGTCTTGAGGCCTCGCAACACTTATGCATTCGCTCCTCTCGGCCTGGCTATTACTTCTGGGATGAGCAACAGAAGCAAAGCAAACCTTGCCGCCGAGGTCTTGGATGTACTGCATGAAGGTGCGGCTCGTGAACTGTGTGCCATTGTTGGTGATGACTCTATTTGGCACACCAAAACGGCAGACTAGTCCCTTGAAGAACTTCACGGCTGATTGTGCTGTCACCTTTCTCACCGGTTCCACTTCTGGCCACTTTGTGAACTTGTCGATCGCGACGTACAAGTACTCAAAGCCCCCGACAGCATGGGGAAAGGGGCCCAGTATATCGAGCCCCCAGACAAAAAATGGCTAGGAAAGAGGGATTGTCTGAAGAGCTTGGGTTGGTTGATGAAGCTTCTTTGAATGGAACTGACCCGCTTCACACTTGGTTACTAGTGCAGTTGCATCCTAGAGAGCGGTGGGCCAGAAGAAACCTTGCCGGAATGCTTTGCCAGCAAGGGCTCTTGACCCTATGTGGGAGCCACACATGCCTCCATGTATCTCTACCAACAGCTCCAGTCCGTCGTCCTGAGGAATGCCTTCAATTTAACGCCATTCGGTCTCCTTCTGTATAGGGCATCATCCACAAACTGGTACATGCTGGACCGACGGGCTACTTTCTCTGCTTCTTCCCGTTCCTCAGGGAGTTCCCTTGTTTGGAGGAAATGGACGATGCGCTGCGCCCATGCCGGAGCCCGGGGCTCGACGGCAAGGACTAAAGGCTCATCTTCAGCCGTAGGGACAACTGCCTCTATGGTCATGGCTTGGGGCCCTGCCGGAGGTTGCTGCTCCCCGGCAAGCTTGGGGTACCCGGCAACTTCATTGCCGGCGGCTCCTAGGAGCTCAGCGGGTAAGTACTTGTCGGGGCATGCCTTCCTTGCTTGTTCTGTCCCGCTGATTGCTCAACGGATGGCTGGGTTAACTGAAGCACAAAGGTACCTGGTTCCACAGGCAACTTGAGGGCAACACATTTCGACAAGTCATCGGCAATGTTGTTCTCTGCTCGGGGAACATGCTCTGCTTGTAGACCGTCAAAACGCTCCTCCAACTTCCTCACTTCATCCACATAGACCTCCATCAACAGTCTCTGGTAATCCTTGTTAACTTGCTTGACGACAAGCTGCGAATCACCCCTGATGACGAGCTTCCAGATTCTGAGGTCTGCCGCGATCCTGAGACTAGCAAGCAATCCCTCATACTCTGCAGTGTTGTTCGTTGATTTTTTCCGGGGAAAGTGCATATGGACTACATACTTGAGGCGCTCTCCGGTGGGTGCGACGAGTGGTATGCCGGCACTAGCACCTTGCAACGAGAAAGCTCCATCAGTACATAATCCAATCACGGCTCGTCTCCTTGCCGGGAAGGGTGGTCTCTTGAATCTCTTCGTCGGGTGTTGAGGTCCATTCTACTATGAACTCTTCCAAGGCTCGGCTCTTGATTGTTGAAGTACTTTCAAACTTGAGGCCAAAGCTTGACAGTTCCAACGCCCACTCCATAATCCTCCTGGTTGCATCTGGGTTGTGCAAGATTCGTTACAAAGGGAGGCGAGTGATGACGGTGATCTCATGTGCTTGGAAATAGTGATGCAGCTTTCTCGAGGCCATGAGGAGGCCGAAAAGTAGCTTCTGTATACCAGAATATCTTGATCTAGCCCCCTGCAAGACGGAACTGACAAAATAAACCAGGTGTTGCATCATCTTCTTCTTTTGTTCGACTTTGCCCACTTGTGCAGACTCTGTCTTGCCAGGACCAGGCTTTGCCGAGGTTCTGCCCTGCCGGCATCAGACCCTGCCGGGGAGAGCTCTGGCCCATCATCCGACGGCTTCGCCGCTACCGCTGCTTCTTCCTCAAGTTCTCTTTGTGCCACTAGCGCAACACTGACCACTTGAGTCATTGCCGCTAGATATAGCAGCAACGGCTCTTGCGGTTTAGGCACGACTACTATTGGCGTGGAGGAGAGGTACCTCTTCAAATCTTGCAGCGCTGCCTCTTCCTCCGGAGTCCATTTGATTGGACCCGCCTTTTTCAGAACTTTGATAAGGGAGAGGGCGCACTCAGCAGATTTGGAGATGAACCTACTTAGAGCAGCAACGCAGCCGGCGAGCTGACGGACGTCTTTGACCCGTCTTGGCGCCTCAATCTGCTCAATCGCTTTGATCTTGTCGGGATTTGCTTCAATTCTGCGTTGAGACACAAAGAACCCAAGAAGTTTGCTAGATGGGACACCGAACACGCACTTCTCTCGGTTGAGCTTGAGGTTGATCTTGCGTGGGTTTGCAAATGTTTCCTCCAGATCCTACACGAGCGTGGCCTTGTCCTTGGTTTTGACCACTATATCATCCATATAAGCTTCCATATTTCTATGCAGCAGGGGCTCAAAAGCAATTTGGAATGCTCGGGCAAATGTCGAACCAGCGCTTTTGAACCCGAAAGGCATCCGTACAAAATAGTACGTACCACATGGGGTGATGAATGCAGTCTTTTCTTCGTCTTCCTTCATCATGAAGATCTGGTGGTATCTTGAGTAGGCGTCGAGGAACGACAGCAGGTCACACCCGGCAGTGGAGTCCACTATCTGGTCAATGCATGGCAGAGGGAAAGGATCCTTTGGAAAGGCTTTATTGATATCTGTATAGTCAATACACAGCCTCCATTTCCCGTTTGCCTTACACACCACCACTGGATTGGCCAACCACGTGGGGTGGAGCACTCCTCTGACCAAGCCTGCTGCCTCCAACTTCCTGATCTCCTTGATGATGAACTCTTGTCGCTCCAAAGCTTGCTTCCTGACCTTCTACTTGACAGGTCGCGCATGGGGACAGAGCAAGGTGGTGCTCAATCACCTCCCTGGGAACTCCGGTGATTTTGGGTGCTTGCCATGCAAACACGTCGACATTCGCCGGCAGGAAGGCGACGAGCGGGCTTTCCTATTTGCTGTCAAGGGTGGAGCGTATGGTAAAAGCTCCACCCGTCCCATCCTCCCTGATGGGGACCTTCTTGGTTTCTGGTGGGGCCGCCTTGGACCTCTTGCTCCCGCTGGTGGAGCTCTCTGGCACGTCCCCTACGGGAACGCGGTGCTCCGAAGAGGCACGTTTGCCGGAGGGGGTGCAAGAGTCCTTGCCGGGGTCACAAGTCTTGCGGGAAGGGGCCTTGCCTGCAGGGGCAGAGCCCTTGCCGGTTTTATTCCCTCCCGGGGTCTCAGCGGTAGGAAGAAGTGCCTTGGCGGCAGCCGCTGCAACTGCCTCCCGGTAAAGCTGGTCGGCACAGATGAGCGTGTCTTTCCTGTCGGAGGGGACGGTGATGATGCTCATTGGCACGGGCATCTTCAACATGTTGTAGGAGTAATGTGATGCCGCCATAAACTTGGCCACCGCGGGCGGCCGAGGATCCCATTAAAGGGTAAGGGAATCTTGGCAACATCGAAAACAATATTCTCCGTCCTATGGTATAGTTCGCCCCCAAATGTAACGGGCAACGTGATCTTACCCTTCGGCTGACTCCTCCCCGGCTTGACCCCTTGAAACGTGCATGTCTCCTCGATATCTCCATCAGGGATTTGCAGCCTCTCGATCACAGCGGGTGAGATCAAGTTCAAACCGGCCCCACCATCAACTAGCACTTTCGTCACCTTGAGGTTGCGTATTGTTGGCAAAACTAACAACGGCAAACACCCGACTGCCGTTGTGCGATCAGGGTGATCCTCTGTGTCAAAAATGATAGGCATTCTGGACCACTTCAGTGGCCTCTAGGCGTTGAACGATGGCTCCGCCGCAGTAACTTCACGCGCCCACTGTCGGTGTCAAAACCGGCGGATCTCGGGTAGGGGGTCCCGAACTGTGCGTCTAGGTGGATGGTAACAGGAGACAAGGGACATGATGTTTTACCCAGGTTCGGGCCCTCTTGATGGAGGTAAAACCCTACGTCCTGCTCGATTGATATTGATATTGTGGATGTTTACAAGAGTGGATCTACCACGAGATCAAGGAGGCTAAACCCTAGAAGCTAGCCTATGGTATGATTGTAAGGGTTGTTGATGTTGTCCCTACGGACTAGAGCCATCCGGTTTATATAGACACGGAGAGGGCTAGGGTTACATAGAGTCGGTTACAATGGTAGGAGATCTACATATCCGTATTGCCAAGCTTGCCTTCCACGCCAAGGAAAGTCCCATCCGGACACGGGGAGAAGTCTTCAATCTTGTATCTTCATAGTCTTGGAGTCCGGTCGATGATGATAGTCCGGAAAATGATAGTTCGGCTGATGATGGTAGTCCGGCTATCCGGACACCCCCTAATCCAGACTCCTCAAGAGCTCCCCTGAACCAGGCTTCAATGACAATAAGTCCGGCGCGTATATTGCTTGGCATTGCAAGGCGGGTTCCTCCTTCGAATGATAGAAGATTGTGAACACCGGGATAGTGTCCGGCTCTGCAAAATAAATTCAACATTCCACTGTAGAGAGAATAATAATATGTACACAAGTTCAATCTGTTGATGTTTTCTGTGGCATGACGTCACACCACTACCAAGCCACTACTTCAATTGTTTTTTACTTTACCACCTCAACGCATTTAGCGAAGCGGTTTCCTTGGCATGTCTTGTTGAAGCAGAGATCGTGTTTCCCCTTAATCCGGGATTCTCATCAATACGGGCATGGGTAACCCAACCGCGCCATTGATGGTGACGCTTGGGAGATAAGCGAGTTTTACCAGGCCGGTGGGGGACGCGTAAGACTTCGCCCGCCCATATAAGGGATAAGGATTCACCTTCTCACCCTCGCCTTCTTCCTCCTTTGCTTATCCATCTCCGCACTTTTCGAGCTCCAGGCGCCCAAGTTCGCGCATCTCGTCTCAACCTTCTCCGACCATGTCCGGAGCGGAAGGTAAATGGTTGGCCTCCACCGTTAAGGAGGAGCACATCGTCGATCATGGCGCGGATACCTCTCCCATGACATCAGCGCCACCGGCTGCCCGACGAGGCAGCTCATCCCCACCCCCAGGCCCCATGAGAGGGTTGTCTTTCTTTCCCACTTCCTCCGCGGACTGGGCTTTCCACTTCACCCCTTTGTCCGAGGGCTCATGTTCTACTACGGCCTGGATTTCCATGATCTGGCGCCGAACTTCATCCTCAACATCTCGGCGTTTATCGTCGTGTGCGAGGCCTTCCTCTGCATCCGGCCCCACTTCGGCTTGTGGCTCAAGACCTTCAATGTCAAGCCGAAGGTAGTGAAGGCAACTCAAGCGGAGTGCGGAGACGCCATGTTGGGCAAGATGCCCAATGTCCTTTGGTTCGAAGGGGCCTTCGTGGAATCCGTCAAGGGGTGGCAATCGGGGTGGTTCTATATCACCGAGCCGCGTGACCCTAAATGGGCGACGGCCCCCGGTTTAGATCTGGTACCCCTCGCAGCTCACTTCTGGAAAGAGAAGGGCTTCTTTGTGGGGCAGTTCAAGGAGCCGACGGACTCCAAGCTCGTATCAAGAAGCTCGTGAAGAAGCTTAGGCTGGTTAACGTGGTCCAAGTCATGCTCGTCGCGGATACTCCCATGCCAAGAGCGGGCATTCAATCTGTGGGAGTTTGATCCGGAACAGCACCGGTAGCTGAACAAGCTCTTCGACCACGGCGTCTGAAAGGCGCTGAAAGGTGCTTTTCAAAGGGTGCGAAGCCCCGCATCCATGACGGAAGATCGCGGATTTCACTCATGGCCTTGGGATGACGAGGTAAGTGATTCTACCCCTTTACGGGACACTTGTTTTTCATAGTTTGACTCTATGCGGGTTTTAATTTCCCCCCTTTTCCTTTGACAGGACTGGATGAGGAAGGCGGAGCAGATTACCTGTCCGGCTCCTATGCCAGAAAACCCAGTAGACGCTCATCTAGCGAGGCTGCTGGTTCCAACACCGCACGTGGTGCCGGAGAAGAAGGCCAAGAAAGAGGCCACGGGTGCTCTAAAGAGCTCCCGTTTTCAGGTGTCCGACGACTCCGGGGTAGACTCCTCCCCCGAAAGTGAGGAGGAGGAAGAGGACTCTCTCCCAGAGGAGGGAGAGAGGAAGAGGAAGGCTTCCCCAACAGGGGAGGCCGAAGGGTCCAAGAGGGGAAGGACTAGTCCCCAGACAGCTCCGCCAACATCAACGTTGGCGAGGAAGAATGGCCTTCAAGGGCCAGGCCCCCGGCGATATCGTAAGTATCCGGATTCCTGAATGATTTATAATTTCTTTTTCTGCGTCACATAGTGTCATTCTGATGCCGCATACTGCCTGTAGTCCGGCCAGTGATGATCTCCCCGCTTCATCGAGCGGGTCGTTGGCTCCGTCGGATGTAGACTCCATCCCGACCGCCTCCACCCAGCGCGACACCGAGGACGCCTAGGTGGGATCCCAAGAAGGGACCCATCGGGGGGAGGCTCCGGAGGCGCCACAAGGCGTCCTCCCAGACTTTGCGCCGGACTCCATGTCGGAACCCGCAATGGTTCCGGAGTCCGGCCGGCGGCCCCTTCGAACGAAGGGCAAGACCATGACGCCGGCGGCTTCCGTCCAACCGGAGGCGCCGGGTAATTTGTTGGAGGCGCTGCAGAGCGCTTCCATCGAGGAAGAACACCGCACTATTATGAGTGCGGTGATTCAGAAGGTGCAGCTCGCCAAGGGCGGGCTGACAGCTTCGCAGAGCCTTCTATCGAGCTTTGGGGTAAGAAGTTAAAATATGCAATGTAATACCGCATAGACAGTAGCCCATGTTGCTCGGTTAGGTTTTCGGAAAGAAAAGCGGTTGAGGATCTGAAAAAAAGATATACGCAGGTTGCTAAAAATTATGTCAATATGGGTTGCGAGCGCTGCTGACCTCTGCCGCGCCTTGCGGAGGTCGGTCTTGTGAAGCGAGAGCTCGAGCGGTCCAAGCAAGAGCTCGGCCGCGCCAGAAGTAGCTCCGGGACAAAGAAGGTGAGTAACACCACTTTGAACTTGTACCTTCTGAGAAAAGGATTTAGGTTGCAACAAAAATAACAAGGATAACATGGGTACTGCAGGGGCCACGAACGAGGTGGCGACCTTGAAGGAGGCCGTGTCCGCGGCCGAACGCAATGCGGCCACTGAACGGGCAGAGCGAGAAAAGCAGGAGGCGCGGGTGGCGATGGTTCAGCAAGAGCTCCAGGCTCTCATGGAAAAGCATGAGAGTTTGGAGCATGACTCAAAGACTAGAGAGTCCGAGCTTGCCTCGGCCCTCGAAAGTGCCAAAACTGCCAAGGCCGAGGCCCATAATTCCCTTCAGGAGATTGAGTTGATGAGGAAGATAGCGGCGGGTAAGGCATTTTTCATGCAGAGCAAGCATGTGAATGTAAATTACGTGTTGCTTACCCGAATTCGGAGCTCTCCAGGGGCGTTTGCAGATCTGCCTCGCAGCGTGTCTCGATGCCGCCGCATTCTACCGAGCCGAGGAGGGAGCTCAATGGAGAAGGTCTTTTGGTCTCGATATCTTTGAGACCCGGCCATCCGGTGCCCCTAGCGACCGGTGAAGCAGCTAGTCGAGCTGCACAAGGTGGCCGAAAGCGGCGATGAAGGGCCTCATAGTCCGGGTGGCACGGAGAGGCCATGCACAGGAGCTACTTCGGCCTTGTGCGACGGTGGGTGGATGCGTGCCCACAGGTGGAGGTTATCAAGCGCTCACTTTGTATTGAAGGTGCTTTCGTCGGGCCCTTGCCAGCGCAAAAGGTGCATTGGGGCAAGCTGGATGCGGAGAAGCTGATCAGCAGCAGCGCCACGGTGGGCAAGGAACATCGTGCGCCCGAAATGTACTATAAGGCTGTCTGAAGGGTGCCCGCAAGATTGCGGATGAGTGCCCCGAGGATGTAATTATTGAGTAAATTCGCAATGTGTTATCACTGCGCTGAAAACTTTGTTCATATCGCTAAGCAACGCTTGTTAATTTAAAATATTACCTTCTGTGCGGCCGTTTATTAAATCTGCGAGATGGCAAGTCGTCGGCTTCAGCCCCCATGCCACGAGTGCTGGGGTGTTCGGGATAAACTGGAGCACTCTTGTTCCCATTTTTGGGTCCATCTAGGGAGGCGCTCAACACAACGAACAAGGCAACCGGACTTATAGTGCTTGAACAATCTCACTTAGCCATAGAATTCTATAATTTTAAATTTCGTGAAGCCCCTAGTATTCGGAGGACCGAATTGGGGCGCTTATCCACGCCTTCGTCGGACATAATCCGAACTTCGTCAAGCGGCGTAGGTCTTTAAGGACCCGAAAGGACCTCTCGAACAGCGACCAGTCTCTCGCCTTATCATGATAGTCAGTTTTAGCTTTCTCCACTGAGGCGTTAACCCGGCTCAACCGGGGCGCAATCGCAATGGTTCTCCCAGTGCTACCTTAGCCGATAGAACGGAATGTAAGGAGCCAAACATGGGAGCCGGGCAAACCCAACTATTGACCCAAGACATGATTCGGAGCCGATTCATATAATGCTATAAGTTCGGGGTGCCGCACTTGTGAAAGTGTGTGGACTTTATCACACCATAATGCGGAGAACATAAGCCCCTGGTGTATTTGGCCGTACCAGAGTGTGGATGCAACATGTCGTAAATGAACATATATGTATATATAAGGTAATGCAATTATAGGCAAAAAAGTGCTGCATTTTATTCGAGAAGATATTCTATGAGTGCGGAATGATACAAATAGTCACGGAAAGCAAGGGATTGGACGAATTAAAGGCGTCTCCCTCCGAGGGTAGGCCGCGGAATGTTTGTATTTAACAAATTTAATGCTCGTGATGGAGACCACACGAGTGTTCATCGTGGCCTTTGTCCTTCCACGGCTGTTGCATCATGAGTTCGCAGGGTCGCTGCCGGACATAGTTCTGTATAAAAAGAAAAATAAAAGAAAAAAAGCGACACACTTGGGAGCCCCTGGTGTGGTCGAACCGCACTCTGGGTCTGTTGTGGTTGTGCCTTTCCCCCTATGCCCATGGTATCTCCAAGGCGTAATTATGTACGCGGAGAGCTTGTCTTACAATTTTGCGAGGGCTAGGGTGAAGGCCGCATTGCTACGCGTGCTCGGAACGTGCCGGGTGGTCTTGGTTGATGTTGCTCCGGGTGCGTTTGGTCGTGTCCGGTCGTTTAATGGCCGGACTCGAGAATTGCCTTAAAAGGCTGCTCTGTACTTCTGCCGCGAGAGCCGCTGTATGTTCTTCCGTTCGAAGGGAGCGTTCCGTGTTTCCATTGACCGTGATGACTCCACGAGGGCCTGGCATCTTGAGCTTAAGGTATGCATAATGCGGCACCGCGTTGAATTTTGCGAACGCGGTTCGTCCGAGCAAAGCATGATAGCCGCTGCGGAACGGGACTATGTCGAAGATTAACTCCTCGCTTCGGAAATTATCCGGGGATCCGAAGACCACTTCCAGTGTAACTGAGCCTGTACAATTGGCCTCGACACCTGGTATGACACCTTTTAAGGTTGTCTTTGTAGGTTTAATCCTTGAAGGGTCTATGCCCATCTTGCGCACTGTATCCTGATAAAGCAGGTTCAGGCTACTGCCGCCGTCCATCAGGACTCTCATGAGGTGAAATCCATCGACGATTGGGTCTAAAACCAAAGCGGCAAATCCGCCATGGCGGATACTGGTCGGACGGTCTCTTCGATCGAAAGTGATCGGGCAAGAGGACCATGGGTTGAATTTTGGGGCGGCCCGGCTCCATCACAGATATCGTCCTTGGTGCGCTTCCGCTCCCTCTTGGGGATATGCGTTGCGTATATCATGTTTACCGTCCGAACTTGAGGGGGGAATCCCTTTTGTCCTCTGTTGTTCGGCGGCCGGGTCTCTTCCTCGTCATCGCTGTGTAGCCCCTTGTCACTGTTTTCGGCAATTAATTTGCCTGCCTGCTTGAATACCCAACAATCTCTGTTGGTGTGGTTAGCTGGCTTTTCAGGGGTTCCATGTATTTGACAAGAGCGGTCGAGTATTCGGTCCAAATTGGGCCGGGCCCGGAGTGGTTCTTTTGAATGGCTTCTTCCGTTGACGGGTTTGGAGCCTCGGAATCCTGCGTTGACTGCCGTATCCTCATTCTTTGTCGCCCGTTAATGCGGCGTTTGTTTTGTTTCGGCGCAACCTGCCATTGCGGTCCTTGGTATCCGGACTGCCGGCGTTTTCTTTGAGGTTATTCTTTATGAGCTAGCCAGTTATCCTCTCCGCACAGAAGCGGGTCATGAGTGATGTGAGGGCTGCCATGGATTTCGGCTTCTCCTGTCCTAGGTGCCGGGCCAGCCACTCGTCACAGATGTTATGTTTGAAGGCAGCGAGTGCCTCTGCATCCGGACCGTCGACGATTTGATTTTTCATTGTTAAGAACCGTGTCTGTAATTGCACGGCGATTAAATGCAGCTCTTTGGATTATGTGGCTTAGGTCATCTGCGTCCGTGGTCGCATATACGTGCCACGAAGTTGTCGAGGAATGCGGCTTCCGTGTCTTCCCAAGATCCAATAGACTCTGCGGGCAGGCTGTTAAGCCAATGCCGAGCTGGTCCTTTAAGCTTGAGCGGGAGATATTTGATGGCGTGAAGATGCGTCGCGCGGGCCATGTGTATATGGAGAAGATAATCCTCAATCCAAACCGCTGGTCTGTTGTGCCATCGTAGGATTCGATGTTAACGGGTTTAAACCCTTGAGGATTTGATGATCCATTACTTCGTCGGTGAAGCGTAGTGGGTGTCGCGCCTCTGTATTGAGCAATATCGTGGCGTAGCTCGAGAGAGCGTTGTTCCGCTGTGTTCGCCCGGCGGAGTAGTTATATCCGGCGTGACGGTATTTGTCGTGGGTCTTGGGGCGCCCACGTGATCCATAGATAGATCTAGATTGTCTTGCCTTGTCCTCCAATATATCCCGGAAGTCCGGCGCGTTCCCCCGTGGCTTCATGCTTTTTGAGAAATGCCGGGTGCGGTTTTGGTGGAGGGCTTGCACGCCTCTGTCGCGCCACGAGGTGGTCGGTCTGCGTATTGTCTTGGCTGGTGATGCAGGTTTGTGCGCTTCCTCCTCTAATCAGGGGAGCAACTTGCGTTTTGGGTAAATTTTGGAGGGGCGTTCGAGTTCATACTCTTCGGCCGCGAGGACCTCAGTCCATCTGTCGGCCAGCAGGTCTTGATCAGCTTGAAGCTGTTGCTGCTTTTCTTTAGGCTGTTTGCCGTGGCCATTAGCTGCGTCTGAAACGCTCTTGTTCGGCCGGGATCCTCGGGCCGCACGAATTAAATGCGTCGCCGAGGCTTGCCTCGTCTCCGGAGGGAGGTAAGTAATTGTCATCCTCGACCTCTTTCGCCGCCCTCTCGTGAGGGCTCGCCTGCCTCCTCCTCTGCTGGATCGTGCTAGAGGGAGTTGTCTTGACACTTTATGGGGTGTTATTATCTCCTGTGCGGAATCTCCATTCTTGCCGTGGCGGGATTTAAAGCGGCGCCCGGCGACGTCGGCGCTTGGGCTGTTTCTTTAAGGAATCGGCCTCCGCTGCTTCTTTGCCGTCCCCATCTTTTGGGGTGTCCACCATGTATATGTCATATGACGAGGTGGTCTTCCAATGTCCTGTAGGCGCTGGTTCTTGGTAGTCTCCGGCATCGTCGTCCATACCGTCGATGTCTTCAGAGTCGTAGTCGAGTACGTCGGTTAAATCATCGACGGTGGCTACGAAGTGGGTGGTGGGTGGGCTCTGAATTTCTTCGTCGTCCGCGTCCCAACCGTCCTGGCCGTAGTTCGGCCAGGGCTCTCCGGATAGCGAGAGATGCTTCAGTGAATTTATGATATCGCCGAAGGGCGAGTGCTGAAAGATGTCCGCAGCGGTGAATTCCATGATCGGCGCCCAATCGGATTCGACTGGCAGGGGCGCAGGAGGTTCGGAGTCCGGCAAAGAGTTCGGCACCTCGGAGTCATGGGCTTTATGCGGGACAAGGTAAGTGTTCGGCTCCATCGACGTAGAAATTGCAGCTCCCGAGGCGGTGTCCAGCCATCCGTCCTCGATCCGAGCGATCGGCTCCGGACTATGGGTCGGAGCGGATTCGTGTCTTGACCTCAAAGGTGCTGTCCAGCGGCAGAGTTAGGTCATGCCCATCGTGACAGCGTGGCACGCTTAGGCGTGGCTCAGATCCATCAAGATCAAGTCCCCGCGGATATCGGCCGTGAAGTTTAGGCTTCCAAACCTGACACAGCGGCCAGGGCGTAGCTTCGATCTGCTCCAGATGGCCAAACGAAGTTCGCCGCGGATGCGAAGCCGCCGAATACGAAGATCTGTCCGGGGAGAAAAGTCTCACCCGGGACTGCGTCGTTGTTGATTGAAGAGGCCATCAAGCCTATCGGTGACGACACAGAGGAACTCTCAATGAAAGCACCAATGTCGGTGTCAAAACCGGCGGATCTCGGGTAGGGGGTCCCAAACTGTGCGTCTAGGCGGATGGTAACAGGAGACAAGGGACACGATGTTTTACCCAAGTTCGGGCCCTCTTGATGGAGGTAAAACCCTACGTCCTGCTCGATTGATATTGATATTGTGGATGTTTACAAGAGTGGATCTACCACGAGATCAAGGAGGCTAAACCCTAGAAGCTAGCCTATGGTATGATTGTAAGGGTTGTTGATGTTGTCCTACGGACTAGAGCCATCCGGTTTATATAGACACGGGAGAGGGCTAGGGTTACTTAGAGTCGGTTACAATGGTAGGAGATCTACATATCCGTATCGCAAAGCTTGCCTTCCACGCCTAGGAAAGTCCCATCCGGACACGGGGAGAAGTCTTCAATCTTGTATCTTCATAGTCTTGGAGTCTGGTCGATGATGATAGTCCGGCAAATGATAGTTCGGCTGATGATGGTAGTCCGGCTATCCGGACACCCCCTAATCCAGGACTGCCTCACCCACTGTTTCAGTTGGCGGTGAGAGGTGTGCAACGAGGCGCCACCATCGACGCACATGGCCTCCATAGATTTCTGGACCTCGTGATTGATGGACTCGTCGTCCTCACCATGATCATCGTCTCCCTCCTTGTCGCGGCCCTGAGCGGGCCTCTCTGGTTGATTATCTTTGTTGTGGCGACCTCCTCGACCGCCATGCTTCTTGCCAGATGCCTCAGCACCATCCTGGCCCTTCTCCTTATCGCGCCTGTCATACTCAGCTTTCTGCTTCTTTGCAAGCAGCTCAACCTACCGGTAATTCTGGAGGTCATGGCCCTTGGTGCGATGGATCTTGTAGTACTGCTTGTCAGAGCCTCCTGGCTTGTCGGCAGCCGCCAAGGCCCGGCAGGCGACGCACCCGGCAACTTCGTTGCCGGGGTCGTAAGCCTTGGCCTTCTTGGCGGCGCCGGGTCGCCGGATCCCTCGACCGCAAGCACGGTCTTGCCCTTACGCTTCCTATTGCGGCGTCCGCCCTTCTTTGCCGAGGCGACGGCGTCTTCGTCTGTGGAGTCGGTTTCAGCGCCGGCATCTTCGCCGGGGTACTTCCTCCCTTCTTCAGCCCGAGAACATCTATCGGTCAGAACATAAAGCTCGGCTACATCCTTAACCTTGTTCATCACCAGCTCCTCACGCATCTTGCGGTTGCGCACATTCTGATGGAATGCACCAATGACGGCGGCGGGGTGAACATCTGGGATGTTGTACTGCACATGTCTGAACCTTTGTATGTACTTGCACAGGGTTTCGCCGTCCTTCTGGGGGATGACCTGCAAATTACTTGCCTGGCCAGGAGCTTGGTGGCCTCCGGTAAAGGCGCCAACAAACTCGTGGCACAGATTCGACCAAGAAGAAATGGAATCCACTGGCAGGTGCATCAACCATGACATGACGTTAGCCTTAAGTGCCAACGGGAAGTAGTTGGCAGGCACCTTGTCATCGCGAGCCCCGGTAGCTTGCGTCGCGATAGTGGAGATGCTGAGGAACTCCGATGGGTGAGTCTTGCTATTGAACTTTTCTCCGACCTCAGGCTTGAATGTGCGGTCGGTGGGCCACTGGAACTGCCGCAGCTCACGGGTAAAGGCTGGATAACTGTCACGCCCAATATGCGACTCTATCTAAAGGAACTCGAAGGTCCAACCTAAGATAGAAGCGCATATCGGAGACGCTTTTGCAAGGTGGATATCATTACATCGTACCATTACGTAATAGTTGGGGATACATACAAAGGGCATACAAATGCCACCAGAATACATCAAACATCATACATGAGAACAACATCCATCTACGGATGAAACACAAATAGAAACTCAAACGACATCGACCCTGCTAGCCCAGGCTGCCGACCAGGAACCTAACCCAAGATCGACGAAGAAGAAGAAGAACTCCAAAACAAGTAGAGATCACTCTCACGTCATGATCATCACATTACCTGTACCTCCAACTGTTGTTGTAGTAATCTGTGAGCCACGAGGACTCAGCAATCGCATTACCATGGGTATCAAGACTATCAAAGCTTAATGGGTATGGAAAGGATAAGTGGTGAGGTTGCAGCAGCGCCTAAGCAATGTATGGTGGTTAACTTACGAGTACAGGAGTAAGATGACAAACTACGCGATGGTCGCAAACTAGTAATGATCAATAAGTGATCCTGAACTACTTACGTTCAAACATAACCCAACCGTGTTCTCCTCTCGAACTTCCCCGAAAAGAGACAGTCACGGTTACGCACGCGGTTGGTGTATCTTAATTGAGTTTACTTCAAGTCCTCTACAACTGGATATTAATAGATTCCCATCTACCACATAACCGCGGGCACGACTCTCGAAAGTTTAAACACTGCAGCGGTGTCCCAACTTAGCCCATGACAAACTCACGATCCGCGGATACAATCCTCCATCACTGGACCCTCCGATCAGACTCGGAATCCCGGTGCACAAGACATTTCGACGATGGTAAAACAAATCCAGCAAGACCTCCCGGCGTGCCAACACCCTGATAGTAGCCGCGCGTATGTTGTCTTAGGCCACGTCCGGATGAGCAAAGCGTATAGAATCTAGATACCCCAAGTTTCCCAGGGGCGGTCCCGCATGGTGCTCTAGTTGGGACCAACACCATCGGCACTGGAGCTGCCCTGTATGTAGAAAAGAATCCTCGGGTTCATGACGCCCTATGCCAATTAATTATTTAGTTCAAGTATTATTATGGCAAATGTAAAACCAATGTTGGGCCTTGCTGGAAGAGTTTTATTCAAAGCGAACTGTCAAGAGGGCCCTGTCGGTGTCAAAACCGGCGGATCTCGGGTAGGGGGTCCCGAACTGTGCGTCTAGGCGGATGGTAATAGGAGACAAGGGACAAGATGTTTTTACCCAGGTTCGGGCCCTCTAGATGGAGGTAAAACCCTACTCCTGCTTGATTAATATTGATGATATGGGTAATACAAGAGTGGATCTACCACGAGATCGTAGAGGCTAAACCCTAGAAGCTAGCCTATGGTATGATTGTTGTTCGTCCTACGGACTGAAACCCTCCTTATATAGACACCGGATAGGGTTAGGGTTACACAGAGTCGGTTACAATGGTAGGAGATCTACATATCCGTATCGCTAAGCTTGCCTTACACGCCAAGGAAAGTCCCATCCGGACACGGGACGAAGTCTTCAATCTTGTATCTTCATAGTCCAGAGTCCGCCAATGGTGATAGTTCGCTATCTGGACACCCCTAATCCAGACTCCTCGGTAGCCCCGAACCAGGCTTCAATGGCGACGAGTCTGGCGCGTAGATTGTCTTCGGCATTGCGAGGCGGCTTCTTCTCCAAATTTCATATACTTGTCGAATAGTGTCCGGCTTCTGATAAATGCTGCGCTCCTTGGCTTTCACGCCCAATAATGGCCGTCTTCCACGTGTTGAATGAATGTGAAAAGCCAGGGTATTTTTACACTTATCCCCCTTGCTGCGCAAATGAGCTGTCTATAAAAGGGATGAGGATCTAGATCTGAGTCACGCCATCCTCCCTCCGCGAGCTTTCATCGGAGCGCCTCTGACAAAAATCCGTTCCATCATGGACAGTCGACGCGGCTCCTCCTCTCGCGCTCCCAGCCCTCAGCCTGGAAATTGGGAGAGATGCTCGATCCGCATGGCGAGCTAGTGACACTCCAAACCAAGGGATTTCTTCCCCGGCCTTCATGGTTCGGTTCGAGCGGACTCGCCACCTATAAGGGCGGAAAGCAAGCGGAGAGTGTCCCCGACCCCTCCAAAGGAGAGCGGGTAAGCTTTATCTCTTATCCAGTAAGAGGACTCGGATTTCCAATTCATCCGTTTCTCCGGGGGCTCTTGGAGTTCTACGGCCTCCAGTTGCACCACCTCAGCCTGCCTCCATTTTGCACAGCGCGGGCTTCGTGGCCCTTTGCGAACTGTTCTTGGGTGTCGAGGCTCATTTTGCGTTGTGGAAGAGATTATTCTGCCTCGTACCCCATTCTCATGAGGGGTCAATATATCAAGTGGGCGGAGCCGAGCTATGGCGCATCGCCGGGACGGGATATCTATCTGGAACCCCGAAGAAGGCGTCCAAGACCGGGCCTTCGGAATGGTTTTATATAGAAGACGTCCCACTGCCGGATCCTGTTCGGATCGGTCTCCCGGAATTTAGCAATGCTCCTTTGAAGAAACGCCTGAGCTGGCGCCCGCGGAGCTCCCAGAGGGAAGACGACATGGACGTCCTTTACCTGATGAGCCGAATAAGATTGTTAGCTCATTCCGGACTGACCGTGATTGGTGTCATGGCCACATGTATTATGCGGGGGGTGCAGCCGCTCCAGTATAGGGGCCACCCCATGTGGGATTTCAACGGGGAGGACGATGCCACCCGTCATGGCCGTAAGGGGCCGGGATCGGTCACCGATCTGGTGAAGATCTTGTCCGTGTTGTACAAGGGAGAAGAAGAAGATTTTCTCCGCGTCATTCCATTGAACGGATTTTATATGAACAATCCTCGAAGCTGGGTAAGCGGACATTTCTTTTTTGTACACCTGATCCGTATTCCCATGGTTAGGTATCTCATTTTGTGATTTTGACGCAGGAACTGCGCCAGGCCGTGAAAGACATAAACAGCCCGAGGATCCGAAACGGCTCCTTGATCTGGCCTCCCAAGAGGATCCAGACATATTGGTGGAGCTGATCGATGGGGTATTTCACCAACTGAGCATCGATAATGCCTTGGTTGCCATTACGGCCGATTACCCCGGAATACTTCCAGCCTCACAGGTAACTGAGAACGAGGTCCCAATACTCTGATAATGACCCATCCGTGCTTATTTTTGATCACCGTATACCCATGGTGTTTCGCAGGGGGTGCCTTCGAGGCAGGAGGCCGAGCCCGCGACGGCTAGCCGACAAGGGGCAGCACGGCCCGCAGTTAAAAAGAAGTGCGGTCCGGATCGAAACGCCGCCGCAACGGTATGGCGCGTCACCATATTCCCAGGATTGATTCCTGGAAGGCGTACTAACGCTGGTGCTCTTTTCGGGAAAAAGAGCGCTTGTCGGACTGTGTCCGGAGAGGTTGCCAATCGAGCCTCCGCCAGGCAGGCTCCAAAGCCGGGTCCAGAAGCGGAGGCGAGCACGAGGCGTGCGTCGGATGCTCCTCCGACAGAGGATGCCGACAGATTGTCCGCCACCAACTCCGAGGTGGAGAGTGCCATGAATCACAGGCGCCGCCAGACAGTTCTTCGTGACGCATGTTTCTCCCAAGAGGCATTGAATGCCTTCAATTCGGGAGATGCGCACCTCCGTGCTGCTCAAGATGGTCTAGCCAGAGCCACGGAGCAGTATGTAAAGGACATACGGGTGAGGAAATTTGATGGTTATATATGCCAGTAGACCCCGAGACTTAAAATAGTTAGAATAACTGATTTAATGATCATTTGTTATGCAGGATCTTACAAAAAAGAATACCCGACTGTCCCAGGAGCTTGAAGAATGCAAGGCCCAACTTGAGGCCGCACTAGCCACTACAGGGGGAGCCACAGAGACCCGCTCTGGTAATATATGCTTCAAAAGATAAGTAGTTTGTGAAGTGCGGCGTGTGTGTAAATCTGACAATAATATTGCAGATGGCGCCGGACTAGATCCGGACAAGCAACAGCTCTTGCGCCGGTTGAAGGCTGGCGAGAATGTGCTTACAAGGGTGAGGCAAGAGAAAAATAATCTCCAAGATGCCAACACCCAGCAGGGTGAGGAACTAAAGGATGTTCGTGCTCACCGTCTCGACTCCGTGAAGGAGAATCGTGACTTCGCCGCAGCATTTATAGTAAGTGCTTGAGCGAACTTTGAAAAAGAGTTCGCGAGGAAGTCAATTAACAGAGTTATATCTGTAGGTATGCTCACGGGTCGTCCCCGGAGGAAATGCCCGGTTCTACGGGTGACCTTCTTCCCGAGCTATTGCAACTGCATCGAACGAGTTCGGCGGTGATGAAAGGCGTTGCCAGGCCTTGTGGCCATCTATCTCCCTACCCAAGGCCTTGGAGAGCTTGCAGAGAAGCTTGAGGAGCACGGCGGCGCTTTCGACTATGGAAGATATCGGCCTGTCGTCAAGGCGCCAGGAGGCTGGGCCATGGTGAAGACGCAGTACACGGCGGACCCAAACCACATGGCCGAGGTCGGACCTGTGGGGCCCGACGGGAAGGAGATCCCTGTGAGCTTAGTGTACGGCCAAGTAGAGTTGGCCGCAAAGTATTCCCAGCAGGACTGTAAACTAGGCAGTGTATTAGATGGCATTGAAGAGGAATACAATCAGTCAATTTGACTATGTAATTTAAAATGACATGTGAAATGCCTTCTAGCCGGATTGTAGATCGTTTGTCGTAGCGGACCTTTTCGCTTCAACCTCGGGACCCAATAGTCCGGAGTGTGTCCGAATACCCTCGCGGTTATGTAAAAACCGGGGCATGCATGGAGACCAGGCGTAGGGGTCATGAGTGCTTTATCAGACAAGTGCCCAACTAGTTATGTTATATTACATGGTTAGTAAGAAACATCTTCCAGGGAGAATAGTTCCGTTAGGGGTTCCTTTCCTTGGGAGGCATGCCCTAAAGTGCATGTCCGGACTGCGAAAATAGCAGAAAAGCATCTGGGGGCAGATAAATAAAAAATAAAAAATCGTCTTTTAGTTCACCGACTGAATATTCCCTTAAGAACGCTAGCTTTCGGCTTCACCCAGTCTGAGGTACACGTCCGCTGACCAAGGTAACAATCGCAGAGGTGCTCCCTTTACCACCTAGCCGAACAATCGGGAACGTAGGGGTAAGCACAGGAGCCAGGCAACCCAGCTTGGCCAAAACTTAAGTCACATCGATGCATATAATGGTGAATAAAAGGTACATGCGGAAGTGTGACACATGTGTTGGGCGTAAAGCCCGTATAAATAAGCTTCTGTTAAAGAAGCCCCCAGGTATAATGAGCGCGGATAGCGCGTCAAGAGTGTGCGAACAATGCGCAAATGAGCCTTTAACGGCTTCGAAAAAAAGGAGGGAGAAGGAGAGAAATTAAAGACAGCTTAAAGTATAAAATATAGACGGAGGAAGGAGACGAACTCAGAATCCGGCGCTAGGCGTAGAATCTTCGGAGACGGGCTGCGTTCCATGGGTTCGGCTTGAGTCGGTTATCTGATGTGTTTCGTAGACGGTACGCTCCGCCGGTCAGGACATGGTCGATGATGAAGGGACACTCCCATTTGGGCTTGAGTTTGTCCTTTTTCTTGTCCGGCAGGCGTAGAACTAGTTCGCCAACATTGTAAGCTTTGGCCCGTACTTCCCTTCTTTGATATCTTCGAGCCTGCTGTTGATAGTATGCGGAACAAGCTTTTGCCATGTCACGCTCCTCCTCCAAGGCGTCCAAGCTGTCCTGACGATCGAGCTCGGCTTCTCTTTCTTCGTACATGCGCACGCGAGGTGAGTCATGAATTATGTCGCAGGGCAAAACCGCCTCTGCGCCGCATACCATAAAAAATGGTGTGAATCCGGTAGTGCGATTCGGCGTGGTCCACAACCCCCAGAGTACGGAGTCGAGCTCCTCTACCTAGTGCGTGTTAGATTCCTTGAGGGACCGCACTAGTCTGGGTTTAATGCCGCTCATGATTAGATCGTTTGCTCGCTCGACTTGGCCGTTAGTTTGGGGGTGATAGACTGAAGCGTAGTCGAGCTTGATGCCCATGTTTTTGCACCAGAGTTTGACCTTGTCGGCCGTGAAGTTCGTGCCGTTATCAGTGATGATGCTATGGGGGACGCCGTAACGGTGTACTACCCCTGATATGAAGTCTATCACCGGTCCGGATTCGGTCGTCTTTATAGGCTTGGCCTCTATCCATTTGGTGAATTTATCCACCATGACCTATAGGTATTTTTGGTTGTGGGTTCCTACTTTAAGGGGTCCAACCATGTCAAGCCCCCAGACCGCGAAGGGCCAGGTGATGGGTATAGTTTTGAGGGCGGTGGGTGGCATGTGGCTTTGATTAGCAAAGAGCTGGCAACCGACACATCGTTGGACTAAGTCCTGAGCATCTGCCCGGGCCGTCGGCCAATAAAATCCTGTATGGAAGGCCTTGCCTACAAGGGCCCGGCTGCACATGGTGCCCACCGAGTCCGGCATGAATTTCAGCCAGGAGATTTCGCCCTTCCTCTTCGGAGATACACCTTTTAAGGACTCTGGTTGTGCTTTTCTTATAAATCTCTCCCTCATGGACCTTATAGCTTTAGACCGCCGCACTATGCAACGGGCCTAGTTTTGGTCCTCGGGAAGTTCCTGCCTAGTTAGGTAGGCTAGGAATGGTTCTGTCCACGGGGCGATGACTGCCATTATTGCATGGGCTGACGGTGTTATTTCGTTGGCGGGACCACCAACCATGTCGGAATGTTCGGTGTGGGGCAGTGTGGTTGGGTCCGGGTTGTTATTTTCGGACTCTCCCTCCCATAGTACGGATGGCTTGAAAAGCCTCTCTAGGAAGATGTTGGGGGGCGGCATCGCGCTTATGCCAATGCGCTAACACGTTTGCTGCCTGGTTGTTATCCCGGGCTATATGGTGAAATTCGAGCCCCTCAAACCGAGCTGACATTTTTAGGACGGCATTGCGATAACCTGCCATTTTTGGATCCTTGGCATCAAAGTCCCCATTTATTTGGGATATCGCGAGGTTCAAATCCCCGCGCACCTCTAGGCGTTGAATGCCCATGGAGACTGCCATCCGGAGACCATGTAGAAGGGCCTCGTATTCGGCTGCATTGTTGGAGTCCGTGTACATTATTTGAAGTACGTATTGGACTGTATCTCCGGTTGGGGACGTCAGAACGACGCCAGCTCCGTGCCGCCAACATTTTGGAGCCGTCGAAGTGCATGATCCGTTGGAATATGCGCCGTACTCTTTAGGGAGTTCGCCACACCATTCGGCGATGAAGTCAGCCAAAACTTGCGACTTAATAGCTCGCCGTGGCTTGTAGGTTATGTCAAACGGGAGGAGCTCAATGGCCCATTTAGCAATCCGCCCGTTAACGTCATGATTGTTTATAATGTCATTAAGAGGTACTTCGAAGGCTACTGTTATCGAACACTCTTGGAAGTAGTGTCGCAGCTTCCGGGATGCCATGAACACCGCGTATGTGATAATGCAGGTACCGTGACTTGCATGGAGTTAGGACAGTGGACACGTAGTAAACTGGTTTTTGGAGAGGGAACTTGTGTCCGTCTGTTTCTCGTTCGACAACGAGCACCGCGCTTACAACTTGGTGGGTTGCTGCGATGTATAATAGCATTGGTTCGCCCGCGGCCAGGACCGGATTTGTTGCCAATATGGCTTTGATTTCTTCGAGTCCGGCCGTGGCAGCATCCGTCCACTCGAAGTGTTCGGTGCGCCGGAGGAGGCGATAAAGAGGTAATGCCTTTTCTCCTAAGCGGGAGATAAAGCGGCTTAGAGCCGCCACGCATCCAGTCAATTTTGTATTTGTTTGAGGTCTTTGGGGATATCCAATTGTGACAGAGCTCGGATCTTGGCTGGGTTTGCTTCAATTCCTCTACCGGATACAATGAAGCCCAAGAGCTTTCCGGCTGGTACGCCGAAAACGCATTTTTCCGGGTTGAGCTTGATGTCATATGTTCGGAGATTATCGAATGTGATCCTCAAGTCGTCGACTAGGGTTTCGACATGCTTGGATTTGACGACCACATCGTCTACGTATGCCTCCACTGTTTTGCCGATCTGGTTTGCCAGGCATGTCTGAATCATGCGCTGATATGTTGCGTCGGTGTTTTTGAGCCCAAAGGGCATAGTGTTGAAGCAGAATGGGCCGTATGGAGTGATGAATGCCGTTGCGGCTTGGTCTGGCTCTGCCATCTTAATTTGGTGGTAGCCGGAGTATGCGTCGAGGAAACACAATGAATTGTGTCCTGATAGCGTCGATAATTTAATAGATGCGGGGGAGGGGGAAGGGATCCTTTGGGCAAGCCTTGTTAAGGTCCTTAAAATCGACACATAGGCGCCAGGATTTGTCCTTCTTTGGTACCATTACCAGGTTTGCTAGCCAGTCCGGATGTTTAATGTCTCTGATGAATCTGGCCTCCAATAGTTTGGCTAGCTCCTCTCCCATGGCCTGTCTCTTGGGTTCGGAGAAACGCCGAAGAGCTTGTTTGACTGGCTTGAATCCTTTTAGGATATTTAGGCTGTGCTCGGCCAGCCGGCATGGGATTCCTGGCATGTCTGAAGGGTGCCAGGAAAAAATGTCCCAATTTTCGCGTAGGAATTCTCGTAGTGCGGTGTCCACATCAGGGTTTAATTGTGCCCCAATGGAGGCCGTTTTTGTAGGGTCCGTTGGATGGACTTGGAATTTGAGTATTTCGTCCGTCGGTTTAAAAGAGGTGGACTTGGGTCTCTTATCGAGTATCACGTCGCCCCTGTTCACCGTGGAGCGCAGCGCAGTGAGTTCCTCTGCCGCTAGGGCTTCGGATAGTGCCTCAAGGGCTTCGGATAGTGCCTCAAGGGCAAGTGCGGCTGTTTTATTTTCGGCGCGGAGCGCTATGTCCAGGTCACTAGCGAGAGTGATAATTCCGTTGGGTCCGGGCATTTTGAGCTTCATGTACCCGTAATGGGGTATAGCTTGAAAAATTGTGAATGCCTCTCGCCCTAATAGAGCGTGGTATCCGCTGCTGAACAGGGCCACTTGGAATGTGACCTCCTCGGACCTATAATTGTCCGGCGTGCCGAACACCACATCCAGTGTGATCTTTCCTGTACAGCATGCTTCCCGACTGGGGATTATTCCTCTAAAGGTTGTGCTGCTTTGCTCAATGCGGCTCCAGTCTATTTCCATTTTTAGAAGGGTTTCCTCGTAGATGAGGTTTAATCCGCCGCCGCTGTCCATGAGTACCTTGGTAAGGAGAAAGCCGTCCACTATTGGACTAAGGACCAATGCGGCTGGTGCTCGGGATGTTCAGAATTTAGGTTCGTCACTGGCGTTAAAGGTAATAGTCGTGTCACTCCATGGATTTATTGTTGCTATCTGGTAGACTTCGACAAGGCTGCGGAGTGTTCGTTTCCGCATATTATTTGATGCGAAAGTCTTGAAGACTGTTAATACCGCACTGGTATTGCTGGGCTGGTGCTCTGGAGCTAAAAGCTCTTCGCCACTTTTGGCCACCTGCCGTAGTATCCAACATGCTCTAAGGCTGTGAGTTGGAGTGGCGCCCTCTGTGCTATGAATTTTGCAGGGTCCATTGAGCCATCCCTCTAGTATGGTTCCATGCCCTTTGGGGGGGTTTTTCTTTTTGGTATGTAACGCAGGTGCCTGGTGATGATGCACCCTTTTATTTCGGACTAGGGTCGTATTCGGGGCCGGATTATCCCAAAATTTGATTTCGGTTTTCCAGGCGCTCTCCATCGCGCAGTACATTCGTACTATGGACGCCAAGTCAGCGGCGTGTAATTTCCACGATGACTTATGGCGTTTAGGATTCCCTTATCCATGCAATTATTGCAGAAGAATGAGATTGTGTCCTCCTCGCGGCAATCCTTTATCCTGTCCATAAACAGGAGGAATCTGGCCCAGTAATGATGTACTGTTTCACCGGGCTCTTGCAGGGTTTGGGATAGATCGCTTATGTTTGGGTGGGCGGGTGGAATTAAATTCCGAACCCCGTCCGATCTAAGATTCAGGGGCCAAGAAGTTTCCGAACTTGGAAGCTTGGGTTCTTGGAGGTTGTCCAATGAATCTAGCCCGCTGCCTGACTTTAAGTTCAGGGCTTGAGTGGTGTCCTCCCCTCCGCGGGAATCCGGCATGGAGGAGTTAGGAATCCGGACATAGCTAGTCCTTAAGGTAGGAGAAGAGTCGTCGTATTGTTCCTCTACCACAGCAACGTGGTGGGTAGCCTGGGGAGAGTTGATCTCTCTCAGATCGGTTTTAGGCCCAATCTGATCGTAGTCTCATGGCGACTCCTGTATGGCGGCGCGATCCAAGAGCTCGTTTAAGGAAGAGAGCTCCATCGGATCTAGCTGCTCGGCGAGTTCCGAGTTAACGTGAAGATTGCTTTCGATGACCCGAGAAGTCATCGTCGGCGGCTGACGAGCAGCGGTCATAAGAAAACCGCCTAGTCGGAGAGTTTGGCGGTGGCCAAAGCTCCTTTAGCAATGGTGCCGTCTTTAAATACGGGATGAGGCATCCTTCCGACAGCTGACGACAGAGGAACTCTTAATGAAAGCACCAATGTCGGTGTCAAAACCGCATATCTCGGTAGGGGTCCCGAACTGCGCGTCTAGGCGGATGGTAAAGGAGACAAGGGACACGATGTTTTTACCCGAGTTGGGCCCTCTCGATGGAGGTAAAACCCTACTCACTGCTTGATTAATATTGATGATATGGGTAATACAAGAGTGGATCTACCACGAGATCGGAGAGGCTAAACCCTAGAACCTAGCCTATGGTATGATTGTTGTTAGATCCTCTGGACTAAAACCCTCCGGTTTATATAGACACCGGATAGGGTTAGGGTTACACAGAGTCGGTTACAATGGTAGGAGATCTACATATCCGTATCGCCAAGCTTGCCTTCCACGCCAAGGAAAGTCCCATCCGGACACGGGACAAAGTCTCAATCTTGTATCTTCATAGTCCAGGAGTCCGGCCAATGGTGATAGTTCGGCTATCTGGACACCCCCTAATCCAGGACTCCCTCAGGCCCCATACCCCTCACCGTGTTAGGGACGCAAAATCAAGGAACATAACACTGGTATGACGGAAACTAGGGCGGCAAGAGTGGAACAAAACACCAGGCATAAGGCCAAGCCTTCCACCCTTTACCAAGTATATATGTGCATTAATTAAATATGAGATATTGTGATATCCCGTGATATCCATGTCCCAACATGGAACAACCTGCAACTGCACCTACAACTAACAATGCTATAAGAGGGGCTGAGCAAAGCAGTAACATAGCCAAACAACAGTTTGCTAGGAAAGGTGAAAAGGTTAGAGGCTGTCATGGAAATTTGTGGAGGCTTGATAAATAAGTGGTAGGTTGAAAGTGCAACTATCCCTAGGTGGTTTTGGTAATTCATAACAACATATAGCTTATTGAGCTAATGCTATTCCAAGATGAACATTTCAGGAAAGCTCAATGAATGGCATGGCATGGATGATGAAAGTGGATCCCTCAAAATACTAAGGACAAAGGATTGGCTCAAGCTCAAAAGCTCAAGACTCTTCATTTTACGTTTTAGTGATCCAAGATCACATTGAGTCTATAGGAAAAGCCAATACTATCAAGGAGGGATGAGGTGTTGCTTAATGAGCCTCTTGCTTCATGTGCTTAGTGATATGCTCCAAAACCCTCAGCTACTTTCTCACAATCCACAGATGACCTAAACCTAAAGCCAAAATCGGTCACACCGATTCTTTCTATCCGGCGCCACCGATTTCAAAAGTCATAGCCACTGCCACAAACCCTAGGCAAATCGGTCCTACCGATAGGGATCTCGGTCTCACCGAGATGGGATTGTAATCTCTGTGTTTCCCTTCGTAACGTTTCGGTCTAACCGAAGTGAGCGATCGGTCCCACCGAGATTGCAATGTAAACTCTTTGTTTCCCTTTTGTAACATTTCGGTCTCACCGAAAGGAGCAAATCGGTCCCACCGAGTTTACCTGACCAACTCTCTGGAAAGCTTATTACCAAAATCGGTCTCACCGAGTTTGTGTAATCGGTCTTACCGAGATTAACCCTAACCGAATCGGTCTCACCGAGTTGCATGTTAGTCCCACCGAAAATCACTAACGGTCACTAGGTTTACTAAATCGGTCCGACCGAGTCTGTTGAATCGGTCCCACCGAGTTTGGTAAATTGTGTGTAACGGTTAGATTTTGTGTGGAGGCTATATATACCCCTCCACCTCCTCCTCATTCGTGGAGAGAGCCATCAGACTGAACCTACACTTCCAACTTACCATTTCTGAGAAAGAACTACCTACTCATGTGTTGAGGCCAAGATATTCCATTCCTACCATATGAATCTTGATCTCTAGCCTTCCCCAAGTTGCTTTCCACTCAAATCCCCTTTCCACCAGATCCAAATCCTATGAGAGAGAGTTGAGTGTTGGGGAGACTATCATTTGAAGCACAAGAGCAAGGAGTTCATCATCAACACACCATTTGTTACTTCTTAGAGAGTGGTGTCCCCTAGATTGGCTAGGTGTCACTTGGGAGCCTCAGACAAGATTGTGGAGTTGAACCAAGGAGTTTGTAAGGGCAAGGAGATCGCCTACTTCGTGAAGATCTACCGCTAGTGAGGCAAGTCCTTCGTGGGCGGCGGCCATGGTGGGATAGACAAGGTTGCTTCTTCGTGGATCCTTCGTGGGTGGAGCCCTCCGTGGACTCGCAAACTGCGTTACCCTTCGTTGGTTAAAGTCTCCATCAACGTGGAGGTACGATATCACCACCTATAGTAACCACGCCAAAAACATCCGTGTCTCCAATTGTGTTTGAATCCTCCAAACCCTTCCCTTTACTTTCTTGCAAGTTGCATGCTTTAATTTCCGCTGCCTATATACTCTTTGCATGCTTGATTGATTTGTGTGATGATTGCTTGACTTGTCCTAAGATAGCTAAAATCTGTCAAACTCTAAAATTGGGAAAAGGTTAAGTTTTTAATTGGTCAAGTAGTCTAATCACCCCCCTCTAGACATACTTCAAGGTCCTACAAGTGGTATCAGAGCATTGGTCTCCATTTGCTTTGATTTCCATAGCTTTTGGTGGTCATAGCCTTGGTTTCACAACCTAGGAGAGTATGGCGTCTAGCGAGGAAATTATCACCGTAGAGGTCCTTACTTTGATGGTATTAACTTTGCTAGTTGGAAGCATAAGATGAAAATGCATATTCTCGGACATAACCCCGCCGTTTGGGCAATTATTTGTATTGGCTTGCAAGGTGAATTATTTGATGGGAGAGAGCCGAACCGTGAAGCTAATGCGAAAGAATTGAAGATGTTAGAATACAACGCTCAAGCTTGTGATATCATCTTCAACGGATTGTGCCCCGAATAATTCAACAAAATCAGCCGTCTTGAGAATGCAGAAGAAATTTGGGATACTTTGATTGATATGCATGAAGGTACCGAATCCGTCAAGGAATCCAAGTTGGATGTGCTCCAAATCAGCTTGACAAGTTCAAAATGAAGGATGGTGAAGGTGTCGCTGAAATGTACTCTAGGCTTGCTCTTATTACAAATGAGATTGCCAGCTTAGGGAGTGAAGAGATGACCGACAGATTCATCATCAAGAAGATCACAAGAGCATTGGATGGAAAGTATGATACCGTGTGCACATTGATCCAAATGATGCCAAACTACAAAGATCTCAAGCCAACGGAAGTCATTGGAAGAATTGTTGCTCATGAGATGTCACTCAAGGATAAGGAGGAACTTGAGAACAAGTCAAGTGGTGCTTACAAAGCCTCAAGTGAAGCCCCACATCATCAAGTGAGAAACAAACCTTCAATGAAGAATTGAGCTTAATGGTGAAGAACTTCAACAAATTCTACAGGAGTAGAAGCAAAGAAAGAAGCTCCAAGTCAAGGACTTACCATGACAAAAGATCTTCTAGTCGAGAGTGCAATTGCTACAATTGGGGGAGGCATGGACACTATTCCAATGAGTGTACGACACCCTACAAAAGAAGAGAAGATTCTCCAAGAATAAGAAGCAAAAGAGAAGAATCACCACCAAGAGAGAGGAGGAGTAGAGATGATCGTTATGAACGAAGATCCTCACGGAGAAGCAAGGATTCGGAAAGGAAGGACAAGTCATCAAAGAGCTACACAAAACGAAGACATCAAGCTCATGTTGGTGAATGGGTATCCGGCTCCGACTCCGACAAACACTCCGAGAGAAGCTATCACTCGACTCGAATATACTCAAGATGAAGGTGTTGCCGGTCTAGCACTTGTGTCAACCAACTCCTACAACATATTTGATTCACCAAATGAAGGAATTGGAAGATGCTTCATGGCCAAAGGTCCAAAGGTAACACATCCTGAGTATGTTGATTTCAATAGTGATGAAGATGACTTGCTTGTGGATGATGACTTACTTGTTGACAACTCTAGTGATGAATACTATGATGAAACGTCAATTAATCATGCTAATCAAGAATAAACGAATGACAATGATAAGGAGAAGATTGAGCTTCTAACTAAAGAACTAAACACTCTTAAGTTGGCTCATGGAACTATCTTCGAAGATCATCGAGAACTTTTAAGGGCTCATGAGAAGTTACGCTTTGAAAAGCTCAATCTTGAGCAAAAGCATGAGTTCTTAAAAGCAATCAATGATGATCTCCGTAAGAAAAGTTCTTCTTACATTGCCAAGCATTTACTTCTATCTACTTACATGCCTCAAGTCAAGTCTAGTAACAAGTACAAGAAAGATACTTCCTCTAGTAATAACAATAATAATGTCAGATCCAATATTGTTGCCTCTAGTAGTTCTCTTGATTCCACTAATGATTCTCTTAGCCAAGTTACACTTGAGCAAGAAAATAGCTTATTGAAGGGAATTATAGAGAAAGGTGTCTACAAGAGCCTTGCCGGGAGTAAGCAATTCGAGGAAATTGTATGCATAAGCAAGGAAGACACCGGGAGAATCAAGGTGTTGGTTTTGAGCGAAAGTTCAATGCCAATGGAGTTGAATGGGAAGAAGATCAATACCCCAAGGCGAAGTTTGTTCCTCAACAAGAGAAGTATGATCCTACTTCCTTCAAGGGAACACAAGCACAAGATGATCTTCCACCACAAGACCACAAGAACAAAGGCAAGGACAAGTTTCAAGAAGAGATTGATGCATTTGAAGAAGCACCTAAGGCCTCGTTCAAGTGGATTCCCAATACTACTACAAGTTCTACTTCATCAAGTACAACTACAACTCCAAGGATTCCCATCAAGATGATGTGGATCCCGAAGAAGAAGAACTAAAGAGTTCTTGAGGGTGACTCCGCCAACATTCTTCACACATATCATTATGGCAAGGACAAGTGCAATCAACTTCCACATCTTGCACTAGTTCGAGGAGTCACAAACCCTCATGTTGGTAAGGCAAGGGACAAGGTAACCTAATGATTTCATGGACATCATCTTGTGTGTGCATCACTCTATGTCTATGGATATTCTTGTTTGTTCCTTGTGGGACTAACCCATGTAGGCAAGTTGAAAGTGCAACTCACTCCAAAGGATTGCTCCAATTGATCTACATCAACATTGAGCATCCACATCTTCAACACCTACATGAAGTCATCATCGACAAAACCCACGGTTAATTCATCCCTCTAAGGGGGGATCTCACATCTAGGGGGAGCTTAACTCTAAGAATTGAGTCAAAGCAACTGTAATGGTGTGAACACATCAATGCATTATGTAAAAGTGGTAACCCCACTTGAGCTTAAACGATGAGTATGACATATGATCAAATGTTTCTCATTTGACTCCTAAGTCAATATACTCATATAAAGATGACCTAGTCATCTCCAATTGTTTGATAGATGCTAGAATTGGTTGTGCATGCTTTGTCACATATTTTATTTGTCATCTTATTGTGTGAGCATGTTGGTTGCATATTTACTCATTCGAGGACATCCACTTGTTGTTTTGATTGTTTGGTTCTTTCTTCTTTTGGCCAAGTGGATGGACAAGAATGCCTAAGAACCTTCTCTAGCTATCTATGCTTTTCTCGTCTCAAACTCTATTCATGCTACATCACAAAATTTGATCAAGTCAGATTCGAACCACTCTGTGTGAGGAGCACTCGGAGTCCCCGATTAGTCATAGACTTAAACTTCCAAAACTTCTTTGTGATTCTCGGTCTGACCGATTCCTCCATTTCGGTCCTACCGAGATCACTAAGTCGAACTAGGTTTTCAATCTCGGTGCAACCGATTTGAACTTCTCGGTCACACCGAGTTGCTGTAACTGAACACAGTTATGCATCTCGGTGCCACAGAGTTGTTCCACTCGGTCACACCGACAGGGTCGGGCTATATATAGTCATGGGCAAAAATTTGGAAATTTCTCCGAACCCCTTCGCACGCGCAATAGCTCGCTCTGCCTCCAAGGTCTCCGGATCATCTCCTCGTCATGCGCCTCACCTCGCTGGTCTCCGCCGCCGTCAACGGAATTCAACCCCGTCGTTGCCGCCGTAGCGAGTTCATCGCCGAGCTAGGGTATGGACTCGATCACAGTGCTATCCTCGTCCGATTCCAAGCACATTGTGTTCTTATTGATTCTTGCCATGATTGAAACACTCCTATCCAATCAATGCAATCCGTAGATTAGATGAGATTTGAAAATTTAGGGTTAAGTTTCCGCCGAAACCATCTCGGACCCACCGAGTTGAAAAACTCGGTCCCACCGATTTGGCTTATGCCATTGCACTAGTAACTCTCGGTCTAACCGAGAATTGCTAATCGGTGTGACTGATTTTAGGACTTTGTGAAACCCTAGCAGTATCGGTGCCACGGAACTGTGACTCGGTCCAACCGAGTTGATCAGTTTAGGTTCCGAAACTGCTTCGGTATCACCGAGTTTGAAAATCGGTCGATCCGAAATGCTTTCTATGGAAAACTAAAACTGAATTTTTGAATCATTCTTTTGCAAAAATCTCTGCATTTTGTGATGCTCATCCACTCTATCTCATCTATAACTCTTCACAGGGTCAGCAGTCAGTGTTTGCAGCATGTCAGACCAGAGTGATAGTCGAGCAGTCAAGTGCAGATGCACATGAGTGAGGGCACTAGTCCCTCAAGCAGCTCAGATGAGGGGAGCAGAAGCACTCCGAGCAATTTGCCTAAGGCTGCTACTAGGCAAAGGAAGAAGAGAACCTCAGACTCTGAAGATGAGGATTATAGAGCAGAAGAAGATGAGGCTACCTCCAAGAAAGTAGTACTCAAAAAGGAGTATGGCTCAGCAAAGCATACAAAGCCATGCATGAAGATTAAAAGGCCTGCAGGAAGACAACCAATGTCCAAAGCCAGAGACTCAACTAAACTGCCTGAGAAGCCTGATCCCAAAGAGCCTATTGCTGCAGAGGGAAAGAAAAGGAAAGAAAGGGTCAAGAAGACCATGGCAAGAGTGATTGGGAAGCCTTCCATGATGGAAGAGGAAGAAGAAGGAGAGCTTGCTGCACCAGCACCCAAGGCACCAAAGCTTATGCGTGATGCTATTAGATCAGGGGCTGCAACAACTAAGCCCAAGGAAGCACCCAAAGCTGCCCCCAAGGCCAAGTCTGCACCAAAGAGGAATACCAGGAGTATTCCAGCTGCTGAAAAGAACAAGGCCCCATTGCCTGAAGTTGAAGCTGAAGAAGATGAAGAAGGGAAGGTCCTAAGGAAGCTCAAACCCAAGATACCAGACCACAATGATGCTCATCCTGTGGCTGAAAACATGAAGATCAGGAGAGATAATGGGTTGAGGCTATGGAGAGAGACAGATCCATATGCCACGAGGAGAAGGACTGCTGTGGATTACGGTGTTCCACACCAAGGAGCAGCAGGACTTTTACGAGACTATCTTGCTGGATAAGAAGCCCATAGTTTGCGATATGAGATGGGTCAACTGGACCTACATGAAGGAGAACACAGAACACTACCCTGGAGTATATGACAGCTTCAGTGCTTGTGGAGTTGCTGATTTTGTTGGGCAGAAGCTCACCAACTGGAACGATGAACTTATCATGCAATTCTACTCCACAGCACATTTCTATCCAGATGGCAGGATAGTGTGGATGTCAGAAGGAACCAGGTACCAGTCAACTGTTGAGGAGTGGGAAAGTTTGATCAATGCCCCAAAGGAAAGTGAGGATGACCTGGATGTATATGCCAAGAAGAAAATGGGACACAATACCATGGCACATATGTACAAGGAGATCCCAGATGATGCAATTGAGACCTTCAAGTTTGGATCAGTCCATTTTCTGCTGTCAGGGCTACCTACGATCAACTGGATCTTAAGGCATACTCTATTGCCCAAGTCAGGTGACCACAACATGATCAGAGGGCATGCAATCAATATGTTGCATTTATTTGATGTGCCTCAGAAATTCAAGGTCATGAGCCTTATAGTTGAAACCATTAAGAAGACTGTAGCAGATCATAAGAGGAGTTGTGGATATGCCCCTCAGATTCAGGAGTTGATTAACTCAAAGGTGGGCACAGGCAAGTATCTCTTGGATAAGGAACACATGGTTCTATATCCTGACTTTGAGGACAATGAGGTTGTCATGAATGAGAATGATCCATCATCATTTCAAGCTCAAGAGAAGAAGGAGAAGGCAAGGAAGGAGAAGGCTGCCAAGATGCCAACTCAAGAGGAGGCATCTGAGTATTTCTTGAAGAGCAAGCAGGAGCAGCTTGGTTACTTGATAGCATCATCTCTGACGATTGAGAAGGGGTTGGCCACCCTAACTCAAAACCAGGAGAGCCTGGAGAGAATCATGGAACAAAAATTCTATGATCTTGATGTCAAAGTGACTGAGATTGATCACTGTGGAGCAATTACAAGATGACATGCAGGAGAGGAAGGGCAAGACGACAACCGATGCATTTGCGGAGTGCCTAGAGCTCAGAGGTCAGCTGCAGTACCAACTCCAGACACCAGAGCAACTTCTTCCGCTCCAGCTACAGCCCCAACTCAACCAGCTCCAGCTCCAACTTCTTTAGCTCCTACCACGTCTACTGATGCGTTCATCCTTGGAGTCCTGTCCACACCACCACCAGAAGACCAAGCCTGAGAGATGACATAGTACTATGCATTTTCTATGAACTTTTTGGTAACTTGTTGCCAAAGGGGGAGAAAAATGTATAGATCATAGGCTTCGAGAGAGAGAGAGTGTTTCTTTTGTTCTCTCTTGATTTGGTGGTTCAAACTTGTTTGCTTTTGATTGCTTGAGATACTATGCTATTCTTGTGAGACATTGATGATCATGTGTTTGATCATAAGCTACACTTATGCATGTTTGATGATATTATCTTATCTATCCTATGTGATCATTCACTTTGCTTGGTGATGAGTGCATGTATTCAATCTTTATCATTTTGAGCGCTCCACCAAGATGTATGTGACATGGAAGAGTAACCCATGAGCCTAATTCCGCATGCATTTGTAGTCCAAAGCAAATCTTAAGATATGCACAAATTTAGGGGGAGCTCTTTCTTATCACATACTTCTCAAAGCGACGATGCTTTTCAATCTTATTATCATTTCGAAGCTTTGATCTATATGTTGTCAACAATTACCAAAAAGGGGGAGATTGAAAGTGCAACTATCCCTAGGTGGTTTTGGTAATTCCTAACAACATATAGCTCATTGAGCTAATGCTATTCCAAGATGAACATTTCAGGAAAGCTCAATGAATGGCATGGCATGGATGATGAAAGTGGATCCCTCAAAATACTAAGGACAAAGGATTGGCTCAAGCCGAAAAGCTCAAGACTCTTCATTTTACGTTTTAGTGATCCAAGATCACATTGAGTCTATAGGAGAAGCCAATACAATCAAGGAGGGATGAGGTGTTGCTTAATGAGCCTCTTGCTTCATGTGCTTAGTGATATGCTCCAAAACCCTCAGCTACTTTCTCACAATCCACAAATGACCTAAACCTAAAGCCAAAATCGGTCACACCGATTCTTTCTATCCGGCGCCACCGATTTCAAAAGTCATAGCCATTGCCACAAACCCTAGGCAAATCGGTCCTACCAATAGGGATCTCGGTCTCACCGAGATGGGATTGTAATCTCTCTGTTTCCCTTCGTAACGTTTCGGTCTAACCGAAGTGAGCGATCGGTCCCACCGAGATTGCAATGTAAACTCTTTGTTTCCCTTTTGTAACATTTCGGTCTCACCGAAAGGAGCAAATCGGTCCCACCGAGTTTACCTGACCAACTCTCTGGAAAGCTTATTACCAAAATCGGTCTCACCGAGTTTGTGTAATCGGTCTTACCGAGATTACGTTATGCCCTAACCCTAACCGAATCGGTCTCACCGAGTTGCATGTCAGTCCCACCGAAAATCACTAATGGTCACTAGGTTTACTAAATCGGTCCGACCGAGTCTGTTGAATCGGTCCCACCGAGTTTGGTAAATTGTGTGTAACGGTTAGATTTTGTGTGGAGGCTATATATACCCCTCCACCTCCTCTTCATTCGTGGAGAGAGCCATCAGACTGAACCTTCACTTCCAACTTACCATTTTTGAGAAAGAACTACCTACTCATGTGTTGAGGCCAAGATATTCCATTCCTACCATATGAATCTTGATCTCTAGCCTTCCCCAAGTTGCTTTCCACTCAAATCCTCTTTCCACCAGATCCAAATCCTATGAGAGAGAGTTGAGTGTTGGGGAGACTATCATTTGAAGCACAAGAGCAAGGAGTTCATCATCAACACACCATTTGTTACTTCTTAGAGAGTGGTGTCCCCTAGATTGGCTAGGTGTCACTTGGGAGCCTCAGACAAGATTGTGGAGTTGAACCAAGGAGTTTGTAAGGGCAAGGAGATCGCCTACTTGTGAAGATCTACCGCTAGTGAGGCAAGTCCTTCGTGGGCGACGGCCATGGTGGGATAGACAAGGTTGCTTCTTCGTGGATCCTTCGTGGGTGGAGCCCTCCGTGGACTCACAAGAACCGTTACCCTTCGTGGGTTGAAGTCTCCATCAACATGGAGGTACGATAGCACCACCTATCAGAACCACGCCAAAAACATCCGTGTCTCCAATTGTGTTTGAATCCTCCAAACCCTTCCCTTTACTTTCTTGCAAGTTGCATGCTTTAATTTCCGCTGCCTATATACTCTTTGCATGCTCGATTGATTTGTGTGATGATTGCTTGACTTGTCCTAAGATAGCTAAAATCTGTCAAACTCTAAAATTGGGAAAAGGTTAAGTTTTTAATTGGTCAAGTAGTCTAATCACCCCCCCCTCTAGACATACTTCAAGGTCCTACATAGGTAGCACGACATAGCGATAGCATCGAGACAACTAGCATAGCTAAGATAATAGTAAGATCTAAGGTGATGGTCATCTTGCCTGAAATCGCGCTAGGAAGAAGAATGAGTCCATGAAGAAGACGATCCCAAGTAGTCGAACGAATCCTCACGATCGCAATGAAACAGGAACTATCGAGAAGGAGCACAACCGGAAAGAAGCAAACAAGATGGTAAACACACCACACATAAACAATACATGATACTCAACCAAGTATGATGCATGACAAGGCTATATGATGCTACTCATGGCAAGAGATGATGCATACAAGAACAACACATCAAAGCAAGTTTAAATGAGGCTGGAAATAACATATAACATACGGTAAGTCCTCATATGCAAATTTCGAAATTGGTTCAGATCTGAACAAAACATTAAGTTAAAGTTGTTAAACAGAAAGTTAAAGTGCACCAAAATGATCTACGCATCTTTCTAGTCAAGTTACATATAAAGTTCGCTTAATTCGGAGCTACGGCCTAGAAGATATGAGCAAAATAAGTTAAACATGGCATTGATGCAAATGCAAGCAAAACAACATCACAAACACCCAAAACATGGATGCAACATGACATCATGAAACTAAATGCAAAACCAAGCAAGTTTCATATAGAGCATGCTCAAAACGGAGCAACGGGTCAACACATACACTCAATACAAGTTTCAAACACAAACTGCCCAAAACAGCAACTAAGCACTTTGCAACCAAGGAAACAACATGCTACAGGAAACATATGGACATAAACATGATATGCGCTTAAAATACAGGTTACAAGCTTCAATTATCATCAAGGTTCAGGTTAATATGCATCAGGATTAATGCAACATGATTAATGCAAAAAGAAACTTAATAACACATATTATGACTTGGTGAAAAACAGGGCATACATGTGAGCAGGAATAACATGTTGGCATATTGGAGGCATGAAACAATGAGGCTATAGTGCAAGATTGTCGGCATTCTGGGAACGGGGGTCCCTAGACTTGCCTGCCTGTGGCCCACAGTGTGGCTAAGCCAGCAGGCCGTGCGGCCCATCTTCATCAACAAGGCATCCAAGACCCTCGCGAGGGTCCAAGCCTCGTGAGGCAGACGACGCAAGACCTCCTCTGGAGTGGCCTAGTCAGGCAGGATCACGAGGAGCAGAGATATCAAGGCGGGGCAAAACCTCACGAGGCTCTCGTGACGTGAGCCATGACGAACGACACCCAGTGAGCGCCCGGTGGCCTTGGCCCTTATTTCCTCTTTGGTGCTAAGGAGGCCAAGACGCCTTGAAGAGTACTGAGGCATCAGGCAAAGGTTGCTATATTGGTGCAACAAGACCAAGACCAGGAGGACGGCAAGACAGAGGTCATCGTGGAGCCCAAGACGGCATCACCACCAGAGCTTTTCGCAGGCGAAGACCGCTTTTGTCAGGATAGCTTGTACTAGTTGTCCCCTTCAAATTCGCCCGCCATTGTTGGCTCCCTTCACGCTCGATATTTGGGAAGAGGACCAGGGCCTCTATAAATAGGTCTAGCCACCACGATAGAAGGCATCGGATCCTCACCCGCACAAGTTCGACAAGCACAAGAACACCTCAACCTCAGGAGGCTGTTCATCCTTTGTACTGTTCATCATCAGCCCAAGAGGCAATCCACCACCACCACACTGGAGTAGGGTATTACACCACAACGGTGGCCCGAACCAGTATAAACCTCGTGTCTCTCTGTGTTGCGAGTTCATCGAGTTCGTCCGCGAGATCTTTGCGAGCGAGGGCGTAGATCGGTAGGAGGGAAAGACTTTGCGCGCACCCCAGTGTTCGAACCTCAAGGGTTTGCCGAAACCCCACATCTGACATTTGGCGCGCCGGGTAGGGGTGCGCCGTAGCTTCCTTTCCATCAGTTCATCACTCCGTCGCTCCATTGTTTCCATGGCGGACGCTCGCCGTGCTCGAGCTGAGCGTCGGGCTGCCCTCACCGCCCGCGTCGCTCAGACGGCTCCCGTTGGCGGGCCACCTCGTCGTTCTCCGTCTCCCGCCGCCAACGCTGCCACCGGCCCGGCGGGGAACGAGCAGCAGGCATCCTCACTCCATCCTTCGGTGTGGCAGGACGGCTGCACCGCCACTCCTCACTGACCCCTGCCGGTTCTTCGTGCCACGTGCACCGCGCTCCCATGGAGGCACGGGCCGCGCTCCTCGCGACGAACGAGCTCCTGCGCTACCGCCCCGTCGACGACCTCTACGAGGAATGGCTCGATCGCGTCGCCGAGCTCGTCCGCGCCGCAGGGGGCTCTTCGGCGCCGTCCCACTCTCTGCCTCCCCCTCAACCAACCGCGGTCGACGGGGCTCGTCGCGTGCCTCCACCACCTCAGCCCCAAGACGGCGCCCTGGCACCAAGGTGCGCGGCTCCGCGGCGTGATCCACCATGACCGGCGCCCGCGCGCGAAGAGAGAAGCTGCAAAGAAATCCCACGGCCGCGAGAAGCTGCACGTGCACTGCCAGCGCCACCTCTCCAAGACCGTGCACTGCCCGCAGCGGCGCAGCGCGGACCCCGCCAAGACCAAGCTCCATCTCCGAAGCGGGCCCCGGCAACCACGGCCGGCTGCCGCACCTTCACCCCTGAGCTGCGTAGCGTCTCCTGGCCAGGCAAGTTCAAGCCGGATCTGCCTTCTCGCTACGACGGCACCGCCGACCCCGCGGAGTTCCTGCAGCTCTATGAGCTGAGCATCGAAGCTGCCAACGGCGACAAAAAAGTCATGGCGAACTGGTTTCCCATGGCTCTCAAGGATGGAGCCCCGCTCCTGGCTCCTGAACCTACAGCACGGCTCGATCTCCTCCTGGGACGAGATGCGCGACCGCTTCATCGCCAACTTCCAGGGCACTCGCGACCGCCCACCGGCCGCGGGTGATCTGCGCCGCATCAAGCAACAACCAGGAGAGACCCTCCAGAAGTACATCCAGTGCTTCAACAACACGCGCCTCAAGATCCCCAAGGTCACGGATGAGGCCATCATCTCCGCGTTTTCCGATGGCGTCCGTGATGTCAAGATGAAGGAAGAGCTCGCCATCCACGAGGAGCTCTGCACCTCTCAGGAGCTGTTCAACCTAGCGACCAAGTGCGCAAGAGCCGAGGAGGGGCGCCTTTCTCTCCTCGAGATGCCAGCCGCAGGAGCGGACGAGAAGAAGGCCAAGGCCAAGGACGTGAAGCGCAAGGAGGCGGTCGTGCTCGCAGCGGAGCCCGACACCAAGCGGGGCAGAGATCAGCCTGAGTCATCCAAGAACGGCCGACCGTTCTGCGCCTTCCACAAACTGAACACCCACAATACCAGCGACTGTCAAGAGCTCGGAGCCATACGGGAAGGACGATACGGTCGACGCCCCGAGCGCAACGACCGGGGCTATGACCGCGGAGGAGGACGTAGAGGCGGACGCTGGGATGACCGTGGCCCGCTCCAGGAGTGGCGCGACCGGCCTCGTGAGGACCGCTGGCAGGACCAACCTCGCGAGGGCGCCTGGAGGGACCCGCCTCGTGAGGATCGCCCCCAGGGCAACACCGGTCTTCCCCCGCCGCCGACACCAAGAAGGATCGATGACCACCACCAGGACGAGGGGGCTGGGGGCTTCCAGGAGCCGCGTGCGATCGCCTGCATCTTGGGCGATGCCCAGGCCCCAGCCTCTCATCGCATCTTCAAACAGTTTGCTCGCGAGGTGAACGCGGTGCTCCCCAAGCTCGAAGCCACGCGCCCGCTCAGATGGTCCCAATGCACCATCACTTTCAACTCGGCGGATCAGCTCAAGTGCGCAGGCACCGCTGGCGCCCTCCCTATGCTGTGTTCCCCAGTCATCAGCAATTTGCAGGTCACCAAGACCCTCATCGATGGCGGCGCAGGGCTCAACGTCCTGTCCGTCGACACGTTCGACAACCTCCAAGTACCATATGAACAGCTCGAGCCCACCAAGCCTTTCTGAGGAGTGACCGACGGTTCCACCACCACCACACTGGAGTAGGGTATTACACCTGGCGGTGGCCCGAACCGATATAAACCTCGTGTCTCTACGTATGTTGCGAGTTAAATTAGTTCGTCTGCAAGATCTTTGCGAGCTAGGGCATAGATCAGTAGGAGGGAAAGACTTCGCGCGCACCCCAGTGTTCGAACCTCAAGGGTTTGCCGGAACCCCACATCCGACATTTGGCGCACAAATAGGCGCGCAGCTCTGGTGCAACGTCAGGAGTCACCACGAAATCAACAAGATAAGTCCTGCACCCGGATCGGCTAAATGTTTGGGCTTTATGGTCGCTCACGCCTTGCTGCAACCCCGTTGCGGCCACGTCGACTCCCTTTCTCGCCTTACGATGGCTGCTTGAGCGCTAAGGGGGACCTCCTGAGCATCGCGCCTCAGGGGCTCTTACTGGACCTCGGGCCGCACACCTCCTGGCCTTGACCACGGCATACCAACGATGGCTGTAGCCGCCTTGGGACCGGGACCTGTCAGCGTAGAGCAACAAGCTATCGCAAGGAAAGAAAGGGGGGACCGAGCCTTAACGGGACGTGCGTTCATCAAATTCTCATAACAAGGGAGATGAGCACAAAAGACAATGCAGATCCTTACATGCCCCCACGGGATGATTCATGGTTCTTCGCAGGAAACAAAAGCTAATACTAAAGGGAACCCTATCTACATCCTTCCGTGGAGGACGCCATCATCAAAAGTGGGCCATGGGAGGCCGGCGCCAACCCCATCCAGATCAGCGGCGGCGACGGCCGGACGCCGCAGCTCTGCTCCGGGCGCGGCGAGAGCTCGGGGGCACGTAGCTGTCGTCGCTCGTCTCCGGAGTCTCGTAAAGCTCGGGAGAGCTGCTGGACTCCCAGGGGCTGCTGCTGCTGGAGTAGCCGTGAGCGGAGCGGCGTCAGTTTGGCGCTCTTCTCCGGAGCAGCACTCCAAGCGGCGGCCCTCAGCATCGAAGACCTTGAAGAAGAGCGTGGAAGCGTCGTCGTACTCGAAGTGGATCGCGAGGGCGCCCCTCATGTGGCAGACCCGTGCGATCTCGTCCCAGCCGCGGGTCATGAAGATCTTGCCTGCGGGAACCGCTTCGATCTCCGCTCCGGTCGCCGGAGCGCTGCAATCGGTGTGCTGCAACCAGAGCTCGAGAGGCCCCCTCAGCGGCATCACGTCAGAGAAGAACCGCAGGAAGCGGATCCAGGAGCTTGGAGGCATCGGCGCCCACAGCATCAACTCGCGCGAGGAGTCTGTCGGCGTCAAAACCGGCGGATCTCGGGTAAGGGGTCCCGATCTGTGCGTTAAGGCTGATGGTAACAAGAAGCAAGGGACACAGATGTTTACCCAGGTTTGGGCCCTCTCGATGGAGGTAAAACCCTACTTCCTGCTTGATTAATATTGATGATATGGGTAGTACAAGAGTAGATCTACCACGAGATCATAGAGGCTAAACCATAAGAGCTAGCCTATGATGGTATGATTGTAATTGTGATCGGCCTTCTAAGGACCAACCTCTCCGGTTTATATAGACACCGGAGAGGGCTAGGGTTTACATGGAGTCGGTTACAAGGAAGAAAATATAATATCCGAATCACCAAGCTTGCCTTCCACGCCAAGGAAAGTCCCATCCGGACACGGGTCGAAGTCTTGAGTCTTGTATCTTCACGCTTCAATAGTCCGGACGATGTATACAGTCCGGCTGTCCGGATACCCCTAATCCGGGACTCCCTCGGTAGCCCTGAACCAGGCTTCGATGATGATGAGTCCGACCACGCAGTCTTGTCTTGACATTGCAGGCGGGTTCCTCCTCCGAATACTCCAAAGTAATTATCGAACACTTGAACTGCGTCTGGATCCACAAAATGATCTTCACATGCCACCGTAGAGAGAATGGTATTTCACAAATGCAATCTGCTGACAACTTTTTAGGCAACGCGACGTGTCATTACGGTCGGGTCATTATTCAAACCATTTTCCCACAACCAGCCACAACGCACATTGCGAGGCGGTTTCCTTGACACGTCTTGTCAAAGTAGAGATCGTGTCCCCTTATCAAGGGATCTTCCATTAATGAGGGCGTGCGTAGCCCTACGACGGCCGTTAGCATGACTGCGTGTGCCGTAAGGTAAACCTCCAGCTGTCACCCTAAGGACTCTTGATATTCGCCCCCTTTATAAAAGGGGTCGGGGCCTATGCCTCTTTTCCACCTCGCTCGCGCCTTCTCGCACCTCGAGTTCTAACACCCGAGATCTAAGCTCCAACACCCCGAATCCTCCAATATGTCCGGATCCAACCCTCAAGGCCGGTGGGTGGCCTTCTCGATTCAAAAGGAGGAAATTGTGAAGCTTAGGGATGTCGGATATCTGACCGCCGACATCCAGCACAGGCTTCCTGCTCCAGGGCAGGTCATCCCCACGTCGGAGCCCAATGAGTGCGTCGTGTTCGTTCCTCACTTCCTCCGTGGCTTGGGCCTCACCCTCGATCCTTTTGTGAGGGGGCTCATGTTCTATTATGGATTGGATATTCATGATCTAGCTCCGGACGCTATCCTCCATATTTAAATAGCCGTTCATTATAGTGTCGGCGCTTCCTCCATGTCACCCCACACTTGACATGGCTCAAGACCTTCAATGTGAAGCCGAAGATGATCGAGGGGCGACACGCGGAGTGCGGAGGTGCCGTAATAAGCAGGAACGCTGATGCCCCATGGCCAGAGGGTTCTTTCCCAGAAGTATCCGATGTATGGCAACGGAGGTGGTTTTATGTCACGGCTCCCAGAGGCACAAAGTGGGTGGCCGCCCCCGAGTTCCGCTCGGGCCCTCCGTCACAACTAGCATCTTGGACCGGCGTGGGGCCGGAATTGGGGCCCGCTGGTGATGTTCCAAGATCGCAGAGCCGCATCCGAGAGCTTCTTGAGAGGGACATTAACCTTGTCAGCATAATGCAAGTGATGTTAATCCGACGGATGTTGTCGTGCCAACACCGGCCTCTCCGGATGTGGGAGTTCAATCCAGAGGGTCCGCGGACTGTTAAGCACTTCTTCGGCCTAAAGCTCGAAGAGATGTGCAAATTATTCTTCGGACCAAAAGTGAAGTGTCCGGCCACCACCGAGGATGCGGGCCTAAGCTGCAATCGCCTAGACACCCAAGTAAGTAAACTTGATACCGGACACCTTATTTAGTATTTGTCATAATTGTTTATTCTGAAAATCATCCGTGGCCAGGAATGGCTCAGAAAAGCGGAGAATCAGGTGTCAGCGCCACTTCGAAGGCTCGCTGGTCCCACCATGGCCAAGATGCTCGACGGGTACTCAGCAGAATGCCCTCAGGGAAAGACAAGGGGAAGAACGAAGAAACTGAACTTCACACGCTACGCATCCGAACCGGGGAAATTGTTGCCTCCCGTGAGGAGGATAGTCGGGAAGGGGAGACTAAGGCCTCCTCCCCGCGCGGGAAGAAGAGAGCTGCCTCCGAAGACTCTGAGACGGAGATGCCCAAACCAGGGAAAAAGATATCACCAGGGGCTCGCCTGACGGCAGGCACCCCACCGCGTCATGCCCACCAACGGGCCAGCCCTCCAGCGAGCTGTAAGTTAATTTTTAATCCGAAAGTACTGCGTTCCTCCTAGACCAATAACCAGGATTCGTCTCTCGCAGTCCGGCTAGCAGCCCTTCTCAACAGAGTTCGTCTTCGGGGGATCTTCCTCCGGAGATGAAGGAGAGCGAGACCCCACCCACCTCTCCGGCTCATGAAGCGGGCGACACCGAGGTGTCGTCACGGAGGAGTCCGGATCTGCCAAAGCCGGAAGCCAATGCATCAGCCACCCTGAGCCCGGAGCGTTTGGCTCCCACGAGGGGCGATGGGAAGGGTCCGGCACAGTTCGATGTCCGGCCGGACGTACTGACGGGCCTACTAGAGCGAGCTGCGCTCTCGGAAGAGCACCGCTCATTAATGAGCACGGTGCTCAAGAAGATTTCATCCGCTACAAGCGGTTTGAATGAAGCATTTACAAGTCTGCTCAGAGGCTTTGAGGTATGTAGTGAAGAATACACTGTTTTTGGCTGTGAGACACGCGTTAGGTGTGCTCCATATAGATAGTAGCCCGTGAGACTCTGGTTGCCCGCCCTAGGCAGCAAACAGGGGATCATAAACCAATGATAATGCTGTAAACGTTTGCAGGTACCTGTGAGTCCGGACGCCGGCCAGTCCGTTGAAGTTGCCGAATTAACGAGGCAAATTGGATCGATTGATGCCGATATCACGCTGGTGAACGAGCGGCTGGACAAATCGCAAGGTGTTTGCTCTGCCTTCCTTTGTATAGGAAAATATGGAGGCGGCATGATATTAATGTAATATGTTCGGACTGCAGATGGTGCTGCTGCCGTGGAGGCCTTGAGGGCAGAACTTGCCCAGGCCAAGGAACAAGCTCGGGTTAGCAATGCGGCTGCCCTAAAGGCAGCCAAAGAATTGAGAGCCAGACAGGCTGCTCATCACCGAAGCGAGGAAAAGATAGCCGAAATGGCTGTGGAGTTAAAAAAATGCTGCTGACCGGTATGGGCTCCTTAAAAAGAAGCATAAGGATAGTTCGGCCGAGCTGGACAAGGCACTTAATGCCACCAAGGAAATACGGACCGCACTCAGGGGTGCGCGGGAGGAACTTCAACAGGCCGGTAAAATTGCGGCTGGGGGCTCCTACTTGCTGCGGACGAAGTTTTTCAATCCGAAGTACGCTCCCCTGGATGGACGCTGGAGTCCTGCGGACGCGTATGCGGATTTGGCGAAGAGTACAGCTGACGCTGCCAAGTTCTTTTGGGATCAGGGTGATAAGGATGTGGAGAAGCTTTTCTGGTCGCAATTCAATGCTCCCACTCGCCCGCTGCTATTAAGTGACAAGATGGCTGCTGTAGCGGAGCTTCACAGGCTGTCCGGTCTTGCAATGCGATGCTGTGATAGACCATCTTTGGCGAAGGGCCTAAGCGAACGATTACTTTGGCTTGGTGTAGAAATTCCTTAGGGTCGTGCCTCGGATCGACGCCATGAGGAGGTCGGCGTGCATAGAGGGTGCACAAATGGCTCTTGCCCGCGTTAAAGCCTATTTGACGGATATGGAGGCCACCATTATAGATACCCAAGATACGGCGGGGGGGGGGGGGGCAATATCCAGCCGAGCACTACTTGGCGCAGGTCATAGAAGGTGCCCGCCTAATAGAGGCGCAGTGCTCGTAGAATGTCTTATTCGAGTGATGAATCGAATCATTGTAAAAACAATGTTATTTTGGTTATAAGGCTATATTTATACTTTTTGCCCGAAAGTATGATTGTGTCCCCTGTGCGGCCGTTTACATACATACACACACACACACACACACACACACACACACACACACACACACACAGATATATATATATATATATATATATATATATATATATATATATATATATATATATATATATATATATATATATATATATGAATGTGTAATCCGAAAGATAGCAAGTTGGCTTCAGCCCCCACGCTTGAACAATGCGGGGGTGTTCGAAAAAAATATGCTTAATCACACTTGATCCAACGTCTTGGTCCATTAAGGAGGTGATCGCACGTCGAACTAGGCAACCAGACTATATAGCTGTAACACTTTCGCTTAGCCATGGGAGTCTAATGTTGGGGCTACTATGTAGCCCCTGGTACGTTCGCATGCATACGAATACGGGCGCGTGTGTACATGACCGGGAAACGGTCCTTCGTTAATGCAGAGGGATACGAAAGATTCCGATAAGTCTTCGAGTGGTTGAACAATCTCTCGCTACATCATGACGGTCGATTTTGACTTTCTCTCTTGAGGTGCTCGTCCGGGATAACCAGGGCACAATCGCAATAGTTCTCCTTTGGCCACCTTAGCCAATAATAACAGAATGTAAGGCGGCAAACCCAGGAGCCGAGCAAACCCAACATTTGACCAAAGACATGATTCGGAGCTGATGCATATAAGGCCAAACTCGTGACGCCGAACACTCCCGAAGGTATTCGGACTTTATAACAGATGATGGGCTCATTAATGCCCATTCATTACAAACCCTATTTTTTCAGGTACGTGCGTTAATCTGTTGTGGCGAAATGCCAATAACGGCAGTATCCTCTGTGGGTATGGAACCCATGGGATGGTTAAACAACAAGAGGCAATAGAAAAGGTTTACACAGGGGCTTAATCTAAAAAGAAACCTGTTGAGCGGGGCCCTGCTGCACGTCTGCGCCTTTGTCTCTGTTGTGCCGTATCCTGGAAGGGTATCGCGCAAACGTTGTCTGTGAAAAAAGAAAACTCGTAGAAGAGTACAACGTAAGTATGTGATGGATCATAAAAGTGTAAGATGTTGGCCTGCCAATAAGGTTGAGCCAAGTGTGGGGCTGTATCAAGTATTTATAGCCCCTGGTGTCCACTACGGGACTGCATATACGGTGCCTGATTCAATCTTATCCGGGCAACCGGACTCGTCTAACCGTGTGTGTGGTCTTAATGACCAGTCATATTTTCTAATATTGGAGGCCGCTTATAGTCCGGCCGCTAGGGCCGTCGCGAGTTCCTCTGCGCGTGAAGAGCGCTCTGTGATTCCGCTAACGGTGATGACGCCACATGGACCGGGCATCTTGAGCGCAAGGTAGCCATAGTGCGGCAATGCGTTGAAGCGGGCGAAGGCCGTTCTTCCAAGCAATGCATGATTAGTCGCTTTGGAAGGGTGCGATGATGAAGAGTAGCTCTTCGCTTCGGAGTTACTGGAGGCGAATGTTACCTCCGATGCAGCGGAGCCCTGCTGTGGGCTACAACGCCTGGTATCACCCCCTTCAAAGGTGGTGTTGCGTTGGCCAATTCTGGATGGGTCTATCCCCATCCTGCGGACAATGTCTTCATATATTAAATTGAGACTACTGCCGCCGTCCATGAGGACACGGGTGAGACGGTATCCGTCGATTATTGGGTCAAGCACTGTAACACCCCGGATGTAACTTTCCATATTTGTAACTCCAACTCTTGCCATTTTCGTCATTGTGATATGATATTCCCTCCGTGGTTGGGTTCTTGTCTTTCGGTTTTGAATTTTGTCCATGTCATGCATTTTATACCATGTCATCATGTGCATCGCATTTGCATACGTGTTCGTCTCATGATTCCGAGCATTTTTCCCGTTGTCCGTTTTGCGATCCGGCACTCCTATGTCCCCCGGCGTCCCCTTTTACGTATTTCCGTGAGCGAGTACTAAACTTTCTCGGAATGGACCGAGGTTTGTCAAGTGGCCTTGGTATACCACCGGTAGACCACCTGTCAAGTTTCGGGTCATTTGGAGCTCGTTTGGTACTCCAACGGTTAACCGCACTCTCGCAAAAGCCTCTTTTAAGTTGCAGCCCAACACCCCTTCAAAATGGTCCAATAACCCATCTAAGTCACTTCCAAGCTCTCCGTCGTTCGATCACGATCGTGTGGGCGAAAACTACACCTCATTTGGACTCTCCTAGCTCCCTCTATGCCTATTTAAACACCTTCCCCGTCCAAATCCGGGTCTTCTTCCTCCCAAAACCCTAGCCTTCCTCCCTCCGCGCGCCAGACACGTCCGCCGACGTCCGGACGAAACCCGCGCCGCCGCCCTCGGCCAACCCGCGTTTGCCACGTGGCCCGCCGCCGCCTCGCCGCCGCTACTTCGCCATGAGCGCGCCCGAAACCCAGCGCCCGGCGCCTCGCCGCCACACCGACCGGCTCCCCGCGTGCCGCGCCTCGCCGGCCCGCCCGGCTGACAGCGGCGCCCGTCGCCAGCGCCGCCACAGTCCGTCGCCCGACCGCCCCTCACCGCCTCCGTCCGCCCCTCGCCGGCCTTGCCCGCCCGGCCGGCGCCGCCCCTCCGCCGGCGACCTCCCCCGGCGGCCCCGCCTCCTCTCCTCCCCGGCCCGTGCTCCGGCGAGCGGCCGCGCCGCCGGCCGCATCGGGTCCGATCGGATCTAGATCGGGACCCGAGGGTTGACTTCTTCCCCCCTCAAATTCATCTAAGTTTTGCATTCCGTTGATAATTTGTGGCATTTTCAACGCATCATAACTTTGCACCTGTAGCTCCGTTTCGTGCGTGTAATATGTCAAAATGTTCGCCTCGAAGAGTAGATCATTTCATCTCATTGAATCATTTTCATTTGAGCTCGTCTTGATGCCCGAAATTCTGTTAGAAGAGGGCTATGTGGTGTTAGTTTCTGTTTCTTAACAGAACTTGCACTTTTGTTATTTTTGCTATGATTTATGTGTGCACCCTATGAATTTGAGTCCTACATGTGTTTTGTAATATGCCATGCCATATTTCCAGGGGTGTATGCCATGTATTTTTGTGATCTATGTGGTGACTAGCACAAGCATGCAAAGTAGGCTTCCTGATGTTGCCGATTTCAGCCCTGTTTAGCTGATATTTTGATGCCATGTTAACTTGATGCAACCGAGAGATCCATGCATATTTTGAGATACTTCAGTAAGTATGTTTTGAACATATGGTTATGCTCTATCCATCCATGCCTTTGTTTGCAATTATGAAGTGCCACAGCTTGAGTCAATCGAGCTCTACTTTTGTTATGAAATGTTTCCTGGCAGATTGTATACATGTTATTCAATTTTGCCAAGGTTGTTGTGGTTGATCCATGTATGCTATGTTATTGTTCTTGCCATGTATGTCTTCTATGCCATGTCTTCTTGATGTATGTATGATTAGCTTATCATGGAAGGCTTTGTAGTGAGTGCTTTGAGCTCTTAAACATGCCTACTTGTTATCTGTTTTTGACATGCCCTGTTGCTGAATCTGTTAACGAAACTTGCCATTTTGACATGGGTGTTACTATATTTTCTGATCCTTTTTGGCTTATGGTCAGTAAGGGACTTTTGTTCTATGCTTTGAGTAGATTCATGTCATGCCATGTTTTGCTATTATAAGTTCCTGTAGCATGTGGTTTTCTTGCTCTGAACATTGCTACCTGATGCTGTTTTTGCCATGTCCAGCCTGATATTTTTTGCACTTTTGCCATTCTTGTTTGGACCTGTTGTGATGTGTTTTAGCCGTAGCTCAGTGTTCATCTTTTGTCAAGCATCTTGAGTAGATCACTGCCATGTGCTTTGTTGGTTCGTTTGGGTGCAGTAGCTTAATTTCTTGTTGCTTGCTAAGTGGTATCATGCTGTTAATGGCAGATTTGTGCCATTCTTGTTTTGCTTGTCATTTGCAAACCGTGCATCCGATTCCGGTGATCTTTATATAGATTTCAACCGAAATCATCTCATCTTTCCAGCGGCATACTTGGTTTGTCAAGTTGATGCCTGGTTCATCATTTCCCTTCCGGAGCGCGCATACGCATTGCATATCACATCTCGCATATCATGCCATATATTGCATCATGTTGCTTGTGCATTGCACCGTGATTTATTGTGGTTCCTTTGTTTGTATTCTTGCTTTGGGTAGAGCCGGAGGCGAGTACGTGAACGAGGAACCTGTTGAGAACGCTTTCGAGGATCAAGCTTTCGACAACTCTGAGAACATTGCAGGCAAGATGACCATACCCTCGAAATCACTTCTATCTTTGCTATGCTAGTTGCTCGCTCTTTTGCTATGCCTATGCTACGATGCCTACCACTTGCTTATCATGCCACCCATATTGCCATGTCAGCCCCTAACCATCCTTTCCTAGCAAACCGTTGATTGGCTATGTTACCGCTTTGCTCAGCCCCTCTTATAGCGTTGCTAGTTGTAGGTGAAGCTGAAGTTTGTTCCTTGTTAGAACATGGAGATGTTGTTCCTTGTTGGAACATGTTTACTTGTTGGGGATATCACAATATATATCTGCTATAATTAATGCATCTATATACTTGGTAAAGGGTGGAAGGCTCGGCCTTATGCCCAGTGTTTTGTTCCTCTTGCCACCCTAGTTTCCGTCATACGGTGTTATGTTCCTTGATTTAGCGTTCCTTACGGTTGGGTGATTTATGGGACCCCCTTGACAGTTCGCTTTGAATAAGACTCGTCGGCAAGGCCCAACTTTGGTGTTACCATTTGCCACCTAAGCCTTTTTCCCCGGGTTTTCGCGAGCCCGAGGGTCATCTTTATTTTAACCCCCGGACCGGTGCTCCTTGAGTCTTTGGCCCGAACCGAGCTGCACTGTGGGGCCACCACGGGAAACTCGAGGCTTGGTTTTACTCGTAGCTAGTCTCATCCGGATGTGCCACGAGAATGAGATATGTGCAGCTCCTATCGGGATTTGTCGGCTGTCGGGCGGCTTTGCTGGTCTTGTTTTATTGCCGTCGAAATGTCTTGTAGTCCGGGATTCCGAGATTGATCGGGTCTTCCGGTAGAAGGAATATCCTTCGTTGACCGTGAGAGCTTATAATGGGCTAAGTTGGGACACCCCTGCAGGGTATTATCTTTCGAAAGCCGTGCCCATGGTTATGAGGCAGATGGGAATTTGTTAATGTCCGGTTGTAGAAAACCCGAAGTTGACCTCAATTAAAATACACATCAACCGTGTGTAACCGTGATGGTCTCTTCTCGGTGAGTCCGGAAGTGAACACGGTGTTGGAGTTATGTCTGGCGTAAGTAGTTCAGGATCACTTCTTGATCGCTACTAGCTTCACGACCGTGCTTTGCTTCTCTTCTCGCTCTCCTTTGCGAATGTAGCCACCATATATGCTAGTCGCTTGCTGCAGCTCCACCTTACTACTCTATCCTTCCTATAAGCTCAAATAGTCTTGATCTCGCGGGTGTGAGATTGCTGAGTCCCCGTGACTCGCAGATTCTACCAAAACAGTTGCGAGTGCCGGCGATGCCGGTCAGGTGGCGCAACCGAGCTCAAGTGGGAGTTCGATGAGGAACGTGGTCGTTACTATGTGTCTTTTCACGATGATCGGTAGTGGTGCCCAGTTGGGACGATCGGGGATCTGTGTAGCATTTGGGGTATCTTCTTTTATTTTGGTTCCATAGTCGGACCTTGAGTGTACTACGTGTGATGGATGTTTATTTATGTATTGTGTGAAGTGGCATTGTAAGCCAACTATGTATCTCTTTCCCTTATGTATTACATGGGTTGTGTGAAGATTACCTCACTTGCGACATTGCTTTCAATGCGGTTATGCCTCTAAGTCGTGCTCCGACACGTGGGAGATATAGCCGCATCGAAGGCGTTACAAGTTGGTAATCGAGCCTTCCCGACTTAGGAGCCCCCTACTTGATTGTTTCTTTGGCGTTGTTGAGTCTAGAACGGAAAATGTTTTGAGTCTTAGGATTATATATATCGGAGAGTAGGATTCTTTTTACTCCCCAGTCCCTTCGTCGCTCTGTGAGGTCTCCTGACGTAGAAGTTTTGACTCTCCTCTCCTCAAATTTCACTAAATTTTTTTTAGGATCACGCGGGTATCTTGGGATCGTTTAGATGGTTTTGTGACGAGAACATTGTTCTTGGTGCCTCCTGACATTTAGGGGTTGTGGCGGTGTCCCGGGAGTTGAGCTCCGAGGTGTTGTCGTCACAATTTTATCGTTGCGATTCTGGAATACCTGAGTTTTACCGACATCGAAATCTCTTTTGTGCAGTTGTTGGTGAGATAACCCCGATAACCCGATCTTTGAGGCGAGCTCGGGAGTATTGCCATGACTTGTATAACGGATGTTTTTCAAGGTCGAGGTACCACGATTTCGAAGGTTTCTTGGTTATGTGTTGACGGATGGATACGATTGGATCTAGGTATTGTTAGTTTGGGTGATATATTTTGTGTCCCTGTATCCCCAACACCAGATTGCATAACCGTAAAGTTTCGGGGTTTATAGGTGGGATTCATGTAGCTCTTAGCATTTCTTCCCGCAGATATTTGGTTCGTGATTGGGTAATCCTTACCACTTATTTGTTCCAGTCGTACCTTGTTATTTTTTTCATCAACCTTTAATCAAGTGGCTTCTCACCGTATGGACGTGTGATGTTAACTTTGGAATTCATTCGTTCATCCTTGTTCGAATGTTTATTGTGAAGATTATATGTTGCAATTTCTATCCGTTGATTCTACTTGTCTATCTGTCTATCAAGTGCTAACGGATGTCACCCTCTTCAGGATGGCTCCGCCAACGCCTAATCCGGAACGGAATGATGGGAATCAGTCGAACCCTCCACCTCCACCTCCGCCTCCGGAGGCCTGGCAAGCTATCATGGCAGCCACCAATGCCAATGCTCAGATGATTTTGCAGCTCTTGCAAGAGCGTACTCAAGGGCAAGGCAGTCAAGGAAATCAAGGTCAAGGCAACAACCAGCCGCACTTTGCTACTCTCAGTCAGTTCCTCGCTAATCAGCCGAAGTCTTTCAGTTTCTGTGTCGAGGCCACAGACGCCGACGATTGGCTTGTGGACATATGCAAGCATTTTGATTGTAGCAATGTCAGACCTGAGGACTTTGTCAAGTTTGCATCGTTTCAACTCAAGGACCAAGCTGCTGAGTGGTACCCGGCAATACAAAGATTCGAGAGGAGGTCGTGTCATTACAGGATGAGTTCCGCCGAGATTTTGAGCTCACCACATTCCGAAAAGTGTTGTTGAGAGCAAGCGTGAGGAGTTCCGCAATCTCAAGCAAGGCAACATGTCGTGTATCAATACAATATCCAGTTCGAGCTTCGCTCGCTTTGCTAAGCAAGGCGTCCCCGATGAAAAGAGTATGATCTATCAATTCAGAGGTGGTCCGAGAGAAGATCTGCAATTAGCTCTTGTGCTTTTGAGCCGTAAAAGTATGATGAATTCTACAACATGGCACTTTGAAGCAAGAAGCTGCCCAGCTCAAATGTGAGGCTTCTAAGAAGAGAATCGGGGATGCAGTTCAGTCTTCTTCTTCCTCTCAAGTGGCAGCTAAGCAGCCAGTTCTACCTTCCTCCTCCTCTGTTCCGTCGGCCTTATCGGCCAGAAGAACTCAGGTGGTCGTGGATCTTCCCACCCGCCCAACCCAAAGCTATCGTAACAAGTCTAATTCTCAAGCTCCAAGGTCAAATGCTCCTTACCACCGTCCGCTCTCGGAGGTGACTTGCAACAAGTGTCAGCAGAAAGGTCACTATGCGAACAAGTGCTTCAACCAAAGGCGCCTTCCGCCTCCTCCTCCTGTGAAATCTTCCAGCAATGCACTGGTCAAGCATAATCCAAAGCATGCCAAGGTGAATATGATGAATGCAGCTCAAGCGGAGGAATCTTCTGATGTGATAATGGGTAATCTCTCAGTTAATGATATTCCTGCAAAAGTCTTATTTGATACTGGTGCATCGCATTATTTCATGTCATATCCTTTTGCATCGAAGCACAATTTTGACACAGAGGAATTACCTAAAGCATTGCAAGTTATTTCTCCGGCTAAGCGTTTGAGCTCTAGCATGATGGTTCCGAATGTCGGTATCAAGATGGGCGACTATAGATTTCTGGCTAAACCAATTGTTCTCGGTGACTCGGATATTGATCTTATTCTCGGGATGGACTGGCTTTCTTAGCACAAAGCTCAGCTTGATTGTGCTGCCAGGGAAATTCAATTGACTCACTCTTCTAATGATGTGATCATCTATGCCGCTCGTGATGAAACCATTGGTTGTTTTCTCTCAATGAGAAGGGCGAATTGGATGCTATCTCTCAGATTCCAGTCGTTTGTGAGTACCAAGATGTCTTTCCAGAAGAGCTTCCGGGTATGCCTCCTCATCGGCAAGTTGAGTTCGTTATCGATCTTGAGCCTGGCACTGAACCCGTTTGCAAGCGTCCATACAAGATTGGACCTGATGAGCTGAAGGAATTGAAGAAGCAGCTCGATGAACAAGAGCGTCTGGGTTTGATCAGACCGAGTTCATCTCCTTGGGGTTGTGGTGTTCTTTTGTCCGGAAGAAGGATGGCACGGACCGACTTTGCGTCGATTACCGTCCATTGAATAAGAAGACAATCAAGAACAAGTATCCACTTCCCAACATCAATGAACTTTTCGAGCAACTCAAAGGTGCTAAAGTGTTCTCCAAGCTTGACCTTCGTATGAGTTATCATCGGATTCGCATTAAATGAACAAGATATTCCCAAGACAGCATTCGTAACAAGCTTTGGTTCTTATGAATATCTTGTCATGTATTTCGGCCTTGTCAATGCTCCTCCAACATTCTCTCGGATGATGAACTTCATCTTCAACCCCTACACCAATGAATTCGTTTTGGTCTATCTTGATGATATTTTGGTCTTCTCCAAGAATAAGAAGGATCATGCCAAACATTTGCGATTGGTGCTAGACAAGCTCAGAGAGTATCAATTCTATGCGAAGTTTTCCAAATGTGAATTTTGGCTTGATGAAGTGCTTTACCTTGGTCATATCATCTCCGCCAAGGGTATCGCTGTTAATCCTGAGAAGGTGTCCGCAGTCGTGAATTGGGAACCTCCTCAGAATGTCAAGCAGCTCCATGATTTTCTTGGTCTTGCAAGCTATTGTCAAGATTCGTTGAGAACTTCTATAAGATTGCAAAGCCTCTTTCCAACCTCCTCCATAAGCATGTGAAGTATGTCTGGTCTCCTGAGTGTGACGTTGCTTTCAATACTCTCAAAGAGAAACTCGTCACAGCTCCTGTCTTGACTCCTCCTGATGAATCCAAGCCATTCGAAGTTTTCTGCGATGCTTCTCTTCAAGGTCTCGGTGCTGTGTTAATGCAAGAGAAGAGAGTTGTGGCTTATACCTCTCGACAGTTGAAGCCCAACGAAAAGAACTGCCCCACTCACGATCTTGAGTTGGCGGCAGTTGTCCATGCTTTGATAACATGGAGACATCTCTTGTTGGGAAGGAAAGTGGACATTTTCACCGATCACAAGAGTCTCAAGTATATCTTCACTCAACCCAACCTCAACCTCAAAGTGCACTCGATGGGTCGAAATGATTCAAGAGTACAACCCAAGTATTGAATATACTCGGGCAAGGCCAATGTCATTGCAGATGCTTTGAGCAGGAAGGCTCATTGCAACAGCTTAATCCTCAAGCCCTTCCAACCGGATCTCTGTGAAGCTTTCCGCAAGCTGAATCTTCAAGTTGTTCCTCAAGGCTTTCTTGCCAACCTCATAGTCTCTCCTACTTTGGAAGATCAGATTCGTGAGGCTCAACTTCTGGATACCATGGTGAAAAAGGTGAAAGGTGGTATCGACATGTGCATGTCCAAGTACTTGTGCTTCCACATTGATGACAAAGATACTCTTTTCTTCGAGGACCGGATTGTGGTTCCTAAGGGTGATCTACGTAAAGTCATTATGAGCGAGGCACACAATTCGCTTCTATCCATTCATCACGGAAATGCGAAGATGTACCAGGACCTCAAGCAGTCATATTGGTGGACTCGAATGAAGCAAGAAATTGCTCAATTCGTGAATGAGTGTGATGTCTGCAGAAGAGTGAAAGCGAACACCAAAGACCAGCTGGTCTCCTCCAACCTCTTGCTATTCCAGAATGGAAGTTTGATCATATTGAAATGGACTTCGTGGATCGGATTTCCAAAGTCCAAGCGTGGAAATGATGCTATCTTCGTTGTCATTGACAAGCTCACTAAAGTGGCTCATTTTCTTCCTATCAAAGAATCTATCACAGCAGCTCGGTTGGCGAGCTATACACCTCCAGAATTGTCTCCTTGCACGGCATTCCACAAGTGATCTCTTCAGACCGTGGCAGCATCTTTACCTCCAAGTTCTGGGATTCTTTTCAGAAGGCCATGGGCACCAACATTCGTTTCAGCACAGCTTTCCATCCTCAAACAAGTGGCCAAGTCGAGCGAGTTAATCAAATCCTTGAAGATATGCTCAGGGCTTGTGTCATTTCCTTCGGTATGAAGTGGGAAGATTGTCTTCCATATGCCGAGTTCTCCTACAACAACAGCTTCCAAGCGAGTTCGCAAGGCCCCATTCGAAATTCTCTATGGCGTAAAGTGCCGTACTCCTCTCAATTAGTGCGAGACAGTGAACGCCAACTTCTTGGCAATGACTTGATCACGAAGCGAAGAAATGTGCAAAGTCATTCGTGAGAATCTCAAAGCCGCATAATCGCGCCGGAAGAGCTATTATGATGATAAGCACCGTGATGTGGCTTTTGAAATCGGAGACCATGTCTACCTCCGCGTCTCTTCAATGAAAGGCACTCGTCGCTTCGGTATCAAAGGGAAGCTTGCCCCTAGATACGTGGGTCCTTTCAAGATCATTGGCAAAAGAGGCGATCTCGCCTATCAACTTGAGCTTCCGCCCAACTTCGCGAACGTGCAAGATGTGTTTCACGTGTCACAGCTTCGCAAGTGCTTCAAGACTCCTGAGCGCACTATCAACTTCGAAGAAATTGACATTCAAGAAGATCTCTCTTATCATGAGCACCCCGTTGCTATTCTTGAACAAACCGAGCGCAAGACTCGCAACAAGTCAATCAAATTCCTGAAAGTGAAGTGGTCACACCATTCCGACCGAGAAGCCACCTGGGAGCGCGAGGATCAGCTCCATTTCTAATATCCAGAGTTCTTTCAGTCCTAGATCTCGGGACGAGATCCTCTTGTAGTGGTGGAGTGTTTTATCACCCGAGATGTAACTTTCCATATTTGTAACTCCAACTCTTGCCATTTTCGGCATTGTGATATGATATTCCCTCCGTGGTTGGGTTCTTGTCTTTCGTTTTTGCATTTTGTCCATGTCATGCATTTTATACCATGTCATCATGTGCATCACATTTCCATACGTGTTAGTCTCATGATTCCGAGCATTTTTCCCGTTGTCCGTTTTGCAATCCGGCACTCCTATGTCCCCCGGCGTCCCCTTTTACGTATTTCCGTGAGCGGGTACTAAACTTTCTCGGAATGGACCGAGGTTTGTCAAATGGCCTTGGTATACCACCGGTAGACCACCTGTCAAGTTTCGGGTCATTTGGAGCTCGTTTGGTACTCCAACAGTTAACCGCACTCTCGCAAAAGCCTCTTTTAAGTTGCAGCCCAACACCCCTTCAAAATGGTCCAATAACCCATCTAAGTCACTTCCATGCTCTCCGTCGTTCGATCACGATCGTGTGGGCGAAAACTACACCTCATTTGGACTCTCCTAGCTCCCTCTATGCCTATTTAAACACCTTCGCCGTCCAAATCCGGGTCTTCTTCCTCCCGAAACCCTAGCCTTCCTCCCTCCATGGCGCCCGGACGTCCGCCGACGTCGAATGAAAACCAGCGCCCGCCGCCCTCGGCCAACCCAGCGTTTGCCACGTGGCCCGCCGCCGCCTCCGCCCGCCAGGCAACCGCCCGAACCAGCGCCCTCCACAAGGTCGCCGCCATGCTGCTTTCGCCCGTAGCCTTGCCAGCGCCAAGCCAGCGCCTCGCCGCCGTAACCGGCTCCCCGCCGTGCAGCGCCTCGCCCGGCCGCGCCAGCATGCCCGTCGCCAAGGCCGCCATCCGTCGCCCGCCTCGCCGCCTCTGTCAGCCACCGCCGGCGCCCATACGGCCGCGCCTCCGCCAGCGACCTCCCGGCCCGCCTCCTCTCCTCCCGGCCCGTGCTCCAGCGGCGGCCGCGCCGCCGACGCGCCGGGTCGATCGGATCTAGATCGGGACCCGAGGGTTGACTTCTTCCCCCCTCAAATTCATCTAAGTTTTGCATTCCGTTGATAATTTGTGGCAATTTCAACGCATCATAACTTTGCACTTGTAGCTCCGTTTCGTGCGTGTAATATGTCAAAATGTTCGCCTCAAAGAGTAGATCATTTCATATCATTGCATAATTTTCATTTGAGCTCGTCTTGATTCCCGAAATGCTGTTAGAAGAGGGCTATGTGGTGTTAGTTTCTGTTTCTTAACAGAACTTGCACTTTTGTTATTTTTTCTATGATTGATGTGTGCACCCTATGAATTTAAGTCCTGCATGTGTTTTGTAATATGCCATGCCATCTTTCCAGGGGTGTATGCCATGTATTTTTGTGATCTATGTGGTGACTAGCACAGGCATGCAAAGTAGGCTTCCTGATGTTGCTGATTTCAGCCCTGTTTAGCTGATATTTTGATGCCATGTTAACTTGATGCTACCGAAAGATCCATGCATATTTTGAGATACTTCGGTAAGTATGTTTTGAATATATGGTTATGATCTATCCATACATGCCTTTGTTTGCAATTATGGAGTGCCACAGCTTGAGTCAATCGAGCTCTACTTTTGCTACGAAATGTTTCCTGGCAGATTGTATACATGTTATTCAATTTTGCCAAGGTTGTTGTGGTTGATCCATGTATGCTATGTTATTGTTCTTGCCATGTATGTCTTCTATGCCATGTCTTCTTGATGTATGTATGCTTAGTTTATCATGGAAGGCTCTGTAGTGAGTGCTTTGAGCTCTTAAACATGCCTACTTGTTATCTGTTTTTGACATGCCCTGTTGCTGAATCTGTTAACGAAACTTGCCATTTTGACATGGGTGTTACTATATTTTCTGATCCTTTTTGGCTTATGGTCAGTAAGGGACTTTTGTTCTATGCTTTGATTAGATTCATGTCATGCCATGTTTTGCTATTATAAGTTCCTGTAGCATGTTGTTTTCTTACTCTGAACATTGCTACCTGATGCTGTTTTTGCCATGTCCCGCCTGATATTTTTTGCACTTTTGCCATGCTTGTTTGGACCTGTTGTGATGTGTTTTAGCCGTAGCTCAGTGTTCATCTTTTGTCAAGCATCTTGAGTAGATCACTGCCATGTGCTTTGTTGGTTCGTTTGGGTGCAGTAGCTTAACTTCTTGTTGCTTGCTATGTGGTATCATGCTGTTAATGGCAGATTTGTGCCATTCTTGTTTTGCTTGTCATTTGCAAACCGTGCATCCGATTCCGGTGATCTTTATATCGATTTCAACCGAAATCATCTCATCTTTCCAGTGGCATACTTGGTTTGCCAAGTTGATGCCTGGTTCATCATTTCCTTCCGGAGCGCCGTGATACGCATTGCATATCACATCTCGCATATCATGCCATATATTGCATCATGTTGCTTGTGCATTGCACCGTGATTTATTGTGGTTCCTTTGTTTGTGTTCTTGCTTGGGTAGAGCCGGAGACGAGTACGTGAACGAGGAACCTGTTGAGAACGCTTTCGAGGATCAAGCTTTCGACAACTCGAGAACATTGCGAGCAAGATGACCATACCCTCGAAATCACTTCTATCTTTGCTATGCTAGTTGCTCGCTCTTTTTGCTATGCCTATGCTACGATGCCTACCACTTGCTTATCATGCCACCCATATTGCCATGTCAGCCCCTAACCATCCTTTCCTAGCAAACCGTTGATTGGCTATGTTACCGCTTTGCTCAGCCCTCTTATAGCGTTGCTAGTTGTAGGTGAAGTCAAGTTTGTTCCTTGTTGAACATGGAGATGTTGTTCCTTGTTGGAACATGTTTACTTGTTGGGGATATCACAATATATATCTTCTATAATTAATGCATCTATATACTTGGTAAAGGGTGGAAGGCTCGGCCTTATGCCCGTGTTTTGTTCCACTCTTGCCACCCTAGTTTCCGTCATACCGGTGTTATGTTCCTTGATTTCGCGTTCCTTACACGGTTGGGTGATTTATGGGACCCCTTGACAGTTCGCTTTGAATAAGACTCGTCCAAAGAAGGCCCAACTTTGGTGTTACCATTTGCCACCTAAGCCTTTTCCCCGGGTTTCGCGAGCCCGAGGGTCATCTTTATTTTAACCCCCCGGACCAGTGCTCCTTCGAAAGTGTGGCCCGAACCGAGCTACTGCAAGGCCACCACGGGAAACTTCGAGGCTTGGTTTTACTCGTAGCTAGTCTCATCCGGATGTGCCACGAGAGCGAGATATGTGCAGCTCCTATCGGGATTTGTCGGCACATTCGGGCGGCTTTTTTGGTCTTGTTTTATTGCTGTCGAAATGTCTTGTAGTCCGGGATTCCGAGACTGATCGGGTCTTCCCGGTAGAAGGAATATCCTTCGTTGACCGTGAGAGCTTATAATGGGCTAAGTTGGGACACCCCTGCAGGGTATTATCTTTTGAAAGCCGTGCCCGCGGTTATGAGGCGGATGGGAATTTGTTAATGTCCGGTTGTAGAAAACCCGAAGTTGACCTCAATTAAAATACACATCAACCGCGTGTGTAACCGTGATGGTCTCTTCTCGGCGGAGTCCGGGAAGTGAACACGGTGTTGGAGTTATGTCTGACCTAAGTAGTTCAGGATCACTTCTTGATCGCTACTAGCTTCACGACCGTGCTTTGCTTCTCTTCTCGCTCTCCTTTGCGAATGTAGCCACCATATATGCTAGTCGCTTGCTGCAGCTCCACCTTACTACTCTGTCCTTCCTATAAGCTTAAATAGTCTTGATCTCGCGGGTGTGAGATTGCCGAGTCCCGTGACTCACAGATTCTACCAAAACAGTTGCAGTGCCGAAGATGCCAAGGTCAGGTGACGAACCGAGCTCAAGTGGGAGTTCGATGAGGAACGTGGTCGTTACTATGTGTCTTTTCCTGATGATCAGTAGTGGTGCCCAGTTAGGGACGATCGGGGATCTGTAGCATTTGGGGTATCTTCTTTTATTTTGGTTCCGTGAGTCGGACCTTGAGTGTACTGTATGATGGATGTTTATTTATGTATTGTGTGAAGTGGCGATCGTAAGCCAACTATGTATCTCTTTCCCTTATGTATTACATGGGTTGTGTGAAGATTACCTCACTTGCGACATTGCTTTCAATGCGGTTATGCCTCTAAGTCGTGCTCCGACACGTGGGAGATATAGCCGCATCGAGTGCGTTACAAGCACCAAGGCCTTTGATTCTCCACGCCGAATACTAGTTCGGTCGTTCAAGTGATCAAAGGTGACCGGATAGGACATCCAGTGGTTAGTTGTGAGTACGATGGGCTATATATCGAGCGCTTCTCTATGCGTGTGTTCATCCCTCCTCATGGATGTGTGAGTCGCGTGGGTCATGTTCACTGTTTTAACCTCTGGCGGGAATTTTTTATGTCCCCCGGTGCTCTGCTGGCGGGTTCGTCCTCGTCCTCGCTTGGTGTTTCCCTTCCCTTGTGTTCGGCATTTAATTTGCCGGCCTGCTTGAAGACCCAGCACTCTCTGTGCGTGTGGTTCGCAGGTTTGTCAGGGGTTCCATGAATTTGGCATAGTCTGTCCAGGACTCTGTTCAGACCGGACGGTCCCTCCTTGCCGCCTTTAGATGGCTTATTTTGCTGATTAGGTCGAGAGCCCCTGAATCCGGCATTAACCATCGTGTTATCCGGGCTCTCTTCCTTGTTTTGTCGTTTGTTTTTATGACGCCGTGGCTTCCCGTTGCCATCCCTTATTTCGGATGTGCTGGGGTCGCTGGTGCCTTTACGGGCTAACCAGCTATCTTCTCCCGCGCAAAAGCGGGTCATAAGGCTTGTTAGGGTTGCCATTGTCCTTGGCTTTCTTGGCCGAGGTGTCTGGCGAGCCACTAAATCCTGGATCTTTGTGTTTGAATGCCGCTAAGGCTTCGCATCCGGACAGTCAACAATTTGATTCTTCTTAGTGAGGAATCTGTTCCAAAGCTTCTTGAGGCGGACTCTCCGGGCTGTTGGACTATGTGACTTAAGTTGTCAGCATCCGGAGGCCGGACATAGGTCCCTTGAAAATTGGCCTTGAAAGCGTCCTCGAGTTCCTCCCATCTCCCAATTGAATTTTCGGGGAGGCTTTTCAACCAGTGCCGAGCTGGTCCCTTCAGTTTGAGGGGGACGTATTTGATGGCGTGAAGGTCATCCCCACGAGCCATATGTATGTGCAGGATAAAGTCCTCGATCCAGACCCCTGGGTATGTCGTTCCGTCGTATGCCTCTATGTTCACAGGTTTAAAGCCACAGCGAATTCAAGGTCCAAGATCTTGCATCAAGAAAGCACGGGGTGGGCAGCCCCTTTGTATTTGGAAGTACTGTGGCATGTCGTCTGCTGTTGTTGCATTCGGTGTTTATTCCGAACTGGTATTTGGTTGTCATAATTGTTTTGATGACTACAGTCCCCCACCGGGGTGTGTCCTTTAGATCCGTAGATGGATCTAGCTGCGCCAGCTTTCTTATCCAGGTGCTCACGTAGATCGCGGGCGTCTTCGGTAGTTGTTTTATTGTGGTTATGAAGTGGCATGTCTTGTCTCCTGGTCGGTTATTCTTTGGTGGAACGGCCTCGTCGTCGAATTCTGGCAGTAGCTGTCGATTTGGGTAGCTCTTTGTGTGGCGATCGTCGCCATATCTTTCTTCAGTGTCTAGCACTTTGTTCCATCTACGATTGAGCGTTTCCTGTGCGGCTTTAAGCCGTTGCTTCTGCCTCTTCAGACTTCTCGCTGTGGCCATAATCTTCCTGTGGAAGTTCTCTCATTCCACGCGCTCTTCCTGGATGATGAATGCGTCATCGTCCGGACTGTCTTCTTGTCCTGGGCCGGTTTGATGAACTCGTCCCTCTGGATCATTGTCTTCGGCCGTCTGCTCCGAGCTATGTTCGGCGTGACCTGGTTCGTCCTGCTCCATCGCTTGTTCCGTTTGGTCGTTGTTGCCCTCGGGGTTGACCGGAGTATCCATCCTTCTGGCGCTCTTGCTGATATTTTTGTTGTTGCTGGATTTGGAACGGCGTCTATGCCGTTGCTTTGGTTTTTGCCCAGGGGTTTTATACTCCGGATTGTCACCGTCGTCTTCCTTGGGCGTATCGACCATGTATATATCATGTGACGAGGCGGGAATCCAGTACCCCATAGATTCTGAGTCTTCTCCTGCATCGTCGTCCATACCGTCAATGCCTTCGGAGTTGAAGTCAAGCACGTCGGTTAAATCATCAACCATGGCTATGAAGTGGGTGGTGGGTGGGCAACGAATTTCTTCGTCGCCTGCTTTCCACTTGAGTCGGGCATAGTTCGGCCCGGAATTCTCTGTTAGAGAGAGAGTTTTTAATGAGTTTAGTATGTCGCCAAAGGGCGAGTGCTGGAAGATGCTCGCCGCGGTGAATTCCATTACCGGGGCCCAACCAGGCTTGGTGGGGTCGGGAGTGCGCGGACTGGGACCTACAACCCGATACGAATCCGGAGGCCCGGGGTCACAGGCTTTCCCAGCGGTTGGGTCTGTGTTCGGCTCCATCGCCGATGAGGGTACGGCCTGCGGGGCAGGGTCCAGCCCTCCGTCCTTGGGCAACGCATCCTGCCCCGGATTTAGATCCAAGCTTCACGGAGTGATATCTCGAACATCGTCTGACGGCAGGTCTAAGCCGTGCTCATCACGACTATTCGGCGCTCCTGACGCGATCTGCTCCAGATGACCAAGCGAATCGGTCCGCCGTGTGAAGCCGTCAAACACGAAGATCTGTCCGGGGAGGAAAGTCCCGCCCTGGACAGACAGCGTCGTTTATGGTTGACGAGCCATCGAGCTCGACAAATGACGACATAGAGGAACTCTCAATGAAAGCACCAATGTCGGTGTCAAAACCGGCGGATCTCGGGTAGGGGGTCCCGATCTGTGCGTCAAGGCTGATGGTAACAGGAACTAAGGGATACAGATGTTTACCCAGGTTCGGGCCCTCTCGATGGAGGTAAAACCCTACTTCCTGCTTGATTAATATTGATGATATGGGTAGTACAGGAGTAGATCTACCACCAGATCGTATATGCTAAACCCTAAGAGCTAGCCTATGATGGTATGATTGTAATTGTGATCGGCCTTCTAAGGACCAACCTCTCCGGTTTATATAGACACCGTAGAGGGATAGGGTTTACATGGAGTCGGTTACAAGGAAGGAAATATAATATCCGGATCGCCAAGCTTGCCTTCCACGCCAAGGAAAGTCCCATCCGGACACGGGTCGAAGTCTTGAGTCTTGTATCTTCACGCTTCAATAGTCCGGACGATGTATACAGTCCGGCTGTCCGGATACCCCCTAATCCAGGACTCCCTCAGAGTCCGCGGCATGGATCCCAGGGGTGACAGCACGCGTCGCCGTGGCGCGGCGACCCCGGACGCGGCGTGGGCGGCGCTGCTCGGTGCTCCGACCTCCCGAGCCCTCGGCTCGGGCGTACAAGGGTAGCGGGTACCCCGGAGGAGGCCGCTCGCACCAGGGCCTCGACGCCACCTGGATCGCCGCTTCATCACGACGGTGGATCGACCTCTTCTTCGGCGGAAGTGGCCCCGGATCATCATGGGGAGCCTTTCCTTTCTCTTCGGCGAAGAACCTTCTGATGGGCGCCATTGTTGTTAGCGGTGGAGCAAGGAGGAAGAAGCAAGCAAGCGAGGAAGAGATGGGCGACGGGGGCTCCGCCCCACTCCCCATTTATAGTAAGAGAAGGCCAACCGACATCTCCTACGATCGTAGGTAATGATGGTTTTCCTTGCATGTCGCAGGGACTTGTCATGTCGTGCAGTCACCGAGGCAGCATGGGGAAGCGGAGACGCCCACGTCCAATCAACCGCCATGCGTCAACCGAGGCCGCAGGATTTTGGGGCCCGCGGTGCTCCAAACTTGACCCTTGGCTTCGCCCGCTGCTGCCAAGCCAGCGCACCTTGGGCACAGGGGCTACTGTCATGCGTTCCGGGAACGGGGTCCCCAGACTTGCTCATGCTCAAGGCCTGGCGTGGCTAAGCCAGCAGGTCGTGCGGCCCATCTACATCAACAAGGCATCCAAGACCCTCGCGAGGGTCCAAGCCTCGCGAGGCGGACGACGCAAGACCTCCTCTGGAGTGGCCTAGTCAGGCAGGCTCACGAGAAGCGGAGATATCAAGGCGGGGCAAAACCTCACGAGGCTCTCCTGATGTGACGAATGACACCAGGCGGGTGCCAGCGCGCACAGCGTCCTTATTTCCTCTTTGGTGCTAAGGAGGCCAGCGCAGGCGAAGAGTACCGAGGCATCAGGCAAAGGTTGCTATATTGGTGCAACGAGACCAGGACCAGGAGGACGGCAAGACGGGGGTTATCGTGGAGCCCAGGACGGCGTCACCACCAGAGCTTTTCGCACGCGAAGACAGCTTTTGTCAGGATAGCTTGTACTAGCTGCCCCCCTTCAAATTCGCCTGCCATTGTTGGCTCCCTTCCCGCTCGATATTTGGGAAGAGGACCAGGGCCTCTATAAATAGGTCTAGCCACCACAGTAGAAGGCATCGGATCCTCACCCGCACAAGTTCGACAATCACAAGAACACCTCAACCTCAGGAGGCTGTTCTTCCTTTGTACTGTACATCATCAGCCCAAGAGGCCATCTACCACCACCACACTGGAGTAGGGTATTACACCACAACGGTGACCCGAACCAGTATAAACCTCGTGTCTCTCTGTGTTGTGAGTTCGTCGAGTTCGTCCGCGAGATCTTTGCGAGCTAGGGCATAGATCGGTAGGAGGGAAAGACTTCGTGCGCACCCCAGTGTTCGAACCTCAAGGGTTTGCCGGAACCCCACATCTGACAAAGATCATGGAAAAAAATCATGGCGTTAAAGTATAGGTTAAACATCGAAAAACATGATTACTAAGCATCTCCACATAACTCATAGATCAATGGCATTCATCAAGACAAGATTGCAAGTTAAAAACAAATTCGCAGAAAATAACATTATGATGCTGGCTTTGGAGGCACATACCAGCAAGCATAGCAACTTTAATAAACATGAAAAAGGCATGGGCATGTATTAGACATGATATGCTTCAACTTAGTCCAAGGGCACAAGTTCGTATGATGCATGGACTAATTACTATGATTCTTGCAAAAAGGAACATGCTGTTAACAGGTTGACAGATTTAGCATGAAGGTAACTTGGGAGCAAGAAATAGAAAAGCTACAGCAAGTTATATGGCAACCAAGGCATGTCACAAAATTACACATAACAAATAGCAAATATGATCTAGGCATCATATACATATGGCACATGGACTAGTGAGAACCGTCAAGGCAAGTTTGCATGTTGTAACAGTTTCAGCAAGTGTAAAACAGCAACATCAACATAGCATGTCTGCAAGCTTGGAATAGAGATCATATGAAGTCGAAAATTATCTAACTTGGCATGTGGACAAATTACTCATAGCATACTTCAATTCATGTAACTGGAGCAACTCCAAAAGAGGCATAGATTAATCAATAACAAGCTCACAACTTGGCGTCATGAAGTTAACAGAAAACTGGAACATCATTTAGGCATGTTCATGGCAATGGAAACATATGCTATAGGACATATATGAGTCATTAAAGGCATGGCATGATAGAGCACAAAGTGTACATAAAAACATGTCAACTAGTCATTCCATATTATGCATGGAATTGATGGTAGATTCAAATTAACATGGCAACATCAAGTAACAGTTACAGACTTGGGGGAAAAAGTCCCAGAAATCAGCAAACATCAAGTAGAAACTTCACAAGCTTGATGCACTCACTACAAGTCACATAAAAATACATGGATGGCACCACTATAAATATGGCATGAATATGCTCCTAAAACATGTTGACATGATGCTCTAAAGATAAACACATAAAATGCTATGAAAAAGACAAATCAGCAAGTTTTGACAATTTCCAGCAGTTAACAGCACATGGCACTTTTGCTACGAGGATAATGGCATAAAGATGGACAATAACATGCATGAAAATGACACTAGCATGTAGATCACTCTGACAAGAACATTTAGGTATATCATGAACGAAAATCGGAGTTACGAGCATGGAGACATGACATGGCAAAGTTGGGCACATAATGCTGAATCTTAGGGACTTGGAGAAAAAACAACCTCCGAAAACTGGACGGGGTCGTGCGGGGCGAGGAGATCCAGGACGGCGGAGGCGCATTTGGTTGGACATATTGGTTGATCTGATCCACCCTCCGGTGGATCCCGCCGACGAGACTCCGGCGATGCGGTGCGGCTCCGACGAGGTGGCGGCCGACGGGGAAGGCGCGGGACGGTGGAGGCGATGGGTGGCGGTGACGGCGCGCGACGGAGCAGCGAGCGGCGGCGCGGATCTCCGCGTGAGGACGCGGGCGGCGGTGAGCTGTGGTGGCGCGACGGAGGCGGCTGCCGCCGAAAGCGGGCGCGAGGGAGCGCGGCGCAAGGCGGCGGCGGCAGATGCGTGATCTGGGCGCGGCGCGCCGAGCGGGCGGCGGCACGAGTGGCGGTGTAGCGGCGCATGCGGGCGCGGAGGCGCGGGCGGTTCGGGCCGGGGGGCCCAATCCGAGGCCTGGCGGGCCGCAGCGGGGCGCGGTGGAGGAGGCTGGTCAGCGGTGACGTGTTGCGCTGCGATTGGCCGAGGGGCGGCGGCGGACATGTCCGGCGGCACGAGGATGAAGATGGCTAGGGTTTTGCCCGTGATTTGAGGAGGGGTGTTTATATAGGTAGAGGGAGCTAGGAGATTCCAAATGAGGTGCGGTTTTCGCCCACACGATCGTGATCCAAAGGCGGAGAGCATGGAGGGAGTTTAGATGGGCTAGTGGGCTGATATGAAGGGATGCTGGTCTGCAAAGAGAAGGAGGGGTTTGTGGTTACACGGTTAACCGTTAGGGCACCAAGCGACCTCCAAATGGAACGAAATTTCACAGGCGGTCTACCCGTGATGAACCAACGCCACTCGAAAAATCTCGGCCCATTCCGAGAACGCTTTTCTCCTGCTCATGAAACAAGATCTGAGAGGTGCAACGGGTGCATGTGAGAGTGTCATATGTCAAAATGGACAACGGAGAAAGTGACCGGATGCAAGAGACGAACAACATGAGGATGCAATGCACGTGATGACATGGCAAAGTGCAACACGCAAGCACATGACATGGCAATGACGGTGAATAGCTGGAAGACACCTGGCGCATCGGACTCGGGGCGTTACAACTCTCCTCCACTAACAAGAGATCTCGTCCCGAGATCTTAGGAGCGAGACGGAAGAGAAAGAGGAAGAGGTAAAACAAGAACGCAAGAGAGAAGGTGGACAAGACCAAGAGCACTCGGGTAGAAAAGAGGAATGTTGATTATGGCGAGAATCAAAAGCTCAAGGAACAAGATAGACTCTGAAACCACTCCGGTTAGAACCCGATAGAAAAAGAATAATACGAAGGAATTTGGATAGCAACCCGGTTGAACATGGAATGGAATAGAACATGAACTTGACACGATTGAATGATACTTGACAAGAGGGACAACACAACGCCTCCGGAAGAATTGAAAGAGTGGAATGAAGAGAACGGAGAAGAAGATGACATCTTCTACCATAGTTGAGTTTGAAAGCACAATTGCAAGGAAGGATTGAACGGAATTGTTGGAAAATCAACAACAAAAGAATAAGCTTGTTGTGGGCTTATGGAAAACATCTTAAAATTATGAGATGACTACCGGCCACAAACGGAACTGATTGAATAGATGAGAAGAACGAAGAAATGCAAAACTCCACTCCAAAATTATACGGAGAATTAATTGCACTTCGAGACGCAAGAGGAAAAGATACTTGCGCTCCTCCAACAAAATCTTGATGAACGCTTGAAGAATGAACCAAATCCTGTTGAACCACCATGAAGAACTCTGGTGACAAAAGGATGATGAGATAGAATTCAAAGATGAAAAGAATAAGATTACGCCTGGCGATGATTTAGATGGAGCTTCGCGATGAGCTAAGCTAGAAAAACTTGGAACTCCGGAAAAGAAAAGATTAACAACTAAGAACCGAGATATTATTCATCATGAAAAATCTCCGAAGGAAGGAATTAATCAACTTGACGAAATAAGAATAAGAATTATGTTATGCTTATCCTTCATCAATTAATTGATGAGAAGCAATGGATTACATACAACCTATTCGCGTTGAAAAAGATTAAGGGGAGATATAGCGCAAAACTTGGGAAGGTCTTCCTGAACCATATGTAGGACTGGAAAAACGAATGAATTGATATGATAATAACGGAAGTTGTCGGATCTCGGGTTCCGGCAAAACCCTTAAGGTTCGAACTCTGGGGTGCGCGCGAAGATCTCTCCCTCACAGATCACGCCCTCACACGCTTCAGGATTTCTAGGCTAGCTCGACGAACTCGCAACACAAGGGATGCAAGGTTTATACTGGTCCGGGCCATCGTTGTGGTGTAATACCCTACTCCAGTGTGGTGGTGGTGGATTGCCTCTTGGGCTAGGGATGAACGGTACAAGGGGGAAGAACAACTTCCTGAGGAGAGGTCTTCTTGTGCTTGGTAAACTTGCGGGTGCGAGGTTCCGATCCCCTCCTAATGTGGTGGCTAGTCCTATTTATAGAGGCCATGGTCCTCTTCCCAAATATTGAGTGGGAAGGGATCCCACAACGGCCAATTTGAAAGGGGACAACTAGTACAACTTATCCTGACAAAAGCAGTCTTCGCCTGCCAAAGGCTCTGGTGGTGAAGCCGTCTTGGGCTCGACGGTGACCTCCGTCCTGTCGTCCTGCTGGTCTTGGGTCTCGTTGCACCGATGTGGAAACCTTTGCCTGATCCCTCGGAACTCCTCGCCTGCGCTTGCCTCCTTAGCACCAAAGAGGAAACAAGGACACTGCGCGCTGGCGCCCGCCTGGTCTTGATCGTCATGTCTCACGTCACGAGAACCTCGCGAGGTTTGCCTTGCGTTGATCTCTCCGCCCGTCGTGAGCCAGTCCGATGAGGACGCTCCCGAGGAGGTCTTGTGTCGTCTGCCTCGCGAGGCTTGGCCCCTCGCGAGGGTCTTGAAAGCTTGTTGGTGAAGATGGGCCGTACGGGCCCGCTCGCAGAGCCACGCCGTGGGCCGCAGGCAGGCAAGTCTAGGGACCCCCGTTCCCAGAACGCCGACAGTAGCCCCCGGGCCCAAGGCGCGCTCGGACTTGGCTTCGAGGCGAAGCCAAAGGGCAAGTGCGGAGCGCCGCGGGCCCCAACAGCCTGCGGCCTTGGTCAACATGTGGCGGTTGATTGGACGTGGGCGTCTCTGCTTCCCCACGCTGCCTCGGCAACTGCCCGGGTGTCAAAAGGCTGGTACAGACAGCGCGTGCCTTCATTGCTTCCTTTCGCTTTGTTCTAGATCCCCTTCCTTGCTCCTTGCTTCCAAAATCTCCAGATCTGCTCCCATCCTCTTTCGCATCAGCGACCAATGGCACCCCGGAAGGTCAAGCTTGCCTCGTCACCGGCTTGGTATGAGCTGGCTCTCGACGCGGCCAACGTCTTAGTGAAGAGCCTCGCCGCCACGCGACTGCTGGTGGCGGGGGAGAGCAACGAGAGGGGAAGACTGAGCTCCGGGCTGGTTCCGCCGTGCCGGAGCCCGAGGGAAGCACCTTCGTCCCCTTCTTCATGAGCAACATCATGGCGGGGCTGGTTCCCCCCTTCTCTGACTTCTTCTATGAGGTCCTTGGCCACTACGGGCTGCAGGCGCTGCATCTTCATCCCAACTCTATCCTTCTTCTTTCGATCTTCGCCTACTACTGCGAGGCATACCTCGGCGTGATGCCGTCCGTGGCTCTTCTGCGCCACTTCTTCTTCCTCCGCGTCAATGAGGGTCATACCTCCGGGTGTGCCAACTTCATCGCGGCCGGCAGGGCCAACTCGATCTCGAAGACCGGAAAGAAGGTCGACGACTTCTGGAGCAAGTGGGTCATGATGGACGCCAAGTGCGTACACCCGCAAACGGAGATGCCCCAGTCCGACAAGGGGTGGTCCTGCGTGAAGCTCACTGATTAGCGGGGGACGTTGGTGTTGGAGCAGATGAAATCTGACCTAAAGTCGGGCAATGCGAAGGCGGCGAAGGTGACTGGGGCCATGCTTCTGAGGGAATTCTTGATGATGCGCGTGGCCTAGCTTCAGGCGCGTACACGCCACTTGTGGAGGCTTGCGGACAAAGAGGACAAGGTTAGTGTGAGCTCGGAAGCCTTGCCTGACGGTGAGCTGGCTACAGCTCTCCGCCTCCTCGTCGGGGACAACTAGGATTACCTGCCGATCGTCTTCACTCCCTTGTTCCACCGCAAGGATTGAGCACAGGTCGTGGCCAGCAGGCCGACCTTTGACGGGCGCGGGCTGGTGCCGCCGGCGCCCACTGGGGCCCCTGCGGCGCCGGCGCCGGTGGAGCTGTCTTCTGGTGAGTCCCGCGGGGAGGAAGAAGAGGAGGAGGACTCGGAGGTGACCCCTGAAGGGATGGGGGAGACCTCCCCCTTGAGCTAAGCCGACATCCTCCGCACCCTGCCGGATGACGACGAGGTCGGCGCCCGCCAAGAGAAGGGGGAGCTTCCTGTGATGCCGACGAGGGGCAGGTCGTCGCTAGTCTCTCGAGATGTTACTCCCGCCTTGATGCCGCCTAAAGCTGCTTCCGGCCCCTCTGTCGCGCCGTCTTCTGCTCCCGGAGTCCGCGCGCCCACTCCTCAGGCTTCGAAGTTCTCAGGCTTCAAGCTTACCAAGCGGAGGGTGGACTACGCTGCGGTGGACCAGTAAGTTCTTGAGCTTCGTCTTGTTCTTGCTTATAATGCTGCTTCCTGATGTTCATCCTTGGTTGACCAGGCCGTTGCCTGTGGCGAAGAAGAGGAAGGAGGATGCACCGGCCACGCCTGGGACTGGACCATGTGCAGCGGCCGCACCCCCTTCCGCGAAGAAAGGAAGCGACAGCACTCGCACCTCTCCGATCCGGTCGCCCTCGCGAAGCCTGGAGGGGCATCATCCAGAGGAGTCAGCCCCCGAGGCCCCGCTGGCTCCGGAAGTGCTGATGTCCAGCTCGGCTGCTGAGGTCTCGAAGGCTTAGGAGCCCTTGGTCTCCCAGGCCCTGGTGACGATGTCGCCTCCTCCTCCTGCTGCGCCATTACTCCCAGGTTCTTCTGCCTCCCCTGATGTCCTGGAGCGTGCACTTTCGGAGATGACCCAGCTGCGGGAAGATCTCCTAGGCGCGGACCCGCGCCTGGTAGCTGGGCACCTGGAGCTGGCCTCTGGCTGGCTTCATTCTGACGTAGTAGTTAGTTCGAACGACGCTGAGCCAGGCCGCAACGGCCTCCGAGAAGGAGAAGCGGGCCGCCGCTCAAGCTGCGGTCGATCACGAAGTGGCGCTGAAGGACGCCGAGGTCGCCCACGACCGCTGCCGGGCGCTGGAGGATGAGTTGAAGAGTCTGCGTAACAAGCATGCGGAAGAAGCTCGTGGCTGCCAGGCGAAGGAGGAGGAGATGAGGGCCCAGGAGGACGCCATCAAAGACCGTGACGCCGAGCTGGGGGAGTTGGCGAAGGCGCAAGCCGCGAAACGCAGCCGGCTGGAGGAGCTGGAGCGGAAGGTGGAGGCGAGGAAGGTCAATATTGACGCCAAGGCGAAGGTTCTGGCCGAAGATCGCGAGGCCTTTGCACTTCTCTAGAAGAGGTCCCGCACGGCGCTGAAGGCGCTCTATGAGAAGGCCTTGGAGAGGCCGCTGACCACCGACAAGGACGGCCCCGCCAAGCTGCTTCCCTACTTGGTTGACGCACTTGAGGAGGTCGTGATCGGCATCGGTCCCATGGCAGAGGAAGAGGCCCGCGTTCTTTCCTCAGCCGCACCGACGCGGGTCTTCAGTCACCTACATCTTCGCGACCCCTCCGCCTGCCTTGACGGGCTGTTGGAGCCTGTGGGTGTCGAGCATTATGCGGCCGCCGCCGCGGCCGTGAAGGGTCAGGTGGAGGCCCTGCTGAAGAAGTTATATGCCTTCACTCTCGTGCCTTCGACCAGTGGCATAGGTGGAGGCGATGCCACCAAGGAAGGAGCACCTCTTGCGGGCGACGACAATGTCCAGGGGTGACCTGCGGCTGCTTTCCTGTTTTATTCCTGCAACATGCATCATGCCTCATGGAGGTGTTTAACCTTGTGTTTGGTATTTGGGAGAACAATATGGCTTGTAATATTTGCTTTGAGATTTTTCAATTTACTTCCTATTTGCTTTACATTCTGTGTCGGCAAAGCCCGGCCCCGCGCATACCTCAACCGCCGTTGGGCCGACCGGAGATCAGGACAGAACCAAGGAGTTAGGGGCTACGTGACCAGTTAGGCTCCTGAGTCACGATGCTCAGGAGTCCCCCTTGACGCGCAAACAACTTATAGGAAGGAGACGCGAGGGTGGGTTTAGTGTTCTACGTCGGCAGAGCCCGGCCCCGCGCATACCTCAACCGCCGTTGGGCCGACAGGAGACCAGGACGGACCCAAGGAGTGAGGGGCTACGTGACCAGTTAGGCTCCTGAGTCGCGATGCTCAGGAGACCCCTTGACGTGCAAACAACCTTCATACTGTTGACACACGAACACGTCACGTGTACCCTCGACACCGGGGGTGATGCACCGCAGCTCACGTCGAAGGAGACTCGACCGACAGCGCGATACGCAAGACAGTCGACGGGCGCTTTTGCAGACCTGAAAAATCCACACCCCCGGGAAGGACCCCGTCAGGGAGTGCGGCGGCTATGGGCTGCCCTAGGTCGATTCGCTCGCCCCTAGAGCCTCGGGATTTGCAGCTCTCAAACACGAAGAACAGCGAAGAACGAGAGAGAGAAACAGTGGAGAGATAAAACATAGACAGGAAAAAGTAGTATATCGATTTGTTCGATTGTGTGTTTTTTCAATCGGCCATCACCCCCAACATATATAAGAGGCGGCTGGACTTCCCGTACAAGTAAAGGATTCATCTAGGCTTTCCTTACAAGAAATTACATCAATTCACGTCCTAGAGTCCTAGTTCTATTCCAACTCGGATTCGATGCGAATCTGGCCCAACTTCTGTCTTCCTCCTTGCGCGGGCCGCTGAGCTTGCATATGATCTCCGATCAAGACGGCCCAAATATAAAACTTGTGCGCCTCGATGATACGAACAACTCTCATGTTGATTACTTTTTCAAATAAGGCCATCTTGAATACCTCTCGAGGTCATCTTTACCTTCCGATGGACTCGGTCTTGCAAAGAGACCTGGATTATCCGAGTCTCGTAGTGAATTTGTAGGTCATATACTATCTCTGTTGATGACGACTCCAAAACCAAAGTTTACCGTCTTGATGATACGCATAACTTCTATATTGATCACTTCTTCATCCGAGGTCATCTTGATAAACTTTCGGGCACATGTTCAGTTTCACTCGGATTCGAGGTCATCCACTCGGATATTAGAGACTTTCACTCAGACCGTCCGACTGGACTTTTTCACTCGGAAAACAATCTTTCACTTGGATGACTATATTTCCACTCGGATGACTATATTTTCACTCGGAAAGCAATATCTTACTTGATCGGCAAGTTTTCGTTCCGATGGTAATCTTTTCACTCGGAACATTTTCATCTGGAGGACAATTTCACTCGGATGACTATATTTTTATTCGGATAATAATAAGTTCATCCGGTCAGCAAACTTCCACTCGACCGGTAATTTTCACTCGACCGGTAAATTTTCACTCGGATGATAAGCTTTTTCACTCGGATTTCCGACTGAAAACACAACCGGATCTTGTCTTATCTCTCCAGGCCTCATACGACCTCGGATTGAGATGAATTATATATGAAAATTGATCGACTCAATGAGACGAAACTTTTCCATGTTGAAGGTTTTTTGATTCAATGCCGTCTTGAGGGCCTAATTGCTCACGCATTGCATCAGACCCTCATCAACATGTGTCTGGTGTCAAGCGTAATATTTTGGTCTCTGGCCTGTCCAAACCGTATTGACTGTAACTTTTGCATATGAACTCGGATTAAGATGATTTATATACGAAAATCAATTGCTTTGACGAGATGAAGACAATTCCTTTAGAGTGCTCCTTCATCTGAGGTCATATTGAGGGCGTATCGGCCAAAAAGCACTCAGAACACTAAATTTTGTCACTCGGAGTACAGCTTCGGCCATTGAGATGAGGTTGAATGGCGATAGCCTAAATATCAAAGTTGTTCCACTCGACGATGTAAAACTTTCTCATGCTGAAAACCCTTTCACTCTGTATTTTGCCAAAATCAGGTGTCAACACATGCCCCCCTGTTTTTTGGCAAAGCTTGCACGCCGAAAAATAATATGCATAGTGTCCGTTCTAAGGACCGAAGGTTCTCTGGATTGGTTGTGGTGAGAGCTGGGCGGGATGTCAACACTCCATCGGCCATTTATTTTTCTCAGGGCGATAATTATGTATCGGCCATGTTTGTGTTAAGGGCGATAATCGTATATCGTCCATTGCCTACTTAGGCTTCCTGCCACACACTCGGGTGGTAGTTCTTCAAATATTTGCCATTGAGAGCTCGAGGTAACAATGCCTGACGGTGTCCTGGACTAGGGGGTACTCACCACGTCGTCTCCCGATCAGTTGGATTGGGTCGAGGATCCCCATGGCCGTATACTCATGGGCTAGTCCGGACAGTTGCCGCATACAAGGAAGATTCCACAAGACTTGGCGATCAAGACAAGGACTCCTCCCCCACCGGCGTATTCGGCTAGGACTCTTGTTATCCTAGGCCTCTGGTGCATTATATAAACCGAGGCCAGGCTAGTCGATAGACAATCTCATATACAACAATCATACCATAGGCTAGCTTCTAGGGTTTAGCCTCTTTGATCTCGTGGTAGATCTACTCTTGTAACACACATCATCAATATTAATTTAGCAGGACGTAGGGTTTTACCTCCATCAAGAGGACCCGAACCTGGGTAAAACATCGTGTCCCTTGTCTCCTGTTACCATCCGCCTAGACGCACAGTTCGGGACCCCCTACCCGAGATCCGCGGTTTTGACACCGACATTGGTGCTTTCATTGAGAGTTCCACTGTGTGTTCGGCAAAAGGTCGATGGCTCTCGCCGTAGGTCAATCGCGACTTGGCATCTTCGTCACCAGCTCGACCGTCACCTTGGTTCGACCAAGGACTGCGCCCTATCTCCGATCGTCATGTTCGGATGAGGGCCTTCAGCAACATCAACTCCGATCTCTATCAAGATCATGGAGGAATCATCCAGGGAGCCCGGGGGCTCAACGTCAACATCGCCCTCGCCCTCGGGCCGTCTTTTTTTTACGGACAGCGGAGTTGTGTCCGCCGCCACCGCCTCCTCAAGCGTTGTTTTAACGATTTCTTCGGTGGAATTGTGCGGAATTGAGTCTACAACAACCCTGGAAAATTTCGTCGAATTCCGATGGAGGAATCTCTGGCAATCTCCGGTATACCGGAGCCGCATTGAATCTGGACGAGAATCCGGACGAGTTTAGGGCATGGTGTCCAGCTTCTAGCTCGGACTTCCTTTGGAAGATCCAACCGTTGATCGGCTGCGGAATTCCTATATCTACCCCTCAAAATTTCAGCTCGATCCGACCGTCCAAACTCCGGGAACCTTCCGATTAGTGCATCACTTTTTGGATCTGTTTTCTGCGCGAAAACGAATCCGACCGAAGTTCATCTTTTTATGAACAGGATTTGGACATCCTTTTTGAAGGAAGTTTTGTATGGGGTATTGTGTTTTGTTTCCGAACACATCCCACTAACTTTAAAATCTTTTGAACATGATCTTCAACATCATGCTGGTGTCAAACCAGTCCGGCAATATTGCTCCACGGCCGCCGACCTGCGCTAGACACGTCGTCACTTTGTTGAGCCGAGCTCAACTTCTTCGGATCATCATCTCGGCAAGCCGAACAAGAGTCCGGCGTTGCGAAGGATAAATCATCACCAACATCGCCGCCCCACGGATTACACGGAGCGGGCATACCGGCATCGCCGCACGGTCGCTTCATCAAGCCGGCATCAACCACGTCACGACCTGCATCGGCAGGGCCGCACTATTGCTTTTTCAAGCTGGTGTCCATTACGACGACCTACTTCGACATCTAGGCTGGACCGGGGGCTTCGCCATCTCTTCATCAACCTACTCCGGACACTTCGGCGTCACTAGCCGACCAGGCAATGGGTGTGCGGATCGAGTCCCAATTTTGGGAATCACCTTCCTTCGGATTGCTACAACAAATAAACCAGGTGCTGTTAATCCTAGTATTTTTTTTTGCTTGTTTGGGTTAATTTTTCCCAAGGAATTATTACTCTGGTTTGTCCATCATATGTACACAAGTCTATCAAATGTTGGCCGCATTATCCACGGTCCCATGATGGTTCGGTCAGTTTCCGTACATAGTCCGTGACGCCGCATCCGAACTTCGGACCGACACAGTGAATTCAGGCTTTGCCACGCCTTTATTGCATTACGCCGATGACCTTCATCGACATTGACTTCGACGCCAGGCCATATTTCTTTTATTACTCACTTTGCATAAATTATTTATTATGCAACATTTTTTAATTCTTATTATTACTATTATCCCCGGTCTGCACTATTTTTTGTGCACAGGAAAACGATCCAGCCGGACTATATCCTTTGGCGTCACCTCGGCTGGACGGGGAGCTTTGTCAACACTTCATTACCCCATACAGGGGACTTCGGCATCACTCTGCCGTCCTGCATTGACCGTGCTATGTCACCACTTCGGAGTGCCGAGCTCTTTTGCTCCGCCACCTCAGGATCGGCTTGGGGGATGGAACCTTGTCCCGCATCAAGCTCGGACCGCGTCGTCAATACCAAACACATTAACCAGCTAAGTTGCCTTCATGCTCAAAATTTTAAATTTTTAACTTGTGTCCGGCTCGATCAAGCATTATACTTTTTTGGAAAAAAAGTTACTTGTAAAAATTTCCTTCCATACTTTGTTTGCACATACTTGACGCGCTACCCGCGATCATTATACCTGGGGGCTTCTTTAACAGAAGCTTATTAATTCGGGCTTTATGCCCAACACATGTGTCACACTTCCGCATGTACCTTTTATTCACCATTATATGCATCGATATGACTTAAGTTTTGGCCAAGCTGGGTTTCCTGGCTCCTGTGCTTACCCCTACGTTCCCGATTGTTCGGCTAGGTGGTAAAGGGAGCACCTCTGCGATTATTCTTGCCGGGTCAGCGGATGTGTACCTCGGACTGGGTGAAGCCAAAGCTAAGCGTTCTTAAGGGAATACTCGGTCGGTGAACTAAAAGATGATTTCTTACCTATTCATTTACCTGCCCCCAGATGTTTTTCTGCTCTTTTCGCAGTCCGGACATGCACTTTAGGGCATGCCTCCTAGGGAAAGGAACCCCTAACGGAACTATTCTCCCTGGAAGATGTTTCTTACTAACCATGTAATATAACATAACTAGTTGGGCACTTGTCTGATAAAGCACTAATGACCCCTCGCCTGGTCTCCACGCATGCCTCGGTTTTATAACCGCGTGGGTATTCGGACACACTCGGACTATTGGGTCCAGAGGTTGAAGCGAAAAGGTCCGCTTCGACAAGCGATCTACAATCCGGCTAGAAGGCATTCTACATGTCACCTTACATTATATAGTCAACTTTTACCCAAGTCACTTGGGGGCTCTTATGTTTATTTGAGCCGTTTCATACTAAGTGTTTTTCTTCTTAGTCGTTGCAAAGTTAAAGCACGGCAGAAGCACTTTTTTTTTCTAAAGTCCAATTTTCGGATTGGCACCGAACACTTGATCTTGTTCGGACGTCAAGTTTTTACTGACGTTTTTTGGTTTTCTCAGCTTTTGGCACTTTTAAACCATTTGTGTGTTTTCAGCACAAGTCTCGCATGCAACGCCGGACACCTTTAGAGATTCGGCAAAACATTCTCGGATATTGCTATATCTGCATCGGTTTCAATTGTGTCTTGATCAATAGTTGGGTTGCCCGGCTCCCGCGCTTGCCTCCTACGTTCCGCTTTGTTCGGCTAGGTGTGCAAAGGGAGAACCACTGCGATTGTGCATCCAGCTCGCATGGTCAAGCACCTCAGTGGAGAAAGCCGAAAACTGACTGTCACAATAGGTGTAAACTGGTCAGCGATCCGATGAATATATTAAATGATGGGCCATTCATAACATTGGCCGAAGTGTTTCCGGCTTAACCTCGACTGTCGCCGAACACTACCGGGGGCTATTAACTGGCCTCCCAAACTAAATCCTTGATCTTTCGCTCTTACATTGGAGCTGAGGTTTCATGATCATGCTTAGCATGACAACCCAAAGAAAGGAACCGATAGCGGGACTATTTTCTTTTGAAGACATTTCTTCTATTCAGCAGTAATATAACATATCTCTCTGCGTACCTTTGTTTATAAAACCGTATGGCCAGATTGCCTTGTTTGTCATAAATCTTTGCCCTCATAAAGGCTTTATAAAGTAGGACAAGCACTCCTCGGCTACTGGCCGAGGAGGTTGAAGCCGATGGTCGGTCAACAAAGTTTTGTACATTGCGGATCCGAGCATTAATGACATAAAGTACTTGGATACATAGAGTCATTACACATAATTTGTGATTTTACTATGGATATCGATCCTTAATTCGGCCACCCGTGCCGTATTAAGGCTCGGGGCTCTTGGGCTTCGGACTTATTATTTACAAATATTAAAGGGGCACATCAATCCCCACGATGCGGTGTTGCCACCCGACCCGGTGTCTCGGGGCTACATCATTGCCGATTCTATGCAGAAAATTTTAAGTGCAATACAGTTTCGAGGAGATTTTGATCCTCAGGTTGGTCGGCCGCACCCAACCCGAGTCTCGAGGACTGAGCATGCCGCTTTTTGTGTCCCGAAGTATTCTGCGAGCTAGGACTTGATCCTCAGACCGATTTTGCAAATCAACTTGAGTCTCAGCGGCTACGGGTATCAGCGGTCTTATGTCATCCTTCATGTGCATCTCGGGTTTTAGACCGATACCCACCTTGAGGGCTACTGGCTATGTATCTCGGTAGAGAATAAATTGCACCAATCAAAAATATTGACAAAAATCGGCCCACATTCGGGGTGGTGCACCACCTCGGAAGCAGTCCGGCATAAAGCTCGGGCGCTAGTGGCTGGCTCCATAGAGGGCATTTCCGGCATTAAGCTCGGCTAAACTCCTTCAAACTTCTTTGAACCAAGGTGATTTATGACACCTCGGACACAGTCTGGCGTTGGGGCTCGGATACAGTCCGGTGTTGGAGCTCGGATACATAGTCCGGCGTTGGAGCTCGGATACCGTCCAGCGTTGGAGCTCGGATACATAGTCCGGCGATAGAGCTGGGAAGCAGTCCGGCGTTGGTGCTCGGCTGCAAAAGATACCTCGAATGCAGTCCGGCGTTAGAGCTCGGACGCAAGGGGACACTGCCTCCCGGGAATAACTTCAAACCCGAGGTGTGGCATAAAAATAACAAGGCATTGATAAAGGCCGTAAACTTAAAGGGGCTTCTCGGATACCCGGCGTATAAACTCGCTGAATGCATTTCGGCGGTCCTCAAGATCGAAGATGAGAAGATTTGTTGAACCAGTTTTCAAGACCGACGACCGAAGATGAAGAACAGTTCGGAAGAATCGAGGAGCGTCCCCAACTTGAAGACCGGTTCAGGGAGCTACTGATGGTGTCCTGGACTAGGGGGTACTCACCACGTCGTCTCCCGATCAGTTGGATTGGGCCGAGGATCCCCATGGTCGTATACTCATGGGCCAGTCCAGACAGTTGCCGCATACAAGGAAGATTCCACAAGACTTGGCGATCAAGACAAGGACTCCTCCCCCACCGGCGTATTCGGCTAGGACTCTTGTTATCCTAGGCCTCTGGTGCATTATATAAACCGAGGCCAGGCTAGTCGATAGACAATCTCATATACAACAATCATACCATAGGCTAGCTTCTAGGGTTTAGCCTCTTTGATCCCGTGGTAGATCTACTCTTGTAACACACATCATCAATATTAATCTAGCAGGACGTAGGGTTTTACCTCCATCAAGAGGGCCCGAACCTGGGTAAAACATCGTGTCCCTTGTCTCGTGTTACCATCCGCCTAGACGCACAGTTCGGGACCCCCTACCCGAGATCCGCCGGTTTTGACACCGACAATGCCCCTTGTATTGATTCCACCAAATATGAATTTCCGGGAACAACTCTTGTAATCCTAAAAGGACCTTCCCAACTTGGAGACCACTTCCCAAATTTTCTATGTCTTTAACTAATCGGTAGAATCACTTTCCATACGAGATCACCAACTTGAAAATTCTTCAACTTGACTTTCTTATTGTAAGCTCTTGCCACCCTCAACTTATCTCTCTCTATGGCCTTTAAAGCAGCCAAACGTTTATCGGCAACCTCATCAATATTGTCCATCATTAAGTTATAGAAGTCTCATCGATAAATTAATTTGTTTGGCTATTCTCAAAGCATTCAAATTTACCTCCACTGGTAAAACAACCTCTTGACCATATACTAGCTCATATGGAGTCACCTTCGTAGCACCATGCCTTGAAATTCTGTGTGCCCATAAAGCTTCAGACAACAACTCATGCCATCTTCTCGGATTATCATCAATCTTCTCCTTGATGAGCTTGATTAAAAATTTATTCCTAGACTCAGCTTGTCCATTAGCTTGGGCATAATACAGAGAGGAATTGAGCAACTTTATATTATAAGATTCGGCAAACTCTCTGACTTGGTGTGACATAAAAGATGAACCTTGATCTGTAGTTAACGTTTGAGGAATACCGAATCTATGAACAATGTGCTCGGTTATGAATTGAATTACCTTGTATGCGTCATGTTCTTGAGAGGTACTGCTTCAGACCACTTAGTGAAATAATCAGTTGCCACCAATACGAACCGATGCCCTTTTGAAGAAGACAGATGGATTTGTCCAATGAAATCTAAACTCCAACCTCTGAAAGGCCACGGTTTGATAATAGGATGTAACATAGCAGCAGGAGCCAATTGAATATCACCAAACTTTTGACAAGCTCCACACCCTTTATAATATCGGAAGCAATCATTAATCATAGTCGGCCAATAAAACCCAGCACGTCGCAATAACCATTTCATCTTGGGAGCCGACTGATGAGTGCCACAAATTCCTTCATGTACTTCTCCCATAGAAACTCTTGCCTGGTCCTCGTCCAAACACTTTAGAAGAACATCATCAACTGTTCGGCGATAAAGACCATCATCTCTCATTGTATACTTGAAAGCCATACGCCGAACAGCCCTGTCCACCCTTTCACTCAGATTGCACAAGTAATCAACAATGGGCTTCCTCCAGTCGGGATTGTCACCTGCACTAGATTTTTTGTTAATCACCGAATCAGTGGGTTCAGGTTCGGCCTCTCCCATATTGGCAAGAGAAGACATCGGCCTTTGAGAGATATGAAACATGCCATGATCAACATGATATCCAGATGCTTGCTGTGCCAACTCATTTGCTTTCCAATTGTCATGTCTAGATATATGTGCAATGCTTAAACAATCCAAAGTAGAAATTATATCTAGACATTTATCAAGATAAACATTAAGTGATTCGTCCAAACACTAAAAGACTCTGGATATTTGCTGCACTACTAGTAACGAATCACCGTAAGCCTCAATATGTGTAACACCTATAGCAAGTAACATCTCTAGGCCGAATAACAATGCTTCATATTCGGCTTGATTGTTTGTGCAAAAATATTCTAAGCGGCATGAGGCCTCAAAAATAGCACCATGAGGAGATATATAAACAATACCAACACCTTGGCCATTGCCACAAACTGGACCATCAAAGTATAATCTCCATGGTACTAATGAAACAAGGTTCATGTCAACATCATGCTTGTCATTAATCCGATGTTCAACAATGAAATTAGCAACAATTTGGCCTTTCATGGATTTTAGAGATTCATAAGCCAAATCATATTCAATCAAAGCATAAGCCCACTTGCCAATACTACCACTAAGAATTGGCATATGCAACATGTATTTAATGACATCGGTTTGACAAGCTACTATACAAGCACCCAGCACTAAATAATGTCTCGATTTTGTGCAAGCATAATATAAGCATAGACATAGTTTCTCAATAAATGTATACCTTGTCTCGGCGTCGAACAAACGTCTGCTCAAATATGTAATAGCATGCTCTTTTCCCTCGGTTTCTTGAGTCAAAACAACACCAATAACACCTTCTTCTGCTGCAATATAAAGCTTGAAGGGCTCTCTATGCTTGGGTGCTTTCATTACCGGAGGAGTGCACAAATAATTCTTGATCATATCAAATGCTTCTTGCTGTTTCGCCCCCCAAGTGAAATCAGCGTCATTCTTCAACCGAAGGATAGGAGTAAATGCATCAACTTTCCCTGATAGATTAGCTATGAACCTTCTCAAATAATTGACCTTGCCAAGGAACTTTTGCATATCTCTCTTGCATGTTGGAGCCTCCACTTTCTGTATAGCCTCTATCTTTTTGGGATCAATCTCTATGCCATCTTCATGAATAATGAAACCCAAAAACTTGCCAGCTGACACGCTGAAAGCACACTTCAAAGGATTCATCTTCAGTCCATACTTTTTCATTCTTTCAAAAGCTAAATGCAAATCGTCCAAGTGAGATTCAAAAGCATCCGATTTGACAACAATATCATCAATATAAACTTCAAGTATGATACCGAGTAAATCATGAAAATCAAATTCATAGCCCTTTGATATGTGGCTCCAAAGATTTTTTAATCCGAATGTCATCACTGTCCACTCGAATAAACCAAGGAAACCAGGACATAGGAAAGCCGTTTTGTACATGTCCTCTTCGGCCATAAAAATTTGATTGTATCCGGCATTACCATCTAGAAAGCTAATAACCTTATGTCCATAAGCATCATTGATAAGCATATCGGCTATTGGCATGGGATACTCATCTTTGGGTGTAGCCCTATTCAAATCTATGAAGTCAATGCACACCCTCAACTTGCCGGATCCCTTCTTCTCCACTGGGACAATGTTAGAAATCCACTCGGCATACCTGCAAGGTCGAATGAAATTAGCTTCAAGCAGTCGACCGATCTCTTCCTTGATCCGATCATATGTTTTCGGATTAAACTTTCTAGCCGACTGTTTATATGGTCTAAAACCGGCCTTTATAGGTAACCGATGCTCCACTAGCTCTCGGCTTAACCCTGGAATCTCATGATATTCCCATGCAAAGCAACAAACATACTCTTTCAATAGCTCGATTAACTTAGCTTTACAATCGGCTCTCAAATTTTTGTTTACAAATGTCGGACGATTGATTGAACCATCTCCAATATCTACCTCCTCTAATGGATCGTCCAATGTAAAACCTTGTCCAAGTTTATCCATGTCATCCAACTCCTCTATAGACTCATACATATCGTTCTCACTGGACCGATACTTTACAAGACGTTTTCGTAACCACTCGGAGTTAGAATCCATTTAAACATATCATACCCACAGAGCCGATTGCATTCAGTCGGCTTTAAAGAGACAGGCACAAAACCATTCTTGGTCGTGCTGAGAAAATCAAACTCTGATAAGTCACGTCCCGTCAAGCAAGTAGCATTGGGATGTTGCCAATCCACCGATGCATCTACCAAAGCAACACAGGACGAGTTATCCGCATGAATGACTTCCACTTCATCATCAACCCACTGAATCAAAAACTGGTGCATAGTGGATGGCACGCACTGGTTTGCATGAACCCAATCACGGCCTAGTATGAAGTTGTAGTTACCTTGCACCTCAGCAACAAAGAATGCAGCAGCCAAAGTTTTGCTTCTGACTGTAAGCTCCACATACATTACACCTTTGGCTTCAGTTTTCTCTTTGCCTTCAAATCCATTGAGCACCATATTCGTCTTCATCGGCTCTTCATCGGGCAAACCCAATTTCTTGAAGACCGAATAGGGCATAAGATTTACCACAGCACCACCATCAACAAGCATTCGACTGAGTGGCGATCCATTGATATGACCTCTGAGATACAACGGTTTCAAATGTGTTACTGGTTCTTTTGGCTTCTCGAATATTGCGTTTTTAGGGCCAAAATCCAGCTGAGCCGCCTCCCCTTCCTCATCTACAACACGAAACTCAGCAGATAAGTAATATACCATATTGATATCCATACCTTCATGAACCGGTGTAGACTCATAGTCCAACATATCATCCTCCTCCTCGAGTGCATCCACCGATTCTGAAATCTGTCCGTGTGAAGGAGAATTAAGAAGTGTCGCAGACGATGTAATAACTGTCGCATCGTCCTCCTTGGGTGGTGTAGGTACTTCTATGATAGATGTAGAAGCTGATGTATCTTGTATTTGTTTAGGCCTCCACACTTGTTTTGCTGGAACCATGGGCCGAGTGTCATTGAACAACTTATCCCTTTGCTTCTCGGCCTCCTGTGCCATCTCTTGACTCCTTAACCTCTGTAGTTTCCTCTTATGTGTCTTTGTTAGCCCTGGAGGACACCACTTTGGTCGAGTGTATTTAGGATCTCTCACCTTTACTTGGCTGGTGCTTGCTTCATGGTCATTAGCCGAGTGCTTTGGCGCGATAGCAAGTATCGGCTCAGTCGGATTGCTAGGCACAATCGATCTGCTGTATGGCGAATGTTTGATTGCCCAAGATAAGTGAGTCGACATCCATTTTCTCCTTGCCTTTTCCCGACTCAACTGCTGCAACACTTGGTGATTTAACACGCCATTCTTTTAGACTTTCCGGATGCATGAAATTTCCACTTTCAGGCGCACCTTTTTACTCTGATGGAATCCACTCGGATGGATGTCACTCGGATTGAATCCACTCGGATGGAATTCACTCGGATTGATGTCACTCGGATGGAACTCACTCGGATGAAATCTACCCATCCACATTTTTTTCACTTGGATAGCTTCCACCTAGGTGCATTCTTACACTAGGATATTTTCCACTCGTTTGCATATTTTGACCAGCCGACTGATAGTCACCGATGTTCAGTCGGCCATTATATGAGTAATCAAGTCGATCCCACACAGATTGCCTCTGCTCTTCTGAAAACTGCGCCCTTGGTCCACTCGGTTTCATATCTTGTTGAACATATCATCCGATGGTGACCTTGGTCGTTTCAAGTATGATGGCGGTTAGAGCTGGAACCAGCCGTGATTAGCATATTTGGACAAAGCAACATATCAAAAGTTGGTCTCGATTTGTTTGCGCTGCACTTTAGCTTTGTTCATCTTCCACTTGCCAACTTCAGGACACTTGGGTTTAACAAATTTAACTCGAGCGTCTTGCTGTACCTGTGCTTGCCCCCCGAGTGTAGGATTTTTTATGGTGATTTTGATCACTTCCTTGCCATTGGGTTGTTTATCAAGCACGATCTGCCTCCCCAAGACCTTGTCGCCCTCCTTATCTTTCCTGGAATCACCAACAATGACATTAGCTTTATTAGCAGATTCAGCTACCTCCGGCCGAATAAGTAGCTTCTTCCCCTCCAAATCCATGGTATTCATTGGAAAAGGTTGTTTATCGACTTGCATCTCAGAAAAGTTCAATCGTCCGTCATTAATGGTCGATTGTATCTGTCGTCGAAAAACATTGCAATCGTTAGTAGCATGAGAAAAAGAATTATGATACTTGCAATAAGCACGCCGTTTTAGCTCTTCAAATGGTGGTAGAGTATGAGATATTCTAATAATCTTAGCCTGCAATAAAGCATCAAATATTCTATCACACTTAGCAATGTTAAAAGTAAACTTCATCTCTTCATCACGATTCTTATGAATCGGTTTTAGATCATTGTAGTAAAGGGTTTGGCCTTAGATGGCCAAACAAATTCAGTAGAAAAAATATCACCCTCATCGTCCGAGTGATCACTATCATATTCCACCATATTCATCTTTGGACGATCGGCTTTGTACCTATGCACTTCTTTGAGATCTTTGCTTCGGCTTTCCTGAGCCAAAGCCCTTTGCAAGACTTGGTTGATATTTAAGAACTCATAACCTTCTAGCTTTTCTCTAATGGGAGTTCTCAAACCACTCAGCACTAGGTCTGCCAAATCTCTCTCGGTTATCACCAAACTAAAACACCGGTTTTTTGTTTCTCTGAATCTCTTGATGTAATCGGAAACCGATTCATCATGCTTTTGTTTAACCGATGTTAGATGTGACAACTTGAGTTCATTGTCACCGCTATAAAAGTGATCATGAAATTTTTGCTCTAGCTGTGACCAAACCCGAATGGAACCATGTGGTAAAGAAGAAAACCATGAAAATGTGGTGCCAGTTAATGACAAAGGAAATAAGCGCACTTTCAACTCATTTAGTGAGCCTGCTTCACCTAGTTGTGCTAAGTATTGACTAACATGCTCCCATATGGTTTTTGTGCCCTCTCCATTGAACTTAACAAAATCTGGAATCTTATATCCCGGAGGACACTTGATGGCATCAAAGTACTCGGGGTACGGCTTTTGGTAAATCCGATTCCGAGGTAACTCAACTCCAAAATTCTCTCGAAGCATCTTAGCCATCTCCTCTCTAAGATTAGCTAAACCATCATCCATAGTGGACGATGAAGCTTGTGGCAGTGGCATAGGAGGAGTAGGGTTACTAGATGTAGGTAGGAATTGTGGCATGTATGTCGACCCATAATTTGGTAGTGGTCGAGTGGTTGTCGCTGTAGGTAGGGTTTGGTTCGGCATTGCCACCGAACCTGGCATGCTCACAATAGGGTTGATGGGTGCAGTCACAATCTGATTTGTTTGGGCAGGATAATAAGCCATCGGCACGGAGGCGCCGATGCAATAGGTAAAGCCAGATTAGGGTTTTGCACACTAGCAGCTACACCATCATTACCACTAGACGATTGAGATGTATTCTTCTGAGCATAAGTATTTCTATGAAAGTTTGATAGACTAGATTGTTGCCATCAGCAATACGACTTTCAATCTCAGCCCACTGCTCAGGAGAAAAGGCAGTACTTACAGAGGGTTTGACCTGCTCGGCTTGAAGAGGAGGGAACTTGATTTCTTCAATCGGAGTGATGTTGCCTGGGCGATCCTTCTTGAACTTTGCAAGGAACTCCTGCAAGTCCTTCTCCTCGCACGCCTTCTTGTGCTCCTCATAGAGTTGGCGATGATCGGCCGATATCTCATCAAGACTGGGCTTAATGATGTTATCGGCGTCTACCTCAGATTGCTTGGGAAGATCGGACATGGTGGATGATGATGATTGATCTTCAATTCCCCAGTGGAGTCGCCAAAAAGTGTGTTGACACACGAACATGTCACGTGTACCCTCGACGCCGAGGGTGATGCACCGCAGCTCACGTCGAAGGAGACCCGACCGACAGCGCGATACGCAAGACAGTCGACGGGCGCTTTTGCAGACCCGAAAACCCCACACCACCGGGAAGGACCCCGTCAGGGAGTGCGGCGGCTATGGTCTGCCTTAGGTCGATTCGCTCGCCCTTAAAGCCTCGGTATTCGCAGCTCTCAAACACGAAGAACAGCGAAGAACGAGAGAGAAAAACGGTGGAGAGATAAAACGTAGACATGAAAAAGTAGTATATTGATTTGTTCAATTGTGTGTTTTTTCAATCGGCCATCACCCCCAACATATATAAGAGGCGGCTGGACTTCCCGTACAAGTAAAGGATTCATCTAGGCTTTCCTTACAAAAAATTACATCAATTCACGTCCTAGAGTCCTAGTTCTATTCCAACTCGGATTCAGTCTGAATCTGGCCCAACTTCTGTCTTCCTCCTTGCGTGGGCCGCCGAGCTTGCATATGATCTCCGATCAAGACGGCCCAAATATAAAACTTGTGCGCCTCGACGATACGAACAACTCTCATGTTGATTACTTTTTCAAATAAGGCCATCTTGAATACCTCTCGAGGTCATCTTTACCTTCCAGTCGGACTCGGTCTTGCAGTAGACTAGATTATCCGAGTCTCGTAGTGAATTTTTAGGCCATATACTATCTCTGATGATGACGACTCCAAAACCAAAGTTTACCGTCTTGATGATACGCATAACTTCTGTATTGAACACTTCTTCATCCGAGGTCATCTTGATAAACTTTCGGGCATATGTTCAGTTTCACTCGGATTCGAGCTCATCCACTCGGATATTAGAGACTTTCACTCGGACCGTCCGACGGGACTTTTTCACTCGGAAAACAATCTTTCACTCGGATGACTATATTTCCACTCAGATGACTATATTTTCACTCGGAAAGCAATATCTTACTTGATCGGCAAGTTTTCGTTCCGATGATAATCTTTTCACTCGGAACATTTTTATCTGGATGACAATTTCACTCGGATGACTATATTTTTATTCGGATAATAATAAGTTCATCCGGTCAGCAAACTTCCACTCGACCGGTAATTTTCACCCGACCGGTAAATTTTCACTCGGATGATAAGCTTTTTCACTCGGATTTCCGACTGAAAACACAGCCTGATCTTGTCTTGTCTCTCCAGGCCTCATACGACCTTGGATTGAGACGAATTATATATGAAAATCGATCGACTCGATGAGATGAAACTTTTCCGTGTTGAAGGTTTTGTGATTTAATGCAGTCTTGAGGGCCGAATTGCTCACGCATTGCATCAGACCCTCATCAACATGTGTCTGGTGTCAAGCATAATATTTTGGTCTCTGGCCTGTCCAAACCGTATTGACTGTAACTTTTGCATATGAAATCGGATTAAGATGACTTATATATGAAAATTAATTGCCTCGATAAGACGAAGACAATTACTTTAGAGTGCTCCTTCATCTGAGGTCATATTGAGGGCGTAATCGGCCGAAAAGCACTCAGAACACTAAATTCTGTCACTCGGAGTACAACTTCGGCCACTGAGATGAGGTCGAATGGCGATAGCCTAAATATCAAAGTTGTTCCACTCGACGATGTGAAACTTTCTCATGCTGAAAACCCTTTCACTCTGTATTTTGCCAAAATCAGGTGTCAACACATACCTTTGCCCTCGCCGAGGCTCGGCTCGGGAGGGGCGCGCGACGACCAGGTCCAGGGAACCTGGTTGGGTGGCGTACGCTTGGGTGTGACCCAAGCGCAGCCCCCGTGCCCAGCCCCCCCCCCCCCCCCGCCCTGCGACTCTCCCGAGGGGAGGTGTTGCGGTGAGGCCGGATACTGAGCTCAAGGGCTCCCTGAGGTTGATGCAGCCGTGGGGCACTTGAAGTTTGTCGAACGTGTCGACGGACAAGATGTTGAGTCCTGCGCCGCCGTCGATGAGGGTCTTGGTGACTTGTACATTGCTGATGACGGGTGAGAAAAGCATTGGGAGAGCGCCAGCGGTAGCCGCACACTTGAGCTGATCTGCCGAGCTGAAGGTGATGGCGCACTTGGACCACCTGAGTGGGCGAGTGGCCTCGAGCTTGGGGAGGACTGCGTTCACCTCGCGAGCAAACTGCTTGAAGATACGCTGTGAGGCTGGGGCTTGAGCTCCGCCCAAGATACAGGCGATAGCATGCGGCTCCTGGAAGCCCCCCAGCCCCCTCGTCTTAATGATGGTCGTTGTTCCTTCTTGGTGGGGGCGGCAGCGGAGGAAGCCCAGCATTGCCCTAAGGACGGTCCTCGCGAGGATGATCCTGCTAGCGGTCCTCACGAGGCCGGTCGCGCCACTCCTGGCGTGGGCCAGGGTCGTCCCAGCGTCCTCCGCCACGTCCCCCTCCTCGGCCGTAGCCCCGGTCATTGCGCTCGGGGCGTCGACCGAAGAGTCCATCGCGAATGGCCCTGAGCTCCTGACAATCGTTGGTGTTGTGACTGTGCACGTTGTGGAAGGCGCAGAATGGTCGGCTGCTCTTGGATGACTCAGGCTGGTCCCTGCCGTGCTTCGTGTCCGGCTCTGCCGCGAGTACGGCTGCTCCCTTGCGCTTCACGTCCTTGACCTTGGCTTTCTTCTCCTCCAGGTCGGCAGCTGGGAGCTCGAGAAGGGAAAGGCGCCCTTCCTCAGCCCTTGCGCACTTGGTCGCCAGGTTGAACAGCTCCAGGGATGTGCACAGCTCCTCGTGGATGGCGAGCTCCTCCTTCATTTTGACGTCGCGGGCACCATCGGAGAACACCGAGATAATGGCCTCGTCCGTCACCTTGGGGATCTTGAGACGAACGTTTTTGAAGCACTGGATGTACTTTTGGAGGGTTTCTCGTTGTTGCTTGACGCGGCGCAGATCACCCGCGGGCAGGGGGCGGTCGCGAGTGCCCTGGAAGTTGGCGATGAAGCGGTCGCGCATCTCGTCCCAGGAGGAGATCGAGCTTGGAGGCAGGTTCAGAAGCCACGAACGAGCACCGTCTTTGAGTGCCATGGGGAACCAGTTCGCCATGACTTTCTCGTCGCCGTTGGCCGCCTCGATGCTCAGCTCGTAGAGCTGCAAGAACTCCGCGGGGTCGGGGGTGCCGTCGTAGCGAGGAGGCAGATCCGGCTTGAACTTGCCCGGCCAGGCGACGCTACGCAGCTCGGGGGTGAAGGCGCAGCAACCGGCCATGGTCACCGGGGCTCGTCTTGGAGGTGGAGCTTGGTCTTGGCGCCCGTGTGCCGCAACGGCAAGCGGCACGGGGTCCTGCCGCAGCAAGCGATCCTGACGTGGCGGTGCGGGGCGGTGCAGCGTTCTCTTGCGGGTGAGGGACTTCTGGGCAGCTACCTTCTTGGCGCATAGGCGCCCGATGCTATGGGTCACGCTGCGAAGCCGCGTGCCTTGGCGCCGGGGCACCGTCTAGGTGCAGAGGTGGTCGAGGTACTCCGGGAGCCACGTCGCCCGTAGCTGGCGGTGGATGAGGCAGCGAGAGGGACGGTGCATGGGAGCCCTCTGCGGTGCTGACAAGCTTGGCGGTGTGGTCCAACCAGTCCTCGTAGATGGAGTGGCGGTGCGGCCGTCCCGCCTCACCGAGGGGTGCAGCGAGGAGGCTTACTGCTCGTTCCCCGCTGGGCCTGTGGCGGCGTTGGCGGCAGGCGGCGGAGAACGATGAGGTGGCCCTCCGACGGGGGCCATCTGAGCGACGCGGGCGGCGAGGGCAGCCCGGCGCTCAGCGTGAGCTCGGCGAGCGTCCGCCATGGAGATGACGAAGCAATGGGACACGGAGCGACGGAAGGAAAGCTTCGGCGCACCCGTACCTGGCGCGCCAAATGTCGGATCTCGGGTTCCGGCAAAACCCTTAAGGTTTGAACTCTGGGGTGCGCGCGAAGATCTCTCCCTCACAGATCACGCCCTCACACGCTTCACGATTTCTAGGCTAGCTCGACGAACTCGCAACACAAGGGACGCAAGATTTATACTGGTTTGGGCCACCGTTGTGGTGTAATACCCTACTCTAGTATGGTGGTGGTGGATTGCCTCTTGGGCTAGGGATGAACGGTACAAGGGGGAAGAACAGCCTCCTGAGGAGAGGTCTTCTTGTGCTTGGTAAACTTGCGGGTGTGAGGATCCGATCCCCTCCTACTGTGGTGGCTAGTCCTATTTATAGAGGCCCTGGTCCTCTTCCCAAATATTGAGCGGGAAGGGATCCCACAACGGCCAATTTGAAAGGGGACAGCTAGTACAGCTTATCCTGACAAAAGTAGTCTTCGCCTGCCAAAGGCTCTGGTGGTGACGCCGTCTTGGGCTCCACGGTGACCTCCGTCCTGCCGTCCTGCTGGTCTTGGTCTCGTTGCACCGATGTGGAAACCTTTGTCTGATCCCTCGGAACTCCTCGCCTGCGCTTGCCTCCTTAGCACCAAAGAGGAAACAAGGACACTGCAAGGCTGGCGCCACTTTGGTCTTGATCGTCATGGCTCACGTCACGATAACCTCGCAAGGTTTGCCTTGCCTTGATCTCTCTGCCCTTCGCAAGCCAGTCCGATGAGGCCGCTCCCGAGGAGGTCTTGTGTCGTCCGCCTCGCGAGGCTTGGCCCCTCGTGAGGGTCTTGAAAGCTTGTTGGTGAAGATGGGCCGTATGTTCCCGCTCACAATGCCACGCCGTGGGCCGCAGGCAGGAAGTCTGGGGACCCCCGTTCCCAGAACGCCGACATAAGTGAAATTCTTAAACTAACCACCGTGGCAATGAAAACGAACGAAGAGAAGATAACGAATCACCTGAAAGAATTAGAAAATGAACAAAGATACTTGAGTGAATCAAGATGCAAGAGAACGAAGACATCGCAAACTGATTAAAGAATGCTTGAACGAATTACCGGTACAGTTATGGGGAACGAAGCTGAAAACTTGGAACGAAGAAATATTCTGAAATGGAAGCCTCCGGATAATCGAAACTGAAGAACAACTCCTGAAATACTTCAGATGGGTAAGAAAAGAATTTCTGACAAACGGAATAATTTGAGAGGATAACATGAAGTAGAACCACGAATCTTTGAGAGAACAGACAAGATTTAGAGGAAAACACTTCTTCGGTCTTCAAATTTTGAGAATAACGTCGAGGAACACCACCAAAATTATTGAGATTCTCAGGGAGAATGAAAAGCGAATAGGTTGAACCAACAATGAAAATAATTTGAAATCGATCTTGGAAAAGCATCTGACTGATGAAATTCATTCTTATGTCAAACTTCGAAAAGAATTTGAGAATAACTTCGAGAAAATTAGAAGAGTCAGGTAAGATCCTGGGAAAAACCTGTGGGTTAGGGCCCACTAAAAAGAAACACCGTTGGAAAGAATCGGTTGAGAGAGAGATGACGCACCGAAACAACTGAAAGACTTGAATGTGGTGACAACCTCGAAATAATTGGATGCAAACACGAATCTTCTGAGATGTCTTGAGCACTCCGGAAGGATAAACTTGCGAGAGGCGCACGAGCAAGGGGAAGCACTTGAGTCAAGGAAAAGAATACGATCAACACCGAAAAACTTGAATTGGATCCACCAAAAATAAAACGAGATGACCAATGATGAACTAGACGAGAATTTGAGACAATTGAGGAAAGACTGAAGAGGCACCGCATGAATGAAACTGATGCTCGAATAGAGGCTCAGACTCCGGGAAGAAAATGAAGGAAATGTGCCCTAGAGGCAATAATAAAGTTGTTATTTACATTTCCTTATATCATGATAAATGTTTATTATTCATGCTAGAATTGTATTAACCGGAAACTTAGTACACGTGTGAATACATAAGACAAACAGAGTGTCCCTAGTATGCCTCTACTTGACTAGCTTGTTTATCAAAGATGGTTATGTTTCCTAGCAATAGACATGTGTTGTCATTTGATGAACGGGACCACATCATTGGAGAATGATGTGATGGACAAGACCCATCCGTTAGCTTAGCACTATGATCGTTTAGTTTGTTGCTATTGCTTTCATCATGACTTATACATGTTCCCCTGACTATGAGATTATGCAACTCCCGAATACCGGAGGAACACTTAGTGTGCTATCAAACGTCACAATGTTACTGGGTGATTATAAAGATGCTCTACGGGTGCCTCCGATGGTGGTTGTTGAGTTGGCATATATCTAGATTAGGATTTGTCACTCCGATTGTCGGAGAGGTATCTCTGGGCCCTCTCGGTAATGCACATCACAAAAGCCATGCAAGCAATGTGACTAATAAGTTAGTTGCGGGATGATGCATTACGGAACGAGTAAAGAGACTTGCTGGTAACGAGATTGAACTAGGTATAGTGATACCGACGATCGAATCTCTGGCAAGTAACATACCGATGACAAAGGGAACAACATATGTTGTTATGCGGTTTGACAGATAAAGATCTTCGTAGAATATGTGGGAGCCAATATGAGCATCCAGATTCTGCTATTGGTTATTGACCGGAGATGAGTCTCGGTCATGTCTACATAGTTCTCGAACCCGTAGGGTCCGCACGCTTAACGTTCGATGACAATCGAGATTATGAGTTTATGTGTTTTGATGTACCGAAGGTAGTTCAGAGTCCCGGATGAGATCATGGACATGACGAGGAGTCTCGAAATGGTCGAGACATAAAGATTGATATATTGGAAGGTTATGTTTGGACATCGGAAAGGTTTCGGATAGGTTCGGGTAACCCCCCGGGAGGTTAATGGGCCTTCATGGGCCCTAGTGGAAGAGAAGAGGAGGCGGCCAAGTGGAGGCGCCCCCCCCCCCAAGCCCAATCCGAATTGGGCGGGGGAGGGGACCTTTCATTCTCTCCATCTTCCTCTTTCCTTCCCCTCCTAGTTGGACTAGGAAAGGGAGGAACCTACTCTTAGTAGGAGTAGGATTCCCCCCCTTGGGGGGCGCCCCATGAGGCCGGCCGACCCCCTCCTCCACTCCTTTATATACGGGGTAGGGGGCACCCCATAGACACACAAGTTGATTTCTTAGCGGTGTGAGGTGCCCCCCTCCACAGTTTTCCACCTCGGACATATTGTCGTAGTGCTTAGGCGAAGCCCTGCATCGGTAACTTCATCATCACTGTCACCACGTCGTCGTGCTGACGAAACTCTCCCTCTGCCTCAACTGGATCTAGAGTTCGAGGGCACCGAGCTGAACGTGTGCAGATCGCGGAGGTGCCATGCGTTCGGTACTTGATCGGTTGGATCGCGAAGACGTTCGACTACATCAACCGCGTTACTAAACACTTCCGCTTTTGGTCTACAAGGGTAGGTGGACACACTCTCCCCGCTTGTTGCTATGCTTCTCCTAGATAGATCTTGCATGGTCATAGGAATTTTTTTGAAATACTACGTTCCCCAACAGAAAAGGGGTGGGAGGGCGGGTAAAACAAAGGCAACTTGGAACGGAGAATCAACTAACAACTTGAAGAGAAAAGCACTGGTTGAAATAATTGAGGAAAGAATGCAAAGGCTTTGCACGAGTAGGATGATACTCAATTACGTACTCCAGCTCCGAGAAGAAAAAGGGTGGGCGGGTGGGAAAAAGAAAGACAACTTCATACGGGGAACAACGTCGTTGAGAAAGAACTGAGGACTGATCTTGCAGAAGACAAAGAGGGTCGAATCAACTCGAAGAGAAGTGCGCCGGATGAAAAGAGCTGGCATCGCAAGGAACAAAAACTAACTGCGTGATCCTAAAAAAATAGAAGGGGAAGAGGAGTAGTTCAAAACACGTACGTCAAGATTTCTCACCAGAGCGACGAAGGGGCCGAGGAGTAAAAATAATTCCTACTCTCCAATATAACTAGACTCTGAAAAAAGTTTTTCTTCTAGACTCGACAACGGCCAAACTATACGTTCAAACAAGGGCACTCCTATGGTCGGTCGAGGCTCTAATACCAACTTGTTACACCCAATATGCGACTCTATCCTAAAAGAACTCGAAGGTCCCACCAAGGATAGAAGCGCATACCGGAGATGCTTTTGCAAGGTGGATATCATTACATCATACCATTACATAATAGTTGGGGATACATACAAAGGGCATATGTCGGGGGAGAACTGATCGTGTCCCACGAGCACCTATGGGACCTGGGTCCCTTGTGGTTCGGAGGGAGGCGGAGATTGCACAAAGAGCGGATCGAGGCGATGCACACGAGCGGATTTACCCAGCTTCGGAGCTCTCCGGAGAGATAATACTCCTACTGCTGCTTTGTGGATTATCTTGTGTTCTTGCTAGGGAGCAATGGGAGCTACAAGACCTAGCCTGAGTGTGGTTTCGTAATAATATGATGAACTAAGCCGGAGCTGGACCGAATCGAGCCGAACCCTTTCTACGTTGCACTTGGGCCTCCTTTTATAGGCACAAGGGGTCACCACATGTGGCAAGTAGACAAGGTTATAATGGTAAAAACATAGGTTGGTACACCGCTTTGTACAGTGTACAGTAATCTATACCTAACTCTGACGGCAAGGGACAAGAGTCATCAATGGCCGTCTCAGTCGCCCGAACAGTGTAACAGGGACCGTCAAGTGTGCCTCCGTTTGCCACGAAGGTAGCCTGTCAGCGCCGCTTATCACTGCTCCCCGCTGGCTGCACAGCCCGTCGACACGCGTGCTTGAGAGAGCCCCGTGGTGACACGTTGGCGGGTGAGCTGGAGCGGAGATGAAGAGAGGTCGCCCGCCCGACAGCGCCTTGCCGCGGCAGGAACCTTGTCGCGCTTGGGGGCTCGGCGCCCGCCAAGCCTTCCCGGCAAGCTCCTCTTGCCGGGGCCTTGTTTCCTTCGCGCCCTGAGTGGCCTTCCCGGCAAGCTCCTCTTGCCGGGGTCTTGACTACTTTGTTCTTGAATGGCTCCAAAGGAGCCGCTGAGGACCTTGGCGGTCATCAGGCCAGCCCTGCCGTGGCGCTGCAGAATCGTCCAGGTGCGAAGTTCGGGGTACTAGGGTACCCCTACTCTAGTACACCGGCAGGAGCCCCGAACTGGGCCACACACGGCGCCAAGCTACATTGGGCCAGGCCCAAAACAAGGTGCGCACGCAGCGTGGTCTTGATTACGCCGTTATTTGCCTTGGACCCACCACGTCTCCCACGAGCAGCACGCGCCGGGCGTGGGCGTCGTGGGGGAGATCGTGGGGCTTTCTTTAATGGGAAAAATCGGAACGCCCGTCCCCTCTCCCTTTATAAGCGGGGAACCGGGGCAGGACGCCCACTTGCCCTTGCTGTCACATCGGAAACCCCCGTCGCTTTTCCCTTTCTTCTCGAGCCCAAAGAGAGCGACGCTCCGCCCCCTCCATTGCCACCGGTGCCACCAACGCCGTCGGCTTCCTCCACCACGACTCCCTATGGCTCCGAAAGCCGATAAGGGAAAAGGCGTGAAATCTGCCGAGGCGCAGCGGCTTGCGGCGTTGCGGAAGGAGCGGGCCCTCTTCGATCCCCTGCTTAACAGGAAGGAGCTGCGGGAACTGTACTACCTCTTCTGGTCGACGGTGACCCGGGCGCATCCGCGCACGAGGGTCATCTCCGCCGCCACATCTGCTAAGGTCTCCATCGGGTACCCCTTCTTCGCGATTTTCTTACAGTGCGGGCTCGCCCGCCTTTCTGAATTCTTCTGATGTCATGAACACATATGGCCTCTGCCTCCTTGACTTCACCCCCAACGCCATCCTTACCATGGTCGTTTTCGCACATCTCTGCGAGAACTTTGTCGGGGTCCACCCAAACGTCGCACTCTTCTGCCACTACTTCTCACCCCGCGTAGAGAGAGGAGAGCCGCTTGCCGGAGGTATTGCATGGATCTCTAGGATCGGCAAGAAGGAAGCGTATCTTGACGTAGAGTTGCGCAGCAAGTGGGAGGAGTGGAGGGCTCACTGGTGCTGGATCTTAGAGGAGGAGCCACAGCCTTTTACTGCCCTGCGCAAGACCCCCATAGTTCAAGCGGCAGCGATCGAGCAACTTGGCGCGGAGGACGACAAGTTGAAGATTGCCACGACTAGGATTTTGCGTCTCCGGCAAGCAGGGCTTACCGTAGGAGTAGTTGGCGCGGACTTCCTTCGCCGCCGCATTGCGCCCTTGCAGGAGAAAGGGAGGCCTGCTTGGGAATTCCAGAACGCGGCGGATATTATGAGGCTGCGCCCAGGTCTGAATTGGAATTTCACTAACCTGGAGCTTGACGGCATGCTGCGGGAGCTGTTCAAGCCTGAAGCGGATAACCCTGGATGGTGCATGTTGCCGAGGGGAGTTGTGCCCTTGTGCAACAACTCGTCGCTTGACAGCATCCGCGCGATAATGCCGTTGTGCGATTCCCATGGGATCGTTCCAACTTGGCAGGAGCCCGCCGATGACATAGTGCAGCAGTTCTTCGACAACTTGGTTGAAGTGCCGATCCGCGCCGACGAGAAGAGGCGGCTCACCCGCGACACCACTTCTCAAGAGATGGCGCGCATCGCCACAAGGTTGGAGGAGGCTGCAGAGGCCGCTGCCGCCGGCGCGTTTGGGTTCACTGTCGAGGAGGCAGAGAGGGCCGAGGCGGCAAGCCTTGCCGACCAAGAAGAGTTCGTCGGTGAGGAGGAGCAGACCGAGCCCGACAACGACCCAAGTGAGCCTGCCGGGGGCGCCTCTCCTCCGCCGTCAAGTAGCTTTCCGCGGAGGAGCTCGCTGCCCGCCAAGGAGACGTCTCCTAAGACCGGAGAAGTGGCGGGGAGCATACGGTCCAACAACCGCCTCGCCGCCCGGCCAGCGCTCCACCGCGGCAAATCGTTGCCATGAGGCGCCTCATTCCGCCACGGCGACGGGCGCAGGGCCTTCCAGAGTCGCGGCCCCTGCACCCGCCAAGCGTCAGAGGGAGTCTTCTCCCCCAATCCGTCGCGCCGGAGCAGAGTTTGATCTCTCCGCCCTCAGCTCCGAGGAAGAAGAGGAAGAGTAAGATCTTGTCGCTGCTATTTGTAATCTCCCAATTTATTGCTTTATCTTATATCTGACTGGTTCCACTCTGAACTTTCTTCTTCAGGACGTTGGCTCAGAGAGCGCCGAAGAGGGCCAAGACCCCGGTGGTTGTCGTCTCAGATGACTCCCACAGCAACAGGGGCACGTCCGGGACTCCCTTGCCGGATCCGCAACCCTTCAACAGAGCAGCCCCGGCCAGCCCCAGCGTAAGTGTCTGGTATGCTTCTCGTGTTTAGGCGCGCTTGCGTGCTTTTCCGTTACTGATATCTGGTTTGTTGGATTTTGTAGGAGCAGAGCAGCCACATCACGGAGCACCGGAGGCTACCCCTGAGGTCCAGCCTTATCAGGAGGCCCCGGAGGTCACTCCCAAAATTCTGCTTGCTTCAACTACGCCACCAAGGGAGAATTCTCCACCAAGGGAGCGCTCTCCGGCAAGGGAGGCTTCTCCGACAAGGGGAGCTTCCCCGACAAGGGCTGGCGCCGACGACCCTCCGGTGGTGGAGACCGCGGCCACAGACCCCACTGCAGGTAATCTTCTTGTTTGATAGTTTCCCTTGGGTTCTTTTCTTCCGTTTTTCTCTTTCGAATATCTGCTTGATTTGTGCTTTCTTCTTCTGACCATCAGATCCATCTGCCGGAGATCCGATGGAAACTGAGGCCGCCGGCGAGGAAGACGCTCGCGGCGACAATGTCGACGCCGCCAACATGGAGGAGGAGGAGGAGGCCGGCGCTGACGGGCCCGCCGGCGAGGAGGCTGCCGAGGCCGCTGGTGCAGAGGCTGGGGAGGGACCTGGCGATCGCACTGACGGCCCGGAAGCCGCAGGAGCACCAGGCGCTGCACCGACCGCCGATCCCCCCGCCACCGATGCCGTACTAGACTCCGAGGAGCCCCAGCCCGGCGCCTACCTGAAGGCCGGGGAGGGTATCTTCATCAAGCTCCCATGGGCATCAAGCTCCAGGGCACCGGTCGAAGGGGAAACCTTCGATGCGGAGCTGCTTGCCTCCGCCGGGCTGTCGCTGGTTGATGCCCCGAGCAGCAGCAGTGGTGAGCCCGAGGAGGAGCAGCTGCTAAGGAGTTTGCTGTCGCTCTACCGCGCCCAACAAGCCAAACTGGAGTCCAGGGAGGCGCTTGTCGCGAGGGCGGGAGCTGATTTGGAGAAACGCACGGAAGAGCTCCGGCACGCCAACAAAGAAACTCTCCGGGACATAGCGGAGGCGCGGGAGCAGCTTGCTGAGGAGCGCACGGCCTTCATCTTGGAGAAGGGCGAGGTCGAAGAGCAGCAGAGGCTTGCCGGCGAGAAGCTCTCCGCCCGAGAAGGTGAGCTGGCGCAGCGGAAGATCAACCTCGACAGCTTTGAGGAAGATCTCCCCGTGCGCGAGCAAACGATTGGCGGGCCACTTCAGGAGGCAAAGGATGCTGCTGCGGCTGCCGAGGCCGCCAAGAGGGAATTGGAGACGAGGGTGGCTCAGCTGCAGTCCACCCTCCAGAAGAGTGTCGAGGAGGTCGTCGGGTTGAAGCGCGAGCGTGAGAAGGACGCTTACACCCTCGGCGAGCTGCAGGGTCGTTTTGCTGAAAAGATCAAGGAGATCGATGCCGCCAAGGACGTCAAGGCGGATCTGGAGCTGAAGCTGACCACCACACGGAGACGTTGAACGGCGCCAAGGATCGGAAAGCAGGCCTCGGAAAAGATCAAGGCCACCGAGGAGTTGCTGTCGAATGCTGTGACCGTCCAGAATAATCTTCGAGACAGCATAATGCATTGGACAGAAGGTCTTGTGGACACCGCCGCCGTCATCCATAATGAGCTGATGGAGTTGGGGATGACGGATCTTGGATACTCCACCGACGAGAAACTCCAACCCAGCGTCAAGCTCAGCCTGTTCTTCAAAGGCGTGTTGGCGGGTATCCAGCGGCTCCGGGAAGAGGTTCCGAAACAACTGGCGGAGGAATCACGCCAAGTATGCGCCGAGGCTCTCCAGAAGGTGTTGATGAAGGTGGCCTTCCGCAACCCAGGCGTCGACTTCTCCAAAGCCCTCAAGTCCCTGCCTCCATCCGCCGATGTTGAAGCGCTCAAAGCCCTCGTCGCACCCATTGTGGATAGGGTGAGCGGACTTAAGAGGCTCGAGGGCGACCGCGTGGACTAGGCCGCCAAGTCTATCTTTCTCTTGTCGCTGTAGATCATGTTTAGGAGAAAAGTCTATTAGATCTGCGACAAGTTTTTATGTAATATACACTATCTTGGGCAATCGAATGCAATGTTATTTCCTTTACTCGATTTCTTCCCTTGTATGTTACTGCCCTACGCTTTTCAGGGAAACTTGCCGGTGCAGGCACCCTTGCCATGGCGCCGAAAAGTGCGGAACTTCAGCAGCTTCTTTGGCGGGTCGCTACCGACAAGCAACCTCGTCATGGACTAGCCGCAGCTCACTTAAGTTGTTGAGCGGACTCGAAACAAAGTAAGGCGCGACCGATCCACGATTTGGTTCCTGCGCATGTGTTTTCCATACAAAGTACTATCGTTCGAGGAAGATAACTTAAAAATTTAAAACTGGTCGTTTAAACTTAGCAACTTAGCTTTTCTGTCCATTTTCCGGCAAGGCGACAGTTCCTCGGCGGCAGCTTGTCGGCCCACCCCATTTTCACCTCCCCCCCCCCCCCCCCCCGGTTAACTTGTGGGTGGATGAACCTTCTTCTTGTTTGAGAAGAAAGAAGAGAAAATAAAGTTATGGAGCCTAATGGCTCATTATCGCTTACCGGGTGCGGGTGCTGCACAAGATGTTAGTAAACACATGCATATATGATTATGAAAGCATGTATTGACAAAATGTGCGCAACCATAGGGTTTACTGGTGCACGGGGTCTGCGCCCGGCTTTGTACAAAGGATTACATGCAACAGCGGCAAGACTTGTACAAAAGGGTGGTTATCGGAACGGGTTCCGGCAACCGCGCCTCATGGGTAAAACTTGCGAAGATGCTCTATGTTCTAGGAATTGCTCACCGGAAGGCCATCTTCGGTCTCAAGGCGGACAGCGCCGGGCCTAGTGACTCGTTTCACCCGATAAGGGCCTTCCCACTTCAAGGCGTCAACTTGTTGGAATTCTTGGCGGATTGAACGCTACCAAGAACAAGGTCGCCTTCCTCGAAGCTTCTGGCATTAACTTTGCGGCCATGGTAGCGACGCAAAGCTTGCTGGTAACGAGCAGCTCGTACAGCAGCCTGAAGACGATCTTCCTTGAGGAGCAGCGCGTCATCTTGTCGCAGCTGCTCTTGCTCAAGCTCATCATAAGCGAGCACTCGAGGTGACCCGTATACGAGTTCCGTGGGGAGAACTGCCTCTGCTCCGTAGACTAGAGCAAAGGGTGTCTGGCCAGTGGCTCGATTTGGCGTCGTCCTGATCGACCAAAGAACCACTGGCAGCTCCTCGATCCAGTTCCTTCCGCACTTGTGCAGCCTGTCAAAAGTTCTAGTCTTGAGTCCTCGCAGCACTTCAGCGTTTGCTCTCTCTGCTTGACCGTTGCTTCTCGGATGAGCAACAGAAGCAAAGCAGATCTTGGCGCCAAGATCTTGGGCGTACTGCATGAAGGTGCGGCTCGTGAACTGTGTGCCGTTGTCGGTGATGATCCTGTTAGGAATCCCAAAGCGGCAAACAATTGACTGAAAGAACTTGACGGCTGACTGTGCTGTCACCTTCCTCACTGGTTCCACTTCCGGCCACTTTGTGAACTTTTCGATTGCGACGTACAAGTATTCAAAGCCCCCAACAGCTCGGGGGAAGGGGCCGAGGATGTCGAGCCCCCAGACCGAAAATGGCCAGGATAAAGGGATCGTCTGGAGAGCTTGAGCTGGTTGGTGTATCTGTTTAGAATGGAACTGGCACGCTTCACACTTGGTTACTTGTGCGATTTGCATCTGGAGGGCTTCGGCCGAAGAAACCTTGCCGGAAAGCTTTGCGGCAAGTGCTCTTCTTGCCAATGTGGTGACCACATATGCCTCCATGTATCTCTCGCCAACAGCTTCGTCCATCTTCTCGGCAAATACACTTCAATTTCACACCGTTGAGCCTTCTCCTGTCTTTGGATGTTGTCAACAAACCGTACATACTTGACTGCCGGGCTACTTTTTCCGCTTCTTCTTGCTCTTCGGAAGTTCTCTGTCTGAAGGAAATGGACGATTCTTTGTGCCCATGTTGGAACCTGTGGCTCGACAACAAGGACTAAAGGCTCATCTATCACTGCGGGAACATCAGCTTCTACGGCAAGGACCTGTGGGTCCGCCGGAGCTCGATGATCCCCGGCACGCTTGCCGGAGCTAAACTTGTCGGGAGCGTTTGCTTCAACGATACAAACTGCATGGTTTGTCGGAGCATACTGCTCCTCAGTGATACTCGCGTTGGTTTTAGGGACCTTCTTGGCGGCGGCTTCAGAGAGCTCTACCGGAAAGTAGTCGCCGGAAACCAATTTTCTCTTCTTGCTCTGTCCTGTTGATGGTGTTACAGTTGGCTGAGTTAGTTTGAGCACAAAAATCCCTGGTTCCACAGGTAACTTAAGTGCGGCACATTTGGAGAGGCCATCAGCTATATCATTATGTGCCCTTGGAACGTGTTCCATTTGCAGGCCTTCAAAGTGCTTCTCCAGCTTCCTCACTTCATCGACGTACGCTTCCATCAACGGACTCTGATAATCTTTATTTACTTGGCGGACGACAAGTTGCGAGTCCCCCCTAACAATGAGCTTCTTGATCCCAAGGTCCACTGCGATCCTGAGACCGGCAAGCAAGCCTTCATACTCAGCAGTATTATTTGTTGCTTGTTCCTTGGGAAAGTGCATCTGGACTATGTACTTGAGGTGCTCCCCGGTGGGTGCGATGAGCAACGCAGCACCGGGCGCCTTGCAGCGAAGAAGGCACCGTCAAAGTACATCAGCCATTCTTTATTTGCCTCCTTGACGGGATGCTCGTCTCCTAATCTCTTCATCTTGCGTTGGCGTCCACTCCGCTATGAATTCTGCCAATGCCCTGCTCGATAGTTGAAGTGCTTTCGAACTTGAGACCAAAGCTTGATAGCCCAAAGGCCCACTCAACAATCACACTGTTGCTTCCGGATTTTGCAAAATCCTCTTCAGCCGGAAGCGAGTGACAACTGTTATCTCATGTGCTTGGAAGTAGTGGCGTAGCTTTCTCGAGGCCATGAGGAGGCCGGAAGCAGCTTCGCGCACACCGAGTACCTTGATCTAGCCCCTGCGGAAGGGAACCGACAAAGTATACCGAAAGCGCTGCACCATCTTCTTACAGATCTTGTCGCAACCCTGCTGATCCGTCCTTGTCGGGACCAGAGCTTGTGGCGAAGCCCTTGCTTGTCACCGATGCGCTTTGCCTCGGTTGCCGGTTCATCATCTGCCTCCCTCTCCGCTACTAACGCAGCACTAACCACTTGATTGGTTGCCGCTATATACAGCAGCAACTTCTCTTGTGGCTTAGGTGCGACAAGTATTGGAGCGGAGGACAGGTACCTCTTCAAGTCCTGCAGCGCAGCCTCCGCTTCGGGAGTCCATTTCATTGGACCTGCCTTTCTCAAAATCTTGAAAAACGGCAGTATGCTGCTCAGCAGACTTAGAGATGAACTCTTTGAGAGCAGCCACGCAACCGGCAAGTCTCCTGACATCCTTGACGCGCTTTGGTTCTTCGATTTTCTCAATGGCCTTGATCTTGTCGGGATTGGCTTCAATTCCCCGCTGAGACACAAAGAACCCGAGAAGCTTGCCGGAAGGGACTCCAAACACGCACTTCTCGGGGTTGAGCTTGAGGTTGATCTTGCGCAGATTTGCAAACGTCTCATCCAAATCCTGAACCAGAGTCGCTCTGTCCTTGCTCTTGACCACTATATCATCCATGTAGGCTTCTATATTTCTGTGTATCTGTGGTCCAAAGGCATCATGGACTACCCTTGCAAAGGTTGAACCAGCATTCTTCAAACCGAAAGGCATCCGTATAAAGCAGTACGTGCCACATGGTGTAATGAATGCGGTTTTCTCTTCATCCTCTTCTGCCATGAAGATCTGATGATATCCTGAATATGCATCAAGAAACGAAAGCCGATCGCATCCAGCTGTGGAATCAACAATCTGCTCGATACGCGGCAAGGGAAATGGGTCTTTAGGACAAGCTTTATTAACATCAGTGAAGTCAATACAAAGCCTCCATTTCCCATTAGCCTTGCGCACAACTACCGGATTGGCCAACCACGTGGGGTGGAGGACTCCTCTGACAAGCCCTGCTGCTTCTAATTTCTTGATTTCTTCGCTATGAACTCTTGGCGCTCCTTGCCTGTTTCCTAACTCTTTGCTTGACGGGCGGCGTGAGGACAGACAGCTAGGTGGTGCTCAATTACTTTCACAGGAACACCGGGATGTCAGATGGTTGCCATGCAAACACATCGACATTCGCCCGCAGGAAAGCAACGAGCTCGCCTTCCTATTTAGGATCAAGCGTGGCACTGATGGTGAAGGTACCACCAGCGCCGTCCTCCTTGGCGGGCACCTTCTTGGTCTTTGGCGGAGCTGCCATCGTCTTGTTGCACTTGCCGGTGGAGCTCGATGGTGCGTCCTCGACGGTAGCGCAGCACTCCGAAGAGGTGCGCTTGCCGGAGTGGGCAACAGAGCTCTTGCCGGACCTGGTGGTCTTCTTCCCCCCGGGAGCTTCAGCGGTAAGTGGTTTGCTATTTGTCGCTGCTGCTGCATCCCGGTAAATCTTGTCGGCGCAGATAAGTGCATCTTTCTTGTCGCCATGGACAGAAATGACGCTTATCGGGCCGGGCATCTTGAGTAGGTTGTAAGCATAATGAGAGGCGGCCATGAACTTGGCGACTGCTGGACGGCCAAGTATGCCATTGTAGGGCAATGGGAAATCGGCGACGTCGAACGTGACCCTCTCAGTTTTGAAGTTGAGCTCGTTGTCAATGTTACCGCAACGTGATCTTCCCTTTGGGCTTGCTCCTTCCCGGTTGATTCCTTGGAAAGTACCCGGTTTCTTCGAGCTCGCCGTCGAGGATTTGAAGTTTCGGAGCACCGCAGAGGAGATCAAATTCAGGCCGGCCCGCCGTCAACCAACATCTTTGTGACCTTGAGGTTGCGGATGGTTGGTGAGACCAACATCGGCAAACGCCTCGACCGCAGTGATGCGATCGTGGTGATCCTCAATGTCAAAGATGATGGGCGTCTTGGACCACTTCAGAGGTTTGCGTGACTCTATGGATGGTTCTGCGCATTGACCTCACGCATCCATTGCTTGAGTTGGCGGTGCGAGGTATGCAGAGACGCACCACCGTCGACGCAAAGGACCTCTGTTGCCTTTTGAAACTCATGCTCATCAGCTTCGTCGTCCTCATCGTCCTCGTCATCTTCATCTTCGTCTTCTTCCTTGTCACGGCCGCGGGGAGGTCTGTCTCCTTGCCGCTGCTTGGCCTTGCTGCCAAGGCCCTCCCCGCCCGGGTCTCCTCTTACTTGCTGCACCTGCACCTTCTTGGGCCTTCTCCTTGTCTCGCCGCTCGTATTCAGCTCTCTTTAGCTCAACAAGCTGCTCGACTTTCTTGCAGCTCTGGAGATCGTGGCCTTTGGTGCGGTGGATTTTACAGTACTGCTTGTTGGAGCTGTCAGGCTTGTCGGCGGCCGCCACGGCTTGGCGGTCGGCATCAACGGCAACCTCCTTGCCGGAGCCACCGGCCTTAGCTTTGTTGGCGGCACCATCCTTGCCGGACTACTCGACAACTAGTACTTCTTGGTTTTTCTTCCTCCTGTTGTTCCGCCGCCGGCTATTTCTTGCCGAGGCGATCCCCTCACTGTCAGACTCTGCTCCCACATTCTCTCCTGGGAGTCTTCTTCCTTCTTCAGCGCATGCACACTTGTCGGCCAGGCGTATGAGCTCGTGGCGTCTTTCACTTTGCACAGCCATCTCCTCCCTCATCCTGCGATTTCGTACATTACGATGGAATGCAATCGATCACTGCAGCAGGGTGGACGTCTCGATGTTGTAGTGCACTCGATGAATCTCTGGATGAATTTGGCGCAGACTCCCTCCTTCCGGGCAAGCAGGTGGAGATCACTCTCCGGCCATGAGGCTTGTGGTCACCGTGAAGGCGCCAACAACCAGTGGCACAAATCTGCCCAAGAAGAAATAGAGCCATCCGGCAAGTGCATGAGCCAAGATATGACGTTTGACTTGAGCACCAAGGGAAAGTAGTTGGCGAGGATCTTGTCGTCTCGTCCCCCCGCAGCTTGCACCGCGATGGTGTAAATGCTGAGGAACTCCGATGGGTGTGTCCTGCCGTCATACTTCTCCGGCACGTCTGGTTTGAAGTTTTTCTTGTCGGGCCACCGGACTTGCCGCAGCTCACGAGTGAACGCAGGGCAACCCACCGCGTACGGCAAGTCGCCTGGTTCCCCTGGCGCATGCATATCGACAGTGGGCCCGGCGCGCTGGTCAGATTGACGGCGCGCTTCTCTTCGGCGCTCGATACGGGTTCGAGCGTCTTCTTCTTGCCGTTCCCGAAGAACTTGGCGTTGGTCGCGACGAGCTCGCGGATCCGGCAACGCTGTGGAGTCGCTGCCGAGGTGGATCCGGCGAGTCGGCGATCTTGGCCTTCGAAGGGGAGTGTCTGATGGGTGCACCCCGCAAGTCTGCCGCCATCGGCTCGCGCCTTTGTCGCTTCGCGCTAAGCACTCGGTTGCAGCGGGGCGTCGCCGTTAAGCGGCCGATGAGACTCTGGAATTGTGGCCTCCATTCGTCGACCTTCTCGGCCGTTGGAGGGTAATATAGAAGTAACTGAGCTCTTGCGAAGGCTTCCGCTGGTGTGGTTGGCGGCAACGGCGTACGGAGCGAAGAACGGGATGTGCTCGGACTCCTAACGAAGTTAGGAGGAGCAGTATCCCGCCCAAGCGACCGTACTCCACTCGTACCGGCATGCTGAGGTGCATGCGGGTCCCGAGGGCCTCGGGATCCTCCAGCTTGGCCTTGATCCAACAAGCGTATGGTGCCGCGAGTATCATGACGCTGTCGGTCCCGCGCCTCCTGCGAAGGACGCGGTGCAGATTCGGACGCCGACGCCTGCGCTGCCTTGTCCTTGGATCTGGCGGCATCGTGGGCTCTCTCGACACCGCCGGTCCCTCCGCCAGCGTTTCCCCCACCACCTGACGGCTCCGGTGGTGGTGGGTTTGATGCGGACGGCTCAGCTGCTGCCGAAGACTTCTTCTTTGGCGCCATGTCGACGAAGATGTCGATGAAGTCGCTCGTGTGACCGCCGGATCGGGTTCACACAGCCTCGACGCCCCCTACCTGGCGCGCCAAAGATGTCGGGGGAGAACTGATCGTGTCCCACGAGCACCTATGGGACCTGGGTCCCTTGTGGTTCGGAGGGGGGCGGAGATTGCACAAAGAGCGGATCGAGGCGATGCACACGAGCGGATTTACCCAGCTTCGGAGCTCTCCGGAGAGATAATACTCCTACTGCTGCTTTGTGGATTATCTTGTGTTCTTGCTAGGGAGCAATGGGAGCTACAAGACCTAGCCTGAGTGTGGTTTCGTATGAATATGATGAACTAAGTCGGAGCTGGACCGAATCGAGCCGAACCCTTTCTACGTTGCACTTGGGCCTCCTTTTATAGGCACAAGGGGTCACCACATGTGGCAAGTAGACAAGGTTATAATGGTAAAAACATAGGTTGGTACACCGCTTTGTACAGTGTACAGTAATCTATACCTAACTCTGACGGCAAGGGACAAGAGTCATCAATGCCCGTCTCAGTCGCCCGAACAGTGTAACAGGGACCGTCAAGTGCGCCTCCGTTTGCCACAAAGGTAGCCTGTCAGCGCCGCTTATCGCTGCTCCCCGCTGGCTGCACAGCCCGTCGACACGCGTACTTGGGAGAGCCCCGTGGTGACACGTTGGCGGGTGAGCTGGAGCGGAGATGAAGAGAGGTCGCCCGCCCCGGCAAGCGCCTTGCCGCGGCAGGAACCTTGTCGCGCTTGGGGGCTCGGCGCCCGCCAAGCCTTCCCGGCAAGCTCCTCTTGCCGGGGCCTTGTTTCCTTCGCGCCCTGAGTGGCCTTCCCGGCAAGCTCCTCTTGCCGGGGTCTTGACTACTTTGTTCTTGAATGGCTCCAAAGGAGCCGCTGAGGACCTTGGCGGTCATCAGGCCAGCCTCGCCAGAGCGCCAGAATCGTCTGCAGAAGTTTGGGGTACTAGGGTACCCCTACTCTAGTACACCGACAGCATACAAATGCCACCAGAATGCATCAAACATCATACATGAGAACAACATCCGTCTACGGATGAAACACAAACAGAAACTCAAACGACATCCACCCTGCTAGCCCAGGCTGCCGACCAGGAACCTAACCCAAGATTGATGAAGAAGAAAAAGAACTCCAAAACAAGTAAACATCGCTCTCACATTATGATCATCGCATTACCTGTACCTGCAACTGTTGTTGTAGTAATCTGTGTGCCACGAGGACTCAGCAATCCCATTACCATGGGTATCAAGACTATCAAAGCTTAATGGGTATGGAAAGGATAAGTGGTGAGGTTGCAACAGCGACTAAGCAATGTATGGTGGCTAACTTACGGGTACAAGAGTAAGATGAGAAACTAGGCTACAGTCGCAAACTAGTAATGATCAACAAGTGATCCTGAACTACGTATGTTCAAACATAACCCAACCGTGTTCTCCTCTCGAACTTCCTCAAAAAGAGACAGTCATGGTTACGCACGCGGTTGGTGTATTTTAATTGAGTTTAATTCAAGTCCTCTACAACCGAATATTAATAAATTCCCATCTGCCACATAACGCAGGCACGGCTCTCGAAAGTTTAAACCCTGCAGGGGTGTCCCAACTTAGCCCATGACAAGCTCACGATCTGCGGAGACAATCCTCCATCGCGGGACCCTCCGATCAGACTCGAAATCCCGGTGCATAAGACATTTCGACAATGGTAAAACTAATTTAGTAAGACCTCCCGATGTGCCGACACCCTGATAGTAGCCGCACGTATCTCGTCTCAGGCCACGTCCGAATGAGCGAAGAGTACAAGATCTATATACCCCAAGTTGCCTAGGGGCGGTCCCGCATGGTGCTCTAGTTGGGACCAACACCATCGGCACTGGCCCCACCCTGTATGTAGAAAAGAATCCTCTGGTTCATGACGCCCTATGCCAATTAATTATTTAGTTTAAGTATTATTATGGCAAATGTAAAACCAATGTTGGGCCTTGCTGGAAGAGTTTTATTCAAAGCGAACTATCAAGAGGGCCCCATACCCCTCACCGTGTTAGGGACGCAAAATCAAGGAACATAACACTGGTATGATGGAAACTAGGGCGAAAAGAGTGGAACAAAACACCAGGCATAAGGCCGAGCCTTCCACCCTTTACTAAGTATATATGTGCATTAATTAAATAAGAGATATTTTGATATCGCATGATATCCATGTCCCAACATGGAACAACCTGCAACTGCACCTGCAACTAGCAATGCTATAAGAGGGGCCGAGCAAAGTGGTAACATAGCCAAACAACGGTTTGCTAGGAAGGGTGAAAAGGTTAGAGGCTGTCATGGCAATTTTGAGAGGCTTGATAAACAAGTGATAGGTAGTGCGACATACCGATAGCATCGAGACAAATAGCATAGCAAAGATAGTAACGAGATCCAAGGTGACGGTCATCTTGCCTGAAATCCCGCTAGGAAGAAGAACGAGTCCATGAAGAAGACGATCCCACGTAGTCGAACGAATCCTCACGATCGCAACGAAACAGGAACTATCGAGAGGGAGCACAACCGGAAAGAAGCAAACAACATGGTAAACACACCACACATAAACAAGACATGATACTAGACCAAGTATGATGCATGACAAGTAGGGCTAGACCAAAAGCTCGTAACTCACGAGATTAATGAGCACTCGATAGTTCGGCTCGTTAAGCTCGTAGCTGGCTTCTTAATGAACAGAGCCAATCATTCATTTTAGCTCGTTAAGAGATTAACGAGCTTAACGAGCGAGCTAACGAGTTTTACGAATAGTTCGTCAAGCTCGTTAGTAACAACACAACACATATTTTCATCTTACGTGACAAACTTTTTGTAGAACCTCAACCCATCTATTTAATCTAATTGACATATGAGGCAACAAACTACTGCATTTATTTTTGTAGTCACCATATTTCATCTTGAAAACCATACCTACACATTCATCATGTATATCGTAACACATTATAATCTGTTAGCGAACGCTCGCGAGCGCTCACGAGCTTAACGAGTTTCAAACGAGCCGAGCCGAGCAGGGTTTTCTGCTCGTTAATGTTAACGGGATTAACGAGACGAGCCTTAACGAGCACGAGCTTAACGAGTACGAGCTTAACGAGCCGAGATGCTCGTTAATCCACCCCTAATGACAAGGCTATATGATGCTACTCATGGCAAGAGATGATGCATACAAGAACAACACATCAAAGCAAGTTTAAATGAGGCCGGAAACAACATATAACAATTCCGGTAAGTCCTCATATGAAAATATATAAATTGGTTCAGATCTGAACAAAACATTAATTTAAAGTTGTTAAACAACAAGTTAAAGTGCACCAAGATGATCTACGCATCTTTCTATTCAAGTTACATATAAAGTTTGTTTAATTCGGAGCTATAGCCTAGAAGATATGAGCAAAACAAGTTAAACATGGCATTGATGCAAATGCAAGCAAAACAACATCACAAACACCCCAAAACATGGATGCAACATGACATGATGAAACTACATGCAAAACCAAGCAGGTTTCATATAGAGCATGCTCAAAACGGAGCAACGGGTCAACACATACACTCAATACAAGTTTCAAACACAAACTGCCCCAAACAGCAACTAAGCACTTTGCAACGAAGGAAACAACATGCTACAGAAACATATGGACATAAACATGATATGCACTCAAAGTACAGGTTACAAGCTTCAATTATCATCAAGGTTCAGGTTCATAGGCATTAGGATTAATCCAACATGATTAATGCAAAAAGAAACTTAATAACACATATTATGACAGTGAAAAACAGGGCATACATGTGAGCAGGAATAACATGTTGACATGTTGGAGGCATGAAACAATGAGGCTACATTGCAAGATCATGGCAAACAAAAGCGTGGCATTAAAGTACAGGTTAAACAATTCAAAACATGGTTACTAAGCATCTCCATATAACCCATAGATCAATGGCATTCATCAAGACAAGATTGCAAGTTAAAAACAGATTCTCAACAAGTCTCGGCCCATAACAGCAAGCATATCAACTTTAATAAACATGAAAAAGGCATGGGTATGTAGTAGACATGATATACTTCAACTTAGTCCAAGGACACAAGTTCGTATGATGCATGGAGTAATTACTATGATTCTTGCAAAAAGGAACATGTTGTTAACAGGTTGACAGATTTAGCATGAAGGCAACTTGAGAGCAAGAAAGAGACAAGCTAAGTTATATGTCAACCGTTAGGGCGCCAGGCGACCTCCAAATGGAATGAAATTTGACAGGCGGTCTACCCGTGATGTACCAACGCCACTCGACAAATCTCGGCCCATTCCGAGAACGTTTTTCTCCCGCTCATGAAACAAGATCTGAGAGGTGCAACGGATGCATGTGAGAGTGTAATGTCGAAACGGACAACGGAGGAAGTGACCGGATGCAAGAGACGAACAACATGAGGATGCAATGCACATCATGACATGGTAAAGTGCAACAGGCAAGCAAATGACATGGCAATGACGGCGAATAACTGGAAGACACCTGGCGCATCAGACTCAGGGCGTTACAACAACCCACCTCGTAAGGTAGGTCACCGGAACCCCCCGGCGCTGGGCGGTCCATAGTAGGCCCCGCACGCCTATCTGACTGATGGCGCGCTTCCCGCCGCCGCTCGATGGTGGTCCGAGCATCTTCCTGGGCTCGCTCCCGAAGAACTTGATGTTGGTCGCGCCGGGCTCGCGGGTCGGACGACGCTGTGGAAACATTGTCACAGGCATCAGCCCGACGAGCCGGCGGCTGCTGTTGCTGGCGTGGGGGAGGAGAGTGCACCGTGGTTGCAGCAGCTCCGGTCCTTCCACCACTGGCTTGCGCCGGCTCAACAAAGCGCTGGCACGAGGGTCCGAATGGTGGCTCTCCACTCGTCGAGGTTCTCCGCAGCAGGAGGGAAGTCGAGGAGAAGTTGCACGCGCGCCAACACTTCTGCTGGCGTGGGTGGCGGCAAAAGCTGCGTGGACCGTGACGCACTCTGACTTCTAACCATGTTAGAAGGAGCTCTATCACAGTCTCACGGTCGCGCGCCGTTTCCGCCAGCGTCTGGGCGCACACACTGGCCTGGTGCATCTCGAGAGTGACGCAAAGGGCTCTTCCCGCGGCGGCGCCCGGGGGCACCAACGTTGCGGCGTTGCTCGTCATGCGCGATCTGGGAAGACTACACCGCGGGCGCCGGCTGGGGCGTCCTGGAGGTTGCCGCTCTGCCCGTGGGCAACACGGCTCCGCCCTGGACCTAGCGGCGTGCGGCTCGTCGTTTTCGGGGCGAACGACGCCGCTCGCATGGCTCCGATTACCAGGGTGTCATGGAAGCTCGCGGGTCATGCATCCGCCACCATCCCCGGCCGCCCCGTCGCCCGCCCGCGCTGGTATGGGCGGTTCGGCTCCAGACGAACCAATCGCTGTGATCCCCTTCTTCTTGGGAGCCATGGCGATGAAGGAGTCGATGTGCTAACTTCTAGACCAGATTTTCACAGCCTCACCCCCCTACGTGGCGCGCAAAAGATGTCGGGGAACGACACCTATGGGATCCCAAGGAATTCCTTCTACGGTTGGCGGGGGCGTGGAGCTGCGCAAAGAGCAGGTCTAGCGATCAACGCGAGGGGATTTTTACCCAGGTTCGGGCCGCAAATGATGCGTAAAACCCTAGTCCTGCTTGTCTGTGTTTATCTTGTGTTCTTCGGTTCTTGGACTAGCTACTATGCGTGCCCAGTCCAAAAAGTCCAAATCCTTCCACAATACGCCTCGGGCCTCCTTACGTATGTTAAAGGGGTCACCACAGTGGCACACAGGAGGTGGAAAGTATCTATAGTGTACAGGTTTATCACCTGACACCATAGGACAAACGCATTTAATGCGCCGCCTACGTGCCCTCTTGCTTTATCGGGGACGGCAACAGAGCTTGTCCCGCCTGTCGCCGCCTCGCCTTGCTTCGACGCGCGTCCAAGTTGACGAGCCATGCAGCGCCATGCTAGCTGGCTGGTCATTGTCTTTGCTTGATGACGTGGTCTTCACGAAGATCTGCATGCCACCACGCAGGTGCTTGACTAGTTGGCCTAGAAGTTGCATGCTGCCACGCAGGCGCTTGCCAGTTGGTGGGCTGGTTGCCGTGTCGGAACGGCCGCGGGGCAGCGAAACTTTGGCAGGTGCGAGCCTGGCCGTGGCCCCGCAGATGCCCCCGGCAAGGGTCTTGCCGGAGTCTCGCGGCCGTCCTCGGCAAGGATCATGCCGGGGGTCTTTGGCCGTCCCCGGCAAGGGTCTTGTCGGGCGTCTTCGTCTTTTGGTTCTTATCTAGAATTGCATGCCTTTGGTCTTCACAAAGATCTGCATGCCACCACGCAGGCGCCCCCGAGTCTTGGTCTCGACGTTGTCGATGGTGTCAGAACTCTCAGGCTCAAGGGTGGTGGCTTTGCTGGTGTTGGGCAAGTCACCCCGGCGAGGCTCTTGCCGGGGCTATGTAGGCCGCCCCGGCAAGGGTATTGCCGGGGGAAATCCATCTTGCCCCTTTGCTCTTCATGCCTCTGGCTTGAGTGCTGCCTTGGTAGTCTCATACCTTTCCTTCCTCTGCCCCGCCGAGCATGGCCGCAGGTGTGGCTACGACTGCCCGTGCACAAGTAAAGGGGTATAGAAAGGCCCCTACTTTTGTACACTGACAAGGTATTGGTAAGATAATGTCTTAGTTCATATGAATGAATCGCACTGTTTGAGAATTGCTACTCTCGGTAATTGTTTCCTTTATACCTATTGTTGCTTACAAGGATATCAAAACTTCTGCTTTCTATGTTGACTTTGATTTTCGTTGAACTGCACAAAAGGAGCCAATGTGTTTAAGGCAAACTGTTGCATTATTGGGCCCAGATGGTCTTTCCACTTTGCAGAAAGAAGCGATCCTTTATGCTTACATTACACAAGGAATGATCGAGAAGCTTTACAGAGTACTAGTAGACGCTGGTGACATGACTAGTCTGCAGAGAGCATCAGAAACTCAACAACACATGAAGTGCAAAATTGTAACACCCCAAATTTTCAATTTGGAATGTTATACATAGATCATTCATGCATATCATATTTTCATTGCATATTTGCTATGCGATCCTTGAAATTCTACGCAACTCAAGGACCCACAGAACGAGTTGGGGATTTCACAGTTTTCATATTTGAATTTTATCAAATATTGAAACGAGGATCATTTGTTTTAATTATTTTTCTCTCCGAAAATATTTCATATTAAAATATAAGAGAGGAGATAGTATGACTTCTCCAAAATAAATGAAATATGGGAGGAAAAATATTAGAAACAAATAAACATTTTTATTTGGATTTTGTTGCTATTTTATTGAATTAGGAAAAAAAATATGCGTTTTTAAAAATTGCATTAGAGTCCTAAATAAATGGTCACCTTGTCCGCTATATTTTTAGAGGACGGCAAAAATTTATTTCAGGATTTTTGGAGTTCGTTTAGTATTTCTTTTCTTCGTTTTTCTTCGCGTCGGAATATTTTTTTAAAGGAAACCGACCTACCTGGCCGTGTCTACCTGGGACACCGACCGGCCGGCCTCTTATAAGCCGCGCCCCGAGGCCCGAGGCCCAAGTTGCCCAGCCCCGAAGCCCTAGCGCCGCCCACCCGCCGCCGCCGCCCGCCATGGCGCCGCTCGCCCGCCGACCCGCTCGCCGCTGCTGCCTAGGTCGCCACCGCGCCGCCTGCCGCCCAGCGCCCGACCACGCCGCTCGCCGCCCGACCTGCCGGAGCCGCCCCGACCCCTCCGTCCGTCGCCGGAGGTAGCCGCCGCCGCCGCCGCCAATTTTCACGAAAAAAACCTTCGATTTTCTTTCGAAACCCTAGATCTTGTTTTTTTTCTATTAGATCGGTTTTTCCATTGGTTTATTTATTAAGCGGACGTTCGTCCGTACGTTCGTTTTAATGAATGCTGTTCACCCATTAGCCGCAGACAGCGAACGTTCGTTCGTTAGCCTTTTGTCAGTTTTTTCTTTTTCCAGGTTTTATCTCGATTATTTCGGTCGCGATTTCTGACCGATTTTCGTTTTGGTTTATCTTTTTGCTCGTTTATCGAAATTAGGCGATTCAAGCGCCTAGATCTTCATCTCGCAGCCCTCTTTCTGTTTAACCAACTTGAACGAGATTTTGGTACTTTAAAATTTGACTTTAGTCTAGATTAGTAATCGGATCTTGTTTCTTTCGCAGTTTAAGTTTCGTTGCTCCGTTGATTTGATTCTTTTTGCAAACCGGAGTTCTTCAGTTGAACTTTCTGGTTAGATCTTCTTATTTGAGTTTTACCGTGCATATTTGCTTGATTGCTTATGTATGTTGTTGTTTGTTTGCGATAGAATTCCCGGAGTGCGAAGCGTGCTACTACGAGTCGCTAGGTTTTGCAGATCGTCAGCAAGGCAAGTAACACATTGATCATACTCTTTCATACCCAGTTTTTATGCATTAGTACCAACCCTCAAACATTGCATGGTTAGGATATGATTAACTTGTGGGTTTTGGGAAGTAGATGATGAGGTAGAACCTATTGCCATGTTTATCATCAAACCCTTGGGAGTTACTTCAACGTTATGCTTATATTTGCTATGCTATGCTTGTAGACGTGGATTGGGTGAGAGAATCCATGACAGAAGTGAGATTGTTAATTAATGGTTAACTTAAGGTGGCAACTTTAATACACATCTAGGGTGGATTGCTTGTGGGCACCTGGAGAATCCAGTGTTGTCCTAGGATATCCCGGAGTACCCGTGTGATCATCCTACGGTCCGCCACCCAGGCTCAAAGGGATCATAAGATTATTCATGCTTGAAACTTCCGTGCAGCCACAAGCTATTATGGGCTCTAGCATAGTTGAGTATGTCGCATGACCTCTTCCAAAGTGGTAGGCTAGCAGATGTAGGGGATGTAGGTTGGTACCTGTCTACCTGTGGTTAGAGTTAATGCTTCTGAAAGACTGTGTCTCGGTCATCCGTTTCTCAAACACCATGTAGTGCGAGAAATCCAACGAAGGAGATCGAGTCTTGTGGGGAAAAGTGTGCAGACCTCTGCAGAGTGTATAAACTAATCATGGTTAGCCGTGTCCCCGGTTATGGACATCTTGAGTATCTGGTTCTTGGACTATCATATGGATCTCGTCACTCTAAATTAATTGGTTGGATTGTTAACTACTGTATAATTGGGATTGAGTTGGAGGAACCTTCTCAATAATTTTTCAACTACCATGATAGTTAAATAAAATATATTCCTTTGTTGTAGGGTAAAATTGGCTTTTTGCAAAATATTATAACCATAGAGCCTCCACTAGACAAATATGCAAGTAGTGATAGCATTTGTCTGTTCATTGCTCTACTGTGTTATATTGCCAGCATATTCCATGTGCTGACCCGTTTTCGGGCTGCAACGTATCATGTTGCAGACTTTTCAGATGAGGAGTAAGGTTTGCTAGGCTGTTGTCGTGCACTCAGCTATGCCGTTGGAGTTGATGGACTCACTTTATATTCCAAGCCTTCCGCTGTTATCGTTTTAGATGGCCTTAAGCCATATTTATTGTAATAAGTTCTATTTTGAGACATTCGATGTAATAAGTGTGTGGTTGCTACTCTGTTATAAATCCTTCAAGTATTGTGTGTGTCAGCATTACCAATCCAGGGACGACACTGAAGCACAGAGACTTGTCCGTCTGAGGTCGGGTCACTACAAGATGGTATCAGAGCACACGCTGAATGTAGGACACGACCACTAAGAAAAGCCAAAGGTCACTCTTCTCTACTCATTTCTGACCCCTCTTCATTTTCTACCCTTTAGGATGGCGGACTCGAGGAACAAGTTTGCACAACCGGATGAAGACACACCTTTTGGACGACACTTGAAGGAAGTCACTAGGTACCTGAACATTGAAATACCAAGCTTCACTGGGACCTACACCGCCACTTTACCAGAAGAGGAGCGCTAGATGATTCGAGTTCAAGTTCCAGGAAGGACATTCACGCCAGTCACTGAGCCCATAGAGTTTTCCTTTGATGCACCAACCTGCAGTCTACAAACAGGAGCTGAAGGACACTATCTACCAGATATGTGGGCGCCGGGATGAGCAATGGGAGATGATCAGCACCCGGAAGGACAGGTCTATTGCAGCTTTCATCCAGGAGTTAAACTATCACATTCGATGCCAGGAGAACCAGATGTTCATAAGCATGATAGATTTGAAGAAGGCGACGACCAGGAACATGGAGCTAGAGGAAGAACTCAAGTCTACGCGTGACGGATATGAGGAGGAAATCGCAATACTATTGGAGAAGAATGACGACCTGATAAAGAAGATCAGAGTGTTCATGGGAGACCCCGCGCCAGAATGAGAAGACAACGAACCCAAGGAAATACGTTTTTAAGACTACATAGTCATTGATGACTCCGACTCCGACCCTGATGGTAGTGATGACGACTATGAAGATGAAGCTGGAGCAGGTATCATGGTGTCTTCCACCGATCAAAATTTCTAGAATGACCACCATATGATCAAGTAGTATTCCCCCATGTATATAGAATAGTCTGAGCACTGTAACAATAATTAGATCGATTGTATGCCCTTGCTTGATTGATTGAGTGATATGATATGATTGTGTTTGTCTCATGTGCATATGGGTAGTGCCTTCTCACTAGACCTCATTCTATTCTAATCTCTTCCCTCTAAACCCATCAGATGCCTCCGAGATGTGATACGGATTTGTCTTCCCACTGGAGCTCACTCGGTTGATCCAAAGAATAGAATGCCTTGATGCAGTTGCTAGTTCGTAACCAAGGCAGCAACAAAACAAAAAAAAAAACAACAAAAACAACAAAAACAACAACAACAACAACAACAACAACAACGACGACGACGACGACGATGATGAAAACAACAACAACAACAACAACAACAACAACAACAACAACAACAACAACAACAACAACAACAACAACAACAACAACAACAACAACAACAACAACAACAACAACAACAACAACAACAACAACAAAACAACAACAACAACAACAACAACAACAACAACAACAACAACAACAACAACAACAACAACAACAACAACAACAACAACAACAACAACAACAACAACAACAACAACAACAACAACAACAACAACAACAACAACAACAACAACAACAACAACAACAACCCACCGCCACCACCTCCCGTTGACAACTTAGCCCATTTTCTGAGGTTGCAGCCGCCGGTGTTTTCCAGTAGCACCGAGCCAATAGTTGCTGATGACTGGTTGTGCAAGATTGGAAGGGAGTTGACCACCACAGGTTGCACAGATGCTGAGAAGATGCATTTTGCTGCACATCAATTGGATGGACCCGCAGCCTCATGGTGGGAGAATTACACAGCCACCTTTCCTATAGCCAATATCACGTGGGATCAGTTTCAGCAAGCATTCCGCACAGCCCATGTCTCAACTGGAGCAATGAGCATGAAGAAGCGTGAGTTTTGCAACTTGTGCGAGGGAAATCATACTGTGGCTCAATACGTAGATGAGTTTAGTAAGCTATCCCGTTATGCCCCTGATGATGTGGCCACAGATGCCGCGAAGCAGGAGAAGTTTATGGAAGGGCTAAAATGATGAGATGAGTATGCAGTTAATGGTGGCAACCTTTAACAACTACCAGGAGTTGGTAGATAAGGCTCTTATGATTGAAGGGAAGCAGCAGCAGATAGAGAGCCACAACAGGAAGTATGGACCAGGGAAGTACAATTCAGGAGCTCAGCAGAAGCCTCGCTTTACCCCGAACACGGGAGGACTTACCCATAACCATGGAGGCCACACTCACAATGGAGGAAGTTCTCATAATCATAATGGCCCAAAGAATGGGAATGGGAATGGAGCAAGCAGCAATCAGAATCGCTCAAATCCAGCCACACCCGCCAAGAAGGACCTAAGTCACATTACTTGTTTCAAGTGCGGGAAGACTAGACATTACGCCACTGAGTGCCTTGAGGCGATGAATGGAAAGGGCAATGGAAGCTCTGGGAAGAATCCCAACCCTTTCAATAGGGGACAAGTGAACCACGTGAACGTGGAGGAGGTTGAAGAGTAGCTAGATGCAGTTATCGGTAAGTTTTTGGTTAAGTCTTTTACCGCTCTCGTTCTTTTTGATACTAGTGCATCGCATTCGTACATTTCAAGGGGATTTGTGGACAAGTTTAAGTTACCCACCCTAGCCCTTAGGACACCTTTGCTAGTGAGCTCACCCGGTGGAGAGTATATGGCTAGCCGATGGTGTGACCGGTTACCCTTAACCATTGGCAACCATGTTTTCCCCTCAGACCTAATAATTTTGGAATCACAAGGGTTGGATGTGATACTGGGAATGGATTGGCTATCGAAGTATGGAGGAAACATTGACTGTGCTAGCAGATCAATTCTACTCACTACCCCGGAGGGAAAAAGGATCAAGTATGTTTCAAGGCATGCGCCGAGGAGGACCCAAGTAAATTCTCTCACGGGAGTTGTTCAGGAGGAAGTGCCGGTAGTGAAGGATTACCCAGATGTTTTTCCAGAGGAGTTACCAGGCATGCCGCCAGATCGAGATATCGAGTTTTTGATAGAACTATTGCCAAGCACCGGACCGATATCGAAGAGGCCGTACTGGATGCCCGCAAATGATCTAGAGGAGATTACGAAGCAGATTAAGGAGTTGTTGGAGAAAGGTTACATTCGAAGAAGTTCATCACCATGAGGAGCCCCAGTGCTCTTGGTTGAGAAGAAGGATGGATCGTTAAGAATGGTTGCTGGTTATCGTGCGTTGAATGAAGTGACTATCAAGAACAAGTACCCACCGCCTATGATCAATGATCTGTTTGACCAGCTGCAAGGAGCTAAAGTGTTTCCGAAGATCGATCTGCGATCAGGATATCACCAGCTGAAGATTCAAGAAAAGGATATACCCAAGACAGCTTTTACCACAAGGTACGGGCTTTACGAGTATACGATTATGTCATTCGGAATGACTAATGCCCCTGCCTATTTCATGAGCATGATGAATAAGGTGTTCATGTGGTTCCTGGATAAGTATGTTGTGGTGTTCATTGATGATATCTTGCTATACTCGAAGAATGAAGAGGAACACAAGGAGCATTTGCGTTTAGTTCTCGACAAGCTTAGGGAACATCAGTTATATGCCAAGTTCAGCAAGTGTGAGTTTTGGTTGAAGGAAGTTGGATTCCTTGGACATGTTATATCAGGAGAAGGTATAGCAGTAGACCCCACAAGGTTAAATCAGTCACCGATTGGTTATCACCCACCACAGCTGGGGAGATCCGCAGTTTTCTTGGACTCGCAGGATATTACCGGAGATTTATTGTAAATTTCTCTAAAATTGTGAAGCCCATGACGGAGTTGTTGAAGAAGGACACTAAGTTCAAATGGACTGAAGAATGTGAAACGTTTGACTACAGCCCCAATGCTGATTATGCCGGATATACACAAGGATTTCCAAGTGTATTGCGACGCATCTCGCTTAGCACTTGGAGGAGTACTTATGCAAGACGGAAGAGTTGTATCATATGCCTCACGAAAACTTCGACCGCATGAGTTGAATTATGCCACGCATGACTTGGAACTAGCCGCCGTAGTGCATGCGCTCAAGACCTGGAGACACTTTCTTATTGGAAACCGTTGTGATGTGTACACAGATCATAAGAGTTTGAAGTACATATTCACACAAAAGGAGCTAAACCTCAGGCAGGGGAGATGGTTGGAACTTATAAAGGATTATGATATGAAGCTGCACTATCATCCAGGAAAGGCCAACGTCGTAGCAGACGCCTTGAGCCGTAAGAGTTATGTTAACACCCTCGTAAGCACAGGGATGCCAAAGGAGTTAGCCGAGGATCTCAGGGAACTTCGTTTGGAGATTGTTCCTAGACGTTATGTTGCAACTATGGAAGTTCAGTCTACATTGCTAGGAAAGATTCAGGAAGCTCAGAAGGATGATAAGGAGATTGCCGAGATAAAGGAAAGAATGGCGAAGGAAAAGCCAAAGGTTTTCGTGAGGATGAGCACGACACCTTATGGTTTGAGGACCGCATTTATGTGCCCAATAATGCCGAGATCAGGAAGTTTATACTTCAGGAGGCTCATGACTCACCATACTCAATTCACCCCGGAAACACCAAGATGTATTTGGATTTGAAGGAGCGTTTCTGGTGGACTGGTATGAAGAAGGATATTGCCGAGTATGTAGCCGTATGTGATGTATGTCAAAGGGTGAAGGCAGAGCATCAGAAGCCAACAAGATTACTGCAGCCTATGCCGATACCCGAATGGAAGTGGGATAAGCTTGGCATGGATTTCATCACCGGATTTCCCAGGACCCGATCGGATATGATTCTATCTGGTTAGTAGTGGATCGCTTGACTAAAGTGGCTCACTTTATCCCAGTGAAGACCACCTATACAAGTGCGAAGTTGGCCAAGATATATATGACCAGGATCGTATGTCTGCATGGAGTTCCAAGGACCATCGTATCAGATAGAGGAACGCAGTTTACTTCAAAGTTTTGGCATCAGTTTCACCAGACTTTGTGTACGAGGCTAGAGTTCAGTACAGCCTTTCATCCGCAGACAGATGGACAGACAGAGAGAGTCAGTCAGATTTTGGAGGATATGTTGAGAGCTTGTGCGCTGGATTATGGATCTAGTTGGGATGATAATTTGCCATACGCAGAGTTCTCGTACAACAACAGCTACCAGGCCAGTTTGAAAATGGCACCGTTCGAAGCCTTGTATAGATAAAGGTGCAGAACACAGTTGATGTGGGATGAAGTTGGAGACCGACAGTTGTTTGGACCAGATTTGATCAAGGAATCCGAAGAGAAGGTTAAGTTGATTCGAGATAGACTGAAGGTAGCTCAGACAAGGCAGAAGAGTTATGCGGACTCAAAACGCAAGGAGGTAGTCTATGAAATCGGAGATAGAGCATATCTTCGAGTGTCACCACTACGAGGAGTTAAACGTTTTGGGTTAAGGGGAAGTTAGCCCCAAGATTTGTAGGACCATACCGTGTTTTGGAATGCATGGGAGGGGTTGCCTACAAGTTGGAGTTTCCCGAAGGACTGTCAGGAGTTCATGATGTGTTTCACGTTTCCCAGTTGAAGAAGTGTCATGCTGAGATGGATGATATTCCTCTGAGAGATACAGTGCCCCTGGAAGCAATACAGTTGGACAGTGATTTGACATATGAGGAGAAACCTATCAAGATTCTTGAGTTTGCCAGCCGGGTTACTCGCAGCAAAGTTATTAAATTTTGCAAAGTTCAGTGGAGCCACCATACCGAGGATGAAGCCACCTGGGAACGAGAGGATGATCTACGCAAAGACCACCCACACCTATTTTCTAGCCAACCCGAATCTCGAGGGCGAGATTCATGTTAAGGGGGGTAGGTTTGTAACATCCCAAATTTTCAATTTGGAATGTTATACATAGATCATTCATGCATATCATATTTTTGTTGCATATTTGCTTTGCGATCCTTGAAATTCTACGCAACTCAAGGGCCCACGGAGATAGTTGGGGATTTCACCATTTTCATATTTGAATTTTATCAAATGTTGAAACGAGGATCATTTATTTTAATTATTTTTCTCTCCAAAAATATTTCATATTAAAATATAAGAGAGGAGATAATATGACTTCTCCAAAATAAATGAAATATGGGAGGAAAATATTAAAAACAAATAAACATTTTTATTTGGATTTTATTGCTATTTTATTGAATTAGGAAAAAATATACGCGTTTCTCAAAATTGCATTAGGGTCCTGAATAAATGTTCACCTTGTCCACTATATTTTTAGAGGACGGGAAAAATTTATTTTAGGATTATTGGAGTCCGTTTAGTATTTCTTTTCTTTGTTTTTCTGCGCGTCGGAATATTTTTTTAAAGAAAAAGAAAACCTACCTACTGGGCCGTGTCCGCCTGGGACACCGACCGGCCGGCCTCTTATAAGCCGCGCCCCGAGGCCCAAGGCCCAAGTCGCCCAGCCACAAAGCCCTAACGCCACCCGCCCGCCGCCGGGCCTCCCCTCGCCCAGCGCCCGACCAGCCGAGCCGCCGCCGCCCACCCGCCGGAGCCGCCGCCGACCCGCCTTCCGTCGCGCAGGTAGCCGCCGCCGCCGCCGCCGGTTTTCGTGAGAAAACCGTTCAGTTTTCTTTCGAAACCCTAGATCTCGTTTTTTTTCTATTAGATCGGTTTTTCCGTCGGTTTATTTATTTAGCAGACGTTCGTCCGTGCGTTCGTTTTAACTAACGACGTTCACCCGTTAGCTGCAGACAGCGAACGTTCGTTCGTTAGCCTGTTCGTCAGTTTTTTCTTTTTCCAGGGTTTTTCGCGATTATTTTCAGTCACGATTTCTGACCGATTTTTGTTTTGGTTTATCTTTTCGCTCGTTTATCGGAATCATGCGATTCAAGCGCCTAGATCTTCGTCTCGAAGCCCTCTTTCTGTTTAACGAACTTGAACAAGATTTTGGTACTGTAAAATTTGACTTTAATCCAGATTGGTAATCGGATCTTGTTTCTTTCGCAGTTTGAGTTTCGTTGCTCCGTTGATTTGATTCTTTTTGCAAACCGGAGTTCTTCAGTTGAACTTTCTGGTTAGATCTTCTTATTTGAGTTTTACCCATGCATCTTCGCTTGATTGCTTATGTATGCTATTGTTTGTTTGCGATAGAATTCCCAGAGTGCGAAGCGTGCTACTACGAGTCGCTAGGTTTTGCAGATCGTCTGCAAGGCAAGTAACACATTGATCAAACTGTTTCATACCCAGTTTTTATGCATTAGTACCAACCCTCAAACATTGCATGGTTAGGATTTGATTAACTTGTGGGTTTTGGGAAGTAGATGATGAGGTAGAACCTCTTGCCCTGTTTATCATCAAACCCTTGGGAGTTACTTCAACGTTATGCTTATATTTGGTATGCTATGCTCGTAGACGTGGATTGGGTGAGTGAATCCATGACAGATGTGAGATTGTTAATAAATGGTTAACTTAAGGTGGCAACTTTAATACACAACTGGGTGGATTGCTTGTGGGCACCTGGAAAATCCAGTGTTGTCCTAGGATATCCCGAAGTACCCGTGTGATCATCTCTATGGTCCGCCACCCAGGCTCAAAGGGATCATAAGATTATTCATGCTAGAAACTTCCGTGTGCAGCCACAAGCTATTATGGGCTCTAGCACAGTTGAGTATGTCGCATGACCTCTTTCAGTGGTAGGCTAGCAGATGCAGGGGATGTAGGTTGGTACTGTCTACCCAGGGTTAGAGTTAATGCTTCTGAAAGACTGTGTCTCGGTCATCCGTTTCTCAACACCATGTAGTGCGAGAAATCCAACGGAGGAGATCGAGTCTTGTGGGGAAAAGTGCGCAAACCTCTGCAGAGTGTATAAACTAATCATGGTTAGCCGTGTCCACGGTTATGGACATCTTGAGTATCTGGTTCTTGGATTATCATATGGATCTCGTCACTCTAAATTAATTGGTTGGGTTATTAACTACTGTTTAATTGGGATTGAGTTGGAGGAACCTTCTCAATGATGTTTCAACTACCATGATAGTTAAATAAAATATATTCCTTTGTTGTAGGGAAAAATTGGCTTTTCACAAAACATTATAACCATAGAGCCTCCACCAGCCAAATATGCATGTAGCGATAGCATTTATCTGTTCATTGCTCTGCTGTGTTATATTACCAGCATATTCCATGTGCTGACCCGTTTTCGGGCTGCGACGTATCATGTTGCAGACTTTTCAGAAGAGGACTAAGGTTCGCTAGGCCGTTTTCGTGCACTCAGCTATGCCGTTCGAGTTGATGGACTCACTTTATCTTCCTAGCCTTCCGCTGTTATCGTTTTAGATGGCCTTAAGCCATATTTAATATAATAAGTTCTCTTTTGAGACATTCGATGTAATAAGTGTGTGATTGCTACTCTGTTATAAATCCTTCGAGTACTGTGTGTGTGAGCATTACCGGTCCAGGGGTGACACTGAAGCACAGAGACTTGACCGTCTGAGGTCGGGTTGCTACAAAAATTCACTCCACAAGGAATGGTATGACCAAGTCAGTTGCCGACGCAGCTGTAACAAACGAGGTCAGTATCGACCTTCATCCACATGATTGTGCTTTGTTATGTTGTGCTACTTATATTGTTGTATTGTTTTGAATAAATGTTTAATTGAAGCTATTGTATTGCTATCTTTTCATCTCAAGATAATGAAGATGATTATAGTTGTAAGCGCATGTTTAATCAACTAGTACCACTATTATATTCATCACGCTTTTTCTGTATTTATGCAGATAGGGATGCTCAGCTTGATTTCAGCGGAACTCCACAAAATGTTCAGATGGTTCATGCCCTCCATAATACTTCATCATGCACAATACATCGAATGGTTCTCTAATCATTCGTCGTCACCTTGAGCCACCGGACTATCTACTTGAATGGAGCTGCCAATGTGTTGAACGCCTTGCAACATATAAATATGAAATCAACGATGCTACGCAAGACATTGTTTGATTTCAGTGGAACTGCACAAAAAGATACACTGGTTAATCCGGCTCCATGTGCCATTTCGATGTGCAAACTGATGACAAACTCTGCCCGTTCCACAATCGTAGGCATTACATATTTTGAATGGGAAAAGCTTGTCAAAGTTAAATCATTGATGTTAGCAAGAAGACATTAGTTTAATATATTGGTATTGGAAAACCTTGTCCAATTTTGCTCATTGATGTTGGCTAGAAGACATGCATTTGATATTTTGTAGTGGGACGCCCTTTGCTGTGAGCAGCGTCGATCGTTTTTTCCTATTCCCGTGTTTAGTTCAGAAGTAAATATTTACTCTGTTGAGATGCATAGTCACATGAATGTTGACTTATGTAAGGTATTTTAAGAGTTTGTTATAAATGTTGTCTATGAAATGCCAGGCCTTGTGAGTTTGATTGCAAAGTTGAGGTTGGAATGCTATGGCATGCTGCATCACGAGCTGTTCACTGTGCCTCCTGAGAATAATGCTTCATATTGTTTTGCATGTTGATCTAATGCGAGTGATTTGTATGTTAAGAAGATCATCCTCTTCTGTTGTTTCTGTGCTTAAGAAGTTCATCGTATTATGTTTCATTCATAGCCTATACGACAACTCTGGTAGGTTAGAGGTGAAACCATATGATCTTCTGACCAACTCATCATCCGTCTCATGCCGGCTTAGTCTCTCGAAGGTGCTCATAGGTGTCCGATGATCCTAGCTTCTTGAATGAGCAGCGGGCGCTGCATCAGACCACCCATAGGGCCCGCGAGGCCCTCTCTGTCGTCCTCCGAGGTGTTGCGCTCGCCGTCGCGCCGAGCATTGTCTACATGGTCAACGAACATGAGGAATCAAGAGATGACTTTACTTGGAGAGGATGACAGTAGCGACCCACCAAGGCCATAGCCGTACGTACGCAAGTTCCTCCTTATTATATACAACTATAATTGCTTCCTCCTAGTTTCCTGACGTCACGGTCCCACACCATTGTCAACCTATATCTATATCTATATCAATACAAAAAGGCCCAAAGGGGCAGATCCAATTAATCTCGTCCATCAAATCATGTCAATCCAACGACCTAGACTGCTTCAATGTCGAGCGCTCAACACGTTTAGTGCAGTTAATTTCATGCCAAAAATAGTGCTAATCACATAATAACACGCAAATAATATCCTACTTAATATCCACATGCACTCAATATACTTCCGAATTAACGTGCATTGCACATACACATTGACCAGTAGTCAATAAAGGAGAGAATTGCACAAGGAGCGGCAATTTGGGACCCAAACAGCTCGACCGATGTTGTTTTTGAGGTGTAAGCGGAGTTTTTCTTGAGCGATGTTTTTGTTGTTGTTCAGAGGAGCAGGGTATCAATTCGGCGGGCTGTGGCCCGTCTAGCCTAAGCTATTATTTTATGTCGACCAAATATCCAGCCCGGATATTAATGTTTCAAGGTGAAAATGGTTAGCCTAGTTATACTTTTTTTTGCGTAATACTCAACCTAGGCCAACTTGTTATTCTCTGCCCCGCGGGGCTGTAAATCTTTCCTAGGAGGGTGCATTAGACGTAACAAGAAAATGGGCTTTAAGAAATAATATATGGGATGTAATTATAAAAATTGGGTTGTAAATATACAAAAACGCACCAAACAGGTAATTAGTTTCAAAAATATTATTTTTTGAATTTGAAAATTTTAATTTCATTACTTATTGCGCGCACAATATTTTGTTAGATTTTTACCTAATACAAATTCATTTTGAAATTATATTTTGGATCCCATCAAAATGTGGGATTTTTAGTTGAATTCTGTTTTGTGCAGTTGGTTGAAATTATTAATCGTTGTCCTGGCTAGAAAATGGGTTGTAATTTTAACAAACTATAAATGGGTTGCAATAAATTCCATTAGAATTCAAAAAGGGGTTGTACATTATTACAAATTGCAAATGGGCTATATGTCCTCTGCCACAGATGTGATGCTCACTTGTGGGCCTACTATTTTTTTGAGAACTATAGTCAGTGGCGCGTACGGAAGGCTTGTGGGCCTACCAAGGCGTACGGAAGGCTTTGTCAACTTATAGTGAAGACACGATTCTAGCAGCAGTGGTCGTTGAATGTCCATCCAACGGCTGTAGTGCTTCTTCAATCTCGGATATTCTTGCTTCAGCCGCCCAAACCACCGCCATCAGTACCGCCTACTACCGCCACCCGTGGCCGGCTGTGCTACCGCGCAGGCTTCACCGGCCCACCCTACTCCCAAACGCCGTTCAGGCCATTCCTCTACTCACCAACACCTCCTGTCCTTCTCCGGCGACGGCAGCCTCACACCGCAGCCGAACCGGTGAACCCTTGTACTCCCCTCCGCGTGGGCATCCATTGATGTGTCTTCGCCGGCTCCGGGTCGTTCCCTTCTTAGGACTCGCCATCGTTCACTGCATTGGTTCTCTTGGCGCGGCGTGGTTAACTTTGTCAAAAAACGACAGCCATCGGAAGAGGCATGTACGTGGAGTGGCTGACAGTAGGGACCCACATGACCCATGGCTGCACGCAGCAAGTGCCCCGTATTATGCGAAAACAAATGATTTCTCCCCCTAACAGGTTTGACCCACCAACTACATCTTCGCACACAAGGAAGTGCTTCCTTTATTACACGGAAATAAAAAGTTTCCTCTCCCTGACAGCTGGGACCCACCAGCTTTATTATGATCCATTTCGTGAAAATATAGATTTGTACCAAAGATGCTAAATTGTTTTCTTTTTATTCTAACTCTAAAAAGAAGAAACTAAAAAAACCAAAAAACATCTTCGCACGCAAGGAAGTGCCACCTTATTACCCAGAAAAAAATTGATTCCCCCTGCTAGCTGGGACCCACCAGATTTGAAGGCTGACTTGTGGGCCTACTAAGTTAACGCGTACGTAGGGCTTTGTCAACTTATTCAGTAAAGGATTCTAGCTGCACTGACCGTTGGATGTTAATCCAACGGCCAAGCAACGTCTTCAACCTCTGGTCTTCTTGCTCCAGCCGCCCAAACCTGCACCCGCCGTACCACCTGCTGCAGCCTCCCGTGGTCGGTTGTGCTGCCGCGCAAGCCTCACCGCCCGACCATACTACTACTGGCCAGGCCTTCCCTCTACTCACCCACACCCCCTATTATTCTCCAGCGACTGCAACCTTACACCGCAGCCAAACCAGTGAACCCTCGTACTCCCCTCCATGTGGGCATCCACCTGCCTCGTGATACGTCTCCATCGTATCTACTTTTCCAAACTCTTTTGCCCTTGTTTTGGACTCTACCTTGTATGATTTGAACGGAACTAACCCGGACTGACGCTGTTTTCAGCAGAATTGCCATGGTGTTATTTTTGTGCAGAATAAAAAGTTCTCAGAATGACCTGAAACTTCACGGAGATAAGTTTTGGAATTAATAAAAAATATTAGCGAAATAATCAATAGAAGGGGCCCACACCCTAGTCACAAGGGTGGGGGCGCGCCCTCCGACCTGGTGGGCTCCCTGGCCTCCACCGGCCTCAAGTCCAACTCCATATATTCTCTTTCGGGGAGAAAAATATCAGAGAGAAGGATTCATCGCATTTTACGATACGGAGCCGACGCGAAGCCCTATTCTTCCTCAGGAGGGCAGATCTGCAGTCGTTCAGGGCTCAAAGAGGGGAATCGGTCGCCATCATCATCACCAACCATCCTCCATCACCAATTTCATGATGCTCACCGCCGTGCGTGAGTAATTCCATCGTAGGCTTTCTATACCGTGATGGGTTGGATGAGATTTACCATGTAATCGAGTTAGTTTTGTTAGGGTTTGATCCCTAGTATCCACTATGTTCTAAGATTGATGTTGCTATGCCTAATGCTTGTCACTAGGGCCCGACTGCCATGATTTCAGATATGAACCTATTATGTTTTCATGAATATATTTGTGTTCTTGATCCAATCTTGTAAGTTATAGTAACCTACTACGTGTTATGATCTGGCAACCCCGGAGTGACAATAGTCGAGACCACTCCCGGTGATGACCGTAGTTTGAGGAGCTCATGTATTCACTAAGTGTTAATGCTTTGGTCCGGTTCTCTATTAAAAGGAGGCCTTAATATCCCTTAGTTTCCAATAGGACCCGGCTACCACAGCAGGGTAGGACAAAAGATGTCATGCAAGTTCTTTTCCATAAGCACGTACGACTATATTCATAATACATGCCTACATTATATTAATGAACTGGAGCTAGTTCTGTGTCACCCTATGTTACAACCGTTGCATGATGAATGCCATCCGACATAATTATCCATCATTGATCCATTGCCTACGAGCTTTTCACATATTGACCTTTGCTCGATTACTTTTCACATAAACTGCTACTGTTACTTTTGCCACTATTACCGTTACTTCCATACTACTTTGCTGCTAAATACTTTGCTGCAGATATTAAGTCTTTCAGGTGTGGTTGAATTGACAACTCAACTTCTAATACTTGAGAATATTCTTTGGCTCCCCTTGTGTCGAATCAATAAATTTGGGTTGAATAATCTACCCTCGAAAACTGTTGCGATCCCCTATACTTGTGGGTTATCAAGACCTTTTTCTGGCGCCGTTGCCGGGGAGCATAGCTCTATTCTCTGAGTCACTTGGGATTTATATCTGTTGATCACTATGAGGAATCTGAAAGATCAAAGAACTAAGATTTTTTCCCCAACTACAAGGGGAGGTAAGGAACTGCCATCTAGCTCTACACTTGATTCTCCTTCTATTTTGTGTAAACTTGCGACACGTGCACCTGCTATTGATTCTTATATGTCGCATGTTATTGATGATGCCATGATACGTCTCCAACGTATCTATAATTTTGATTGTTCCATGCTATTTTATTATCAATCTTGGATGTTTTATAATCATTTTATAGTCATTTTATATCATTTTTGGTACTAATCTATTGACATAGTGCCAAGTGCCAGTTGCTATTTTTTCCATGTTTTTTACATCGCAGGAAATCAATATCAGATGGAGTCCAAATGCAACGCAACTTCACGATGATTTTTATGGACCAAAAGGAAGAAGTTGGGCCCTGGTTGCACCTGAGGGGAGTCCCGAGGAGGGGACAACCCACCAGGGCGCGCGAGGAGACCCAGGCGCGCCCTGGTGGGTTGTACCCACCTCGGGTGCCCCCAGACCGCCTCTTTGCTCTATAAATACCCCAAAAATCTAGAAACCCTAGGGGAGTCGACAAATTATTCATCCAGCCGCCGCAGAGTCCAGAACCACCAGATCTAATCTAGACATCATCTCGGATGGGGTTCACCACCTCCATTGGTGCCTCTCCAATGATGCGTGAGTAGTTCTTTGTAGACCTTCGGGTCCGTAGTTAGTAGTTAGATGGCTCTCTCTCTCTCTCTCTCTCTCTCTCTCTCTCTCTCTCTCTCTCTCTCTCTCTCTCTCTCTCGCTGAATTCTCAATACAATAGTCTCTTGGAGATCCATATGATGTAACTCTTTTTGCGGTGTGTTTGTTGGGATCTGATGAACTTCGAGTTTATGATTAGTTATATCTTTTTATAACCATGAAAGTTATTTGTGTTTCTTTGATCTCTTATAGCCTCGTATTTCTTCTCTGATATTTGGGTTTTGTTTGGCCAACTTGATCTATTTATCTTGCAATGGGAAGAGGTGCCCATTAGTGGGTTCGATCTTACGGTGCTTGATCCCAGTGATAGAAAGGGAACCGACACATACGTATCGTTTCTACTAAGGATAAAAAGATGGGATCTATATCTATGCAATAGATAAACGGATCTTGTCTACATCATGTCATCATTCTTATTGCATTACTTCATTTTTTGATGAACTTAATACACTAGATGCATGCTGGATAGCGATCGATGTGTGGAGTAATAGTAGTAGATGCAGGCAGGAGTCAGTCTACTAATCTTGGACGTGATGCCTATGTAATGATCATTACCTGCTCGTCATAATTATTTGAAATTCTATCAATTGCCCAACAGTCATTTGTTTACCCACCGTTTGCTATCTTTCTCGAGAGAAGCCACTAGTGAAACCTATGGCCCCCGGGTCTTCTTTCTCATATATTTGCTTGCGATCTATTCTTCCTTTGCATTTTTATTCAGATCTATTAAACCAAAAATACAAAAATACTTTGCTGCACTTTATTTTATTTGCGATCTATTATTTCAATCTGTTACAAATTTCTTGCATCGTTACCGAAGGGATTGACAACCCCATTAACACGTTGGGTTGCGAGGTGTTGTTATTTGTGTGCAGGTGTTGTTTACGTTGTGTTGCTTGGTTCTCCTACTGGTTCGATAACCTTGGTTTCTTCATTGAGGGAAATACCTACCGTTGCTGTGATGCATCATCCCTTCCTCTTTGGGGAAATACCGACGTAATCCTAGCAGACAGGAGCTTTTCTAGCGCTATAGTCAAAGAGCAATCATGCCACTTCTGCTACGCATGATGCTTATGATGAAACTACTTCTCTGCTTGATAATAATGTGCCACTAGGTGAATTTCTTGATGAACAACTTGCAAGGGTTAGAGAGAATGAAATTACTGAAACTGGTGATATTATTGAAACTGATGATTATGATTATCCCCCTAGATATGAATTGCCTGTTGTACATGAGGGTTATGTTATGGATGAAGAAACTGCTAGAGACTTCTTTGCTTGCAATGATAGAGAAGATCTTAAGAAATTGTTAGCTAAGCTGAAAGAAAAATCCTTGAATGCTAGAATGAAATATGACCCCGCTTTTGCTACTTCACCTATCTTTGTTACTGATAAGGATTATGAATTCTCTGTCGATCCTGAGTTAGTTGAATCTGATCCTTTCCATGGTTATGAATCTGAAACTTTTGTGGCACATATTACTAAATTGAATGATATAGCCACCCTATTTTCTCATGAGGAAAAAATTCGCTATTACTATATTCTCAAATTGTTTCCTTTCTCGTTAAAGGGTGATGCTAAACCATGGTTTAACTCTCTTGCTCCTGGTTGTGTGCGTAGTCCCCAGGATATGATTTACTACTTCTCTGCAAAATATTTCCCAGCTCATAAGAAACAAGCTGCTTTAAAGGAAATATTTAATTTTGTGCAAATTGAAGAAGAGAGTCTCCCACAAGCTTGGGGGAGGCTTCTCCGATTACTTAATGCTTTGCCTAATCATCCTCTCAAGAAAAATGAAATACTTGATATCTTTTATAATGGACTAACCGATGCTTCCAGGGACCACCTGGATAGTTGTGCTGGTTGTGTTTTCAAGGAAAGAACTGTTGAGCAAGCTGAATTGCTATTGAATAATATATTGAGTAACGATAATGATTGGACACTTCCCGAACCATCTCTGAAGCCAACTCCGAAGAAAAGGGGTATTCTATTTCTCAGTCCTGAAGATATGCAAGAGGCAAAGAAATCTATGAAAGAAAAAGGTATTAAAGCTGAAGATGTTAAGAATCTACCGCCTATTGAGGAAATACATGGTCTTGATAACCCGAATAAGTAGTAGAGGTGGACTCTCTTCGTAGATTTGATGAAGGTGATATTCCTCGTAATAAGTCTGCTAGTCAATGCTTGGATGAGTTTGACAATTTTATTGTTAAAAAAGAAAACTTCAGTGCTTATGTTAGCATACAATTGAAACGTAATGCTTACATGCTTGACCACTTGGGTGATTATATGAATAGAACTGTTAATGATCTTAAGCTTATTAGTAAACATACTTCCATGGTTACAACTCAAGTAGAACAAGTACTTAAGGCACAAGATGATTTGCTTAATGAGTTGAATAGTAAGAATAATGATACTGTTGTTAGGGTTATGACTAGAGGTGGTTGATGACCTAGGAACCTCTGTATCCTGAGGGCCATCCTAAGAGAATTGAGCAGGATTCTCAGAGAACTAATACTGATGCACCTAGTCCTCATACTAAAAAGAAAAAGAAAGTTGATAGGACTTTGCATGCTAGTGAACCTGCTATAGACACACCTGAGAATCCCAATGATATTTCTATTTCTGATGCTGAGACACAATCTGGTGATGAACATGAACCTAGTGATAATGTTAATAATGATGTTCATGTTGATGCTCAACCTAGTAATGATAATGATGTAGAGATTGAACCTGATGTTGATCTTGATAACCCACAATCAAAGAATCAACGCTATGATAAGAGAGACTTCGTTGCTAGGAAACATGGTAGACAAAGAGAACCATGGGTTTAGAAACCCATGACCTTTCCTCCTAAGCCATCCAAGAAAAAGGATGATGAGGATTTTGAGCGCTTTGCTGAAATGATTATACCTATCTTTTTGCATATGCGTTTGACTGGTAAGCTTAAAATGCCTCCTTATGCTAAGTATATGAAAGATATTGTTACTAATAAAAGAAAGATACCGGAAGCTGAAATTTCCACCATGCTTGCTAAATATACTTTTAAGGGTGGAATACCAAAGAAACTTGGAGATCCAGTAGTACCAACTATACCATGTTCCATTAAAGGAAACTATGTTAAAACTGCTTTATGTGATCTTGGAGCCGGTGTCAGTGTTATGCCTTTCTCTTTATATCGTAGACTTGAATTGAATAAGTTGACACCTACTGAAATCTCTTTGCAAATGGCTGATAAATCAACTGCTATACCCATCGGTATTCGTGAGGATGTGCCTGTTGTGGTTGCAAACATTACTATCTTAATGGACTTTGTTATTCTTGATATCCCCGAGGACGATAGTATGCCGATTATCCTTGGTAGACCCTTGTCGAATACTGCAGGAGCTGTTATTGATTGCAACAATGGCAATGTCAATTTTCATGTTAATGGTAATGAGCATATGATACACTTTCCGAAGAAACAACCTCAAGTTCATAGTATCAGTTCTATTGGAAAAAAATCCAACTATTACTATTGGAGGTTTTGAATTTCCTCTTCCTACTATCAAAAAGAAATATTATATTCTTATAGTTGGGGAAATGCATATCCCCGTTAAGGTAACCTAGTGTTATTCGAAAGTTCTCCGGTTTCATGTCATTCGGAAGAAGTCTTTTAGTAAGACTTGATCAACCTTGTTAATGGATTTCTTTTGATGAGCATGAGATGGATGAATTTAGAAAGCACAACTCTCTGTGCCCACTTTTTACTTTATGTTATTTAGATTAAATAAAGCAAAAATAGTACTTTTTGTCCGTTTTCTGAATTATCTATGAGATAAAAAAGTCCCGAAAATAAAAGTTCGCCAAATGCCGTGAAAATTTAGTATGATTTTTTATGTAATATTTTAGAATTTCTGGCACTGAACACACACCAGGGGGCCTCACCAGCTGGCCACAAGGGTGGAGGGCGCGCCCACCGCCCTAGGGCGCGCCCCCTGACCTTGTGGGCCCCATGTGGCCCCCCTCCACTTATTCCAGCACCCATCCGCTCCTTCTTCCTCCGGAAAAAAATCACTCCATAGCTCAAACTCGTATTCTTGCTCATCTTGCTTCCATTTTCGATCTCCTTGCTCAAAGCTCCATTCACAAAACTGCTTTGGGGGATTGTTCTCCGGTATGTGACTCCTCCAATGGTCCCACTAGTTTTTGTTCCAGTCCTTTATTTATTGCAAATTTTTTCTGTTGTGGTGACCTTGTTCTTGAGCTTGCATGTCAAATTTATTTGGTCCAAAGTAGTTTTGATGCATGATATAGCCTCTAGGCACTTGTAGGAGTAGTTGTTATCAATTTTGTTGAGTTTGGTTCACTTTTATATTGAGTCACTAAAAATTTCAGAAATTTTTCAGAGGAAGAAAAATGTCCAGGAAAATGTATCAAGGTGGTTCTTCAGGGAAGCAAGGACCAAGGCCTGCGATTCGTGAGCAGGACCTTGAACCGCCAAGGAAAGCTCAAGTGAAGCCTTGCGAATGGCCATTGGATGAATTTATGGACCGTGTAGGTTTCAAGGATGAATTCTAAGCGTACATACAAAATGCCGGCCTCGAGGACTTCTTATCGGACAAGTGCTTACAGTATTATTATCACATCGATTCCTTCGTGCGGAGGTTTGAGTTTTCATCCAAATGTAATACTCATACGGTCTTGTTTGATCTTTACGATGAATCTTATACTATGGACCTAGAAGATTTTTGTGATGCATGCAAAATCCCACAATGGGGAAGTCTTAGTGACCTCATAAATCTGAATATAATGATTTCCTTGCTAGCATCATTGTTGGAGAAACTAGAAATATCACACAAGCAACCGTAGGGAGCATTCACTTTCCTGCCATACATTATTTTGCTCTCTTTATCGGTAGGTGTATTAATGGTAAACATGAGCATTCCACATTTGCGTTCCAGATCTTAGTGTCCTCAAGTGTACGGTGTTAGGTGATAAACGATATAATCCGGGGGCCATTATTGCTAGGAGGTTACATCTTAATGCTAAAGATGGATATTTATTTGGTGGGATTTATGCAACTCGTTTAGCTAAATATTTGGGTGTATCTATTAGAGGGTATGATATTGAGTTGCCACCTAGTTTTCTAGACTATGAGGCTATGGCACGATATCAGTTTCTTAAGAGGAACGAACAAATCCTCCAGTACCGACTAATCTTTGATAGACAGCGTGCCGTCCTTGTTACTCTTCCTGCTCCTGCTTTCTTTAACTTTCTGGCAAATGGGCGCTATTTTATAACTAGAGAGGAAGCAAATGAGTATGAGAGAACAACAGAAGTTGCTCGCCTCCATGTTTCAGCCCTTCAGGAAGTAGCTGATGCGTCTCAGTACAACCCCAACTATAACTTTGGAAATCCACCAGGCCAGCCGTGGCCTTAGACCAACTTAGGCCAAAATCCTAAGCTTGGGGGAGTACGTATTTCTCACCGACATTACATTCATGTTCACACACTCATTCCAGTTTTCGGTGTTCATACTTTTTCATTGTATTATCCATGTTAGTTTATTTCTTTTTCTGCTTTATTCTTGTGTGTTAGAATAACCTTAAGAAAATCCAAAAAATTAGGTGTAGCCAGTTTACTTTCTATGCAGCTTAGTAGTAAAATTAAAAGAAAACCCAAAAAGATTTCTCGTGCTTGTTGGGAGCTTTCCCGTGTAAATAGTTTTTCTCGTTCTTATTTTACTTTCTTCAGAAAAACAAAAACTCCAAAAACATTTCAGTGTGTTTCCACTGGTACGCGTCGGTGCTATACAAACGGTTTTTAACCCCTTCCCGTGTAACTAAAGCGGAAGCATTAATCATCCAAATAGAAAAACAATATACGTGTCGCCGCGCGACCCGTGTGCCGTGCGAGCGGGCGTAAGTTGACGGGACGCATGCGAGCAGTCCACCACGCAGGCAGACCGAGAGGCGTGCGTGCAAGTGTATGAATTGACGTAGGCGTGCTCGTTGCGCAGTGTCATCGGGAGGCGTGCGAGTAGCTATGTGAAGCTTTGGTAGGCATGCCAGCAGTCCGATGCGCAGGCTCACCGGGAGGCGAGCCATCGGTTTGACCGTCGCCCGCCTCTCTCCCTCAACTCCCACTACTCCATATTAATGGTGCGCCATAGCGGCCGCAGCCCCCATCCTCGCCACACACACAATCCTCTCTCTCCGCTTGCATCCTTGACGCCGCTCTCAGTCCTCAAAGCTGTCAGTGTATGAGGATGCCGCCGAAGCGCCCCTTCAGAGGGAGTGGCAACGCCGAGGCTGCTAAAGCATCGGAGCACGACGTGGAGATGGAGATAGAGGTTGTTGTCACCGTCGGTGAGTTATCACTGCACCCTGACGTTGTTGACGGCGTCGAGCTTCCACCCGGAGGCGGAGTTCCACACCGACTCTGGTGACGACCCTGGCGACGACTCCGACGACCACTCCTGCAATGACTCCGACGACAACGGACAGCTGGTTAATCATCTATACCCATTTATGTGTCAAATAGATCATAGGGTTTCTCTGGTTACTCCTGCCTTCCCATTTTTGGAATAGGAATCCTATGGTTATGTTCTCCCAATCCATGAAATCTGAGTAAGTTTTGTTAGATCCACGTAGTGTACTTATTAATTGTTTGAATGGTACAAGTGATAAGTGATTAGTTGTTTCATCTGTGCAAATGATTTCTGCTAGTAATCCGACTAGGGTTAGTGTTCGTGCTAATAATTCCTAGCCAGGACTTGACAATTGATTTTGAATGACCAACATATGTTTGTGCCATTATTTTCTTCAAGATTTGTCTGTACATAGACGACTGTGCTTAAAAATTGAACCATAATCTCTGGATATGTATAAATAAATAGCCATAAATTCCTAATCCTACTTCATGGCATGTAAACATTGATTTGATGCCAAATTTGTTTTACTATTTGTATAGGTGTTGTCTAACTATGTGGACATCAAGGATGAAGATGGACAGAGGAGGTACAAGAGGCAAATCCCGAGGGAGCTTTATGTGGGAAAGCATAACAGGCAAATTAGGACCTGGAACGGTGGCTACCGATGCTCATTTTGCAACCACAAGCATCATGACGCATATCTAAGTGTTATGGCGCATGCAAGAGGACAAGCTGTTGGCTCCTTCAAGCAGAAGTACTCGCAGTGTGGCGCACGGCGCAAAATCCGAGTACCTGGAGAAGCTTCAGGATCGTGCCGGCATGTGAGATGAGATGTGGGATCGAACTATGTACGCTTGAGTATGCTTAATGACAGTTGGACTATGTACTTATGGTTGAACTATGCTTGTGTACGTGTACGCTTATTACCTATGTCTGAGTATGTTTAATCTATGTTTACTTATGTCTAACCGTGGGATATGGATGCAATCAGTTCGGTTGATGGAATCTACCTTCGTCTTGGTTTATTGGTCCCCTTTGTAATTTGTGTTAAATTTTGACCAAAGGTTTAACTGAAAAAATGTTAGTGCATGTCAGCAAAAATTATATCATTGGATGGGTATTAGAGCATAGTGTTCAATGATATAATTTTTGGTGACATGCATAAACATGTCTTAGTTAAATATTTGGTCAAAATTTGGTAAAAATTACAAAGGGGACCAATAAACCAGGACGGAGGCAGTACGTCAATCACACACGGTTCCCAAAAGTGGAACCGTGTGCAATGACTTCCATTTTGCCTGTTGCATCAATCACACACGGTTGGCTCTAGCAAACCGTCGCCTCCAAAATTCTTTGTGGGATAGAAAACCCTCACCACCCAATTCAGAAAAGAAAAAAGAAAACCCTCACCATCCCCACGTCACAAAAACCCTCACCCCGCCCGCCACCCCCTCCGGTCCCCATTCACACCTGCACAAGCTGCTCCGCGTCTATGCATGACACTGCCTATCGCGGCGGTAACCACTTAGCTCGACGCCTGCTGCCGCCGCCAGGCTGCCGGCAAAGCCCACCGCATTTCGCCACTTCTGCTTGCCGCTGCCTATCGCCATCGACTTTCTCGATGCTGCTCGCCGTCGACCCAGCTCCGCTTGGTTGGGGAATCTGCCGTACTGAGGGTTCTTTCTCATGAACAACAAGGTAACTAATTTAATGAGATATTATCTCATCTCTTATCCCAGTTCATCCGCCTCCGTTAATCACTCGGCCGAAATCATCATGAATTCATTTTTATTCAAGCTGATTTGAGGGTTTTCTTCCGTTCATAGAGTGTACAGTGCACGGACACATCAGGACCTTGCGGCCTCCGCCAGACATTCCATCTCACCGTACCAGATGACTTGAGGATGCGCGCGGTATGTTCAATCTCACCCTAAATCGGCTGGCATGGCCTACTTTCCTGAACATATTCTAAATATTACTACATTTGGATAAGAGGTGCCACATGCACCATATACGTCAAAGGGGATTTTTTCCCCCTCTTCTTTCTATATTAGGCAAATTAATGATGTATTGTTCTTTCGATTATTCTCATATTTCCATGACATCATGTTTACCCTATTTGTTTAATTATAGATTTTTGTCCTTAGATTTTGACTGCTGGACAGTTCTTTCAATTTGGGCCCATATTTGCATGTTACCATATTTTCTTTAACAATCCTACCATTTTCTGCAACGCGCGTCCCTTGCTATGCAACAGAATCTGTACTGCACAATCTTTCCCTTTACATAAATCAAGACTGCAGGGATGTCATACTGCACACAAACCATGGATTTACAATTGTTGCTACTGTAAGACTTGATTTTGGCACTGGCTTTTTTAAAGAAATTTCTAAGTTTTATGAACTGAAAGCTGGCACTAGAATTGCACTGCATATAAAAGGGCCTGGTCATGAGATATATGGTAACTTCCCCGACGATATCATCCGTCCAGACTTTGTTCGAAGTAACTTCTCTTTTCAACTATCTGCATGTTGACTTACCCAGCAATATCAAATGAATTGTGTAGTATTTAAGCAACCAACTGTTATTCCCTTTTCTTACTATATTCCTACCTAATAATTTCTAGTTACCAATACACTTTTCTATTGCCCTGTTTTAACTAAATATTCCCTGTACTCCCATTTCTATCAGAAAGCGGCGCTGACAAGGAGACTCCAGAGGTGGAGAGCGGGGCTGCCAACAAGCAGAGGCGGGGCGAGCTAGAACCGCAAGCGACTCCAGTAAGCCTAGACTTCATCAGCAGCCTCCCCGATGATAGTTGATAGTCATCATCCCCCTCGTCCCAATCAAATATGGGGCATGGACAACCATCCTTTCCCGGCGGTGGAACCCCCTATGGAACTCCAGCCCTCTCGACCTCATCGACACCCACGAGCTCTGCCATGGCTATCGTAAAAGCTTGGATGTGTTCTCCAAGATCCTCGGCAGTCACCTTGGCCCAACCAGAGGCCTTAGAATGGGAAAGTTCCATTCCAACGGCAATGACCGAGCCAAGCTTGACGACTGGTTCTGACCCCCACCCTAGATCAGCTCGAGGAGCTCACTTTTGATGATGGACATATGCGGTCGCTGCCAACGTCCGCACTCCGCCTCGTGCCCACGCTGCGTGTCGCCAAGTTCAGGAACTGCCATCCCCCCCCTTAATGACGCACCCGCTCTTATTCTACCACGACTGAAGCACCTCGAGCTCATCGCCGTCTGCCTCTCAAACGGTGACATGGAGCGCCTGCTCCATGGCTGTACTGCACTCGAGTACCTTCGTCTTCAGGCGATCAATGGGTTGAGTACCTTCCACATCACCTCCATGACTCTCCGGTCTATTTATGTGTGTTACTAGTGCGGCGGGAAGACATCACAAGATGTGTACCATGGTATGGTCACTGAGGACACCCCTGCACTTGAGAGATTACTTGTAGTTGATCAAGAAGGTCCAACAAGAATCAATGTCATTTCTGCACCGAAATTGACAGTGGTGGGCTACTCGTCTGACAAATACTCCGAACTTGTTATTGGATCCACACCCGTTCAGGTACAACAGCCGCCTTCTACCTCTCCTTCTACAAATTAACATTATTTCTAATTTTGAAGATATTTGTTCATTTGTCATTCAGAAAATGATTCCGACAAGATTGACCCTGAAACTGCGCACAGTGAAGGTCTTAGCATTAGAACCTATCCGCCCCAACCTGGAGGAAGTTGTCAGTTTCCTGAGATGCTTTTCGTGCCTGGAGAAGCTATATATCGAGGTGATGTTCCTTTCCTTTTAAATGTTAAGCATAAGGGAGTTCAATTTTTGACACCTTTTTCCAAGTTTACAATGACAATGTACTACGCTATCTGAAGGATTCTTTTGGAGGATTTCAGTACATACATGTCCCCCCCCCCCCCCATATTGGTTGCTTGATCCATATGGTTACAATCAATAAGAATTTCTCCTTTGGAGTCATCTGTACTAGTTTTCTTAGGGAACTTTTCATCCACTCCAACCTCTTGTGAAGAAGGCTGCATTTTTTTAGAATGTAATCAAATGCCCATGTTAATCATGTCAGATCGAAGATGGCATGTTAGTGCATTTCACAAATCCTACAAACCAAATAGGCCTGTAGTATTGTTCAAAACTGCATGTAGGCACTAACACGTTTTCTTCTTTTGTAGATAAGATTAGGCCCAGCGGTGGATAATGTGATACAATATAACAATCACGTCGAATGCGTAGATCTGTATCTCTCAGAAATTACTTTGAACTCCTACCGAGGGACCTTACCAGAGATTATATTCACTAGGTTCTTTGTTCTCGGAGAAAGGGTGCTGAAGGAAATGAGGTTTGACCTACATTTATTTCACAAAAATGAATGGTTTGTTGATCAGCGCCGGCGCCTGCGGCAGAATGGAATAGGCTCCAAAAATGCTGAATTTCATTTTGGAACTTCAGATGATAGAGTAATCGGAAGTCATCATGTCAACCCCATTAATGACTTCTCAGTGGCTGACCCCTTTGCAGAAATTGTGAAGTTTCGAAACTAGACTTAGAAGTGGTAATATTAGTTTGAACCTCTCTGATATCCATGTTCAGTGGATCAGTGTGAGTGTTTGCAGCTGATGAGCTGAATTTCATTTCTAATATCAGTTTGAACCTTGTAATCTTCAAATTTGAGCCATATAACTCTGGAATTTGAACCTTGTAATATTTTGAGCTTTTGTGGTACAATCGTTGAAATCGGAGCGTATGAGACTCGTATATTGGTAGCACTATTTTGACTTTAATATGCAATGGTCTTAGATTTTATTAACCATTCTCGAATCTGTTTAACTTGTCGATCTCACAGCACATGATCTGTATAGCTAACTCGACTGCGATCTTCGACATTGTTGCACACAATTGGTTTCTTCCATCGTGTGCCCTGTAGAGCGCAGAATTAACTATCGCACTCGAGTGTCCATCATCACCCTTCTGTGTAACTTTGACCTCATCACCCATGGGTAAACTTATGACCGAAGTCATTCCACACACTTTGTTTTTACAAAGCTTTTTGCTAATAAACGCCCACGATTTGTCCCTCTTCTAGCTGACGCGTGGCCAAACAAGCCGGGCGGGAAGCTTGCGCGGTAGCACGGGAACAGTCTCACCAAAGATACATTTGGCGCCTCTTCGAGCCCACGCATGCTGTGCGATGTTGTCAAGCGTGCACTGGAATCCTCCACTATGAACATCGTGACAAGAAGTGACGATTACAGGCCGGCCGGCCCCCATTTATTACAGTGGCCATTTAATCCTTGTGTCTCTTCAACCTTTCGATCGCGCCCCGCCATTTCAAGAAGCACACCCACCACGAGAAATTCTTAGAGGGTATCCTGTGCGGCTCCAATGGCGCTCCGAGCTAGCGGTGCCGACGACGAGCAGAAGTTCACCATGTGTGCCGTGGTGGGCACCCATAGAAGGTTCATGGACCTCTCGGTGGTGTACAACCAACGACCCAGTCTAGGTGGAGCACTTCACCCACATCATGGAGTTGTTGCTTGCCGAGGAGAAGTACAAGGTGGTCAGGTTCGACCTCGAGTACACCCGCGCTCGTGTTGGGTATCCTCCCAAGGTCGTCATCGCCCAGATGTGTGTGCGCCACCACGTCCTCGTCTACCACTACTGCCTAGCCACAAGGCCTTGCGAGTGTTTTGCCAGGTTTTTCAATAGCCCCCAATACATGTTCACTATGGTGGACATCACCAACGATGTAAAGGCGCTCGAGAATTCGGGCATCGCCTGCCAGAATCTTCTCGACATCCAGGGCCAATACAAGATCTGGGGCAACAAGGAGCATGAGAAGGACTCACTGGTTCACCTCGCCGAGGCCATCATCGACCCCTACTACAAAGACATGAAGGATTCATGCAACAAGGACAAGCATGCCTGGCACTCAGCCTGGATGGAGAAACTCGACAAAGCTCACGTCGTGTACGCGGCCAACGAGGCGTACACGAGCTATGACATGTACAGGAGGATTGTTGACATGAGGAAGTGCCTCCTTCCCCAAAACGGCCAGGGGTCCAGCCGGAAGCAGAGCAATGGCAAGCGTCATCGCAACAATAAGTAGATGATTAGATCCTCATTTCTCCTAGTTTAGTATGCATGTAATTGCTTACTTTGGTGTGTGGAAATGTTATGTGTGTAGTCACTTGTGTAATTGTATGCTTAATTTGGTCATGCAACGATGTATTTTTAAGCATATATGTTGATGCTCTGTAGACAGAGGGTAGATATTGTGCGGACAAATAAAATCACATCACACACGGACTAAACAATGGAACCCGTCGGTGATGTTTTCATCAATCACTCACAATTTTATACTAGCAATCGTTTGCTCACAACACATACGTCTTATTAGCAGCAACCATCTGTGTTATTATCGGTCTTCGCACACATTTCTAATTACAGACCTGTTTGCCGCGTATCACACACATCTTGTTATATTGAACCGTTTCTGTTCTCTTGTCTCAACACAAACAGTTCATCTGAGTGAACCGCATGCCGTATATCGCACACACCTTGATCTGGCTGACCGTTTCTTTTGTGTTGCCTAATCACAAACAGTTCATCCAAGTGAACCGTATGATGTATATGGCACACACCTTCATCTGGCTGCATGTTTCTTTTGTTCCTCCTCATCGCAAACAGTTAATTGAACTGAACTGTATGCCCTACATCGCACATGCAACTAAAATCTGAACCGTGTTTGATGCATCCGTCATCGCAAACGTTTTGCACCTTTATTGATGGGTTTTTTACACCACCGTTTGCGATTATTGCATCGCACACAGTTTTGTCGAAGGGTCTCTGATCGTAGTGTCGTGTTAGCAGCATCCTGCAGTAGTATTCGTTGAAATTCTTTTCTTTTCTTTGGGGGTCGAGAGGAGAAGACCACGATGAAAATGTTGAGTGGCTCTCATATGCATTATTATTGATCTAACAAAGAGCCCATATTACCTTGTCTTGTCCTTCGAATAAATGTTTGCAGATTCCAGCTTAGTCCAATGCATGTGCACTATTATTATTATCCACACCGTTCGGTCGTGCAAGTGAAATGCAATAATGACGATATATGATGAAATGATTGAGATGAGGGAAGATTATTATTTGCTAGGGCTGTCCATATCTTCCATGCTAGGTAGGTTATTCTCACGATGAGTGGACTCCGCTCATCATTCACGAGAAAATGGCTAGTAACCGGGATGCCCAGTCCCATGCTCAAATCAAATAAAAATAATTGCAAACAAAACTCACCTAGGACTGTTGTTAGTTGGGTGGTACCCGTTGTTTCGGACCAGCCGTGGAGTGTGCTTGTTGGTGGTGGGGGAGTATAAACTTTACCATTCTGTTTGGGAACCGCCTATAATGTATGTAGCAGGGAAGATATCGACATCTCTTAGTTGTTATGTTGACAATGAAAGCATACTGCTCAAAATATTATTTATCTCTATTTCAAAACTCGAGCTCTGACGCCTCTGCAAATCCCTGTTTCCCTCTACAAAGGGCCTCTATCTATTTTATGTTTATTGCTGAGTCATCATCCTCTTATAAAAAGCACCAGTTAGAGAGCACCACTGTCATTTGTATGCATTGTTATTAATTTATATTGAGTATGACTATGACTAGATCTCTTTTACCATGAATTACAATGTCTAGTCAGTCCTTGATCTTCAGGGGTGCTCTGCATTTTTGTTTTGCGGTCTCAGAAAGGTCTAGCAAGATACCATCTTGTTATATCATATCATGATTGTTTTGAAGAAGTGTTGTCATCCGAGATATATTATTATTGCTCACTAATTGATTCTGTCATTAATATGGGTAAATGTGAGACCTAAAAGTTATTGTGAATATGGTTAGTTCATAATCTTGGCTGAAAACTTGAATGTTGGCTTTACATATTTGCAACAACAAGATCAAACAGAGTTTGTAAAAGTTTTTCTTTATCACTTTCAGTTTGTCAACTGAATTGCTTTAGGACAAGCAATGGGTTAAGCTTGGGGCAGTTGATACGTCTCCATCATATCTACTTTTCCAAACTCTTTTGCCCTTGTTTTGGACTCTAACTTGTATGATTTGAATGGAACTAACCCGGACTGACGCTGTTTTCAGCAGAATTGCCATGGTGTTATTTTGGTGGAGAGTAAAAAGTTCTCAGAATGACCTGAAACTTCACGGAGATAAGTTTTGGAATTAATAAAAATATTGGTGAAAGAATCAACGGAAGGGGGCCCAAACCCTGGTCACAAGGGTGGGGGGCACGCCCACCCCCTAGGGCGTGCCCTCCGACCTTGTGGGCCCCGTGGACCACCACCGACCTCAACTCCAACTCCATATTGTCTCTTTCGGGGAGAAAAAATAGAGAGAAGGATTCATCGTATTTTACGATACGGAGCCACCGCCAAGCTCTATTCTTCCTCGGGAGGGCAGATCTGGAGTCCGTTCGAGGCTCCAGAGAGGGGAATCCGTCGCCGTCGTCATCATCAACCATCCTCCATCACCAATTTCATTATGCTCACTGCCGTGCATGAGCAATTCCATCTTAGGCATGCTGGACCGTGATGGGTTGGATGAGATTTACCATGTAATCAAGTTAGTTTTGTTAGGGTTTGATCCCTAGTATCCACTATGTTCTAAGATTGATGTTGCTATGACTTTGCTATGCCTAATGCTTGTCACTAGGGCCCGAGTGCCATTATTTCATATCTGAACCTATTATGTTTACATGAATATATTTGTGTTCTTGATCCTTGTCGGATTTTGGGTTCCGGCAGACCCTCTAGGTTCGAACTCTGGGGTGCACGCGGAGATCTCACCTCCAACCTACCTACACCTCATCGCCTCGCAAGGATCTAAACTACACAAAAAGCAACACAAGGGACACAAGGTTTATACTGGTTCGGGCCACCATTGCGGTGTAATACCCTACTGCAGTGTGTGGTGTGGTGGATTGCCTCGAGGCTGATGATGAATAAGATAAGGAAGAACAGCCTCACGAGGGTCTGTTCTTGGCCGGTGCGACGAACTGCTAGGGGGAGTTCCGTCGCTTCTCTCTCTCTCTCTCTCTCTTGCCTATTTTCCGGTCGATCAGGCCTCGATCTCCCCTCTTTCTAGATGCCGATCCTCTACCCTGTGGGTGGCTAGTCCTATTTATAGGCAGAGGCCTTGGGCCTCTTCCCAAACAATGAGCGGGAAGGGCGCCAACAATTGGCCATTTTGAAGGGGAACATCTAGTACACTTATCCTGACTAAAGTCGGCCCTCGCCTGCCAAAGACTCTGACGGTGACGCCGGCTTGGGCTCCACGATGACCTCCTTCCTGCCGTTCTGCTGGTCTTGGTCTTGTTGCACCGAAATGGTTGCCTTTGCTTGATACTCTTGGCCTGCGCTTGCCTCCCTTGCACCAAAGGGGAAACGAGGACACTGCGCGGGCTGGCGCCCGCCTGGCGCCCTCGGTCGTCATGGCTTGCGTCATGGGCACCTCATGAGGTACCCCGCCTTGATCTCTCCGCCTCCTCGCGAGCCAGCCTGACGAGGTCGTGCCTGAGGAAGCTTCCTGTCGTCCGCCCATGAGGGTCTTGAGCTTGTGTTGATGAAGATGGGCGTCTTGGGCCTCCCCTTGAGCCACGCCGCAGGCCGCAGGCAGGCAAGTCTGGGCACCCCCGTTCCCAGAACGCCGACAGTAACCCCCGGGCCCAAGGCGCGCCTGGACTTTGCTTAGCACAGAAGAGAAGGGCAAGTGCGAAGCGCCGCGGGCCCTAACAGCCTGCGGCCTTGGGCGCCGCGTGGCGGTTGATTGGACATAGGCGTCCCTGCTTCCCCGCGACGCCTTGACAATTGCACGAATCGACAACAGAGCGATACCTGTCTAGGCTTTACCTCCTTTGCCTTCTCCAGTCATTACCCAGATCCCCTTTCTCGCTCCTATCCTTCCTACTTCCAAAATCCCCAGATCTACTCCGACCCCGCGCCCTAGCAAGGTATGGCGCCTCGCCAGACCCCGGCTGGAGCTTGGTACTCGCCCGCTTTGGACTCCCCGAACGTGTCGGAGAAGAGCCTTGCCCGGGCGCGCCGGATGATGGCGGCGCAAGGCAACGACGGGGCGGCGGTGCTCAAGGTTGGCTCTGTCCTTCCTGATGACCAAGGAAGCACCTTCTACCCGCTCTTCGTGAGCGCCATTGTCGCCGGTCTGGTGCCTCCCTTTTCTGAGTTCTTCTTTTCTGTCCTCATCAATTACAAACTGCAAGATATGCACCTCCACCCCAACTCTGTTCTTCTCTGGCGATCTTCGCCTACTACTGTGAGGCTCATGTCGGGGTGCAGCCCTCAGTGGCCTTGCTGCGCCACTACTTCTACCTCCGAGCCTCTCGCGGCTCCATCACCGCGTGCGCGAGCTTTGTCGCGTACGGCAGCTCCAACGCCATCTCGAAGCCCGGGAAGAGGTTTGAAGGCTTCAAGAGCAAGTGGGTCATGGTAGATGCTGGGCGCATCCATCCTTGGCTGATTCTGCCCACGGAGCAGCCCAAAACCATCGACGCTTGGTCTCACGCGGAACTCGTGGATTCCCGCGCGAAGCCAGTGCTGGAGAAGATGGATGCGGACCTGTGGCCGGGCAACACGGCAACGGCGAAGCTGACCGGGGCGTCGCTCCTGAGGGAGTTCCTGGAGCACCGGGTGGCCCCGCTTCGGCAATACTCGCTTCCGCTGTGGAGGCCTCGCCTGAGCCCTGTAGTCTTGGTCGACGAAGATCTGGCTGCGGTCCTCCAATCTTTGGTCGGGGGAGACGTGGTGAGGCTGGAGGGCGCTCCTGTACCCCTGTTCCTTCGAGATCATTGGGAGCAGGTGGTGGACTCCATGCCCGCTTTCAACGGGGACGGGCCTGTGCCCGCGGAGGTTCCCGAGGACCCGGCGGCCCTGGCGACGGTGAACGTGTCCTCCGGCGACTCCAGCGAAGAGGAGGAAGAAGAGGAGTGGGAAGAGGGGCCGGACTCCGAGGCGACCGACGGGGAGTCGAGAGCGCCCCTCCCTCGGCGTAGGTCCCACGCTCTCCACCTCTTGCCGGACAACGACGAGGATGGCGACAAGCGAGGTGGCGAGAGCTCGCCCCTGATCCCGAAGAAGGACAGGACGGGGCTGGTTTCCCCGCGGGTCTGCCCCGGAGCCGAGGCGATCTGCAGACGCGCCTCCTGCTCCCGAGCCTCTTGAGGTTGATCCCAGCAACCAGCTCTCGGGCTTCAAGTTCGGCCGGAGGTTGCTCGAGCCCGCGAGTGATGACCAGTAAGTGCTTGATTCTTGTTTTGCTTCTCGCTTCGTCGTCGAGGCTTGATATCCGTATTCCTTGGCTAGGCCGGCACCTGCGGCGAAAAAGCTGAAGGGGGCTCCTGAGGCTTCGTCCGGGGCAGCGCCTCCATCCGCGAAAGAAGGGGACGGCAAGACGTGGGCCTCTCCTGCCCGGTCATCCTCGCGAGGCCTGGTGGGGCTAGCTGGGGCGAGCTCAGCCCCCATGGCCCAAGCGACTCCCGAGGTATCCTTGCCTGACGCCACTGCCGCAGTCGCCGGGGCGCAGAAGGTCCCGACTCATGGTGCTGTGATTACGCTGCCATCCTCTCCTCCTAATCCGCCAACTGCCGTTTATCTGACTCCTTCTACTGTCCTAGATCGTGCTGCTGCTGAACTGGACCGGCTGCGGAAAGATCTTCTGGGCGTCGATCCTCGCTTGGTGGCCGGACGCCTGGAGCTGGCCTCCGGCTGGGTTTGCTCTGATGCTTCAATTCGAGCGGCGCTAGTTCAGGCCGCGACGGCCTGCGACGAGGAGAAGCAGGCCATCCTCGAGGCGAAGGCCGCTCGCGACGCCGCCTTGGGGGAGGTAGCCGATGTCCGAGGTCGCTGCAAGGCGCTGGAGAGCGAGCTGCAGGGCCTGCGCGACCAGCTTGCCAAGGAGGCCCGCGTCCGCCAAGAGAAGGAGGAAGACATGAAGGCTCGTGAGGCGGCCGCCAAGGACCAGGATGCCAAGCTTGATGAGCGCCATGGCCGCTTAGGTGCGCTGGAGCAGGCGTTGGAGGCGAAGAGGATCGAGCTGGACGACAAGGCGCGGGTCCTGGCCGAGGACCGCGTGGCCTTCGCGAAGCTGGAGGTGAAGGCTCGCACCTTGCTGAAGTCGCTTTACGACAGCGGCCTGGAAAGCCCGCTGGCCGGTGCCAAGGACGGCCCCGCCAAGCTGCTTCCCTTCTTGGTCCGCGCCCTTGAAGATGTCGCCCTTGGCCTCGACCCCACGACTGAGGCCGAGGCGCGTGTCCTGTCTTCTGCAGCGCTGACGCGCGTCTTCACCCACGTCTACCTTCGCGACCCCAACGTTGACCTTGACAGCCTGTTGGAGCCCGTGAGCGGCGAGCTTGCCGCTGTCGCTGCTGAGGCCGTGAAGGGTCGAGCGGAGGCTCTGCTGGCGAAGTTCCGGGCCTTCAGCACCAAGCCGAAGCGAGGCGCTGTCGATCCTGAGGCTTCATGAGGCGAACCCGCCCAGTGCAGCTCCCCCGCCAGGGACGGTGCTGCCGACAAGTGACTCCTTCATGGCTCATGTCCTGCTTTCAGCTCCGGCAACATGCATCATGCCTCATGGAGGCGTTTAAACTTGTGTTTGGCGTTGTGAAAACAGTTATGGACTGTAATATTTGCTTTTGAATTCCTTGAGATTTGCGCTTTTCCTTCCTACTTGCTTATGTTCTACGTCGGCAGAGCCCGGCCCCGTGCATACCTCAGCCACCGTTAGCCCCGACCGGAAAGCAGGACGGGACCAAGGAGTGAGGGGCTACGTGACAAGTTAGGCTCCTGAGTCGCGATGCTCAGGAGTCCCCCTTGACGCATGAATATCAAGTAGGGAGGTGATATATATGGGTGAATTTACCGTTCTACGTCGGCAGAGCCTGGCCCCGCGCATACCTCAACCGCCGCTAGCCTTTCGGAACTAAGGGGTGAGGGGCTACGTGGCCAGTTAGGCTCCTGAGTCGCGATGCTCAGGAGTCCCCCTTGATGTTCAAACGTCCTTCATACCTTGGCTCCGCTCGGGGAGAGACGTGCGACGAACCAGGCCCGAGGGGCCTGGCTGGGTGGCGTGCGTCTGGGCGTGACCCAGGCATAGCCCCCGTGCCCAGCCCCCTCGCGCGGCACTCCTGAGGGGAGGCGTTACGATGAGGCCAGACATTGAGCTCTGGGCTCCCTGAGGTTGATGCGGCCGGGGGCCACCCTCAGTTGTTTATCACCAGCGCGGAGCATAGCGCTTCCGTATGTGTATGGGCATAGCCGCTCCTCGGCAGTGTCGTCAGCCAACGGGGAGCATGGTGCTTCCACAGTGCGTGGGAGGGCTCCCCTCGGGAGGAGCCGGGGTGTGTGTACAGCCCCGCCCTAACACGTGGCTGGCACGGTAGGGCCTGGCGAGGTGTATCTGGGCACCCGTGAGCCAGTGCGGGACTCACGGGGCCCTACCTCAAGGCGGGTTGCGCCTGGCTCTGGGCCTTTTTCTTATAATGTGTTCCTGCAAATTTGGTTAGATGTCGGCGCTCTACATCCTCGGGTCCCGGCCCTCGAGCGGGCTCAGCCGTCGCTGGTATGCCAGGTCGCGATGCCGTGGACAAGGCCAGAGGGTGAGGGCTGGAGAGCCAGTAGGAGCCCATGAGTCGCGATGCTCAGGTACCCCCCCCCCTTTAACGTGCAAGCGGTCGACATGACGGAAGAGGGGTGCCGTGGACAACCATCAAATAATGATCATGATGGGTCAAACGCACGACCCGAATAAACGCAAGAGGGATACATGCCACTGGGTCTAGCCCGGGTGGCTCGGGGATGATGCAGCCCGAGAGGCGCCCCCAATAAAGTAAACTAGAAACATGAATCAAAAGGGATACATGTCGTAGGATGGACCCACGCGGCCTGGGAATGATGCAGCCCTGGCGGGCGCTCCCAGCTGAAAATGAAACTCGAAGGATATCACCTGATAATGTTGAAGATGAAGGGATGCTGAAGTAGCGGACGTCGTGCGCTGCGGAAGCCGATCTTCATGAGCCCCCAGGCCCAGGAGCCTCGGGAGCCTCCGGAGGCGTTGGTGGCTCCTCGCGGACCTTCTCCATCTCCGCCAGGACTGCGGAACGCCTGGCCACTTGAGCCTCTAGGATGCTCCTCATGAGGCGCTAGCGCGTGGCAGCCGCGTTCGGCAAGTCGTAAGGCATGCGAACGTGGCTGTGGGGTGGACCTTCACAGCGCCCGGCGCGCGAGGGCCGGAGGCGCTCCTGAGAGGTGGCTCGGTTGAGCCCTGGTATGTCGATGCAGACGCGTGATAACCCACAAGTATAGGGGATCGCAACAATTTTCGAGGGTAGAGTATTCAACCCAAACTTATTGATTCGACACAAGGGGAGCCAAAGAATATTCTCAAGTATTATCAGTTGAGTTGTCAATTCAACCACACCTGGAAACTTAGTATCTGCAGCAAAGTGTTTAGTAGAAAAGTAATATGATAGTGGTGGTAACGGTAACAAAGTAAAGACAACAAAAGTAATGTTTTTGGTATTTTTGTAGTGATTGTAACAGAGCAACGGAAAAAGTAAATAAGCGTAAACCAAGATATGGAAAACTCGTAGGCACCGGATCAGTGATGGATAATTATGCCGGATGTGGTTCATCATGTAACATTCATAACATAGGGTGACACAGAACTAGCTCCAGTTCATCAATGTAATGTAGGCATGTATGCCGTATATAGTCATACGTGCTTATGGAAAAGAACTTGCATGACATCTTTTGTCCTACCCTCCCGTGGCAGCGGGGTCCTATTGGAAACTAAGGGATATTAAGGCCTCCTTTTAATAGAGAACCGGAACAAAGCATTAGCACATAGTGAATACATGAACTCCTCAAACTATGGTCATCACCGGAAGTATCCCGATTATTGTCACTTCGGGGTTGTCTGATCATAACACATAATAGGTGACTATAGACTTGCAAGATAGGATCAAGAACACACATATATTCATGAAAACATAATAGGTTCAGATCTGAAATCATGGCACTCGGGCCCTAGTGACAAGCATTAAGCATAGCAAAGTCATAGCAACATCAATCTCAGAACATAATGGATACTAGGGATCAAACCCTAACAAAACTAACTCGATTACATGATAAATCCCATCCAACCCATCATCGTCCAGCAAGCCTACGATGCAATTACTCATGCACGGCGGTGAGCATCATGAAATTGGTGATGGAGGATGGTTGATGATGAAGACGGCGACGAATCCCCCTCTCCGGAGCCCCGAACGGACTCCAGATCAGCCCTCCCGAGAGAGATTAGGGCTTGGCGGCGGCTCCGTATCGTAAAACATGATGAAACTTTCTCTCTGATTTTTTTCTCCCCGAAAGCCAATATATGGAGTTGGAGTTGGCGTTGGAGGGTCTCCAGGGGGCCCACGAGGTAGGGGGCGCGCCCAGGGGGGAGGGGCGCGCCCCCCACCCTCGTCGACAGGGTGTGGGCCCCCTGGTCTTCATCTTTGGCAAGGATTTTTTATTATTTATTCTAAGATATTCCGTGGAGTTTCAGGTCATTCCGAGAACTTTTGTTTTCTGCACATAAAACTGTTGGGGAACGTAGTAATTTCAAAAAATTTCCTACGAACACGCAAGACCATGGTGATGGCATAGCAACGAGAGGGGAGAGTGTCCGTCCACGTACCCTCGTAGACCGAAAGCGGAAGCGTTATAACAACGCGGTTGATGTAGTCGTACGTCTCCACGATCCGACCGATCCAAGCACCGAACGTCACGGCACCTCCGAGTTACGCACACGTTCAGCTCGATGGCGATCCCGGACTCGATCCAGCAAAGTGTCGGGGATGAGTTCCGTCAACCTGACGGCGTGGTGGCGATGTTGATGCTCCACCGACGCAGAGCTTCGCCTAAGCTCCGCTGACGATATGACTTCTCCGCGCGAGGCTTCGCTAAGCTCATGACGATATGACCGAAGTGGAATATGGTGGAGGGGGCACCGCACGGCTAAGGAACGATCCGTAGATCAACTTGTGTGTCATGGGGTGCCCCCCTGCCCCCGTATATAAAGGAGCAAGGAGGAGGTGGCCGGCCAAGGGAGGAGGCGCACCAAGGGGGAGTCCTACTCCCACCGGGAGTAGGACTTCCCCCCCCCCCTTCTCCTAGTTGGACTAGGACTTGGGGAAGGGGGAAGAGGGAAGGGGTGCGGCCCCTCCCCCTAGTCCAATTCGGACTAGGCCATGTAAGCGCGCGCGGCCTGCCCTAGGCAGCCCTCTCTCTTTCCCGCAGGGCCCAATAAGGCCCAATACTTCTCCCGGCGAATTCCCGTAACTCTCCGGTACTCGAAAAATACCCGAATCATTCGGAACCTTTCCGAACTCCGAATATAGTCGTCCAATATATCGATCTTTACGTCTCGACCATTTCGAGACTCCTCGTCATGTCCCCGATCTCATCCGGGACTCCGAACTCCTTCGGTACATCAAAACTCATAAACTCATAATATAAGCATCGCCATCGAAACATTAAGCGTGCGGACCCTACGGGTTCGAGAACTATGTAGACATGACCTAGAACCATTCTCGGTCAATAACCAATAAGCGGAACCTGGATGCCCATATTGGTTCCTACATATTCTACGAAGATCTTTATCGGTCAAACCGCATAACGACATACGTTGTTCCCTTTGTCATCGGTATGTTACTTACCCGAGATTTGATCGTCGGTATCCAATACCTAGTTCAATCTCGTTATCGGTAAGTCTCTTTACTCGTTCCGTAATACATCATCTCACAACTAACTCATTAGTTGTAATGCTTGCAAGGCTTAAGTGATGTGTATTACCGAGAAGGCCCAGAGATACCTCTCCGACAATCGGAGTGACAAAACCTAATCTCGAAATCGCCAACCCAACAAGTACCTTTGGAGACACCTGTAGTACTCCTTTATAATCACCCGATTCACGTTGTGACGTTTGGTAGTACCCAAAGTGTTCCTCCGGTAAACGGGAGTTGCATAATCTCATAGTTATAGGAACATGTATGGGTCATGAAGAAAGCATTAACATACTAAACGATCAAGTGTTAAGCTAACGGAATGGGTCATGTCAATCACATCATTCTCCTAATGATGTGATCCCATTAATCAAATGACAACACATGTCTATGGTTAGGAAACATAACCATCTTCGATTAATGAGCTAGTCTTGTAGAGGCATACTAGTGACTATCTGTTGGTCTATGTATTCACACATGTATTATGTTTCCGGTTAATACAATTCTAGCATGAATAATAAACATTTATCATGATATAAGGAAATAAATAATAACTTTATTATTGCCTCTAGGGCATATTTCCTTCAGTCTCCCACTTGCACTAGAGTCAATAATCTAGTTCACATCGCCATGTGATTTAACATCAATAGTTCACATCTATATGTGGTTAACACCCATAGTTCACATCGACATGTGACCAACACCCAAAGGGTTTACTAGAGTCAGTAATCTAGTTCACATCGCTATGTGATTAACACCCAAAGAGTACTAAGGTGTGATCATGTTTTGCTTGTGAGATAATTTTAGTCAACGGGTCTGTCACATTCAGAGTCGTAAGTATTTTGCAAATTTCTATGTCTACAATGCTCTGCACGGAGCTACTCTAGCTAATTGATCCCACTTTCAATATGTATCCAGATTGAGACTCAGAGTCATCTAGATTAGTGTTTAAAACTTGCATCGACGTAACCTTTTACGACGAACCTTTTTTCACTTCCATAATCGAGAAACATATCCTTATTCTACTAAGGATAATTTTGACCGCTGTCCATTGATCTACTCCTAGATCACTATTGCACTCCCTTGCCAAGCTTAGTGGTAGGGTATGCAATAGATCTGGTACACAAACATGACATACTTTATAGAACCTATGGCTGATGCATAGGGAATGACTTTCATTCTCTTTCTTTCTTCTGCCGTGGTCGGGTTTTGAGTCTTACTCAATCTCACACCTTGTAACACAGGCAAGAACTCTTTCTTTGACTGTTCCATTTTGAACTACTTCAAAATCTTGTCAAGGTATGTATTCATTGAAAAACTTATCAAGCGTCTTGATCTATCTCTATAGATCTTGATGCTCAATATGTAAGCAGCTTCACCGAGGTCCTTCTTTGAAAAAACTCCTTTGAAATACTCCTTTATGCTTTGCAGAATAATTCTACATCATTTCCGATCAACAATATGTCATTCACATATACTTATCAGAAATGTTGTCGTGCTCCCACTCACTTTCTTGTAAATACAGGCTTCTCCAAAAGTCTGTATAAAACCATATGCTTTGATCACACTATCAAAGCGTTTATTCCAACTCCGAGATGCTTGCACCAGTCCATTGATGGATCATTTGGAGCTTGCACATTTTGCTAGCACCTTTAGGATTGACAAAACCTTCTGGTTGCATCATATACAACTCTTCTTTAAGAAAACCATTTAAGGAATGCAGTTTTGACATCCATTTGCCAGATTTCATAAAATGTGGCAATTGCTAACATGATTCAGACAGAATTTTAAGCATCGATACGAGTGAGAAAATCTCATTGTATTCAACATCTTGAACTTTGTCAAAAACCTTTTTCGACAAGTCTAGCTTTGTAGATAGTAACACTACTATCAGCATCTGTCTTCCTCTTGAAGATCCATTTATATAATATGGCTTGCCGATCATCGGGCAATTCCATCAAAGTCCATACTTTGTTCTCATACATGGATCCCTTCTCAGATTTCATGGTCTCAAACCATTTCACGGAATCTGGGCTCATCATCGCTTCCTCATAGTTCGTAGGTTTCATCATGGTCTAGTAACATGACTTCTAGAATAAGATTACCGTACCACTCTGGTGCAGATCTTACTCTGGAAGACCTACGAGGTTTTAGTAGCAACTTGATCTGAAGTTTCATGATCATCATCATTAATTTCCTCACTAATTGGTGTAGGAATCACTGGAACTGATTCCTGTGATGAACTACTTTCCAATAAGGGAGAAGGTACAATTACCTCATCAAGTTCTACTTTCCTCCCACTCACTTCTTTCGAGAGAAACTCCTTCTCTAGAAAGGATCCATTTTAGCAACGAATGTTTTTGCCTTTAGATCTGTGATAGAAGGTGTACCCAACAGTTTCTTTTGGGTATTCTATGAAGACGCACTTCTCCGATTTGGGTTTGAGCTTATCAGGTGAAAACTTTTTCACATAAGCATCACAACTCCAAACTTTAAGAAACGACAGCTTAGGTTTACTGCTAAACCATAGTTCATACGGTGTCATCTCAACGGATTTAGATGGTGCCCTATTAAACGTGAATGCAGCTGTCTCTAATGCATAACCCAAAACGATAGTGGTAAATCGGTAAGATACATCATAGATTGCACCATATCCAATAAAGAGCGGTTATGACGTTCGGACACACCATTACGTTATGGTGTTCCATGTGGCATGAGCTGTGAAACTATTCCACATTGTTTTAACTGAAGGCCAAACTCGCAACTCAAATATTTTTCCTCTGCGATCATATCATAGAAACTTTTATTTTCTTGTTACGATGATTCTTCACTTCACTCTGAAATTCTTTGAACTTTTTCAAATGTTTCAGACTTGTGTTTCATCAAGTAGATATACCCATATCTGCTCAAATCATCTTTGTGAAGGTCAGAAAATAACGATACTTGCCACGAGCATCAACACTCATTGGATCGCATACATCGGTATGTATTATTCCCAATAAGTCAAGAGCTTGTTCCATTGTTCCGGAGAACGGAGTTTTAGTCATCTTGCCCAAAAGGCACGGTTCGCAAGCATCAAATGATTCATAATCAAGTGATTCCAAAAATCCATCAAGATGGAGTTTCTTCATGCGCTTTACACCAATATGACCTAAACGGCAAGGCCACACATAAGTTGCACTATCATTATTAACTTTGCATCTTTTGGTTTCAATATTATGAATATGTGTATCACACGATCGAGATCCAACAAACCATTTTCATTGGGTGTATGACCATAGAAGGTTTTATTCATGTAAATGTAACAATAATTATTCTCTAACTTACATGAATAACCGTATTGCAATAAACATGATCAAATCATATCTATGCTCAACGCAAACGCCAAATAACATTTATTTAGGTTCAACACTAATCCCGATAGTATAGGGAGTGTGCGATGATGATCATATCAATCTTGGAACTACTTCCAACACTCATCGTCACTTCTCCTTCAACTAGTCTCTGTTTGTTCTGTAACTCCTGTTTCGAGTTACTAATCTTAACAACCGAACAAGTATCAAATACTCAGGGCTACTATAAACACTAGTAAAGCACACATCAATAACTCAGTATATCAAATATACCCTTGTTCACTTTGCCATCCTTCTTATCCACCAAATATCTCGGGTATTTCCGTTTCCGATGACCATTTCCTATGCGATGTAAGCACTCGGTTTCAGGCTTTGGTTCAGCTTTTGGGTTTCTTCGTGGGAGTGACAACTTGCTTGTCATTCTACTTGAAGTTCCCCTTTCCTTCCTTTGCCCTTTTCTTGAAACTAGTGGTCTTGTCAATCATCAACACTTGATGCTCTTTCTCGATTTCTACCTTCGTCGATTTCAACATCATGAAGAGCTCGGGAATCGTTCGTCATCCCTTGCATACTATAGTTCATCACGAAGTTCTAGTAACTTAGTGATGGTGACTAGAGAATTCTGTCAATCACTATCTTATCTGGAGATTAACTCCCACTTGATTCAAGCGATTGAAGTACCCAGACAATCTGAGCACATGCTCACTAGTTGAGCGATTCTCCTCCATTTTTTAGCTATAGAACTTGTTGGAGACTTCATATCTCTCAACTCGGGTATTTGCTTGAAATATTAACTTCAATTCCTGGAACATCTCATATGGTCCATGACGTTCAAAACGTCTTTGAAGTCCCGATTCTAAGCCGTTAAGCATGGTGCACTAAACTATCAAGTAGTCATCATATTGAGCTAGCCAAACGTTCATAACGTCTGTATCTGCTCATATTGAGCTAGCCAAACGTTCATAACGTCTGCATCTACTCCTGCAATAGGTTTGTCACCTAGCGGTGCATTAAGGACATAATTCTTCTGCGCAGCAATGAGGATAAACCTCAGATCACGGATCCTATCCGCATCATTGCTACTAACATCTTTCAATACAATTTTCTCTAGGAACACATATAAAAACATAGGGAAGCAACAACGCGAGCTATTGATCTACAACATAATTTGCAAAATACTACCAGGACTAAGTTCATGATAAATTAAAGTTCAATTAATCATATTACTTAAGAACTCCCACTTAGATAGACATCTCTCTAGTCATCTAAGTGATTACGTGATCCAAATCAACTAAACCATGTCCGATCATCACGTGAGATGGAGTAGTTTCAATGGTGAACATCACTATGTTGATCATATCTACTATATGATTCACGCTCGACCTTTCGGTCTCCGTGTTCCGAGGCCATATCTGTTATATGCTAGGCTCGTCAAGTTTAACTTGAGTATTCCGGCGCAACTGTTTTGCACCCGTTGTATTTGAGCGTAGAGCCTATCACACCCGATCATCACGTGGTGTCTCAAGACGAAGAACTTTCATAGCGGTGCATACTCAGGAGAACACTTCTTGATAATTTTAGTGAGAGATCATCTTATAATGCTACCGTCAATCAAAGCAAGATAAGATGCATAAAGGATAAACATCACATGCAATCAATATAAGTGATATGATATGGTCATCATCATCTTGTGCTTGTGATCTCCATCGCCAAGCACCGCCATGATCACCATCGTCACCGCGCGACACCTTGATCTCCATCGTAGCATCGTTGTCGTCTCGCCAACTATTGCTTCTACGACTATCGCTACTCCTTAGTGATAAAGTAAAGCAATTACATGGCGTTGCATTTCATACAATAAAGCGACAACCATATGGCTCTGCCATTGCCGATAACTCGGTTACAAAACATGATCATCTTATACAATAAAATATAGCATCACATCTTGACCATATCACATCACAACATGCCCTGCAAAAACAAGTTAGACGTCCTCTACTTTGTTGTTGCAAGTTTTACGTGGCTGCTACGAGCTGAGCAAGAACCGTTCTTACCTACGCATCAAAACCACAACGATAGTTTGTCAAATAGACTCCGTTTTAACCTTCTCAAGGACCGGGCGTAGTCATACTCGGTTCAACTAAAGTGAGAGAGACAGACACCCGCCGGTCACCTTTAAGCAACGAGTGCTCGTGGTAGTGAAACCAGTCTCGCGTAAGCGTCGCGTAATGTCGGTCTGGGCCGCTTCATCTCACAATACCGCTGAACCAAAGTATGACATGCCGTAGGCAGTATGACTTGTATCGCCCACAACTCACTTGTGTTCTACTCGTGCACATGACATCAACGCATAAAACCAGGCTCGATACCATCGTTGGGGAACGTAGTAATTTCAAAAATTTCCTACGAACACGCAAGACCATGGTGATGGCATAGCAACGAGAGGAGAGTGTCCGTCCACGCACTCGTGAGACCGAAGCGGAAGCATTATAACAACGCGGTTGATGTAGTCGTCGTCTCCACGATCCGACCGATCCAAGCACCGAACGCACGGCACCTCCGAGTTCTGCACACGTTCAGCTCGATGAGCGATCCCCGGACTCCGATCCAGCAAAGTGTCGGGATGAGTTCCGTCGACCTGACGGCGTGGTGGCGATGTTGATGCTCCACCGACGCAGAAGCTTCGCCTAAGCTCCAGAGATATGACTTCTCGGCGCGAGGCTTCGCCTAAGCTCTGCGACGATATGACCGAAGTGGAATATGGTGGAGAGGGGCACCGCACACGGCTAAGGAACGATCCGTAGATCAACTTGTGTGTCATGGGGTGCCCCCCTGCCCCCGTATATAAAGGAGCAAGGAGGAGGGGGCCGGCCAAGGAGAGAGGCGCGCACAAGGGGGAGTCCTACTCCCACCGGGAGTAGGACTCCCCCCTTCTCCTAGTTGGACTAGGACTTGGGGAAGGGGGAAGAGGGAAGTGCGGCCTCCCCTAGTCCAATTCGGACTAGGCCATGGGGAAAGCGGACCTGCCCTAGGCAGCCCCTCTCTCTTTCCTGCAGGCCCAATAAGGCCCAATACTTCTCCCGGCGAATTCCCGTAACTCTCCGGTACTCGAAAAATACCGAATCATTCGGAACCTTTCCGAACTCCGAATATAGTCGTCCAATATATCGATCTTTACGTCTCGACCATTTCGAGACTCCTCGTCATGTCCCCGATCTCATCCGGGACTCCGAACTCCTTCGGTACATCAAAACTCATAAACTCATAATATAACTCGCCATCGAAACCTTAAGCGTGCGGACCCTACGGGTTCGAGAACTATGTAGACATGACCTAGAACCATTCTCGGTCAATAACCAATAAGCGGAACCTGGATGCCCATATTGGTTCCTACATATTCTCTGAAGATCTTTATCGGTCAAACCGCATAACGACATCGTTGTTCCCTTTGTCATCGGTATGTTACTTACCCGAGATTTGATCGTCGGTATCCAATACCTAGTTCAATCTCGTTACGGTAAGTCTCTTTACTCGTTCCGTAATACATCATCTCACAACTAACTCATTAGTTGTAATGCTTGCAAGGCTTAAGTGATGTGTATTACCGAGAAGGCCCAGAGATACCTCTCCAGAGCAATCGGAGTGACAAAACCTAATCTCGAAACACGCCAACCCAACAAGTACCTTTGGAGACACCTGTAGTACTCCTTTATAATCACCCGATTACGTTGTGACGTTTGGTAGTACCAAAGTGTTCCTCCGTAAGCAGAGTTGCATAATCTCATAGTTATAGGAACATGTATGGGTCATGAAGAAAGCATTAACATACTAAGCGATCAAGTGTTAAGCTAACGGAATGGGTCATGTCAATCACATCATTCTCCTAATGATGTGATCCCATTAATCAAATGACAACACATGTCTATGGTTAGGAAACATAACCATCTTCGATTAATGAGCTAGTCTTGTAGAGGCATACTAGTGACTATCTGTTGGTCTATGTATTCACACATGTATTATGTTTCCGGTTAATACAATTCTAGCATGAATAATAAACATTTATCATGATATAAGGAAATAAATAATAACTTTATTATTGCCTCTAGGGCATATTTCCTTCAAAAACAACATCATGGCAATTCTGCTGAAAACAACGTCAGTCTGGGTTAGTTCCATTCAAATCATGCAAGTTAGAGTCCAAAACAAGGGCAAAAGTGTTTGGAAAAGTAGATACGACGGAGACGTATCAACTCCCCCCAAGCTTAAACCCTTGCTTATCCTCAAGCAATTCATTTGACAAACTGAAAGAGAAAAAGAAAAACTTTTACAAACTTTGTTTGCTCTTGTTGCTGTAAACATGAAAAGCCAGCATTCAAGTTTCAGCAATTATTATGAACTAACCATACTCACAATAACACGTAGGTCTCATAATTACTCATATCAATAGCATAATCAGCTAGCGAGCCATAATAATAAAACTCGGATGACAACACTTTCTTAAAATAATCATAACATGGTATAACAAAATGGTATCTCGCTAGCCCTTTCTGAGACCGCAAAACATAAATGCAGAGCACCTTTAAAGATCAAGGACTGACTAAACATTGTAATTCATGGTAAAAGAGATCCAGTCAAGTCATACCCTATATAAACCAATTATAATGAATGCAAACGACAGTGTGCTCTCCAGCGGGTGCTTTTTAATAGGAAGGGTGATGACTCAACATAAAAGTAAATGGATAGGCCCTTTGTAGAGGGAAGCAAGGATTTGTAGAGGTGCCAGAGCTCGATTTTGAAATAGAGATAAATTATATTTTGAGAGGCATACTTTCACTGTCAACGCAACAACTATGAGATGGTTGTATCTTCCATACTACATGCATTATAGGCAGTTCCCAAACAGAATGGTAAAGGTTTATACTCCCCTCCTCCACAAGCATCAATCCATGGCTTGCTCGAAACAACGAGTGCCTCCAACATTCAACGGGTCCCAGGGGGAGTTTTGTTAAATTATTTTGATTTGCTTTGATCTTTTTGGATCATGGGACTGGGCATCCCAGTTACCGGCCCGTTCTCGTGAATGAGGAGCGGAGTCCACTCCTCTTGAGAATAACCCACCTAGCATGGAAGATATAGGCAGCCCTAGTTGCACATGAGCTGCTCGAGCATACAAAAGCAATTTCATTTGAAGGTTTGGAGTTTGGCACATACAAATTTACTTGGAAGCAGGTAGATACCGCATATAGGAAGGTATAGTGGACTCATATGGAACAACTTTGGGGTTTAAGGAGTTTGGATGCACAAGCGGTATTCCCGCTTAGTACAGGTGAAGGCTAGCAAAAGACTGGGAAGCGACCAACTGAGAGAGCGACAACAGTCGTAAACATGCATTAAAATTAATTTACACCGAATATAAGCATGAGTAGGATATAATCCACCATGAACATAAATATCATGAAGGCTATGTTGATTTGATTCAACTTCATGCGTGAACATGTGCCAAGTCGAGTCACTCAATTCATTTAAAGGAGGATACCATCCATCATACCACATCATAATCATTCTAATAGCATGTTGGCACGCAAGGTAAACCATTATAACTCATAGCTAATCAAGCATGGCACAAGCAACTATAATCTCTAAATGTCATTACAAATATGTTTACTTCATAATAGCTGAATCAGGAACGATGAATCATCATATTTACAAAAACAAGACAGGTCGAGTTCATACCAGCTTTTCTCATCCCAATAAGTCCATCATATATCATCATTATTGCCTTTCACTTGCACGACCGAGCGGTGTGTATAATAATAAGAGTGCACGTGCATTGGACTAATTTGGAATCGCAAGCATTCAACTCAAGAGAGAAGACAAGTAATATGGGCTCTAAGTTAAATAAACGATCATGCATATGAGAGCCACTAAGCATTTTCAATATGGTCTTCTCGACCCCCAAAGAAAGGAAAAGAAATAAAAACTATTTACACGGGAAAGCTCCCAACAAGCAAAAGAAGAACAGGAAATATTTTTGGGTTTTCTTTTTAAGTCTACTACAAGCATGGAAAGTAGACTAACTAATTTTTTTGTTTTTTCTTAAGGTTTATCAAACACACAAGAAGAAAACAGGAAAAAGGAAATAAACTAGCATGGATATTACAGTGAAAAAGTATGAGCACCGACATCTAGCAATGAGTGTGTGTGAGCATAAATGTAATGTCGGTGAGAAATACGTACTCCCCCAAGCTTAGGCTTTTGGCCTAAGTTGGTCTATTGCCAGGATAGCCTGGCCGATACCCGTAGGTGTAGCCGGGTCGAATGTCGATGTAGAATTGTTGGGATCATAATGTGATGAAGAGGACTCTGACTGCCATTGACTAGCAACCGCCTCAGGATCCCAAGAATAAACAGACATTCGTGGAGGCTCATCTTGTGGCTCCGGTTCCGGGGCTGGTGCAGGATTCCGATAGGCTTGAACAACCGCCCACGGAACAATGTAAGGACCTGTAGACAAGTTAAACAAAGAGGAGCGAGCAAAGTAATAGTCTCGAGGTGATGTTTATCAAAGTACAATTTATATTTAAGCTCCCCTTCATGACTCTTAACAAGAAAATCATGCGCTAGCATACTCTTATAATCTAAATAAGCACGGGGCAGCGATGTTTCTTCTTTCTCCTCATCCCTAATAGGTATTTCAAAATATTCAGCTAGGCGCGAAGCATAAATGCCCCCAAAGATGGGGCCCTTAGTGCGGTTCAGACTTAACCGTCTAGCAACAATTCCACCCATACTAATAGAGTTATTGCGGTATAAACCATGAAACAAAATAATAATATCAGAATGCTAAGGTTTCCACAGTTCCCATGACCAATCAAACAACGACTAGCAAATAAGGCAAAGTAGCGCCAAAAGCAGGAAAATGTATGCTAGTAATTCTTGCATCAGAAACCTTCCTGGTTTCTCCCACAGTGATAGTGTTAATAAAAGCTTCCACTTCATTACGGTGTGGTTCATCTAAGGTGCCCCAAAGGGTATTTTGCAAACCTAGCAAAATTCAGCTAATGGCATTTCCTTAACAACGTCATATAAATGAAACTCTACTGTTGGAGGTGATTTCTTAGGGAAAAAGTAGAAGTTCTGCACAAAAGTATTTGTGAGTAAGAATCTTGATGACGTTGGTCGCGGAGGAAGTTGGTGAGGCCGGCGTTCTCAATCAATAGATAAAAATCCTCATAAAACCCGGCTCTCCTCAAGAAGTCATCGGAAGGCCATTCACACGGCCGAACCTCCGCGATACGAGGCAAATTAAATTTGGGCTTCTATTCTTCTTCCTTTTGTTTCTTCTTAGAGCTTCGGCTCGACGAGCCCCTCAAAAGTCTCTTCATTATTTCTGAAACAACCTGAAATTTTTAGTAACTTCAAACAAAAGTGAACCAACTTCAATAAAACTGATAGCAACTACTCATACAAGTGCCTAGAGCATATATCAAGCATTAGAACTACTTGGAACCATATAAATTTGACATGCAAGCTCAAGAACATGGTCACCTATGCAGCACAAATTTGCAATGAATGAAGCACTAGAACAAAAACTAATTGGACCAATGGAGGGGTCACATGCCAAGGAACAATCTCCCCAAGCAGTTTTGCGAGAGGTGCTTTGAGCAAGGGGATCGAAAATCACAGCAAAAGCGGCTGGAACACGAGCTTGAGTTGGTTTTTCGGGTTTGTGTGAGACAGAGGAAGAAGATGGGTGCAGGGATAAGTGGAGGAGGGCCACCATGGGCCCACGAGGCAGGGGGCGCGCCCAGGGGGGTAGGGCGCGCCCTCCACCCTCGTGGCCAGGTGGCAGCTCCCCCCGCGGTAATTTTTGCACTAAAAATCCTCAAATATTCCCGAAAAAATCATATTAAATTGGCATGGCATTCTGAGGACTTTTATTTTCGGGAAATTTTTATATTGCACGGATAAGTCGGGAGACAGACAGAAAAATACTATTTTACTTTATTTCTACTAAGTAACAGAAAATATAAAGAGGGTACAGAAGGTTGTGCTTCTAGTTTCATCCGTCTCATGCTCATCAAAAGGAATCCACTAACAAGGTTGATCAAGTCTTGTTAACAAACTCATTCCGATTAACCTGAAACCGGAGAAATTTCGAATAACACTATGTTACCTCAACGGGGATATGGACATCCCCAATAATAAGTATATCATATTTCTTCTTGACAGTACGGAGAGGAAATTCAAAACCTCCAAATATAATCGCTGGAATTTTTCCAATAGAGTTGATACTATAAACTTGAGGTTGTTTCCTCGGAAAGTGTACCGTATGCTCATTACCATTAACATGAAAAGTGACATTTCCTTTGTTGCAATCAATAACAGCCCCTGCATTATTAAGGAAAGGTCTTCCAAGAATAATAGACATACTATCATCCTCAGGAATATCAAGAATAACAAAGTCCGTTAAAATAGTAACGTTTGCAACCACAACAGGCACATCCTCACAAATACTGACAGGTATAGTAGCTGATTTATCAGCCATTTGCAAAGATATTTCAGTAGGTGTCAACTTATTCAAGTCAAGTCTACGATATAAAGAGAGCAGCATAACACTAACACCGGCTCCAAGATCACATAAAGCAGTTTTAACATAATTTATTTTAATGGAGCATGGTATAGTAGGTACTCCTGGATCTCCAAGTTTCTTTGGTATTCCACCCTTAAAAGTATAATTAGAAAGCATGGTGGAAATTTTAGCTTCAGGTATCTTTCTTTTATTAGTAATGATATCCTTCATATACTTAGCATAAGGATTTGTTTTGAGCACATCAGTTAATCGCATACGCAAAAAGATAGGTCTAATCATTTCAGCAAAGCGCTCAAAATCCTCATCATCCTTTTTCTTGGAGGGTTTAGGAGGAAAAGGCATGGGTTTCTGAACCCATGGTTCTCTTTCTTTACCATGTTTCCTAGCAACAAAGTCTCTTTTATCATAACATTGATTCTTTGATTGTGGGTTATCAAGATCAACAGCAGGTTCAACTTCTACATCATTATCATTACTAGGTTGAGCATCATCATGAACATCATCATTAACATTTCCCCTATGTTCATGTTCATTACCAGATTGTGTTTCAGCATCAAACATAGAGATATCATTTGGATTATCAGGTGGTTCAGCAATAGGTTCACTAGAAGTTTGCACAGTTCTATCATTTTTCTTTTTCTTCCTCTTAGAAGAACTAGGTACATCAATATTATTTCTCTGAGAATCTTGCTCAATTCTCTTAGGGTGTCCTTCAGGATACAAAGGTTCCTGAGTCATTCTACCAGTTCTAGTAGCCACTCTAACAGCATAATCATTGTTCTTACTGTTCATTTCATCAAGCATTTCTTTCTGAGCTTTAAGTACTTGTTCTACTTGAGTGGTAACCATAGAAGCATGTTTGCTAACAAGTTTAAGTTCACCTCTAATATCAGTCATATAATCACTCAAGTGTTTAATCATATCAGAATCATATTTCAATTGTCTACCAAAATAAGCATTAAAGTCATCTTGCTTAAACATAAAGTCATCAATCTCATCCAAGCACTGACTAGCAATTTTAGTAGGAAGGACTTCAGCTTTATCATATCTATAGAGTGAATTTACCTTTACTACACAGCCGGGATATCGGGAGGTTCTTCAGTAAATAAGTAATTGAGATCATATACTTCTTCAACAGGCGGTGAATTAAGACCATGTATTTCTTCAATAGGAGGTAAATTCTTAACATCTTCAGCTTTAATAAATTTTTCTTTCATAGATTTCTTTGCCTCTTGCATATCTTCGGGACTGAGAAATAGAACACCTCTCTTCTTAGGAGTTGGTTTAGGAATAGGCTCGATGGTGGCTCGGGAGCTGGCTCAGGAGTTGGCTCAGGAGGTGCCCAATTATTTTCATTTGTCAACATATTATTCAATAAAATTTCAGCTTCATCTGGTGTTCTTTCCCTGAAAAGAGAACCAGCACAACTATCCAGGTAATCTCTAGAAGCATCAGTTAGTCCATTATAAAAGATATCAAATATTTCAGGTTTCTTAAGAGGATGATCAGGCAAAGCATTAAGTAACTTGAGAAGCCTCCCCCAAGCTTGTGGGAGACTCTCTTCTTCAATTTGCACAAAATTATATATATCCCTCAAAGCAGCTTGTTTCTTATGAGCAGGGAAATATTTAGTAGAGAAGTAATAAATCATATCCTGGGGGCTTTGCACACAACCAGGATCAAGAGAATTAAACCATATCTTAGCATCACCCTTTAATGAGAATGGAAATATTTTGAGTAAATAAAGGTAGCGCGATCTCTCATTATTGGTAAACAGGGCAGCTATATCATCTAACTTACGAAGATGTGCCACAATAGTTTTGATTCATAGCCATAAAAAGGATCAGATTCAACCAAAGTAATTATATCTGGATCAACAGAAAAATCATAATAATCCTGATCGGAACACAGACAGGTGAAGTAGAAAAAGCAGGGTCGGGTCTCATCCTACCTCTAAAATATTCTTTACTCCATTTAACTAGCAACCTCTTACGTTCAAGACTATCCTGGCAAGCAAGAATAGCTTTAGTAGATTCAACATTAAAAAGATAACCCTCAGGAATAGCAGGCATATTATCATCATTACTAACATCATCGTGTTCAGTTTCAACAATTTCTCTTTCTCTAGACCTAGAAATTTGTTCATCTAGAAATTCACCAAGAGGCACAGTAGTATCAAGCATAGAAGTAGTTTAATCATAAGTATCATGCATAGCAGAAGTGGCATCATCAATAACATGCGACATATCAGAATTCATAGTAGTAGCAGGTTTAGGTGTCGCTAGCTTACTTATAACAGAAGGTGAATCAAGTGCAGAGCTAGATGACAGTTCCTTACCTCCCCTCGTAGTTGAGGGATAAATGTTATCTTAGCGTCTTTCAAGTTCTTCATAGTGTCCAGCAGATATAAATCCCAAGTGACTGAAAGAATAGAGCTATGCTCCCCGGAAACGGCACCAGAAAAAGGTCTTGATAACCCACAAGTATAGGGGATCGCAACAGTTTTCGAGGGTAGAGTATTCAACCCAAATTTATTGATTCGACACAAGGGGAGCCAAAGAATACTCTCAAGTATTAGCAGTTGAGTTGTCAATTCAACCACACCTGGAAACTTAGTATCTGCAGCAAAGTGTTTAGTAGCAAAGTAATATGATAGTGGTGGTAACGGTAACAAAGTAAAGACAGCAGAAGTAATGTTTTTGGTATTTTTGTAGTGATTGTATAGATAGCAACGGAAAAGTAAATAAGCATAAACCAGTATATGGAAAACTTCGTAGGCACCGGATCGATGATGGATAATTATGCGGATGTGGTTCGTCATGTAACGATCATAACATAGGGTGACACGTAACTAGCTCCAGTTCATCAATGTAATGTAGGCATGTATTCCCTATATAGTCATACATGCTTATGGAAAAGAACTTGCATGACATCTTTTGTCCTACCCTCCCGTGGCAGCGGGTCCTATTGGAAACCAAGGGATATTAAGGCCTCCTTTTAATAGAGAACCGGAACAAAGCATTAGCACATAGTGAATACATGAACTCCTCAAACTATGGTCATCACCGGAAGTATCCCAATTATTGTCACTTGAGGTTGTTGGATCATAACACATAATAGGTGACTATAGACTTGCAAGATAGGATCAAGAACACACATATATTCATGAAAACATAATAGGTTCAGATCTGAAATCATGGCACTCGGGCCCTAGTGACAAGCATTAAGCATAGCAAAGTCATAGCAACATCAATCTCAGAACATAATGGATACTAGGGATCAAACCCTAACAAAACTAACTCGATTACATGATAAATCACATCCAACCCATCACCGTCCAGCAAGCCTACGATGGAATTACTCACGCACGGCGGTGAGCATCATGAAATTGGTGATGGAGGATGGTTGATGATGACGACGGCGACGAATCTCCCTCTCCGGAGCCCGAGCGGACTCCAGATCAGCCCTCCGAGAGAGATTAGGGCTTGGCAGCGGCTCCATATCGTAAAACGCAATGAAACTTTCTCTCTGATTTTTTCTCCCGAAAGCCAATATATGGAGTTGGAGTTGGCGTCGGAGGGTCTCGAGGGGCCCACGAGGTAGAGGCGCGCCCGAGGAGGGCGCGCCCCACCCTCGTGGACAGGGTGTGGGCCCCTGGTCTTCATCTTTGGCGAGGATTTTTATTATTTATTCTAAGATATTCCATGGAGTTTCAGGTCATTACGAGAACTTACATTTTCGCACATAAAACAACATCATGGCAATTCTGCTGAAAACAGCGTCAGTCCGGGTTAGTTCCATTCAAATCATGCAAGTTAGAGTCCAAAACAAGGGCAAAAGTGTTTGGAAAAGTAGATACGACGGAGACGTATCAACCCACATCCCACCATCCTCGCCTGGATGGGGAGCTACGGCGGGTAAGTAGCGGCTGCCACTCATGACTCTTGACTCCTGCAGCTCCTGAATGGCCTTGCTGACGAACTCCTGAGGGTTCGGCCCTCCTTGCCTTGCTCCTTCCTGAGGGAAACGTGCTTTGAAACACGCCTCCAAGTGGTGCCCGAGCGCCTCCCTCGTGATCTTAGCAAAGTCGGTGGCCCTTCAGGAGAGAGACCCCGAGCCTTGCTCGAGGAGGGCGCTGGGCGCGCCTTCCTATGCGACAGGAGGAGGTGCCCCCTGAATAGGCGCGAACCCTGAGGGGCCTGCCTCCCGAGGGGTCGGGCCAGGCATGTCTTCTTCTTCTTAGGAGCAGCCTCGGGAGGCCTCCCGCTCCTGTGATCTGGGTCTTCAATTGATGCAGCTTGGAAAGCACGCTCCAGAGAACACACTGCGTCTCTTTCTTCACAAGGCACCGTGATGACTCCACCGCTTCCTGGCATCTTGAGGACATTGTAGCCGTGATGAGTCACGGCCATGAATTTGGCCAGAGCTGGGTACCCGAGGATGGCATTGTATGGCAGGCGAATGTGGGCGACGTCGAAGTCAATAAGCTCGGTGCGGTAGTTGTCGCGCGTCCCGAAGGTGACAGGGAGGCGGACCTGCCCAATCGGAACTGTGGAGCCATCAGTGACTCCGGAGAAAGGCTTGGTTGGCTGAAGCTGATTGTATGGCACTTGGAGATTGTTGAATGTCTCGACGGACAGGACATTGAGCCCTGCTCCGCCATCGATAAGGGTCCTGGTGACTTGCACGTTGCTGATGATTGGGGAACAAAGCATCAGGAGGACTCCGGCTGTGGCTGCGCACTTGAGCTGAACGTGATGGTGCACACTGACCACCTGAGAGGGCGCGTGGCTTCGAGCTTGGGGAGGACTGCATTCACTTCGCGGGCGAACTGCTTGAAGATGCGCTAAGAGGCTGGGGCTTGAGCTCTGCCCAGGATGCAAGCGATTGCGCGCGTCTCCTGGAAGCCCCCAGCCCCCTCATCCTGATGATGGTCTTCATTTCTCCTTGGCTGTAGTGGCATAGGAGGGAGGCCTGCATTGCCTTGAGGACGATCCTTGCGAGGCTGATCCCTCCAGCCTCCCTCGCGAGGCGGGTCCCTCCAACCTCCCTCGCGAGGCTGGTCCTGCCAGCGGTCCTCGCGAGGTCGGTCATGCCACCGTTGGCGAGGGCCACGGTCTTCCCAACGTTCTGTGCTTCTTCCTCCTCCTCGGCCGTAGCCTCGATCACTGCGGTCGGGGCATCGACCGATTCGCCCTTCTCACACGGCCCTGAGTTCTTGGCATTCATTGGTGTTGTGGGTGTGGAGGTCGTGGTACCTGTGATGCAGCTGCCCTTGGAAGACTCGGGCTGATCCCTGCCTCGCTTGGTGTCTGGTTCTGCCGCGAGCACGGCAGCCCCCTTGCACTTCACGTCCTTGACCTTGGGCTTCTTCTCTTCTGGGTCGGCAGCCGGCAGCTCGAGGAGGGAGAGGCGTCCTTCCTCAGCCCTGGCGCACTTGGTCGCCAAGTTGAACAGCTCCAGGGATGTGCACAGGTCTTCATGCATCGCCAGCTCCTCCTTCATCTTGACGTCACGCTCACCGTCGGAGAACGCTGAGATGATAGCCTCCTCGGTCACCTTGGGAATCTTGAGGCGTGCGTTGTCGAAGCGCTGGATGTACTTCTGCAGGGTCTCTCCTGGCTGCTGCTTGATGCGGCGCATGTCGCTCACGGCAGGAGGCGGTCATGAAAGTGCCTTGGAAGTTGGCGATGAAGCGGGTGCGCATCTCGTCCCAGGAGGAGATCGTGCCAGGAGCCAGGTGTGGGCACCGTCCTTGAGCGCCATGGGAAACCAGTTCGCCATGACCTTCTCGTCCCCGTTGGCGGGTTTGATGCCCAGCTCATAGAGCTGGAGGAACTCCGCGTCAGCCATGCCGCCGTAGCGAGGAGGCAGGTCTGGCTTGAACTTGCCGGGCCATGCGATGCTGCGTAGCTCGGTGGTGAAGGCGCGGCAGCCTGCAGTGGCCACGGGAGGCCTTTGGTGACGGAGGGCTTGATCTTGCGGGTCCCCGTGCGCTACCGCTCGGAGCAGCGTGGGGTTTGGGCGTGCTGGAACAGGAGTGCGGTCGTGACGGGCCGGTGCAGGGAGCACTCGGGCAGCTTCTTGGGGGCGAGGGACCTCTTGGAAGCTCTGCTCTTGCTGCGCTGGTGCCGGACAGAGTGGGTTCCGCCCAGGGGCCACGCGCCTTTTGGCCAAGGTGCCTTCTTGAGGGGGAGGCGGCTGAGGCGCCCCCAGAGCTTCATCGCCCGCGCGGTGCAGTGAGAAGGACGGCGCGGGGGAGCCCCCCGCAGCACGGACGAGCTCGGCGACGCGGTCGAGCCACTCCTCGTAAACGTCGTCGACGGGGCGGTAGCGCAGGAGCTCGTTTGTCGCGATGAGCGCGGCTCGAGCCTCCATGGGCGCGCAGAGCGCGCAGGACGAAGAACCAGCTGGGGTGAGTGAAGGAGTAGCGGTGCGGCCGTCTCGCCTCACAGATGGATGTTGGGACGACGCCTGCTGCTTGTTCCCCGTCGGGCCGATGGCGACGCTGATGGCAGGTGACGGGGAACGGTGGGGGCGGCCACGGCAGGGCCGTCTGGCGGCATAAAGTAGCGAGAGCGGCCAGCGCTCGGCGAGCCGACAGCGTCGACATGGACGCGAGGGCGGCGAAGAGCGGGCGGCGGAAGGCGGATTCCGTGCACCCTACCGGCGCGCCAAATGTCGGATTTAGGGTTGAGGCAGACCCTCTAGGTTCGAACTACAGGGGTGCACGCGGAGATCTCACCTCCAACCTACTCTACACCTCGTCGCCTCGCAAGGATCTAAACTACACAAAGAGCAACACAAGGGACACAAGGTTTATCTTGGTTCGGGCCACCATTGCGGTGTAATACCCTACTCTAGTGTGTGGTGTGGTGGATTGCCTCAGGCTGATGATGAGCAGTACAAGGAAGAACAGCCTCACGAGGTCTGTTCTTGGCGGTCTGACGAACTGCTAGGGGAGTTCGGTCGCTCTCTCTCTCTCTCTCTCTCTCTCTCTCTCTCTCTCTCTCTCTCTCTCTCTCTCTCTATCTTGCCTATTGTCCGGACGATCAGGTCTCGATCTCCCCTCTTTCTAGATGCCGATCCTCTACCCTGTGGGTGGCTAGTCCTATTTATAGGCAGAGGCCCTGGGCCTCTTCCCAAACAATGAGCGGGAAGGGCGCCAACAATTGGCCATTTTGAAGGGGAACATCTAGTACACTTATCCTGACTAAAGTCGGTCCTCGCCTGCCAAAGACTCTGACGGTGACACCGTATTAGGCTCCACGATGACCTCCTTCCTGCCGTTCTGCTGGTCTTGGTCTTGTTCCACCAAAATGGTTGTCTTTGCTTGATACTCTTGGCCTGCACTTGCCTCCCTTGGACCAAAGGGGAAACGGGGACACTGCGCGGGCTGGCGCCCGCCTGGCGCCCTCGGTCGTCATGGCTTGCGTCATGGGCACCTCATGAGGTACCCCGCCTTGATCTCTCCGCCTCCTCACGAGCCAGCCTGACGAGGTCGTGCCTGAGGAAGCCTCCTGTCGTCCGCCCCGCGAGGCTTGGCCCCTCGCGGGGGTCTTGAGCTTGTGTTGATGAAGATGGGCCGTACTGGGCCACCCCTTGAGCCACGCCGCAGGCCGCAGGCAGGCAAGTATGGGTACCCCCATTCCCAGAACGTCGACAATCCTATCTTGTAAGTTATGGTCACCTACTACGTGTTATGATTCGGCAACCCCGGAGTGACAATAGTCGGGACCACTCCCTGTGATGACCGTAGTTTGACGAGTTCATGTATTGATTAAGTCCTAATGCTTTGGTCTGGTTCTCTATTAAAAGGAGGCCTTAATATCCCTTTGTTTCCAATAGGACCCCGTTGCCATGGGAGGGTAGGACAAAAGATGGCATGCAACTTCTTTTCCATAAGCACGTATGACTATATTAGGAATACATGCCTACATTATATTGAGGAACTGGAGCTAGTTCTGTGTCACCCTATGTTATAACTGTTGCATGATGAATGCCATCCACATAATTATCCATCATTGATCCATTGCCTACTAGCTTTTCACATATTGATCTTTGCTCGGTTACTTTTCCATTGCCACTATTACGATTGCTACAAAATTGCTACTGTTATTGTCACTGTTACCGTTACTTCCATACTACTTTGCTACTAAATACTTTGCTACAGATATTAAGTCTTTCAGGTGTGGTTGAATTGACAACTCAGCTACTATTACTTGAGAATATTGTTTGGCTCTCCTTGTGTCGAATCTATAAATTTGGGTTGAATACTCTACCCTCAAAAACTGTTGTGATCCCCTATACTTGTGGGTTATCACCTTGTCTTCCGTGGCTCAGTGTTGTTCCCTTCCTAGGCCTCGTCGTCCTCCACCGCCTGGGTGCTGTCTGCACGGCATGGTCAACATGGTCAACGAATGATAGCCATCGTAAGAGTAGTGTACGCGGTGAGACTGATAGATGGACCCACGAGCTACATCTTCGCATGCAAGGAAGTGCCTCCATATTAGGCGTAAAAAATGAATCCTCCCTCTGACAGCTCGGACCCACCATCAATAACTTCGCATGGAAGGAAGTGCCTCCTTATCGTTCCTGACAGCCGGGACCCACCTGGTCGAAGCATATGTAGCATTGTCATTCTCGTCGCGGAAGTGTACTGTTACTTCTTGAGATTGCGTTGGTTTTTCCCTTGAAGAGGAAAGGGTGATGCAGCAAAGTAGAGATAAGTATTTCGCTCAGTTTGAGAACCAAGGTATCAATCCAGTAGGAGACAACGCACAAGTCACCGAATACCTGCACAAACAATCAAACAACTTGCACCCAACGCGATGAAGGGGTTGTCAATCCCTTCATGGTTACTTGCAAAAGTGAGATCTGACAGAGATGATGAAAGTAAACAAACGGTAAAGTAAATATTTTTGGTACTTTTGGTTTATAGATTGGAAAGTAAAAGATTGCAAAATAGTAGATCGGAAACTTATATGATGGAAAATAGACCCGGGGCCATAAGTTTCACTAGAGGCTTCTCTCAAGATAGAAAATATTACGGTGGGTGGACAAATTACTGCCGAGCAATTGATAGAAAAGCGCAAAGTTATGATGATATATAAGGCAATGATCATGAATATAGGCATCGTCTCTGTGTCAAATAGACCGAAACGATTTTGCATATACTACTATTACTCCACACATCGACCGCTGTCCAACATGCATCTAGAGTATTAAGTTCATAAAGAACGGAGTAATTATTTAAGTAAGATGACATGATGTAGAGGGACTAACTCAAGCAATATTATGAAAACCCCATCTTTTTATCCTCGATGGCAACAACACAATACGTGCCTTGTTGCCCCTGCTGTCACTGGGAAAGGACACCGCACTACTACAGGATAAAAACTGACGGAGATTTTTTTCGGAATATATGTGAATCCTTGGAAGAAGAATCAACGTGAGAGGATGCCCGAGGGGGCCACAAGGCAGGGGGGGGGGGCCAGGGGGTCAAGCGCGCCCTGGGCCCTCGTGGACACTCCGTAAGGCGGTTGGTGCCCTTCTTTCGTCGCAAGAAAGCCAATATCCGGATAAAAATCGTGTCCAAATTTCAGCCCAATCGGAGTTACGGATCTCCGGGTATTTAAGAAACGGTGAAAGGCCAGAATTTGGGAGCACAGAAATAGAAGGAAACAGAGAGAGAGATCCAATCTTGGAGGGGCTCTCACCCCTCCGCCGCCATGGAGGCCATGGACCAGAGGGGAAACCCTTCTCCCATCTAGGGGCAAGGTCAAGGAAGAAGAAGAAGAAGGGGGGCCCTCTCCCCCTCTCTTCGATGGTGACTGAACGCTGCCGGGCCATCATCGTCACCGCAATCTACACCAACACCTTCGTCATCTTCACCAACATATTCATCACCTTCCCCCATCTATCTACAGTGGTCCACTCGCCCGCAACCCGCTGTACCCTCTACTTGAACATGGTGCTTTATGTTTCATATTATTATCCAATGATGTGTTGCCATCCTATGATGTCAGAGTAGATTTTCATTGTCCTATAGGTAATTGGCGAATTGCTATGATTGGTTTAATTTTCTTGTGGTTATGTTGCTGTCCTTTGGTGCCCATCATTTGAGCGCGCGTGTGGATCACACCATAGGGTTAGTTGTATGTTGATAGGACTATGTATTGGAGGGCAAGAGTGACATAAGCTTCAACCTAGCATAGAAATTGTTGCATTCAGGATTGAACGGGGACCAATATATCTTAATGATATGGTTGGGTTTTACCTTAATGATCAAGTAGTAGTTGCGGATGCTTGCTCATAGTTCCAATCATAAGTGCATAGAATTCCAAGTCAGGGATGACATGCTAGCAGTGGCCTCTCCCACATAAAACTTGTTATCGGTCTAGTAAAGTAGTCAATTGCTTAGGGACAATTTCACAACTCCTACCATCACTTTTCCACACTCGCTATACTAACTTTATTGCTTATTTAAACATCCCCTAGTTTTTATTTATGTGCTCTTTATATTCTTGCAAACCTATCCAACAACACTTACAAAGTACTTCTAGTTTCATACTTGTTCTAGGTAAAGCGAACGTCAAGCGTGCGTAGAGTTGTATCGGTGGTCGATAAAACTTGAGGGAATATTTGTTCTACCTTTAGCTCCTCATTGGGTTCGACACTCTTACTTATCGAAAGAGGCTACAATTGGTCCCGTATACTTGTGGGTTATCAGCGGCCGCTTCCGCCGAGAGGGCGTCTGCGGCAGCCGACAGGGCAGCACCAGCAGCCGAGACGGCTGCAGCTGCTGGTGTGATGGCGGCTGCAAACGCCGAGAGCGCTCGAGCTGCCGTCCGTGCCACCGATGTCGCCCTGCCCGGGTCGAGGCCATCCACTCCAAGATCGAGGATGCCCACACCAAGATATTCCAGGCCACCTCGGTCTCCAGCATGCAACCCACGTCCGAAAAGGCGGCGGTGGCCATGGAGCACCTGCTTCCTCATGAGCTCACCGAGTGGGAGCTGGAGATGCAGGAGGCAGCGGAGATCAAGGAGTGCCAGAGAAGGAGTCACGCGTGGCCGAGGTCGAGGTAGAGAAGAGTCTGTCCGTTGAGGAATCAGCGGTGGAGTACTTCTTGCTACCTCTTGAGCATGAGTTGGTTTTTCCCTTGAAGAGGAAAGGGTGATGCAGCAAAGTAACGTAAGTATTTCCCTCAGTTTTTTAGAACCAAGGTATCAATCCAGTAGGAGGCCACACGCAAGTCCCTCGTACCTACACAAACAAATAAGAACCTTGCAACCAACGCGATAAAGGGGTTGTCAATCCCTTCACGGTAACTTGCAAAAGTGAGATCTGATAGAGATGATAAGATAATATTTTTGGTATTTTTATGATAAAGATTGAAAGTAAAAATTGCAAAATAAATGCTAACAGAAATAGCTAGTTGTCGGAAGATTAATATTATGGAAGATAGACCCGGGGGCCATAGGTTTCACTGGTGGCTTCTCTCAAGATAGCATAAGTATTACGGTGGGTGAACAAATTACTGTCGAGCAATTGATAGAATTGAGCATAGTTATGAGAATATCTAGGCATGATCATGTATATAGGCATCACGTCCGCAAAAAGTAGACCAACTCCTGCCTGCATCTACTACTATTACTCCACACATCGACCGCTATCCAGCATGCATCTAGAGTATTAAGTTCATAAGAATAGAGTAACGCATTAGGCAAGATGACATGATGTAGAGGGATAAACTCAAGCAATATGATATAAACCCCATCTTTTTATCCTCGATGGAAACAATACAATATGTGTCGTTTCCCCTACTGTCACTGGGATCGAGCACCGCATGTTTGAACCCAAAGCTAAGCACTTCTACCAATGCAAGAAAGATCAATCTAGTAGGCCAAACTAAACTGATAATTTGAAGAGACTTGCAAAGATAACCAATCATACATAAAAGAATCCAGAGAAGATTCAAATATTGTTCATAGATAACCTTGATCATAAACCCACAATTCATCGGATCTCGACAAACACACCGCAAAAAGAGTTACATCAAATAGATCTCCAAGAAGATCGAAGAGAACTTTGTATTGAGATACAAAGAGAGAGAAGAAGCCATCTAGCTAATAACTATGGACCCGAAGGTCTGAGGTAAACTACGCACACATCATCGGAGAGGCTATGGTGTTTTAGCGACCCGACCCAAAATAGGTCAAGTCTCTGTGTCTGTACCATCCCAAGATCATGCTGGCACACACAGTACATTGATGAAATAATCAAAGTTCAATCACACCTGAATTTATTACACGATTCTCATATCGAGTCTTTATTACAATAGAATAAATTCGGCCGAAGGCCAACTCATGAGAAATAAACTAAATAAAGCTGCGGAAGCGTAGAAGAATAGTGAGTCCATCCGACTCCAAAGGGCAATCGCCAAGCGCGGTGCGTAGCCTCACTCCTGATCGGAATACTCCTCTGCAACATAAGACGTTGCAGCCGTGTAGGTCAGCATTTTGAATATGCTGGCAAATCATGAAGAAAGAATAACAATAAAACTTACTAACACTATATGCAATTTGGCTGTGGGGCTCTAAGTTTCATCATTTTTGCGAAAAGCCAGTTTTTCCCTACAACAGTGGACTTGCTTGCAATTACTACGAATTGTTGATAGTTATTGAGATGGTTCCGCCAACCGATGTCTCATTCCCAATTATTAAATAATCCCCTCAATTCATTTATTAATTTCAGTGTTGAGATTTCCGAATACTTCCAAGTTCCAGAGGCTCAAATTGTCCGTAACCGGGGACACGGCTAATCGATTAGATCTTTAACTCTGCAGAGGTTTGCGCACTTTACCCGCAAGAATCGTTCCCTCCTTTTAAGTCTTCGCACTTCATGGTGTTTGAAGACGGGATGAACGAAACAGGGTCTTCCGAAGAGTTCCTCTGACCACTGCCGGTACCCATCCAATCCTACCGTTCTTCTACATCTCGTAGCACCGTCCGGCCAGAGTCACAACTAGGGTTGACCAAGCCGAGCCCATAATGGCTTGCGGCTGCATTGTAAGCTTCCGGTCAATGGGGTATACATCCATCTCTTAATTGGCTGGGTGAAGCTTTCCGCAAGATGTCATGGCGCTTCTCCATGCATCCCGGCCAACCACTGGGTTCTCCAGGGTGCCCGTCAACCGTCCTCCACCTAGTAGTGAGTTTTGAAGTCCATCTTGAGCTTGAAGTTCATGGGGTTGTCATCATCTTGACTCTCACATCTCCCTTATGAATTCACTCAACCACCCCGTCTACGAGCATAGCAAAATAAATTACTTCGTCCCGGGCAATGGTAACAAGGGGAATTGGGTTCATCCTACCACATGATACTACTCAAGAACATAACTTCAAGTTTCACCTACTGCATGCATGGTGGGGAGGTATAATCTAATGCAATAGAAATCATAGGTATTGTAAAGAAACATGATCAATGACTTGCCTTGCTGACGATCTTCGAAAGCTAGGGACTCGTGGTAGCAAGCTTCGCACTCCGGAAATTCTACCGAGGCAAACAACAATCATAATAAGCATACAAACATATGATCACTTACATAACAGCATAGTAACATAACACACACAACAATTGAATCAAAACCCAAAGAAAACTCAAAGAAACCCAACTCAAAGTTTTCCTACTTCAAGCAACAACTAAAAATAGTTTTACATAACAAAAAATTTCTTAACAGAACCTAAGCATGGGTTTTTGTTAACTTAACAGAAAAGAATTCATCATGCAACTAGGAGCAAAAAGAATCACTTTAAAATCTATTATAAAACTCCTATTAGGCCTAAAGCAAATTCTAATAAGAAAAATAAAATAAAAGTTTTATTTATTATAAATAAAAGTTCATGCTCTAAATTTACCGAAACTAATCAAGAATAAACTATCACATAGTAGAAATAAAATTATTTGCTAATTAAAACAATAGGAAAACAGTAGCTAGTTGAATAAATAGGAATAACATGATTCTGGTTAAAACTATTTTTTTATTAATTTCTAAAATGCCCAAATAAATTCCTACGGTTAGGCAATGTCAAAACAAAGTTGTGACAAAGAGAATCATAAAAAAATAATATCCCTAACTCATTTTATAGCAGATTTACTATTCTGTCTAAATCTAAAATAAAGCAATTTTAAATAATTTTAACATGACTAATTATATTTTCTATAGAAACTACATTAAATTTGCAAACCAACAAAAAAAAGAATCACTAAAAAATATTAAGTAGATTAAAAGATATGAATTTTTCAAATCTGAAACTATTCATTAAAAGCGAAACGAAAAAATAAAATTAAAAGAAATATAAAGGCGCTTAACGGGCCTATCTAGCATACTGGCGTAATATAACTAAATCGGGCCCTAGTGGTTAAACCGAGTCGGCCGGTCCAACTAAACCCTAAATAAACCGATCTAAACCGGAACTAAACCGGTTCACTAAAATAAACCCTAAAATAAAATGTACCCCTTCGGGCTTCTAATCTAAACCCTACGTTTAGATCTTACGGCGACGGGAGCTCCGGCGACTTATCGAGGCGGCAGCGGCGACGGCTCGGGCGGCGACGGGCAAGGTCTCCGGTGGTCGGGACGTCAAGGGAGGTCCGCGAAAGTGCGGTGTGGCGAGGGGAGCTCGGGGGTGGGGTCGGGTGAGCTCGAGGAGGTGCGAGGCGTTCGGGACGGGGCTAACGGCGACGGCGGCGCACTCGGGCTCCGGCGAGCGATGCAGCGAGGGAGAGAGGGTCGGGTGAGGGGGCGAGGGGGGGAACGGGGTCGAGGGGGAGGGTTTATATAGAGGGGGCCTCGACTTGGAGGAGGGGCAGGTCGGGCGAGTGGATCGAGGAGGATCCCGGAGATCTCGGGAATTCCGGTGAGCGGCGGCGCGGGTTGGCGTGGGCGAGGGGAAGAAGAGGGTGGCGGGGTCCACCCGTCGGTGAGAGGGGGGGCGCGTTCGGTCGGTTGGCCGATTCGGAAGGATTCGGCTGGGAACTTGGGCGTGGGCGGCTCGGGCAGGTGGGCTCGGCGTTGGGCTCACGTCATTGGTCGGGCCGCCTCGGCTGGCTGGGCTGGTTTGGCCGGGCGCCTTTTCTCTTTTCTTTTTTTTGAATTTAGAGAGATGAGAAAAATACTTAAATATAAATATTTTATATAGGACATATATATATCAAAATGATCAGAATATTCCTATAATTTGAACATTTTTCCAGGCAAAATCCAAACTTTATAAAAATCATTTTTTCTAAAATTCCAAATAAAACTCAAATTTGAATTCAAACTTTTTGGCAATGTTTTTCCTCCGATATTTTTGGAGTGTCATGTTTACTCCTCTCATACTTTTTCTCAAGTATTTATCAGCATAGTTTTGAAATAATTTCCCTTTGCCAAAATTTGAATTCAAATTCCAACAACTCCAAAACTTCTGAAACTTCAAATGCCACTCAAATTCAAACAGAATGCATAGATGCTTAGCTATAATTGTAAAACATTCCAAATGGGAAATTTGGGATGTTACAAACCTACCCACCTTAAGATGAATCTAGCCCTCGAGATTCGGGTTGGCAACAAATAGGTGCGGGTGGTCTCGAAGGAGGTCTTCTTCTCGCTCCCGGTGGCTTCCTCCTCGGAGTGATGACTCCACAAAGACCTTGCAAAACTTGATGATCTTGCTGCGGGTGACTCTGTTACAGTCTCGAGAATTCGGACGGGTTTCTCCTTATAAGTCGATCACTTTGTCGAGCTGTATGGCCTCTAGGGCATTGTGTCTCTCAACGGAATATCGGCCATGTCGGCATGACACTTCTTCAGCTGAGAAACATGGAAGACATCATGAACTCCGGACAATCCTTCCGGCAATTCCAACTTGTAAGCAACTTCTCCACGACGTTCGAGGATTTTGTAGGGGCCAATGAACCGGGGTGCTAACTTTCCTTTAACACCGAACCTCTTGATTCCACGAAGTGGGGACACACGAAGATATGCTCGGTCTCCTGCTTTGTAAGTTACTTCCTTGCGTTTACTGTCGGCATAACTCTTCTGCCTCAACTGAGCTATCTTGAGTCTATCTCGAATCAGCTTGACCTTCTCTTCGGAATCTCTGATAAGATCGGAACCGAAAAGTGTTCGATCCCCAACACCATCCCACAGCAATGGTGTTCTGCACCTCCTTCCGTATAGAGCTTCGAAAGGGGCCATCTTCAGACTGGTCTGATAACTGTTGTTGTATGAGAACTCTGCGTATGGCAAATTATCATCCCAGCTAGACCCATAGTCTAGCACACAAGCTCTCAACATGTCCTCCAGAATCTGGTTGACTCTCTCGGTCTTTCCATCTGTCTGCGGATGAAAGGTTGTACTGAACTCGTGTCACGTACCCAAAGTTTCATGCAACTGATTCCAAAACTTTGAGGTAAATTGTGTTCCTCTATCTGACACGATACTCCTCGGAACTCCATGCAGACATACGATCCTGGTCATGTATATCTTGGCTAACTTAGCACTGGTATAGGTAGTCTTCACGGGAATGAAGTGAGCTACCTTGGTCAATCGATCAACCACTACCCAGATAGAATCATAACCTGAACGGGTCCTGGGTAATCCTGTGATAAAATCCATTCCAAGTTTTTCCCATTTCCAATCGGGAATCGGCAAAGGTTGAAATAACCCTGCTGGCTTCTGATGTTACGCTTTTACTCGTTGACAAGCGTCGCATCTTGCTACGTGCTCGGCAATATCCTTCTTCATACCGCCCACCGTAAACTTTCCTTCAAATCCAGGTACATCTTAGTGTTACCGGGGTGAATCGAGTACGGTGAATCATGAGCCTCCTGAAGAATTAGCTTCCTGAGTTCGGGATCATTGGGTACATAAATACGATCCTCGAACCGTATAGCTCCGTATTCGTCCTTACGAAATCCTTTAGCTTTTCCTTCATTCATCTTTTTCTTTATCTCATCAATTTCCTTGTCCGACTTCCGGCTTCACGAATCCTTTTCGCCAAAGTGGACTGAACTTCAGAGTTGCAACATATCCTCTCGGAACTATCTCCGATTCGGAGATCTCTCGAGGTCATCGACTAATTCACAGGGTAATCCTCCTGCTATAAGAGTATTCACATAACTCTTACGGCTCAAAGCATCTGCTACAACATTAGCCTTCCACAGGTGATAATGCAATCTCATGTCATAGTCCTTGATTAGCTCCAGCCATCTCCTCTGCCTGAGGTTCAACTCTTTCTGCGTGAAAATATACTTCAAGCTCTTATGATCTGTGTAAACATCACAACGGTTTCCGATGAGGAAATGTCTCCAGGTCTTGAGTGCATGCACTACGGCTGCTAACTCCAAATCATGTGTGGCGTAATTCATCTCGTGAGGTCGTAGCTGTCTGGAGGTATAAGCTACAACTTTTCCTTCCTGCATGAGTACTCCTCCGAGTCCCTGACGAGAAGCGTCACAATATACTTGGTAATCCTTGTGTATGTCTGGCAAAATCAGTACTGGGGCTGTAATCAAACGTTTCTTCAATTCCTGAAAACTGGCTTCACAATCCTCGGTCCAAATGTACTTGGCATCCTTCTTCAACAGCTCAGTCATGGGCTTGGCAATCTTCGAGAAATTCTCAATAAACCTCCGATAATATCCATGAGTCCGAAAAGCATGCGGATCTCCTTGATCGAGGTGGGCGGCGCCAATCAAGGATCGATTCAACCTTGGCGTGGTCAATCGCTATTCCTTCTCCTGAAATAACATGTCCGAGGAATCCGACTTCCTTCAGCCAAAATTCACATTTGCTGAACTTGGCATACAACTGATGTTCTCGAAGCTTCTCGAACTAGACGCAAATGTTCCTTATGCTCTTCCTCGCTCTTGGAGAATATCAGTATATCATCGATGAACACCACGAGAAACTTGTCCAGATATTCCATAAATACCTTGTTCATCAAATTCATGAAGTATGCAGGGGCATTAGTCAATCCGAATGACATAACGGTATACTCATATAAACCATACCTGGTGGTGAATGCGGTTTTGGGTATATCTTTTCACGGATCTTCAATCGATGATACCCACGATCGAAGATCGATCTTGGAGAATACCTTGGCTCCAACTAGCTGATCAATAAGATCATTAATCATCGGCAGAGGGTACTTGTTCTTGATGGTCACGTCGTTCAACGAACGATAATCCACAACCATTCTCAAGGTTCCATCCTTCTTCTCTACCAAAAGATCTGGGGCTCCCCAAGGTGATGAGCTTGGCCGAATATATCCTTTCTCCAATAGCTCATTAATTTGATTCTTGATCTCTTTCAAATCGTTCGGGGGCATCCGATAGGGTCTCTTGGATATCGGGGCTGTGTCGGGCAATAACTCAATCAGAAATTCAATGTCCCTGTCCGGTGGCATTCCTGGTAATTCCTCCGGAAACACATCGGGAAAATCTTGCACTACTGGCACTTCCTCCTGAACAACTCCCGTGAGGGAATTCACCTGATTCTTCATCTGGCTACGTCTGGATACATACTTGATCCTCTTCTGCTCCGGGGTGGTGAGCAGAATCGACTTGCGGGCACAGTCTATATTTCCTTCAAACTTCGTCAACCAATCCATGCCTAGGATTACATCCAAGGTCTGGGTTTCCAATACTATGAGGTCTGCGGGAAATTTATGATTTCCGATGTTAAGGGTTGCATGACAGCCTAAGCCTACCATCATTTCTCCTCCTGCGGAACTGACGTGAAGAGGGCTTCTAAGGGTTTTAGTGGGCAACCCGTACTTTTCCACAACTACCCTTGATATGAATGAATGTGCTGCACCAGAATCAAAGAGTACCAATACTGAACGTGAATTCAATAAAAACTTACCAACCACGATTAACGGCTGATCATAGACGTCCTCCACGTCAATGTGGTTCACTGAGCTCGAGGAAAAGGATTGGGCTTCTTTCTTTGAGCTTCCATTGCCGTTTCCATTCCTCTGCTTGGCCTCCGGGCAGTCGGTGGCATAGTGCCCTGTTTTCGGCACTTGAAGCAGTGATGTGACTCGAGATCTTTACGAGCCAGGCGGGCGATCTTGGTTGCCATTGCCATTTCCATTGCCATTCCCATTGCACGACTTGTTGTCCTGGTTGCGGTTGTTCCCATTCCCTCCATGGTTATGTCCTCCATGGTTGTGATGGGTATGCCCTCCTGAGTATGGGGCATAACGGGGCTTCTGCTGAGCTCCAGAGTTGTACTTCCCCTGACCATACTTCCGCTTGCGGCTATCGATCTGCTGCTGCTTGCCTTCAAGTATGGTAGCCTTGTCTACCAGCTCCTGGTAGTTGGTGAAGGTAGCCACCATTAGCTGCATACCCAGCTCGTCATTGAGTCCCTCGAGAAACTTTTCCTGCTTTGCGGCATCTGTGGCCACATCATCCGGGCATAGCGAGCTAACTTGCTGAACTCATCCACGTCTTGCCCCACAAGACGGTTCCCCACGGGCGTAAGTTGCGGAACTCACGCTTCTTGAGACTCATGGCTCCAGCTGAAACATGAGCGGTGCGGAAAGTTGTTGGAACCGATCCCACGTAATGGTGGCGATGGGATAAGTGGCGGTGTAGTTCTCCCACCAAGAAGCTGCAGGTCCATCAAGTTGGTGTGCGACAAAGCGCACCTTCTCTGCATCGGTGCATCCAACGTGACTAACTCCTTCCGACCTTATGGAGCCAATCATCGGCCACAATCGGCTCGGTCTGCTAGAGAACACCGCGGATTCAGCCTTAGGAATCGAGTCAAGTTGTCAACGAGGGGTGGTGGCGGTGGATTGTTGTTGTTGTTGTTCAGTTACGGATGAGCATCTGCATGAGGGCATTCTGTTGCTGGATCAGCTGGGTGAGCTCCGGCGGGAAGTTGAGGCCGGGGTCACGTCTCGGAGGCATCTGGTGTTTTGGAGTGGATGAGAAAGTTAGAATAGAACAATGGTCTAATGAGAAAATATCACTACCCATATGAATGCACAATCATAATCACACCAATCATTTATTCAATCCCCTCAAACATGGTTCAATCTCGATTACAAATATCTCATGACTAATCGAAAATAACGGCCTAACTGATCGACGAAAATAAAATAACATGGCGGTCGACTAAATGTCTTCATCAATAATCCTTGCGTCCTCTGGTGCGGTGTCCTCCGGTGTGGCGTCCTCTGATGTGGCGCCTCCTCTTGCGGCTTTCTTCAGTGGAGCTCCCTTCATAATCCTGGTCATTGCTGACGAGAGGTCCGTCATCTCCACTCGGATAAAGGTCCTCTCCCAAGTCCTTCTTTTCCTCTAATGCGGCAACATTCATCTTCAGGTTGTCGACTCTCTCCATGAAATCCGCGATTTCTTCCTCATGGTCAAGGAAGTCTGCGTGTGCCTTCTCCTCCGGTTCGATTCACGGAACAACAGCCTCCTGTGTACCTTCGAAGTTACTGGCGAGTCTGGATCTCCCGTTCCTGAGGAGACACTCCAAGTCTTGGACATATGAGAGAATGGAGTCGTCCTCTACGGTACGGATGATATCTCCATTCCTTGCTCTGCGAGAAATCATGGCGAGGTCTGATGGATCGAGCTCGGCCCTGTACTCTTCTCGAAGATGTCCAAGTGCACGATAAATCGCCATGTCTCTTCCGAGGATCCAATTGAAATCGGTAAACTCAAAGTCAATAGGCTCTGTATGTCCTCCGAAGGTTCTCCCTGGAATGTGCACCTCAATCCTGTAGCGGGTATCCGTCGGAAGCGCATTGGTAGGCTTCCCGGTGATTGAGGGCAGAGCAATCTTCAGCTTCTTCACGATCTGGACCAGCTTCCTGCCGAAAGGCATCGTCTCATCTGGCTGGCAAAACTCCGGTAGCAAAAGCTGGGGTGAACTCGGCCATCTAGAATGTTGAAAATCGGAGAGAAGTCGAAATGAACAGGGAGAATTATGGAATGATAAGGACATAAAATAAATAGTCTTTTCCTATGGCTTTCCGATCCTAGGGGTTACGTCCTACGGTCAGTGTGCTCGATACCATCTCAGAGCGACCCGACCCAAAATCAGTCAAGTCTACGTATGCATACCATCCCAAGATCATGCTTTGGCACACAGTACATTGATGAAATAATCAAAGTTCAATCACACCTAAATTTATTACACGATTCTCATATCGAGTCTTTATTACAATAGAATAAATTCGGCCGAAGTCCAACACAAGAGAAATAAACTAAATAAAGCTGCGGAAGCGAAGAAGAAAAGTGAGTCCATCCGACTCCAAAGGGCAATCGCCAAGCACGGTGCGTAGCCTCACTCCTGATCGGAATACTCCTCTGCAACATAAGACGTTGCAGCTGTGTAGGTCAGCATTTTGAATATGCTGGCAAATCATGAAGAAAGAATAACAATAAAACTTACTAACACTATATGCAATTTGGTTTGTGGGGCTCTAAGTTTCATCATTTTTGCGAAAAGCCAGTTTTTCCCTACAACAGTGGACTTGCTTGCAATTACTACGAATTGTTGATAGTTATTGAGATGGTTCCGCCAACCAATGTCTCATTCCCAATTATTAAATAATCCCCTCAATTCATTTATTAATTTCAGTGTTGAGATTTCCGAATACTTCCAAGTTCCAGAGGCTCAAATTGTCCGTAACCGGGGACACGGCTAATCGATTAGATCTTTAACTCTGCAGAGGTTTGCACACTTTACCCGCAAGAATCGTTCCCTCCTTTTAAGTCTTCGCACTTCCTGGTGTTTGAAGACGGGATGAACGAAACAGGGTCTTCCGAAGAGTTCCTCCGGCCACTGCCAGTGCCCATCCAATCCTACCGTTCTTCTACATCTCGTAGCACCGTCCGGCCAGAGTCACAACTAGGGTTGACCAAGCCAGAGCCCATAATGGCTTGCGGCTGCACAGGTAAGCTTCCGGTCGATGGGGTATACATCCATCTCTTCGTGGCTGGGTGAAGCTTTCCGCAAGATGTCATGGCGCTTCTCCATGCATCCCGGCCAACCACTGGGTTCTCCAGGGTGCCCGTCAACCGTCCTCCACCTAGTAGTGAGTTTTGAAGTCCATCTTGAGCTTGAAGTTCATGGGGTTGTCATCATCTTGACTCTCACATCTCCCTTATGAATTCACTCAACCACCCCGTCTACGAGCATAGCAAAATAAATTACTTCGTCCCGGGCAATGGTAACAAGGGGAATTGGGTTCATCCTACCACATGATACTACTCAAGAACATAACTTCAAGTTTCACCTACTGCATGCATGGTGGGGAGGTATAATCTAATGCAATAGAAATCATAGGTATTGTAAAGAAACATGATCAATGACTTGCCTTGCTGACGATCTTCGAAAGCTAGGGACTCGTGGTAGCAAGCTTCGCACTCCGGAAATTCTACCGAGGCAAACAACAATCATAATAAGCATACAAACATATGATCACTTACATAACAGCATAGTAACATAACACACACAACAATTGAATCAAAACCCAAAGAAAACTCAAAGAAACCCAACTCAAAGTTTTCCTACTTCAAGCAACAACTAAAAATAGTTTTACATAACAAAAAATTTCTTAACAGAACCTAAGCATGGGTTTTGTTAACTTAACGAGAAAAGAATTCATCATGCAACTAGGAGCAAAAAGAATCACTTTAAAATCTATTATAAAACTCCTATTAGGCCTAAAGCAAATTCTAATAAGAAAAATAAAATAAAAGTTTTATTTATTATAAATAAAAGTTCATGCTCTAAATTTACCGAAACTAATCAAGAATAAACTATCACATAGTAGAAATAAAATTATTTGCTAATTAAAACAATAGGAAAAGCAGTAGCTAGTTGAATAAATAGGAATAACATGATTCTGGTTAAAACTATTTTTTTATTAATTTCTAAAATGCCCAAATAAATTCCTACGGTTAGGCAATGTCAAAACAAAGTTGTGACAAAAAGAATCATAAAAAAATAATATCCCTAACTCATTTTATAGCAGATTTACTATTCTGTCTAAATCTAAAATAAAGCAATTTTAAATAATTTTAACATGACTAATTATATTTTCTACAGAAAATACAATAAATTTGCAAACCAACAAAAAAAAGAATCACTAAAAAATATTAAGTAGATTAAAAGATATGAATTTTTCAAATCTGAAACTATTCTGTTAAAACAGAAACGAAAAAATAAAATTAAAAGAAATATCGGCGCTAACGGGCCTATCTAGCGCCCTGGGCGTAATATAACTAAATCGGGCCCTAGTGGTTAAACCGAGTCGGCCGGTCCAACTAAACCCTAAATAAACCGATCTAAACCGGAACTAAACCGGTTCACTAAAATAAACCCTAAAATAAAAGCATTCTTGGGCTTCTAATCTAAACCCTACGTTTAGATCTAACGGCGACAGGAGCTCCAGTGACTTACCGAGGCGGCGACGGCGAGCTGACTCAGGCGGGCGACGGGGGTCTCCGGTGGTCGGGGACGTCGGCGGGGAGGTCCGGCGAGTGCGGTGTGGCGAGGGGAGCTCGGGGGTGGGGTCGGGTGAGCTCGAGGAGGTGCGAGGCGTTCGGGACGGGGCTAATGGCGACGGCGGCGCACTCGGGCTCCCATGAGCGATGCAGCGAGGAGAGAGGGTCGGGCGAGGGGCGAGGGGGCACGGGTCGAGGAGGGTTTATATAGAGGGGCCTCGACTTGGAGGAGGGGCAGGTCGAGGCGAGTGGATCGGGAGGATCCGGAGATCTCGGGAATTCGGCCAGCGGCCTTGAGTTGGCGTGGGCGAGGGGAAGAAGAGGGTGGCGGGGTCCACCCGTCGGTGAGAGGGGGGGCGCGTTCGGTCGGTTGGCCGATTCGGAAGGGATTCGGCGCGGGGGAACTTGGGCGTGGGCCGGCTCGGGCAGGTGGGCTGGCTCGGGCGTTGGGCTGCGCCTCGGCCAGGTCAGCCGCCTCGGCTGGGTGGGCAGTTCGGTGGCCGGCTTTCTCTTTTCTATTTTTTTTGAATTTAGAGAGATGAGAGAAAAATACTTAAGTATAAATATTTTATATAGGACATATATATATCAAAATGATCAGGGGAATATTCCCTATAATTTGAACATTTTTCCAGGGGCAAAATCCAAACTTTATAAAAATCATTTTTTCTAAAATTCCAAATAAAACTCAAATTTGAATTCAAACTTTTTGGCAATGTTTTTCCGCTGATATTTTTGGAGTGTCATGTTTATTCCTCTCATACTTTTTCTCAAGTATTTATCAGGCATAGTTTTGAAATAATTTCCACTGCCAAAATTTTAATTCAAATTCCAACAACTCCAAAACTTCTGAAACTTCAAATGCCACTCAAATTCAAACAGAATGCATAGATGCTTAGCTATAATTGTAAAACATTCCAAATGGGAAATTTGGGATGTTACAGGTGTTGATGTAGAAGCCCTCCGTGATCGATGCCCCCTCCGTGAAAGCTTAAAAGGCCCCAAGATGGGATCTCACGGGCATGTAAGGTTCTTGGCGATGGAAATAGGGTTTCGTGGTGCTCCTCGATGGTTTCGGGGTACGTAGGTATATATAGGAGGAAGAAGTAGGTCGGTGGAGCCACGAGAGGCCCACTAGGGTGGAGGGCACGCCCAGGGGGTAGGTGCGCCCCCTTGCCTCATGGCCTCCTCGTCGATTGCTTGATGTCCACTCCAAGTCCTCTAGATCTCGTTTGTTCCAAAAATCACGCTCCCAAAGGTTTCATTCCGTTTGGACTCCATTTGATATTCCTTTTCTGTGAAACACTGAAATAGGCAAAAAAACAGCAATTTGCACTGGGCCTTGGGTTAATAGATTAGTCCCAAAAATAACATAGAAGTGTATAATAAAGCCCGGTAAACATCCAAAACATAATATATAATAGCGTGGAGCAATCAAAAATTATAGATACGTTGGAGACGTATCAAGCATCCCCAAGCTTAATTCTTGTTCGTCCTCGAGTAGGTAAATGATAAAAACAGAATTTTTGATGTGGAATGCTACCTAGCATATTCTTCAATGTAATTTTCTTTATTGTGGCATGAATGTTCAGATCCGAAATATTCAAGATAAAAGTTTAGTATTGACATAAAAATAATAATACTTCAAGCATACTAATCAAGCAATTATGTCTTCTCAAAATAACATAGCCAAAGTAGGCTCATCCCTACAAAATCATATAGTTTGGCCATGCTTCATTTTCGTCACACAAGAATGCTCTCATCGTGCACAACCCCGATGACAAGCAAAGCAATTGTTTCATACTTTAGTAATCTCAAAAAAAATTTAACTTTCACGGAATACATGAGCGTGAGCCATGGATATAGCACTATGGGTGGAATAGAATACAATGATGGGGGTTGTGTGGAGAAGACAAAAAGGAAAGTCTCACATTGACGCGGCTAATCAACGGGCTAGGGAGATGCCCATCAATTGATGTCAATGCAAGGAGTAGGGATTGCCATGCAAAGGATGCACTAGAGCTAAAAATGTATGAAAGCTCAACAAAAGAAACTAAGTGGGTGTGCATCCAACTTGCTTGCTCACGAAGACCTAGGGCATTTGAGGAAGCCCATTGTTGGAATATACAATCCAAGTTCTATAATGAAAAATTCCCACTAGTATATGAAAGCGACAAAACAAGAGACTCTCTATCATAAAGATCATGGTGCTACTTTGAAGCACAAGTATGGGAAAAGGATAGTAGCATTGCCCCTTTTATTTCTCTTCTTTTTTTCCTTTTTTTCTTTTTTTGGGCCTTCTCTTTTTTTGGCCTTTCTCTCTTGGGGGGGAGGGCAATGCTCTATTAATAATGATCATCACACTTCTATTTATTTACAACTCAGTGATTATAACTCGATACTAGAACAAAATATGACTCTATATGAATGCCTCCGGCGGTGTACCGGGATGGGCAATGACTCATGACTGACATGTATGAAAGAATTATGAACGGTGGCTTTGCCACAAATACGATGTCCACTTCATGATCATGCAAGGCAATATGACAATGATGATGTGTGTCATAATAAACGGAACGGTGGAAAGTTTCATGGAAATATATCTCGGAATGGCTATAGAAATGCCATAATAGGTAGGTATGGTGGCTGTTTTGAGGAAGATATAAGGAGGTTTATGTGTGATAGAGCGTATCGTATTACAGGGTTTGGATGCACCGCCGAAGTTTGCACCAACTTTCAAGGTGAGAAAGGGCAATGCACGGTACGGAAGAGGCTAGCATTGATGGAAGGTTGAGAGTGCGTATAATCCATGGACTCAACATTAGTCATAAAGAACTCACATACTTATTGCAAAAATCTACAAGTCATAAAAAACCAAGCATTACGTGCATGCTCCTAGGGGGATAGATTGGTAGGAAAAGACCATCGCTCATCCCGACCGCCACTCATAAGGGTGACAATCAATGAACACCTCATGTTTCAAATTTGTTACACAACGTTTACCATACATGCATGCTACGGGACTTGCAAACTTCAACACAAGTATTTCTCAAATTCACAACTACTCAACTAGCACAACTTTAATATCACTACCTCCATATCTCAAAACAATCATCAAGTATCAAACTTCTCTTCGTATTCAACGCACTTATATGAATGTTTTTATTATACCAATCTTGGATGCCTATCATATTAGGACTAAATTTATAACCAAAGCAAATTACCATGCTGTTCTAAAGGACTCTCAAAATAATACAAGTGAAGCATGAGAGATCAAATATTTCTATAAAATAGAATCACCGCCGTGCTCTAAAAGATATAAGTGAAGCACTAGAGCAAAACTATATAGCTCAAAAGATATAAGTGAAGCACAAAGAGTATTCTAATAAATTCCGAATAATGTGTGTCTCTCCCAAAAGGTGTGTACAGCAAGGATGATTGTAGTAAACTAAAAAGCAAAGACTCAAGTCATACAAGACACTCCAAGCAAAACACATATCATGTGGTGAATAAAAATATAGCTCCAAGTAAAATTACCGATGGACGAAGACAAAAGAGGGGATGTCTTCCGGGGCATCCCCAAGCTTAGACTTTTTGGTGTCCTTGGATTTTACCTTGGGGTGCCTTGGGCATCCCCAAGCTTAGGCTCTTTCCACTCCTTGTTCCATAATCCATCAAATCTTTACGCAAAACTTGAAAACTTCACAACACAAAACTCAACAGAAAATCTCATGAGCTCCGTTAGCGAAAGAAAACAAAACACCACTTCAAGTACTGTAATGAACTCATTATTTATTTGTATTGGTGTTAAACCTACTGTATTCCAACTTCTCTATGGTTCATAAACTCCATTACTAGCCATAGATTCATTAAAATAAGCAAACAACACACGAAAAGCAGAACAATCTGTAGTAATCTGTATCTAACGCAAACTTTTGTAACTCAGAAAAATATACCAAAATAGGACGACCTAGATAATTTGTTTATTGATCTACTGCAATTGGAATCAGTATTTTATCACGTTCTGGTGATTTTCAACAGTTGTTTTCGTGAATAGAAAGTTTCTGGAATTTTCAGCAAGATCAAATAACTATCATCCAAGAAGATCCTATAGGTTTAACTTGGCACAAACACTAATTAAAATATAAAACCACATCTAACCAGAGGCTAGATCAAATATTTATTGAATAACAACAAGGAAAAATATTGGGTTGTCTCCCAACAAGAGCTTTTCTTTAAAGCCTTTTAGCTAGGCATTGATAGTTTCGATGATGCTCACATGAAAGACAAGAATTGAAGCACAAAGAGAGCATCATAAAACATGTGACAAACACACTTAAGTTTAACATACTTCCTATGCATAGTTATTTTATAAGCAAAGAAATTATCAAGGCGAAAAAAAACTAGCATATGCAAGGAAGAAGAAAGGAACAATAGCAATCTCAACATAACGAGAGGTAATTTTGTAACATAAAAATTTCTACAACCATATTTTCCTTTCTCATAATAATTACATGTAGGATCATAATCAAATTCAACAATATAGCTATCACATAACATATTCTCAACACGATCCACATGCATGCGAAGTTGACACTCTTCCAAAATAGTGGGATTGACATTAACTAAAGTCATGACCTCTCCAAACCCACTTTCAATAATATTGCAAACACTATTATCAATCTCATATTCATCATGGGGCTTAAATAAATTTTCAAGATCATAAGAAGAATCACCCCAATCATGATCATTGCAACAAATAGTAGACATAGCAAAACTAGCATCCCCAAGCTTAGGGTTTTGCATATCATTAACACAATTGACATCAATAGAATTTATAATAACATCATTGCAATCATGCTTTTTATTCAAAGATCTATCGTGAATCACTTCATAAAGCACTTCATCACAATTTTCAGATTCACGGATTTCAAGCAAAACCTTATAAAGATAATCTAGTGCACCCAAATCACTAGGAATTGGCTCATCATAATTGGATCTCTTAAAAAGATTGGCAACAGGATGAGGATCCATAGATCTTAGGTTCTCTGTTTAGCAATAAATACACAACTATTCCAACCAAACGAGCAAATGAGCCAAGTAAGACATAAAGGCAAACAAAAAGACGAATAGAAGAAAGGAGAATAAAACGGCAAAGGTGAAGTGGGGGAGAGGAAAACGAGAGGCAAATGGCAAATAATGTAATGCGAGGGATAAGAGTTTGTGATGGGTACTTGGTATGTCTTGACTTGTGCGTAGACTCCCCGGCAACGGCGCCAGAAATCCTTCTTGCTACCTCTTGAGCATGCGTTGGTTTTTCCCTTGAAGAGGAAAGGGCGATGTAGCAAAAGCGTAAGTATTTCCCTCAGTTTTTTAGAACAAAGGTATCAATCCAGTAGGAGGCCACACGCAAGTCCCTCGTACCTACACAAACAAATTTGAACCTTGCAACCAACGCGATAATGGGGTTGTCAATCCCTTCACGGCCACTTGCAAAAGTGAGATCTGATAGAGATGATAAGATAATATTTTTGTTATTTTTATGATAAAGATTGAAAGTAAAGATTGCAAAATAAATGGTAACAGAAATAGCTAGTTGTCGGAAGATTAATATTATGGAAGATAGACCCGGGGGCCACAGGTTTCACTAGTGGCTTCTCTCAAGATAGCATAAGTATTACGGTGGGTGAACAAATTACCGTCGAGAAATTGATAGAATTGAGCATAGTTATGAGAATATCTAGGCATGATCATGTATATAGGCATCACGTCCGCAACAAGTAGACCGACTCCTGCCTGCATCTACTACTATTACTCCACACATCGACCGCTATCCAGCATGCATCTAGAGTATTAAGTTCATAAGAATAGAGTAACGCATTAGGCAAGATGACATGATGTAGAGGGATAAACTCAAGCAATATGATATAAACCCCATCTTTTTATCCTCGATGGCAACAATACAATATGTGTCGTTTCCCCTACTGTCACTGGGATCGAGCACCGCATGATTGAATCGAAAGCTAAGCACTTCTCCCATTGCAAGAAAGATCAATCTAGTAGGCCAAACCAAACTGATAATTCGAAGAGACTTGCAAAGATAACCAATCATACATAAAAGAATTTAGAGAAGATTAAAATATTGTTCATAGATAATCATGATCATAAACCCACAATTCATCGGATCTCGACAAACACACCGCAAAAAGTGTTACATCGAATAGATCTCCAAGAAGATCGAGGAGAACTTTGTATTGAGATCCAATGAGAGAGAAGAAACCATCTAGCTAATAACTATGGACCCGAAGGTCTGAGGTAAACTACTCACACATCATCGGAGAGGCTATGGTGTTGATGTAGAAGCCCTCCGTGATCGATGCCCCCTCCGGCGGAGCACCGGAAAAGGCCCCAAGATGGGATCTCACGGGTACAGAAGGTTGCAGCGGTGGAAATAGGGTTTCGTGGTGCTCCTCGATGGTTTCGGGGTACGTAGGTATATATAGGAGGAAGAAGTAGGTCGGTGGAGCCACGAGGGGCCCACGAGGGTGGAGGGCGCGCCTGGGGGGGTAGGCGCACCCCCTGGTTCGTGGCCTCCTCGTTGATTGCATGACGTCCACTCCAAGTCCTCTGGATCACGTTTGTTCCAAAAATCACGCTCCCGAAGGTTTCATTCTGTTTGGACTCCATTTGATATTCCTTTTCTGTGAAACAGTGAAATAGGCAAAAAAACAGCAATTTGCACTGGGCCTTGGGTTAATAGGTTAGTCCCAAAAATAATATAGAAGTTTATAATAAAGCCCATTAAACATCCAAAACAGAATATATATAATAGCATGGAGCAATAAAAAATTATAGATACGTTGGAGACGTATCAACGTACCCGGGGAAATTTCCACCAAAATTTGAATTATCAAACTCATCCCGTGCGCTTAAAGCAGAAGAATCGTTTGCGATGCACACAATCGTTCAAAGTGAATGGTCCGGCGGTACCGCGCGCAAAGTTTCCCTCCACATTTCCAAAATTTTGGCCTACCGCCAAAATATCTACCCCCTTCCCCATCCCCTTTTCTCCCCGACCACAAGTCACATTTTCCCTGTTTCCTCCTTCCTTCCTTCCTTCCTTCCTAAGCTACAGCTGCTTCCTTGCTCTCGCCGACTCGCATCCTACCACCGGGGTCGCCATGGTCTTCTTCAAAGGCCTCTCCAGCGGTTCCTCCTTCGGCGATGACTCCTTCACCACCCGGGTATGCCTCTCTTCTCTCTCGGGCTATGACTTGGAATGAAGGATTTTTACCCGGCGGTAGATTTGAGTCATTTCTACTCGTTGTAGCTCCCTAGGACCATCAGTGGCAACGAATGGAGAGGGGTGACTGAAGATCTATCTGCTCGTTGTCACCTTCAATATCCATGCGTGAAGCCAGTTGCGTTTGAATCATTGGCGGTGGGAGGAAGTTTACGGCATGTGCAGAAGGTTAGACCCTCTTCGTTGTTACAAATCATTTGTTAGATGTGATTCAGACACTGTCACGGTCCCAACCCATTCATACCACACCTTCCACCAAATGCATCCTAAGACAGTGTCACAATTTGTACCTAGTATCTAAAATTGTTGTCATCTCATCAGCGGTGCCATTAGAAAATTATTTGGCACCGCTTCAGCAGTTTGTGCAGCCAACTTTGGTCCACACATCCGAGCAGCTAAGCAGTAAAATACTAAATCTTTATGGCACGAAGGAACTGGGCATCAGAGAAACTAGGTGCTCCGGAGTCCGGGTCCCTGGTTTTTTTCCGCTGCATCGGCTCGCCAGTGCAGGGCACCGGTGCGAGGTGTAGCAACAGTTGTCTTTACACCAGTTTTGGCATACATAGTGGATGGCCTTAGTGCTATTAGTTCTATGTTACTAAATTTGTGCATTTACACACCTGTTAGTATCAATTTGCTATCATCCAAACATTGTCGCTATGCTGTTGCAGTTATATTTACCTTCCTCATAAAATGTTCAATTTGTTATTTATTATACATGAGTAAGAACTTGTAGCGTTGTTGTAGTTAATTATAGCTTCTGATGTTCCAGAATTTGGTTGTTGTCTTAGCAGCAATTAATTCATTTAGACATTGATCTTTTTGAGAAGATATGTCATAATTAACATGTTTCTTCAGTTTTTCAAAATAAGCATTGGTGATTTTCTATGCTGCTATAAACCCATTTCCCCTACAATTGTTACTGATCTATTTTAAATATTATAGGATGAACGGAAGTGTTCTTACTTGGAGTGGGTTGATCAAGAGTGGCCACAGTCTTTGAAGATGTGCCTAGCGAAGCTCTGTGAAAGGATCGATATGGTTGACTAGAGGGGGGGTGAATAGGCAACTAACAATTTTTAAGCTTTTCTTTAACAATTTAAATCTTGCGACAAAATAGGTTGTCTAGAAATGCAACTAAGTGGACAATCTATATGATGCAAACACAACTAGCACACAAGCAAGCAATAGATACAACACAAGCAAGCTTGCAAAAGTAAAGGCACGAAATAACCAAGAGTGGAGCCGGTGAAGACGAGGATGTGTTACCAAAGTTCCTTCCTTTTAAGGGAAATGCGTCTCCGTTAGAGCGGTGTGGAGGCACAATGCTCCCCAAGAAGCCACTAGGGCCACTGTAATCTCCTCACGCCCTCACACGGTCACGAGATGTCGTGATTCCACTATTGGTGCCCTTGAAGGCGGCGATCGAACCTTTACAAACAAGGTTGGGGCAATCTCCACAACACTTGGAGGCTCCCAACACCACCGCGAAGCTTCAGCACAATGGAGTATGGCTTCGAGGTGACCTCAACCGTCTAGGGTGCTCAAACACCCAAGAGTAACATGATCCGCTAGGGATGTGGGGGGAATCGAATATCTCTTGGTGGAAGTGTAGATCGGGCCCTTGTCACCCAATCCCAAGCAAATCAACAAGTTTGATTGGCTAGGGAGAGAGATCGGGCGAAAATGGAGCTTGGAGCAACAATGGAGCTTGGAAATGGAAGAGGTAGTCAACTAGAGGTAGGAGACGCCCCTTTTATAGTCGTGGAAGAGATCCAACCGTTATCCTCAAGTTCAGCCTGCGACACGCGGTACTACCGCAAGGCCACGCGGTACTACCGTGGAGGACCACGGTACTTCATGGCGGCAGCAGAGGCCGGACTAGCTCGATCGAAGCGCAGATTACCGCCGCTGCTACTATCATTTCCTTGCGGTACTACCGCAAGGCAGGTAAGCCAAAACCTACGAAGAGCGCAGATGAAATAAAATACATCCGTGCCTACTTCCACTGAAAAAGAAACGGTGCAAAAACCCAACCCGGTATTACCGCGCACTAGGTGCGGTACTACCGTTGAGGCGGGATGTAAAAAATTACATCCGCTCCTACTACTGCGGTGCAACGGTACTAGGTAAGAGGGCGACGGTACTACGGCTCCAGGGGAGCGGTACTACCGTGGCCTCCCGCGGTACTACCGCGCATGTCGTGCGGTACTACCGTGTGGGCGCGGATGTAAAAAATTACATCCGCTCCTACTACCGTACCGGAGCAGCACTAGGCCTAGGAGTTACGGTACTTAGGCTCCAGAGGAGCGGTGCTACCATGACCCCCAGCGGTACTACCGCAGGTGCTTGCGGTACTACCGCTCCATGGAGCAGTACTACCACAAGTACAGCAGTAGTCGTCTGATTATGCACAACTAGGATAACGGAAAGACGCTCCAAAGTGCAAGGAAGGGTAGGACATGTGTACGTGTTGATTCCACCCAAACCTTTCCGACGCGGACCCCCTCTTAATAGTACGGCTCTCCTACGACTCAAATCCACCAAAGAGAAACGTAGTACAACGCCGTCTTCAATAGTCTCCGAGGGGCACCGAATCGTCTCGTGCCTAGTGATGAAGCATCTGAGAAACTCAAGGCACACGATTAGTCCGCAAAAGCATTGTCATCAATCACCAAAACACCTAAGGGATAAATATGCCCTTACACTCTGGAGCATGTAAGAGGAAGAGAACAGAGAAAGTGTTGTCAACGCTGAAGAATATTTGAAGATGCGGGATAAAAAGAGGAAGGTGGAGAATGAGCTCAGATTTTTTAAATCAGACTTTGCTAAGATGGTGTTGGTGAAGGAGGAGGCACTTTCCTGGTTGGCCTGTGCAAAGCAGGTTCTTACTGAATTGAAAGCAAAGGTGGATAAGACGAGCCTGGATGATCTTGATTAGGGAAATGAATATATTGTTCTAATATTGTTCTTATGAAGTTGAACTATCTATATGTTGTACTGTGCTATTTTCATCTAGCTATCGTATTGTGATGTTATAATATATTTATGTGCCTGGTATGAAATTGGCAAACCGCTGTTCAATATGAAATGTGAATTTGCGTAATATCGGAGTTATTAATTTTAAACTAATAAACCAACTAAATGTGTCGCGGAACTTTGCAAATGGTTCTAGTAGTAAAAGCGCTTGTGATGGATAGCCCAATGCCACACATTTTTCTTCATCAAATCGTGTGTGATGTAGTTGATAAAAGCAAATAGTTAACCAAGGAAGAGCGTGTGTGATAGTTACACCTTTCACACACGAGCCTACACATAAAACTATGTGGGATGTACATACGAACGGAAAAGTTTTCCCTGGATTGACTGTGTGGGATGTACATAAGAACGGAAATGTATTCCTTGGATTGACTGTGTGTGATATACATACGAACGGAAACGTTTTCCCTGGATTGACTGTGTAGGATGTACATAAGAACGGAAACGTATTTCTTGGATTGACTGTGTGTGATATACATACGAACGGAAATGTTTTTCTGGGATTCATCGTGTGGGATGTACATACGAACAGAAATGAATGGGTTCTGATGTCTCGCCCGATCGCACACGGCCCCAGCCTGTGTCCCAGGAGGGCCTATCCCCGATGATTTTTGGGTCGTGTGGGAAGGACCCCCCCCCCCTATCGCCCACACTCACTTGGCGACGGTTCCAAATGTCGTCGCGGAAAGGGGTTAAAAACCGTTTGTATAGCACTGATGTGTACCAGTGCCGCATGATTGAACCCAAAGCTAAGCGCTTCTCCCATTGCAAGAAAAATGAATCTAGTTGGCCAAACCAAACCGATTGTTCGAAGAGAATTACAAAGAAATCAAATCATGCATAAAAGAATTCAGAGAAGAGTCAAATATTATTCATAGATAAGTTGATCATAAATCCACAATTCATCTGATCTCGGCAAACACACCGCAAAAAAGTATTACATCGAATAAATCTCCAAGAACATCGAGGAGAACATGGTATTGAGAATCAAAGAGAGAGAATAAGCCATCTAGCTACTAGCTACGGACCCGTAGGTCCATGGTAAACTACTCACGCTTCAACGAAGGGCAATAGAGTTGATCTAGAAGCCCTCCGTGATCGAATCCCCCTCCGGTAGGATGCCGGAAAAGGTCCCTAGATGGGATCTCATGGGTACAGAAGGTTGCGGTGGTGGAAAAGTGTTTTCATAGACGCCTCTGGTGGTTTGGGGATATATGGGCATATATAGGCGCAAGAATTAGGTCAGGAGGTGCACGAAGGGGCCCACAAGGGTGGGGGTGCGCCCGACCCCCTAGGCGCGCCCTCCATCCTTGTGGCCGCCTCGTGGCTCCTCCGACTTCATCTCCAAGTCTCCTAGTTGTATCCTGGTCCAAGAAAAATCATCGCGAAGGTTTTGTTCCGTTTGGACTCTGTTTGGTATTCCTTTTCTACGAAACTCAAAAACAAGGAAAAATCAGGAACTGGCACTGGGCTTTAGGTTAATAGGTTATTCCCAAAAATAATATAAAATAGAATATTAATGCATATAAAACATCTGAAACAGATAATACAATAGCATGGACCAATCAAAAATTATAGATATGTTGGAGACGTATCAAGCATCCCCAAGCTTAATTCATGCTCGTCCTCGAGTAGGTAAATGATAAAAATAGAATTTTTGATGTGGAATGCTACCTAACATATTTATCCATGTAATTTCTTTATTGTGGCATGAATGCCCATATCCGTAAGATTCAAAACAAAAGTTTAATATTGACATAAAACAATAATACTTCAAGCATACTAACAAAGAAATTATGTCTTCTCAAAATAACATGGCCAAAGAAAGCTTATCCCTGCAAAATCATATAGTCTGGCTATGCTCCATCTTCATCACACAAAATATTCAAATCACGCACAACCCCGATGACAAGCCAAGCAATTGTTTCATACTTTTGACGTTCTCAAACTTTTTCAACTTTCACACAATACATGAGCATGAGCCATGGACATAGCACTATAGGTGGAATAGAAGGTGGTTGTGGAGAAAACAAAAAGAGTGAGATATTCTCACATCAACTAAGCATATCAACGGGCTATGGAGATGCCCATTAATAGATATCGATGTGAGTGAGTAGGGATTGCCATGAAACGGATGCACTAGAGCTATAAGTTTATGAAAGCTCAAACAAAAACTAAGTGGGTGTGCCTCCAACTCGCTTGCTCAAGAAGACCTTGGGCAATTTGAGGAAGCCCATCATTGGAATATACAAGCCAAGTTCTATAATGAAAAATTCCCACTAGTATATGAAAGTGACAATATAGGAGACTCTCTATCATGAAGATCATGGTGATACTTTGAAGCACAAGTGTGGTAGAAGGATAGTAACATTGCCCCTTCTCTCTTTTCTCTCATTTTTCTAATTGGGCCTTCTCTCATTTTTTTGCCTCTTTTTTTCATCTGGAGTCTCATCTCGACTTGTGTGGGAATCATAGTCTCCATCATCCTTTCCTCACATGGGACAATGCTCTAATAATGAAGATCATCACACTTTTATTTACTTACAACTCAAGAATTACAACTCGATACATAGAACAAAATATGACCCTATATGAATGCCTCCGGCGGTGTACCGGGATGTGCAATGAATCAAGAGTGACATGTATGAAAGAATTATGAATGGTGGCTTTGCCACAAATACGATGTCAACTACATGATCATGCAAATCAATATGACAATGATGAAGCATGTCATAATAAACAGAACAGTGGAAAGTTGCATGGAAATATATCTCGGAATGGCTATGGAAATGCCATAATAGGTAGGTATGGTGGCTGTTTTGAGGAAGGTATATGGTGGGTTTATGGTACCGGCGAAAGTTGTGCGGCACAAGAGAGGCTAGCAATGGTGAAAGGGTGAGAGTGCGTACAATCCAATGGACTCAACATTAGTCATAAAGAACTCACATACTTATTGCAAAAATCTGTTAGTCATCGAAACAAAGTACTACGCGCATGCTCCTAGGGGGATAGATTGGTAGGAAAAGACCATCGCTCGTCCCTGACCGGCACTCATAAGGAAGACAATCAATAAATAAAGCATGCTCTGACTTCATCACGAAACGGTTCACCATACGTGCATGCTACGGGAATCATAAACTTTAACACAAGTATTTATCAAATTCACAATTACTCACTAGCATTACTCTAATATCACCATCTTCATATCACAAAATAATTATAAGGAATCAAACTTCTCATAGTATTCAATGCACTTTATATGAAAGTTTTTATTATATCCCTCTTGGGTGCCTATCATATTAGGACTGATTTCATAACCAAAGCAAATTACCATGTTGTTTAAAGACTCTCAAAATAATATAAGTTAAGCATGATATTTTATCAATTTCTATAAAATAAAACCACCACCGTGCTCTAAAAAGGTATAAGTGAAGCACTAGAGCAAAATTGCCTAGCTCAAAAGATATAAGTGAAGCACATAGAGTATTCTAATAAATCATGATTCATGCGTGTCTCTCTCAAAATGTGTATACATCAAGGATGATTGTGACAAACTAAAAATCAAAGACTCAAATCATACAATACGCTCCAAGCAAAACACATATCATGTGGTGAATAAAAATATAGCCTCGAGTAAAGTTACCGATAGACGAAGACAAAAGAGTGGATGCCTTCCGGTGCATCCCCAAGCTTAGGCTCTTGGTTGTCCTTGAATATTACCTTGGGGTGCCTTGGGCATCCCCAAGCTTAGGCTCTTGCCACTCCTTATTCCATAGTCCATCAAATCCTTACCCAAAACTTGAAACTTCACAACACAAAACTCAACAGAAAATCTCATAAGCTCCGTTAGTATAAGAAAATAAATCACCACTTTTTGTACTGTTGTGAACTCATTATTTATTTATATTGGTGTAATATATATTGTATTCCAACTTATCCATGGTTTATACCGCCCGATACTACCCATAGAATCATCAAAATAAGCAAACAACACATAGAAAACAGAATCTGTCAAAAACAGAACAGTATGTAGCAATCTGTATTTCTAGAATACTTTTGTAACTCCAAAAATTCTTAACAATTAGGAAAATATAGGAAATTCGTATGCCAGTCTTGTGTGAAAAATTCAGAATTTTATCGCGCTTATGTGATTTTTAAAAATTCTGGGACTGGGCGCAAAAGTTTCTGTTTTTCAGCAAGATCAAATCAACTATCACCGTAAGCTATCCCAAAGGTATTACTTGGAACAAACACTAATTAAAACACAAAATCACATGTAACCAGAGTATAGATGAATTATTTATTCGAAAACAGGAAACAAAAACATTGGGTTGTCTCCCAACAAGCGCTTTTCTTTAAAGCATTTTAGCTAGGCATTGATAATTTCGATGATGCTTATATGAAAGACAAGGATTGAAGCACAAAGAGAGCATCATATAGCATGTGAAAAACACATCTAAGTCTAACATACGTCCTATGCATAGGAATCTTATAGGCAAATAAATTATCAAGGCAAGCAAAAACTAGCATATGCAAAGAAGAAGAAAGAAACAATATCAATCTCAACATAATGAGAGGTAATTTAGTAACATGAAAATTACTACGACCATATTCCCCTCTCTCATAATAATTACATGTAGGATCATAATAAAATTCAACAATATAACTATCACATAAAATATTCTCAACATGATCCACATGCATGCAAAGTTGACACTCTTCCAAAATAGTGGGATTATCATCAAATAAAGTCATGACCTCTCCGAACCCACTTTTATCAAAAATTTCATAAGATTGAATATTCTCCAAAAATGTGGGATCTAAAGTTGACAATCTTCCAAATCCACTTTCAATATTATTGCAAACATTCTTATCAATCTCATATTCATCATGGGGCTTAAATAAATTTTCAAGATCATAAGAAGAATCACCCCAATCATGATCATTGCAACAAGTAGTGGACATAGAAAAATTAGCATCCCCAAACTTAGGGTTTTGCATATTATTAACACAATTGACATTAATAGAATTTATAATAACACATTTGAAATCATGCTTTTTATTCAAGGATCTATCATGAATCACTTCATAAAGCACTTCATCAAAAAAATTAGATTCACGAATTTCAAGGAAAACTTCATAAAGATAATCTAGTGCACAAAACTCACTAGCAATTGGTTCGTCATAATTGGATCTTTTAAAAAGATTAGCAAGTGGATGAGGATCCTGTAGGACCTTGAAGTATGTCTAGAGGGGGGTGTGATTAGACTACTTGACCAATTAAAAACTTAACCTTTTCCCAATTTTAGACTTTGGCAGATTTTAGCTATCTTTAAGCAAGTCAAGCAATCTTCACGCAATTCAAGCAAGCATGCAAAGAGTATATAGGCAGCGGAAAATAAAGCATGCAACTTGCAAGAATGTAAAGGGAAGAGTATGGAGGATTCAAACGCAATTGGAGACACGGATGTTTTTGTCGTGGTTCCGATAGGTGGTGCTATCGTACATCCACGTTGATGGAGACTTCAACCCATGAAGGGTAACGGTTGCACGAGTCCACGGAGGGCTCCACCCACGAAGGGTCCACGAAGAAGCAACCTTGTCTATCCCACCATGGTCGTCGCCCACGAAGGACTTGCCTCACTAGCGGTAGATCTTCACAAAGTAGGCGATCTCCTTGCCCTTACAAACTCCTTGGTTCAACTCCACAATCTTGTCGGAGGCTCCCAAGTGACACCTAGCCAATCTAGGAGACACCACTCTCCAAGAAGTAACAAATGGTGTTGATGATGAACTCCTTGCTCTTGTGCTTCAAATGATAGTCTCCCCAACACTCAACTCTCTCTCACAGGATTTGTATTTGGTGGAAAGAAGATTTGAGTGGAAAGCAACTTGGGGAAGGCTAGAGATCAAGATTCATATGGTTGGAATGGAATATCTTGGCCTCAACACATGAGTAGGTAGTTCTCTCTCAGAACTGGTAAGTTGGAAGTGTAGGTTTGTTCTCATGGCTCTCTCCATGAATGAAGAGGAGGTGGAGGGGTATATATAGCCTCCACACAAAATCTAACCGTTACACACAATTTACCAAACTCGGTGGGACCGAATCATAAAACTTGGTCGGACCGATTTAGTAAACCTAGTGACCGTTAGGGTTTTGATTGGGACTGACATGCAACTCGGTAGGACCGATATGGTTAGGGTTAGGGCATAACGTAATCTCGGTGAGACCGATTACACAAACTCGGTGAGACCGAATTTCGTAATTAGCTAACCGGAGAGTTGGTCGTAAACTCGGTGGGACCGATTCGCTCTTCGGTGAGACCGAAAAGTTCTGAAAGGAAGCAGAGAGTTTACATTGCAATCTCGGTGGGACCGATCGCTCACTTGGTTAAACCGAAGCGTTCTGAAGGAAGCAGAGAGATTACAATCACATCTCGGTGAGACCGAGATCCCTATCGGTGAGACCGATTTGCCTAGGGTTTGTGGCAGTGGCTATGACATTTGAACTTCGGCCGCGCCAAATAGAAAGAATCGATAGGGCGAGTTTGACTTTAGGTTTAGGTCATATGTGGATGTGAGAAAGTAGTGGAGGGTTTTGGAGCATATCACTAAGCACATGAAGCAAGAGGCTCATTAAGCAACACCTCATCCCTCCTTGATAGTATTGGCTTTTCCTATAGACTCAATGTGATCTTGGATCACTAAAATGTAAAATGTAGAGTCTTGAGCTTTTGAGCTTGAGCCAATCCTTTGTCCTTGATATTTTGAGGATCCACTTTCATCATCCATGCCATGCCATTCATTGAGCTTTCCTGAAATATTTGTCTTGGAATAGCATTAGCTCAATGAGCTATATGTTGTTATGAATTACCAAAACCACCTAGGGATAGTTCCACTTTCAATCTCCCCCTTTTTGGTAATTGATGACAACATATAGATCAAAGCTTCGACAAATGATAATAAGATTGAAAAACATCCTCGCTTTGAGAAGTATGTGATAAGCAAGAGCTCCCCCTAAATTTGTGCATATTTTAATATTTGCTTTGGACTGCAAATGCATAAGGAATTAGGCTCATGGGTTACTCTTCCATGTCACATACATCTTGGTGGAGCGCTCAAAATAATAAAGATTGAATACATGCACTCATCACCAAGCACGGTGAATGATCATATAAGGATAAGTAAGATAATAACATATAACAAGCATAAGTGTAGCTTATGATCAAACACATGATCATCAATGTCTCACAGGTAAAAGCATAGTATCTCAAGCAATCAAAGCAAATGAAGTTCAACCAAGAAGACAAGAGAGAACAAAAGCAAATATCTCTCTCTCTCTCTCGAAGCCTATGATCTATACATTCTTCTCCCCCTTTGGCAACAAGTTACCAAAAAGTTCCTAGAAAATGCATAGGACTATATTGTCTCTCGGGCTTGGTCTTCTGGTGGTGGTGTAGATAGAGCTTCAAGGACGAAGGCATCAGTAGATGTGGAAGGAGCTGAAGGAGTTGGTCTTTGGAGCTGGTTCTTGTTGGAGCTGTAGCTGGAGCTGATGAAGTGACTCGGTGGTAGCTCTGCGGCTGATCTCTGAGCTCGTGGCACTCTGGCAAATGCATCGATCGTTGTTTTGCCCTTCCTCTCCTGCATATCATCCTGTAGCTGCTCCACGGTGGTGAATCTCGATTACTTTGACATCAAGATCATAGAATTTTTGTTCCATGATTCTTTCCGGGCTCTCCTGGTTTTGAGTTAGGGTGGCCAACCCCTTCTCAATCCGCAGAGTTGATGCTATCAAGTAACCAAGCTGCTCTCGCTTGTTCTTCGAAAGTAATCAGATGCCTCTCGCTTGAGTTGGCATCTTGGCAGCCTTCTCTTTCCTTGCTTTTTCCTTCTTCTCTTGGGCTTGTACTGATGATGGTTCATTCTCAGTCATGAAAACTTGGTTGTCCTCAAAGTCAGGATAGAGAACCATGTGTTCCTTATCCAACAGATACTTCCCTGTGCCCATCTTTGAGTTAATCAAATCCTGAATCTGTGGGGCATATCCACAGCTCCTCTTCTGGTCTGCTGCTATCCTCTTGATAGTTTCTACTATGAGGCTCATGACCTTGAATTTCTGAGGCACATCAAATATGTGAAGCAAATTGATTGCATGCCCTATCATCATGTTGTGGTCACCTGATTTGGGCAACAGAGTGTGCCTTAGGATCCAGTTGATCGTAGGCAGCCCTGACAGAAGAAAATGAACTGATCCAAACTTGAAAGTCTCAAGTGCATCATCAGGGATCTCCTTGTACATCTGTGACATTGAGTTGTGACCCATCTTCTTCTTGGCATAAATGTCCAAGTCATCTTCACTTTCCTTGGGGGCATTGATCAGACTTGCCCATTCCTCTATGGTTGGTGGTATCTTGTTCCTTGGACATCCAAACTATCCTGCCATCTGGATAGAAATGTCTTTGTGGAGTAGAGTTGCATAATGAGCTCGTCATTCCAGCTTAGTGAGCTTACGCCCGACAAAATCTGCAACTCCACACGCATCAAGCTGTCATACACTCGAGGATAGTGTTCTGCATTGTCCTGAATGTAGGTCCAAATCGACCCACCTCATATCACAAACTATGGGCTTCTTATCCAATAAGATGGTCTCATAGAAGTCCTTTGCTCCTTGGTGTGGAACACTGTAATCTCTGACAGTCCTTCTCCTGGTGGCATATGGATCTGACTCTCTCCATAGCCTCAACCCTTGATCTCTCCTGATCTTCATGTTTTCAGCCACATGATGAGCATCATTGTGGTCTGGAATCTTGGGCTTGAGCTTCCTTAGGACCTGCCCTTCTTCATCTTCCTCAGCATCAACTTCAGGCATTGGGGCCTTGTTCTTTTCAGCTGCTGGTATACTCCTGGTATTCCTCTTTGGTGCACTCTTGGGCTTAGGGGCAGCTTTGGGCTTTGAAGTTGCAGCCCCTTATTTTATGCCATCACCCATCAGCTTTTTGTGCCTTGGGTGCTGGTTCAGCAACCTCTTCTTCTTCTTCTTCCTCCATCATAGAAGGCTTCCCAATCACTCTGGCCATGGTCTTCTTGACCCTTTCCTTCCTTTTCTTTCCTTCAGCAGCAGCAGGTTCTTTGGGTTGGATTCCAAAGAAGCTTGAGTGGAGACTCTGGCTTTGGACATTGGTTGTCTACCTGTTGGCCTTTTGATCTTCATTCCAGGCTTAACTGATGTTGAGTTGTTCTCCTTCTTGAGCACTTTCTTCTTTGAACTGGCCTCATCCTCAACTGCCACATAATCCTCATCCTCAGACTCTGAGGTCTTCTTCTTTCTTGTCCTTGTGGCAGCCTTGGGAAAATTACTGTGAGTGCTTCTGCTCCCCTCATCTGAGCTGCTAGAGGGACTAGTGCCCTCACTCATGTGAATCTGCTCTTGACTGTTACATTTGTCACTTTGGTCCGACATGCTGCACACATTCTTGACCACAGTGAATAGTTATAGATGAGGTAGAGTGGATGAGCATCACAAAATGCAGAGATTTTTGCAAAAGAATGATTCAAAAAACTTAGTTTTAGTTTTCCACAGAAAGCATTTCGGATCTACCGATTTTTAAACTCGGTGATACCGAAGCAGTTTTGGAACCTAAACTAGTGAACTCGGTCAGACCGAGTCACAGTTCGGTGGCACCGAGACTGCTAGGGTTTCACAAAGTTCTAAAATCGATCACGCCGATTTGTAATTCTCGGTCAGACCGAGACTTACTAGTGCAATGGCGTTAGCCAAATCGGTGGGACCGAGTTTTTCAACTCGGTGGGTCCGAGATGGTTTCGGCAGAAACCTAACCCTAAATTTTCGAATCACAACTATTCTAAGGATTGTTTTGAATAGATAGAGGTGTTTCAATCGTGGCAAGATGCATTACGGACACAATGTGCTGAGAATCAGACGAGGATAGCACTGTGATCGAGTTCATACCCTAGTTCGGCGGTGAACTCGCTACGGCGGCAACGGCGGAGAAGAATTCCGTTGACGCAGCAGAGACCAAAGAATCGGAGGCGGCTGGCGTAAGTCGACGATCCATAGACCTAGTAGGCGGAAGCGAGCTATGCGCGGGCGAGGAGTTTAGGAGAAAGTTTTCCAAAATTTGCCCGTGTGAATATATAGCCCGACAACATCGGTGTGACCGAAAGTGGAACAACTTCGGTGGCACCGAGATGCATAACTGATATGATTCTGACAACTCGGTGTGACCGAAAAGTTCAAATCGGTTGCACCGAGATTGAAAACCTAGATCGACTTAGTGATCTCGGTATGACCGAAATGGAGGAATCGGTCAGACCAAAAATCACAAAGAAGTTTTGGAAGTTTAAGTCTATGACGAGTCGGGGACTCCGAGTGCTCCTCACACAGTGGTTCAAATCTGACTTGATCAAATTTTGTGATGTAGCATGAATAGAGTTTGTGACGAGAAAAGCATAGATAGCTAGAGAAGGTTCTTAGGCATTCTTGTCCATCCACTTGGCCAAAGAAAAAAAAAGCCAATCAATCAAAACAACAAGTGGATGTCCTCAGATGAGTAAAATATGCAACCAACATGCTCACACAATAAAATGACAAATTAAATATGTGACAAAGCATGCACAACCAATTCTAGCATCTATCAAACAATTGGCGATGACTAGGTCATCTATATATCAGTATATTGACTTAGGAGTCAAATGAAGAACATTTGATCATAGGTCATACTCATCGTTTAAGCTCAAGTGGGGTTACCACTTTTACATAAAGCATTTATGTGTTCACATCATCAGAGTTGCTTTGTCTCAATTATTAGAGTTAAGCTCCCCCTAGATGTGAGATCCCCCCTTAGAGGGATAAACTAACCTTGGGTTTTGTCGATGATGACTTCATGTAGGTGTTGAAGATGTGGATGCTCAATGTTGATGTAGATCTTTTGGAGCAATCCTTTGGATTGAGTTGCACTTTCAATACCTACATGGGTTAGTCCCACAAGGAACAAACAAGAATATCCATAGACATAGAGTGATGCACACACAAAATGATGTCCATGAAAACTTTAGGTTACCTTGTCCCTTGCCTTACCAACATGAGGGTTTTGTGACTCCTTGAACTAGTGCAAGATATGGAAGTTGATTGTACTTGTCCTTGCCATAATGATATGAGTGAAAAATGTTGGTGGAGTCACCCTCAAGAACTCTCTAGTTCTTCTTCTTCTGGATCCACATCATCTTGATGGGAATCCTTGGTGTAGTAGTTGTGCTTGATGAAGTAGAACTTGACGTAGTCTTGGGAACCCACTTGACCAGGGCCTTAGGTGCTTCTTTAAATGCATCAATCTCCTCTTGAAGCTTGTCCTTGCCCTTGTTCTTGTGGTCTTGTGGTGGAAGATCATCTTGTGCTTGTGTTCCCTTGAAGGAAGTAGGATCATACTTCTCTTGTTGAGGAACAAACTTCGTCTTGGGGTATTGATCTTCTTCCCACTCAACTCCATTGGCATTGAACTTTCGTTCAAAACCAAAACCTTGATTCTTCCGGTGCCTTCCTTGCTTGCGTACAATTTCCTCAAATTGCTTACTCCCGGCAAGGCTCTTGTGTACACCTTTCTCTATAATTCCCTTCAATAAGCTATTTTCTTGCTCAAGTGTAACTTGGCTAAGAGAATCATTAGTGGAATCAAGAGAGCTACTAGAAGCAACAATATTGGATTTAGCATTGTTATTGTTACTACTAGAAGAAGAATCTTTCTTGTTCTTGTTGCTAGACTTGACTTGAGGCATGTAAGTAGAGAAGAGTAAACGCTTCGCAATATAAGAAGAACTTTTCTTACGAAGATCATCATTGATCGCTTTTAGGAACTCATGCTCTTGCTCAAGATTGAGCTTTTCAAAGCGTAACTTCTCATGAGCCCTTAAAAGTTCTCGATGATCTTGAAGATAGTTTCATGAGCTAACTTAAGAGTGTTTAGTTCTTTAGTTAGACGCTCAATCTTCTCCTTATCATTGTCATTCGTTTCATCTTGATTAGCATGATTAATTGACGTTTCATCATAGTATTCATCACTAAGTTGTCGATAAGTAAATCATCATCACCTAGCAAGTCATCTTCATCACTATTAAAATCAACATACTCGGGGTGTGTTACCTTAGGACCTTTGGCCATGAAGCATCTTCCAATTCCTTCATTTGGAGATTCAAATATGTCGTAGGAGTTGGTTGACACAAGTGCTAAACCGACAACACCTTCATCTTGAGTGTATTCGGAGTCGGAGTGATAGCTTCTCTCGGAGTGATTGTCGGAGTCGGAGCCGGATACCCATTCACCAACATGAGCTTGATGTCTTCGTTTTGTGTAGCTCTTTGATGACTTTTCCTTCCTTTCCGAATCCTTGCTTCTCCGTGAGGGTCTTCGTTCATAACGATCATCTCTACTCCTTCTCTCTCTTGGTGGTGATTCTTCTCTTCTGCTTCTTCTCTTGGGAGAATCTTCTCTTCTTTTGTAGGGTGCCGTACACTCATTGGAATAGTGTCCGGGTCTTCCACAATTGTAGCAATTTTGCTCTCGACTAGAAGATCTTTTGTCATTGTAGGACCTTGACTTGGAGCTTCTTTCTTTGCTTCTACTCTTGTAGAATTTGTTGAAGTTCTTCACCATTAAGCTCAATTCTTCATTGAAGGTTTGTTTCTCACTTGATGATGTGGGGGCTTCACATGAGGCTTTGTAAGCACCACTTGACTTGTTGTGAAGTTCCTCCTTATCCTTGAGTGACATCTCATGAGCAACAATTCTTCCAATGACTTCCGTTGGCTTGAGATCTTTGTAATTTGGCATCATTTGGATCAATGTGCACATGGTATCATATTTTCCATCCAATGCTCTTAGGATCTTATTGATGATGAATCATCGGTCATTTCTTCACTTCCTAAGCCGGCAATCTCATTTGTGATAAGAGCAAGCCTAGAGTACATTTCAGCGACACCTTCACCATCCTTCATTTTGAACTTGTCAAGCTGACTTTGGAGCACATCCAACTTGGATTCCTTGACGGAGTCGGTACCTTCATGCATATCAATCAAAGTATCCCAAATTTCCTTTGCATTCTCAAGACGGCTGATTTTTTTGAATTCTTCGGGGCACAAGCCATTGAAGAGGATATCACAAGCTTGAGCGTTGCATCACAACATCTTCAACTCTTCCGCACTAGCTTCACGTTTTGGTTCTCTCCCATCAAAGAATTCACCTTGCAAACCAATACACACAATAGCCCAAACGGCGGGGTTATGTCCGAGAATATGCATTTTCATCTTATGCTTCCAACTAGCAAAATTAGTGCCATCAAAGTAAGGACCTCTACGGTGATAATTTCCCTCGCTAGACGCCATACTCTCCTAGGTTGTGAAACCAAGGCTATGGCCACCAAAATCTATGGAAATCGAAGCAAATGGAGACCAAAGCTCTGATACCACTTGTAGGACCTTGAAGTATGTCTAGAGGGGGGTGATTAGACTACTTGACCAATTAAAAACTTAACCTTTTCCCAATTTTAGACTTTGGCCGATTTTAGCTATCTTTAAGCAAGTCAAGCAATCTTCACGCAATTCAAGCAAGCATGCAAAGAGTATATAGGCAGCGGAAAATAAAACATGCAACTTGCAAGAATGTAAAGGGAAGAGTTTGGAGGATTCAAACGCAATTGGAGACACGGATTTTTTTGTCGTGGTTCCGATAGGTGGTGCTATCGTACATCCACGTTGATGGAGACTTCAACCCACGAAGGGTAGCAGTTGCGAGTCCACGGAGGGCTCCACCCACGAAGGGTCCACGAAGAAGCAACCTTGTCTATCCCACCATGGTCATCGCCCATGAAGGACTTGCCTCACTAGCGATAGATCTTCACGAAGTATGCGATCTCCTTGCCCTTACAAACTCCTTGGTTCAACTCCACAATCTTGTCGGAGGCTCCCAAGTGACACCTAGCCAATCTAGGAGACACCACTCTCAAGAAGTAACAAATGGTGTGTTGATGATTAACTCCTTGCTCTTGTGCTTAAAATGATAGTCTCCCCAACACTCAACTCTCCCTCACAGGATTTGGATTTGGTGGAAAGAAGATTTGAGTGGAAAGCAACTTGGGGAAGGCTAGAGATCAAGATTCATATGGTTGGAATGGAATATCTTGGCCTCAACACATGAGTAGGTAGTTCTCTCTCAGAACTGGTAAGTTGGAAGTGTTGGTTTGTTCTGATGGCTCTGTCCACGAATGAAGAGGAGGTGGAGGGGTATATATAGCCTCCACACAAAATCTAACTGTTACACACAATTTACCAAACTCAATGGGACCGAATCATAAAACTTCGGTCGGACCGATTTAGTAAACCTAGTGACCGTTAGGGTTTTGGTGGATCGACATGCAACTCGGTAGGACCGATATGGTTAGGGTTAGGGCATAACGTAATCTAGGTGAGACCGATTACACAAACTCGGTGAGACCGAATTTGGTAATTAGCTAACCAGAGAGTTGGTCAGGTAAACTCGGTGGGACCGATTCGCTCTTTCGGTGAGATGAAAAGTTACGGAAGGGAAACAGAGAGTATACATTGCAATCTCGATGGGACCGATCGCTCACTTCGGTTAGACCGAAACGTTACGAAGGGAAACAGAGAGATTAAAATCCCATCTCGGTGAGACCGAGATCCCTATCGGTGAGACCGATTTGCCTAGGGTTTGTGGCAGTGGCTATGACATTTGAACTCGGTGGCGCCGGATAGGAAGAATCGGTAGGGCCGAGTTTGACCTTAGGTTTAGGTCATATGTGGATGTGAGAAAGTAGTGGAGGGTTTTGGAGCATATCACTAAGCACATGAAGCAAGAGGCTCATTAAGCAACACCTCATCCCTCCTTGATAGTATTGGCTTTTCCTATAGACTCAATGTGATCTTGGATCACTAAAATGTAAAATGTAGAGTCTTGAGCTTTTGAGCTTGAGCCAATCCTTTGTCCTTGATATTTTGAGGGATCCACTTTCATCATCCATGCCATGCCATTCATTGAGCTTTCCTGAAATATTTGTCTTGGAATAGCATTAGCTCAATGAGCTATATGTTGTTATGAATTACCAAAACCACCTAGGGATAGTTGCACTTTCAGATCCATAATCTCTTTGGTTTCTATTTTTCAATAAATACACAATTATTCCAACCAGACAAGCAAACGAGCCAAGTAAGACATCAAGGCAAACGAAAAAGACGAACGAAAGAAGGGCGAAGAAAAGGGTAAATCTTTTCGAAAATCGTTTTAGAAGTGGGGGAGAGGAAAACGAGAGACGAATGGCGAATAATGTAATGCAAGAGATGAGAGTTTATGATGGGCACTTGGTATGTCTTGACTTGGCATAGATCTCCCCAGCAACGGCGCCAGAAATTCTCCCTGCTACTTGTTGAGCTTGCATTGGTTTTTCCCTTGAAGAGGAAAGGGTGATGCAGCAAAGTAGAGATAAGTATTTCCCTCAGTTTGAGAACCAAGGTATCAATACATTAGGAGGCAACGCACAAGTCACCGAATACCTGCACAAACAATCAAACAACTTGCACCCAACACGATAAAGGGGTTGTCAATCCCTTCACGGTTACTTGCAAAAGTGAGATCTAATAGAGATAGATGAAAGTAAACAAACAGTAAAGTAAATATTTTTGATATTTTTGGTTTATAGATTGGAAAGTAAAAGATTGCAAAAATAGTAGATCGAAAACTTATATGACGGAAAATAGACCCGGGGGCCATAGGTTTCACTAGAGGCTTCTCTCAAGATAGAAAATATTACGGTGGGTGAACAAATTACTACCAAGCAATTGATAGAAAAGCGCAAACTTATGACAATATCTAAGGCAATGATCCTGAATATAGGCATCACGGCCATGTCAAGTAGACCGAAACGATTCTCCATCTACTGCTATTACTCCACACATCGACCGCTATCCATCATGCATCTAGAGTATTAAATTCATAAAGAACGGAGTAATGTATTAGTAAGGTGACATGATGTAGAGGGATTAACTCAAGCAATGTGATGAAAACCCCATCTTTTTATCCTCGATGGCAACAATACAATATGTGCCTTCTTGCCCGTGCTGTCACTGGAAAGGACACCGCAAGATTGAACCCAAAGCTAAGCACTTCTTCCATTGCAAGAAAAACCAATCTAGTTGTCCAAACCAAACCGATAGTTCGAAGAGAATTACAAAGATATCAAATCATGCATTTCAGAGAAGATTCAAATAATATTCATAGATAAGTTGATCATAAATCCACAATTCATTGGATCTCGTCAAACACACCGCAAAAAAGTATTACATCGAATATATCTCCAAGAACATCAAGGAGAACATGGTATTGAGAATCAAAGAGAGAGAAGAAGCCATCTAGATACTAGCTATGGAACTGTAGGTTTGTGGTAAACTACTCACGCTTTATCAGAAGGGCAATAGTGTTGATGTAGAAGCCCTCCGTGATCGAATCCCCTCTGGCAGGGTGCAGGAAAAGGTCCCTAGATGGGATCTCACAGGTACAGAAGGTTGCTAATGTCGGCTAGGACTATGTCGGTATTTCCCCAAAGAGGACGGGATGATGCAGCACAGCGACGGTTGGTATTTCCCTTAGTGATGAAACCAAGGTTATCGAACTAGTAGGAGAACCAAGCAACACAACGTAAACAGCCCCTGCACACAAATAACAACCACTCGCAACCCAACATGCTAAAGGGGTTGTCAATCCCTTTCGGGTAACGGCGCCAGAAATTAGTGTGTGGACGGAAGAAAGTTGTAATAGATTCAATAGATAGATCGCAAATAAAATAAAGTGCAGCAAAGTATTTTTGTATTTTTGCTTTAATAGATCATAAAATAAATGCAAAGGAAAGTAGATCGCAAAGGCAAATATATGAGAAAGAGAACCGGGGGCCGTAGGTTTCACTAGTGGCTTCTCTCGAGAAAAATAGCAAACGGTGGGTGAAGAAATTACTGTTGGGCAATTGATAGAACTTCAAATAATCATGATGTTATCCAGGCAATGATCATTATATAGGTAGCACGTCCAAGATTAGTAGACCAACTCCTTCCTGCATCTACTACTATTACTCCACACATCGACCGCTATCCAGCATGCATCTACTGTATTAAGTTCATGGAGAAACGGAGTAATGCATTAAGAATGATGACATGATGTAGACAAGATCTATCTATGTAGAGATAGACCCCATCGTTTTATCCTTAGTAGCAACGATACATACGTGTCGGTTCCCCTTCTGTCACTGGCATCAAGCACCGTAAGATCGAACCCACTACAAAGCACATCTTCCCATTGCAAGATAAATAGATCAAGTTGGCCAAACAGAATCCAAATATCGGAGAAGAAATACGAGGCTATAAGAGATCATGCATAAAAGAGATCAAAGAAACTCAAATACTTTCATGGATATAAAATGATATAACTGATCATAAACTCAAAGTTCATCAGATCCCAACAAACACAGCGCAAAAAAGAGTTACATCATATGGATCTTCAAGAGACCATTGTATTGAAAATTCAGTGAGAGAGAGGAAGCCATCTAGCTACTAACTACGGACCCGAAGGTCCACAAAGAACTACTCACGCATCATCAGAGAGGAACCAATGGAGGTGGTGAACCCCATCCGAGATGGTGTCTAGATTGGATCTGGTGGTTCTGGACTCTGCGGCGGCTGGATCAATATTTTTTCAACTCTCCTAGGGTTTTGGGAATATTGGGGTATTTATAGAGCAAAGAGGCGGTCCGGGGGGCACCCGAGGTGGGCAAAACCCACCAAGGCGCGCCTGGGCCTCCTAGCGTGCCCTGGAGGGTTGTGCTCTCCTCGGAGCACCCCCCCCCCCCCAGGTGCAGCCAGGGCCCATTAGGTGTCTTCTGGTCCAAAAAAATTCTCCGTGAAGTTTCGTTGCATTTGGACTCCGTTTGGTATTGATTTCCTGCGATGTAGAAAACATGCAGAAAACAAAGAATCGCACTTGGCAATCGTGTCAATAGGTTAATACCAAAAATGATATAAAATGACTATAAAATGATTATAAAACATCCAAGATTGATAATATAACAGCATGGAACAATAAAAAATTATAGATACGTTGGAGACGTATCAGCATCCCCAAGCTTAACTCCTACTCGTCCTCGAGTAGGTAAGTGATATAAACAGAATTTTTGATGTGGAATGATGCCTATCATGTCATATCATAATCTTTTCTTTATAGAATGGACATTTGGACTTTTATGTGATTCAAAGCAATAGTCTAGTTTTGACATGATAATTTAAATACGTAGGCATATCAACAAGCAACAATGTCTTCCAAAATATCAACGCTAAAATAAGTTATCCCTAGCCCATCATGTTCAACCATTGATCCATTCATGAAACACACTCGCATATTAACTACACCCAATACTCAAGTACGATCATATTGCCTCCTAGTTGGTGCTTTTATAAGAGAAGATGGAGACTCAAATTCAAAAATAAAAATTGCATAAAGTAAAAGAAAGGCCCTTCACAGAGGGAAGTAGGGATTTGTAGAGGTGTCAGGGCTCAAAGCGAAAAATTTAGAGATAAAAACATTTTGGGAGGTGTTTCCTTCCCACCAACGAAAACGACTTAGAGTTCCCACACTTTTCATGCTAGATATATCATAGGTGGTTCCCAAACAGAAAATAAATTTTATTCCTTTTTCAGCCATACTTTCACTTTCCATGGCTAGTCGTATCCACGGTTGCCCTCCATACCAACACTTTCCAAGGAATTTATTATTTGACAGCATAAAGTAAATTCATTTTTCATTTCAAGAATGGGCATCCCTAATACCTTTGCTTTACTCTCGTGCAATGACAAGTGAATAAACACTCATCATGAGAATAACACATCTAGCATGAAAAATATTAGCCACCCCTCACCGCTCCGCGAGCGGAACAAACACACAAAAGAGAAGTTTATTTTGAAAATTAGAGATGGCACATACAAATTTGCTTAGAACAGCAAAAGATACCGCATATAGGTAGATATAGTGGACTCATGTGGCAAAACTGGTTTAAAGGTTTTTGGATGCACAAGTAGAGATCATACTTAGTGAAAAATGAAGGCTAGCAAAAGATTGAGAAGCGACTGATGTCTACTACACAACATTCTTCTTGTAGACGTTGTTGGGCCTCCAAGTGCAGAGGTTTGTAGGACTGTAGCAAATTTCCCTCAAGTGGATGACCTAAGGTTTATCAATCCGTGGGAGGCGTAGGATGAAGATGGTCTCTCTCAAACAACCCTGCAACCAAATAACAAAGAGTCTCTTGTGTCCCCAACACACCCAATACAATGGTAAACTGTATAGGTGCACTAGTTCGCGAAGAGATGGTGATACAAGTGCAATATGGATGGTAGATATGGGTATTTGTAATCTGAAAATATAAAACAGCAAGGTAACTAATGATAAAAGTGAGCACAAACGGTATTGCAATGCTAGGAAACAAGGCCTAGGGTTCATACTTTCACTAGTGCAAGTTCTCTCAACAATAATAACATAATTGGATCATATAACTATCCCTCAACATGCAACAAAGAGTCACTTCAAAGTCACTAATAGCGGAGAACAAACGAACAGATTATTGTAGGGTACGAAACCACCTCAAAGTTATCCTTTCTGATCAATCTATTCAAGAGTCCGTAGTAAAATAACACGAAGCTATTCTTTCCGTTCGATATATCATAGAGTTCGTACTAGAATAACAACTTAAGACACAAATCAACCAAAACCCTAATGTCACGTAGATACTCCAATGTCACCTCAAGTATCTATGGGTATGATTATACGATATGCATCACACAATCTCAGATTCATCTCTTCAACCAACACAAAGAACTTCAAAGAGTGCCCCAAAGTTTCTACGAGAGAGTCAAGACAAAAATGTGTGCCAACCCCTATGCATAAGTTCACAAGGTCACTGAACCCGCAAGTTGATCACCAAAACATACATCAAGTAGATCACGTGAATATCCCATTGTCACCACAGATAAGCACATGCAAGACATACATCAAGTGTTCTCAAATCCTTAAAGACTCAATCCAATAAGATAATTTCAAAGGGAAAACTCAATCCATCACAAGAGAGTAGAGGGGGAGAAACATCATAAGATCCAACTATAATAGCAAAGCTCATGATACATCAAGATCGTGCCGAATCAAGAACAAGAGAGAGAGAGAGAGAGAGAGAGAGATAACACACATAGCTATCGGTACATACCCTCAGCCCCGAGGGTGAACTACTCCCTCCTCGTCATGGAGAGTGCCGGATGATGAAGATGGCCACCGGTGAGGGATCCCCCTCAGGGGTGCAGAACAGGGTCCCGATTGGTTTTTGGTGGCTAAAGAGGCTTGCGGCGGCGGAACTCCCGATCTAGGTTATTTTCTAGAGGTTTCTGTATTTATAGGAATTTTTGGCGTAGGTCTCATGTCAGGGGGGGTCTCCGAGTCGTCCACGAGATAGGGGCCCACGCCCAGGGGGTAGGGCGCGCCCTCCACCCTCGTGGATGGCTCGGGACTCTTCTGGCCCAACTCTTTACTCCAGGGGCTTCTTTTGGTCCATAAAAATCCACAAAAATTGGTAGGACAATTGGACTCCGTTTGGTATTCCTTTTCTGTAAAACTCAAAACAAGGAAAAAACAGAAACTGGCACTGGGCTCTGGGTTAACAGGTTAGTCTGAAAAATCATATAAAATAGCATATAAATGCATATAAAACATCCTAGATGGATAATATAATAGCATGGAACAATAAAAAATTATAGATACGTTGGAGACGTATCAGCGACCAACCAAGAAACGAATAATCTCATAAGTGAGCATTAAGCATAATTAAAACCGAATAATGCACCACAAGTAGGATATAATTTCATTGCATAATTATTGACTTTCGTGCTTGCATAGGGAATCACAAACCTTACACCAATATTCTTACAAACGCATAATTACTTATCAACATAACTCACATATCACATCATCATATCTCAAAACTATTACTAAGAATCAAGTTTATTGTGGCACCCCGGCTCAGAGAAAACCGGAACGCCCCGTATCCCAGCCCAGAGATCAAGATGAAGTCTTCTGGAATACGGCACCGCTTAGCATAGAACAAACCAGCTCTTTATTACAATCTATTTGGGTACAATGATTGCATCGGCACTGCGACACTACGCCATCCTCCGTTGCTCTATGCAAGCAGCAGAACAACACGATGCAGCGAAAGAACTCTAGCAGCGGAAAAACGACGACGGTGGTGAACTCCACTCCGCAGGGACTCTGGCTGGAACGCTTATCCTAACTCGCACGAACGGAAACCACGACAAGCAAGCAATCAAATCTGACATGACCTGCAAGCTGGCATGACACGCCAGGTCAGTACATTGAATGTAGTTGCAAGCTCACAATAAACCAGAAGCATTCAAGGCAAACAACAGTATGGCAATTACAGGTTAAGCAGGGATTATCATGAGATCATCAGAATAACATGGCATCATCAACATAAACATGATACGGCTAACATACATGAACATGGCATGAACATATTAATCCGACAATACTATCATGCAACATGATGTCACTACATGCACCACTTATTCTACTCGGGCTACCTTGTAACCATCACATGCATCACTTACCGACCTTAGACATCACACGATCACCTCAGGATCAAATCAAGCTTGGTATAAACAATACTGTAGTAATCATTAATTGACCACAAGGAGCTTGACCTTTACCCACGATTCTCGTACAACATCACGAATATACAACAACTCGGTATCCTCGATACCATCGTGATCCTTACGGCGATCACCACCCGACCAACACTTGGCCCGTGATCCTTACGGCGATCACAACCCGACCACTAAATGGCCCGTGATCCTTACGGCGATCACAACCCGGCCAACACTTGGCCCGTGATCCTTACAGCGATCACAACCAACTTATCTCATTGTTATTAACCACATTATTCTTATTACTGTTGACTCATGGTGTGACCTACTTTCGACTTGGGCCCTTATCCGCGGGCACGACTATCGATAGATTTAATATACACTCTGCAGAGTGTTAGTACATTGTACCCACACTACGAAACCCATGTGAAAGCACAAGTGCTCCCTAGGTGGTTTTGGTAATTAATGTCAACATATCTCTTGTTGGACTAACACTTTTATCTAGTATGTTTCAGACAAGTTCAACAATGGAGTGGCATGGACTAAAGGATGTGGGAACCCCTTCAAGATGCTAAGGACAAAGGATTGGCTCAAGCTTAAAGCTCAAGACTCTTCATTTTACATTTTAAGTGATCCAAGATCACATTGAGTCTATAGGAAAAGCCAATACTATCAAGAAGGGGTTAGGTGTTGCTTAATGAGTTTCTTGCTCCACAGTGCTTAGTGATATGCTCCAAAACCCTCAACTACTTTCCCACTTCCATATATGACCTAAACCTAAAGTCAAACTCGGCCCCACCGATTCTTTCTATCCGGCACCACCGAGTTTAGTTGTCATAGCCACTGCCACAAACCCTAGGCAAATCGGTTTCACCGATAGGGATATCGGTCTCACCGAGATGGGATTGTAATCTCTCTGTGTATGTCCATTACCAAAATCGGTCTCACCGAGTTTGTGCAATCGGTACTACCGAGATTACAATGCAAACTCTCTGGTTAACTTGTTACCAAAATCGGTCCCACCGAGTTTGAGTAATCGGTCCCACCGAGTTTGCCTGACCAACTCTCTGGTTAGCTACTTACCAAAGTCGGTCTCACTGAGTTTGTGTAATCGGTCTCACCGAGACTACGTTATGCCCTAACCCTAACCATATCGGTCCTACCGAGTTGCATATCGGTCCCATCGAAAACCCTAACGGTCACTAGGTTTACTGAATCGGTCCGACCGAGTTTGTTGATTCGGTCCTACCGAGTTTGGTAAATTGTGTGTAACGGTTAGATTTTGTGTGGAGGCTATATATACCCCTCCACCTCCTCTTCATTCGTGGAGAGAGCCATCAGAACAAGCCTACACTTCCAGCATCCTATTTCTGAGAAAGAACTACCTACTCATGTGTTGAGACCAAGATATTCCCGTCCTACCACATGAATCTTGATCTCTAGCCTTCCCAAGTTGCTTTCCACTCAAATCTTCTTTCCCCCAAATCCAAATCCTGTGAGATAGAGTTGAGTGTTGGGGAGACTATCATTTGAAGCACAAGAGCAAGGAGTTCATCATCAACACACCATTTGTTACTTCCTAGAGAGTGGTGTCTCCTAGATTGGCTAGGTGTCACTTGGGAGCCTCCGACAAGATTGTGGAGTTGAACCAAGGAGTTTGTAAGGGCAAGGAGATCGCCTACTTCGTGAAGATCTACCGCTAGTGAGGCAAGTCCTTCGTGGGCGACGGCCATGGTGGTATAGACAAGGTTGCTTCTTCGTGGACCCTTCGTGGGTGGAGCCCTCCGTGGACTCACAAGAACTGCTACCCTTCTTGGGTTGAAGTCTCCATCAACGTGGATGTACGATAGCACCACCTATCGGAACCATGACAAAAACATCCGTGTCTCCAATTGCGTTTGAATCCTCCAAAACCCTTCCCTTTACATTCTTGCAAGTTCCATGCTTTACTTTCCGCTGCTCACATACTCTTTGCATACTTGCTTGTTATGTATTGTGAATGTTAAACTTGTGCCTAAACTCCACTTAAACCTAAAGAAGTTTAAAACTGCAACTTTGGTACTTAGTGTCTAATCACCCCCCCTCTAGACACCTCTTCTCAAGATCCTACAAGTGGTATCAGAGCATTGGTCTCCATTGCCTTGGTTTAATCACCATTAGAGGAAGATGGATGAGTCTACTTTGGGGAGTCTTAGACATAGAGTGCCTAATTCGATGGAGAGTATTTTCATGAGTGGAAAAATGAGATGCTTGTAATTTTCAATCAATATCACTTGAACAAGTACATTGCTAGCCCTTGTGCACCTCATGTTGATCCTATGCATCCTACCCTTGATGAATCAATTGACATGATTAGGAATCTTAGAACTATTAATCTTATCACTAGAGGCTTGCCTAGAAACTTAATTAGAAACTTGCCTACTCTTGAGTGTGCCTACACTATATGGAAATTTCTTGAGGAACGCTTTCCAAATTATTCCTTGAAAATCTAGATGAGATTCTCTATAAGTCTATTGCCTTGAGTAAGATGAATACTAGTGATCCTATGTTTGGTGATCGTCTATTTGAACTTACAAACCTTATGCGCACCAAAGGAGATGTTGGAATTATTGGTGATATTATTTCTGAAGCTATAAGAATTCATAAGCAAGATCATTGTCAAACTCACTCTAATGAATTACCCTCTCTAGGACTTGATCCACCACATGACGATGTTGAACATGGATACTATGATGAGGATGATGATAGTGACTTCGATCTTGACAATATGGCAAATCTTCGAGGATATATGGCAGGTGGAAAGGAATGGGTTCTTGATAGTGGATGTACCGATCACATGACCAGAGATAAAGACATGTTTCGTGAGCTTGCTGAAAACGATGGTCCTCGAAAGTATGTCACTTTCGGTGACAACTCAAAGGGTAAGGTGGTTGTCCTCGGTAAGGTGGCCATATCACATGATAGCTCCATACAAAATGTCATGCTCGTTGAATCTCTTGGATACAACTTACTTTCAGTATCTGGACTTGCTGATTTCGGTTTCAATGCCCAATTTACTGAAGTAGATTGCCAAGTGTTTCGTAGAGATAATCATAAAATGGTCTTTACCGGTGTGCGTAGAGGTGATCTATACATTGTTGATTTCACTAAAAAAGATCAACCTAGAACTTGCTTTATTGCTAAATCCTCTAAAGGTTGGTTATGGCATAGACGACTAGGTCATGTTGGCATGCGAAACCTTGACAAGCTTATTAAAGGAAATCATATCCTTGGAGTTAACGATGTCATATTTGATAAGGATAGACTTTGCAGCGCTTGTCAGGCAGGTAAACAGGTTGGAGGAAGGCATCCCCAACGCTTACAAAAGTCTCGGTGGAAATTCTTTTGGTCAAGTTATAGTTGATAATTTTTCAAGATTTACGTGGGTATTCTTTCTTGATGATAAATCGCAGGTCCAAAAGATCTTCAAAAACTTCGCTAGGAAGGCCCAAAATCAATTTGAAGTGAAGATCAAGAAGGTTCGCAGTGACAATGGAACGGAGTTCAAGAACGCAAATGTGGACACCTTTCTCGACGAAGAAGGAATTTCACACGAGTTCTCGGCTACGTACACACCTCAACAAAATGGAGTTGTTGAGAGGAAGAACTGGACGCTCATCGAAATGGCGAGAACAATGCTTGATGAGTACAAGACGCCAAGCACTTTTAAGGCGTATAGCCGAGACAGCTTGTCATGCAACAAATTGCTTGTATCTTCACAAGCTACTCGGCAAGACGGCATACGGCTCCTCACCGGTAACAAACCCCAAGTTGGATACTTTCGAGTATTCGGCTCAAAGTGCTACATTCTTGATAAGCATCGTCGTTCAAAATTTGCTCCTAAATCACATGAAGGTTTCCTACTAGGTTATGGCTCAAACTCTCACACTTACCGTGTCTACAACAATTTCACCAGAAAGGTTGAAGAGACGGTATATGTGAAGTTTGATGAATCTAACGGCTCGCAAGTAGAGCAATTGCCAATTGATGTAGGAGACAAAGATCCTTCTAAGCAATCCAAGACTTGTCTATTGGCAAGGTCCGTCCAACGGAGGTGAAGGAGAGTACCTCGTCCGTCCAAGTGGAAGCTTCTGCTTCATGACAAGGTGAACCAAGAGTTGATACGGAAGCATCCACAAGTGGAACACACCAAGATGAAGAAAACGAGGAAGAACATCACGAACGTCAACAACCTCCTTCTCCACCATGACAAGAAAACGACAGCACCAACAATGAAGAAGATCAAGAAGAAGAAGAAGAACAAGATGAAGAAGATGTTCAACCAAAACCCAAGCAAAAGCTTTCACGAGTTCGAGCAAGAATTGCTAAGACCATCCCATAGAGCAAATCTACAATGATATTCAAACCGGGAGAATCACTCGCTCTAAAACTCGTTTAGCTAACTTTTGTGAAAACTATTCTTTCATCTCTAGCATTGAACCTATGAAGGTCGAAGAAGCATTGGAAGATCCGGATTGGATAAATGCTATGCATGAAGAGCTACACAACTTTGAGAGAAACCAAGTTTGGACATTGGTTGAGAAGCCCGACAATAACCACAACATCATCGGTACCAAATGGGTGTTTCGCAACAAGCAAGATGAAGATGGACAAGTAGTTCGCAACAAAGCACGTCTCGTCGCCCAAGGCTACACACAAGTCGAAGGTATGGACTATGGTGAGACTTATGCTCCCATTGCTAGACTTGACTCCATTCGCATCTTACTTGCCTATGCTAATCACCATGATATCACCTTGTACCAAATGGACATTAAAAGTGCTTTTCTAAATGGTGAAATAGAGGAGGAAGTTTATGTTAAACAACCTCCCGGATTTGTCAATCCTAAGAAACCCAATCATGTTTACAAACTTCACAAAGCTCTTTATGGTCTTAAACAAGCTCCTAGAGCTTGGTATAAATGCTTGACCAAGTTCCTTATTGAAAAAGGCTTTGAAATTGGGAAAATTGATTCCACACTTCTTACTAAAAGGGTTAATGGAGAACTATTTGTGTGCCAAATCTATGTTGATGATATCATATTTGGATCAACTAACCCTCATTTTAGTGAAAAGTTTGGGAAGCTAATGTCGGAGAAGTTTGAGATGTCAATGATGAGTGAACTCAAATTCTTTCTTGGGTTGCAAATCAAGCAAACTAAGGAAGGTACTTATGCTTCTCAAACGAAGTACACTAAGGACTTATTCAAGAAGTTCAATATGCAAGAGTGCAAAGGTATGTCTACACCCATGCCTACTAGTGGACATCTTGATTTGACCAAAGATGGTAAACCAGTTGACCAAAAGGTTTATCGCTCTATGATTGGTTCATTGTTATACCTATGTGCTTCACGTCCCGATATTATGCTAAGTGTGTGCATGTGTGCAAGATATCAAGCTGCTCCTAAAGAATGTCATCTTAAGGCCGTAAAAAGGATAGTGAGATACTTAATTCATACACCAAATTTTGGCATTTGGTATCCTAAGAGGGCCTCTTTCGATCTTGTTGGCTACTCCGACTCGGACTATGCCGGAGACAAGGTTGATAGAAAGTCCACATCGGGTACTTGTCAATTTCTTGGTAGATCTCTTGTTTCTTGGTCTTCCAAGAAACAAAACTCGGTATCCTTATCTACCGCCGAAGCGGAGTACATTGCCGCTGGTTCATGTTGTGCTCAATTACTTTGGATGACCCAAACTCTTAAAGATTATGGGATATATGTGAAACATGTTCCATTGCTTTGTGACAATGAAAGTGCTATCAAAATTGGTCATAATCCTGCATACAACATTCTCGAACAAAGCATATTGAAGTTCGTCATCATTTCATTCGAGATCATGTTGCTAAGGGTGACATTAAACTTAAGCATGTTCGCACCGAAAAGCAATTAGCGAATATATTCACTAAACCTCTTGATGAGAAAGTGTTTTTCAGGTTGAGAGGAGAATTGAACATCATTGATGCTTCAAACTTGGAGTAGAAACTCCATTGGATACATGCAAGACATGAGCTTATGACTAATCCATGATATCCCTCTTATGATGAAAATCTTATGTCTTGGATATATTTGCATCTTGCATGTTATCTAACTTATGTAGGTACTTGGTTGAAACAAATTCCATGAGATTGCAATCTACTCACATCTTGATCAATCTCTACATCACCAAGTCTCTACACTATGGTGGTTGAAGACAAGGAAGCACGGAATTATTCAAACATATCCTTTGACAAATTCTATATTGAGCTTCATGATTGACATTTTTTTTGGATACACAAGTGCTACTCCTTGCAAGAACTAACCCATGTAGGTAGATGGACTCAAATTCCAAGTGGTGCTCCCAACTCTTGATGAGCTACATCAACCTTGAGCAACCCACACAAGTTCAACTACATGGTCAACACCACCAACCAAGGTATGTTATTCCATCTTAGAGAAGCTTTACTCCGAGTCATGAGCTAAAGCAACTTGACAAGATGTGAATACATCAAGATGCTTAAACGAAAAATGGTAACCCCATTTTGAGCTTAAACGATGAGTATGACCTATGATCAAGTGATCTCACTTGACTCCTAAGTCAATATACTCTAACATAGGTGACTTTGTCGCCGACCATCTCTAGATGAAGTTCTCTCGTGTTCTTTTTTGTGTTTTTGCATTTGCCTCATGCATATTTGTTTCCCCTTTCAAAAAAAACTTCATCTAGATTTTTTTCTTTTCTTTTCTTTTCTATTCGCTCTGCATTTCCTGCATCCAATTCATTGCATACCATTCATCAAATTCCTTGCAAATCTTTGTGAGATCTTACTAGTCTAGTGAGCTGAGGTGACAAGTGTTTTCTCTGTGATGAACTCGGTTTCACCGATTTGTTGTTTTCAGTCCAACCGAATCATTTCGGTACAACCGAAGCATATCATTCGGTGCCACCGATTTCACAACAGGAAAAACAGTTTGCCACTTATTCTGTGTTTCTTCTGATCCAGCTCCACTTAATGAATCTTGTCCTCTACAAGCATCACATTTTTTTATCCAGTGCTTTATGTTGTGACTCAAGGACCAAACCCATTCACAACAAATTCCAGAAGACCCTTCTTGGAAATTGATGTCAAAGGGGGAGAGAGAGATCACATCAAAGCTTATCACTTCCAAAGGGAGAGAGAGAGAAATCTCCAGGGGGAGAGAATACTCAAGGATCCCAGATGCTTGATGTTCAAGAGGAGATAAGCCACATGTCTTCTTGGGGGGAAAGACATGTTCATATGTGCTTATTTGCATTAGCTCTGTCCTTTATATCTTTCAGCTCTGATTTTTTGTTCCCTATCTTCTCCCAATATCCCATGCTAGATTCAGGGGGAGCAAGACACCTAAGGGAAAGAAATCATTTAAATTCATTGGATATCTTTACTCTTGGGGACATGTCTAATCCAATGTGGTACTCAGTACTCACTCTCTACATGTCATCCTAGTCTTGGTATTCTTGTGGTTTCTTCTATCTCTGGCTAGTAGATGTACCTGTGTTATCTAACCTTGTTTACGCAGGTCCATTCCATCCTAAGCCAACTCAAGACTACAAGGTAAGTATATGCATCATAATCATGTGTATGAGGAATTCTTGCTGATGTACATACTGTTTGAAAGAAGGACTCATGAGCATGAAGGTATTTTCTTTAATATTCTTTGCCCTGATGCATATGGCCAAGATACATGTAACACATTGCCTACTCTATTGTCACGCCCAATATGCGACCCTATCCAAAAGGAACTCGAAGGTCCCACCAAGGATAGACCCGCATATTGAAACACTTTTGCAAGGTGGATATCATTACATCAACATTACATAATAGATGGGGATACATACATAAGGCACAAATGCCACAAGAATACATCAACATTATATACAAGAGATCAACATCCGACTACGGATGGAACATAAACAGAAACTCAAACAATATCCACCCTGCTAGCCTGTGATGCCGACTGGAACCTATCCCCCGATCGAAGAAGAAGCGTAAGAAGAACTCCAACACAAGCAAACATCGCTCTCGCCATGATCATCGCATAATCTGTACTGCAAGAATCGGTGGTGTAGTAATCAGGAGCCACGAGGACTCAAAGAATCCCATTACCATGGGTATCAAGACTAGCAAAGCTTAAAGGGAACGGAATGGGTAAAGTGGTGAGGTTGCAACAGCGACTAAGCATATATGGTGGCTAACATACGCAAATGAGAGCGAGAAGAGGAACAAAGGAACGGTCGTCAACTAGTAATGATCAAGAAGTGATGCTGAACTCCTACTTACGTCAGACATAACCCAGAAACCGTGTTCTCCTCTCGATCAACCCCAAAAATAGACACTCACGGTTACACACACGGTTGGTGTATTTTAGAAGAGTTTGCTTCAAGTTTACTACAACCGGATATTAACAAATTCCCATCTGCCACATAACCGCGGGCAGGGCTTTCGAAAGTTCAAACCCTGCAGGGGTGTCCCAACTTAGCCCATGATAAGCTCTCGCGATCAACGAAGGATATTCCTTCTCCCGGAAGACCCGATCAGTCTCGGAATCCCGGCTAAAACACATTTCGACAGAAATAAAACACGACCAGAAAAGCCTCCCGGCTTGCCTACATCCTGATAGTCGCCGCGCTTATCTCGTCTCAGGCCACGACGGTTTGAGCTGTACGTACGGAAACCGACGATACCCCAAGTTGCCTAGGGGCGGCACCGCAAGTGGCTCTAGTTTGGACCAACACTTAGACAAGCATTGGCCCGGGGGGGCTAAAATAAAGATGACCCTTGGGATGCGCGACTCCCAAGGGAAAAAGGTAATAGGTCAGGCAAATGGTAAAACCAATGTTGGGCCTTGCTGGAAAAGTCTTATTCAAAGCGAACTGTCAAGGGGTCCCATAAATCACCCGACCGCGTTAGGGACGCAAAATCCGGGAACATAATACCGATATGACGGAAACTAGGGCGGCAAGAGTGGAACAAAACACCAGGCATAAGGCCGAGCCTTCCACCCTTTACCAAGTATATAGAGGCATTAATTAAATAAGATATATTGTGATAACCCAACAAGTAAACATGTTCCAACAAGGAACAACATCTCCATGTTCCAACAAGGAACAAACTTCATCTTCACCGCAACTAACAACGCTATAAGAGGGCTGAGCAAAGCGGTAACATAGCCAAACAACGGTTTGCTAGGAAAGGTGCAAAAGGTTAGAGGTCGACATGGCAATTTGGGAGGCTTGAGGAACAAGTGATAGGTAGCGCAGCATAGCGATAGAACGAAACAACTAGCATAGCAATGATAGTAGTGAGATCCAAGGTGACGGTCATCTTGCCTGAAATCCCGCTAGGAAGAAGAACGAGTCCATGAAGAAGACGAACGGATGAAGCCGAACCAAGCGTAGACGAACGTATCCTCACGATCGCAACGAAACAGGAACTAACAAGAAGAAGCACGCAACATAGTAAACACACCACACATGAACAAGACATGATGCTCAACCAAGCATGATGCATGACAAAGCTACATGAAGCTACTCATGGCAAGAGATGATGCTAACAAGAACAACACATCAAGGCAAGTTTAAATGAGGCCGGAAACAACATATAACCATTCCGGTAAGTCCTCATATGCAAATTTCGAAATTGGTCCAGATCTGAATAAACCTTATGTTCAAGTTGTTAAACAGCAAGTTAAAGAGCACCACGAAGATCTACACAAAATTCTAGTCAAGTTACATATAAGGTTCATTAGATTCGGAGCTACGGCCTAGAAGATATGAGCAAAACAAGATAAGCATGGCATTGATGCAAAATGCATACAAAATCAAGCAAACACTCTCAAAACAAGGATGCAACATGATAATATGAAACTACATGCAAAATCAAGCAAGTTTCATATAGAGCACACTCAAAACGGAGCAACGGATCAACACATACACCTTATACAAGTCATAGCAACAATCTGTCCAAAACAGCAAGTAGGCATATTGCAAGCATCAAAACAACATGCTACAGAATCTCAACATGATAACTAGAGGCATGGGCATGATCTACAGGTAAAGCATGACATAACATGAACACTGAGCTATCTCCAGAAATCACTAGAACATGCTCAAAATGACATGGCAAGATTGCAAATAATAACAGTTTCAGACTTATCAGGAAATAACATCAGGTTGCAATGTTAAGAGCTATAAAACAACATGTTACAGGAACTTATCATGGCAAACAAAGGCATGGCATGAATCTACTAATTGCATAGAACAAAAGTCCTTTACTGACCATGAGCCAAAAAGGATCAGAAGATATGATGGCACCCACGTAAACATGGCAAGTTATATGACAGATTCATACATGGCAGGAACAACAAGTAGGCATGTTGGTGAGCTTGAACCACTCACCACAAAGCAATACATGGCATGGCAAGGCAACCAACAGTAAGAATACATGTCATATAAGCTATACATGGCAAGAACAACATCATAGCATACACGGATCAACTACAACAACCTTGGCAAAATTGAATAACATGTAAACAACCTGCCAGGAAATATTTCATAGCAAAAGTAGAGCTCGATTGACTCAAGCTATGGCACTCCATAATTTCAAACAAGGGCATGGATGAATAGATAATAACCATATGTTCAAAACATCCTTACTTAAGTATCTCAAAATAAGCATGGAACTCTCTGTAGCATCAAGTTAACATGGCATAAAAATATCAGCAGAACAGGGGCTGAAATCAGCAACATCATGAAGCCTAGTTTGCATGCTTGTGCTAGTCACCACATAGATCACAAAAATACATGGCATACACCCCTGTAAAGATGGCATGGCATATTACAAAACACATGTAGGACTCAAGGTCATAGGATGCACACATCAATCATGGCAAAAATGACAAAAGTGCATGTTCTGATAAGAATCTGAAACTAACATCACATAGCCCTCTTCTAACAGACTTTCGGGAATCAATGTGAGCTCAAATGAAAATGATGCAATGAGATGAAATGATGTACTCTTCGAGGTGAACAACTGGACATATTACACACCCAAAACGAAGCTACGGATGCAGAGATATGATGCGATGAAAATGCATGATAATAACAGCAGATTCGGGACTTAGTGGAATCGGGGTCAACCTCGTTTTGGATCTAGGGTTCGGGCGCGACTCCCGAGGTCCGCCGGAGTTGGAGGAGACGGGGCGGCGCCGGCGACGAGGGAGGAGGGCTCGGGGAGGCGGAGGAGGTCGCCGGCGGCGCGGGCGAGGCTGGCCATGGCGAGAGGCGACGAAGCCGCGTGGCGGCCCATGAGTGAGAAGGCGCGAGGATTTACACGGGCGGCCGAGGCTAGGGGCGGCGCGAGGCGGAGGGCGCGAGCTCGCCTCCGGCGAAGGGACGCTGGCGTATGGCATGGCGCGGCGGCGGCGGGAGACATGGCAGCGGCGGAAGGTTTCGGGCGGCGCTGCTTGTCATGCTCGGGCGGGTTTCAGCGCGGGCTGCGACGGCGGCGGGCGGCGGCGCCACGTGGCCCGCTGGCCACGGGACGGCGGCGGATGGGGCGGACACGTCCCGGCGGCGGGATTTTTGTCCGATGCGCGAGGTAGGGAAGGCTAGGGTTAGGCCTTAAATTTTGGAGGGATCACCTATTTATAGATAGGAGGAGCTAGGAAGCTCCAAATGAGGCGCGGTTTTCGGCCACGCGATCGTGATCGAACGACCGAGAGCATGGAGGAGAGTTTGATGGGTTTTGGGCCAGTTTGAAAGGAGTGTTGGGCTGCAACACAAAAGAGGCTCTTGCGGTTACCCGGTTAACCGTTGGAGTATCAAACGACCTCCAAATGGCACGAAACTTGACAGGTGGTCTACCGGTGCTATACCAAGGCCGCTTGGCAAATCACGGTCCATTCCGAGAAAGTTTAACACCCGCACATGAAAAGAGGTAAAAGGGGGCGCCGGGAGACATAGGAGTGCCGAATTGGAAAACGGACAACGGGGAAAATGCTCGGATGCATAAGACGAACACGTATGCAAATGCGATGCACATGATGACATGATATGAAATGCAGATGATGACATGGCAAAGTGCAACACGCAAGCACATGACATGGCAAAGACGGCGAATAACTGGCAGACACCTGGCGCATCGAAACCGGGGCGTTACATCTATCATGGTTATGCTCTCACATGCTTCTATATTCCATATTCACATGATTGCATACATATAGGGGGAGCCGATGCTTGTTACATGTCTTTCCGAAGCTTTACTTGCTATTCTTTACATCTTTATCTAAAGCTTTGATGTATGTTGCCATCAATTACCAAAAAGGGGGAGATTGAAAGCACAAGTGCTCCCTAGGTGGTTTTGGTAATTAATGTCAACATATCTCTTGTTGGACTAACACTTTTATCTAGTATGTTTCAGACAAGTTCAACAATGGAGTGGCATGGACTAAAGGATGTGGGAACCCCTTCAAGTTGCTAAGGACAAAGGATTGGCTCAAGCTTCAAGCTCAAGACTCTTCATTTTACATTTTAAGTGATCCAAGATCACATTGAGTCTATAGGAAAAGCCAATACTATCAAGAAGGGATGAGGTGTTGCTTAATGAGTTTCTTGCTCCACAGTGCTTAGTGATATGCTCCAAAACCCTCAACTACTTTCCCACTTTCACATATGACCTAAACCTAATGTCAAACTCGGCCCCACCGATTCTTTCTATCCGGCGCCACCGAGTTCAGTTGTCATAGCCACTGCCACAAACCCTAGGCAAATCGGTTTCACCGATAGGGATCTCGGTCTCACCGAGATGGGATTGTAATCTCTGTGTGTATGTCTATTACCAAAATTAGTCTCACCGAGTTTTTGCAATCGGTACTACCGAGATTACAGTGCAAACTCTCTGGTTAACTTGTTACCAAAATCGGTCCCACCGAGTTTGAGTAATCGGTCCCACCGAGCTTGAGTAATCAGTCCCACCGAGTTTGCCTGACCAACTCTCTGGTTAGCTAATTACCAAAGTCGGTCTCACCGAGTTTGTGTAATCGGTCTCATCGAGACTACTTTATGCCCTAACCCTAACCATATCGGTCCTACCGAGTTGCATATCGGTCCCACCGAAAACCATAACGGTCACTAGGTTTACTGAATCGGTCCGACCGAGTTTGTTGATTTGGTCCTACCGAGTTTGGTAAATTTTGTGTAACGGTTAGATTTTGTGTGGAGGCTATATATACCCCTCCTCCTCCTCTTCATTCGTGGAGAGAGCCATCAGAACAAGCCTACACTTCCAGCATCCTATTTCTGAGAGAGAACTACCTACTCATGTATTGAGGCCAATATATTCCATTCCTACCACATGAATCTTGATCTCTAGCCTTCCCCAAGTTGCTTTCCACTCAAATCTTCTTTCCACCAAATCCAAATCCTGTGAGAGAGAGTTGAGTGTTGGGGATACTATCATTTGAAGCACATCATCAACACACCATTTGTTACTTCCTAGAGAGTGGTGTCTCCTAGATTGGCTAGGTGTCACTTGGGAGCCTCCGACGAGATTGTGGAGTTGAACCAAGGAGTTTGTAAGGGCAAGGAGATAGCCTACTTCGTGAAGATCTACCACTAGTGAGGCAAGTCCTTCTTGGGCGACGACCATGGTGGGATAGACAAGGTTGCTTCTTCGTGGACCCTTCATGGGTGGAGCCCTCCGTGGATTCACAAGCAACTGCTACTCCTTCGTGGGTTGAAGTCTCCATCAACGTGGATGTACGATAGCACCACCACCTATCGGAACCACGACAAAAACATCCGTGTCTCCAATTGCGTTTGAATCCTCCAAAACCCTTCTCTTTACATTCTTGCAAGTTGCATGCTTTACTTTCATTGCTCACATACTCTTTGCATACTTGCTTGTTATGTATTGTGAATGTTAAACTTGTGCCTAAACTCCACTTAAACCTAAAGAAGTTAAAAACTGCAACTTTGGTACTTAGTGTCTAATCACCCCCCCTCTAGACACCTCTTCTCAAGATCCTACACCATGGCCTCGCACTCCCATTCGGGTGGAACAACGGCGTTCCGACAAAACCGATCTACTGTCATGACACTCTCCCGGCCACTCCGATTCACTCCCCTCTGGGCTGTCATGGGTGGCCCCGTGTCTACCACAAGACACAACGACCACCGTCGTGGCCAAAACATAAACGATCCCACACGGGGATCCGCCAGCTATAACAACTACGGGCACAGAAGGCTTATGTCCGCCTACCTGATCAGGGTAGCGTGCGCCCATAACCTTTCCTCGTTGGAGGCACCAGTGAGAGGCACAACAATAGACCCAGTTAGGACCGTCCCATACCGGTAAGCGTGGTTGCAGACCGGTCAAGATCGATTCAACACCATGACTCAGCCAACAGTTGTTCAAGTTCAATTTAATCCAGTTAACTTGAATGCAAATATGCTGAGCCATGATAAAATACATGAACATGATATCAACATAACCATGAGGGTATCACATAACTATCCACCTTATCAACAATAAATCATATCCACTGAGCATGGCATACTGACTAGCATGACCATCACCAACATCAACATGTACTACTAGCAAGCATAAACATATGAAAGGTAATACTAGCAGGTAGAACATGATCACAGAGTACAAAACAACATAGTACCAAAAGTGAACATGCAAATCTAAACATCACCGGAACAACGATAACCACCATTTCAACAAGCAAATATTTAATAAAGATTCAAGTTGAAAACCATGGCTACTGCATGAATATCATGCAAGTGGGTATTGTGGCTTGCCTGGGGATGAAGAAGGCACCGGGGAGAAGTGCGGTGAAGCCGCGGAACAAAACGCCGGAAAATGTTCTCTCTCAAAGGGGGCTGAATAAGGGCAAGGGCATAAAGGTCATTTTCACAGCGTCAAACCATAGTGAAAGTGACACCAACAGAGAGGGCTCGACGAAACGAAGAAGTGGGATTTGGAATCACCTCATTTGGAGCTACGGATAAAAAGTTATGGACATTTTTCTACCAGGGACCCATCTGTAATGAAAATCTTTTCAACCAGGGGCCTGAACATAAAAAGTGAAAACGCATTTGATGAAATACGTCTTCACTTAAGTGACGTGGCAAGGCGGGGCCGGGGCTGGTCAACGTCTGAGGGGCCGACAGGTGGGCCACACCTTATCCACTCCCTCTCTCTCCTCCCTTCTCTTCTTCCTCTCTCCTTCTCCCGATGCCGCACGCAGAGTAGAGGAGAGGCCACCGGTGCCGGCGCTCGCTCCAGCCACTCAGGCCACCTCCGGCGGAGCTTGGACCGTCGGAGTGCTCAGGACGGCGAGGCGCACCCGTCCCACCACCACACGAGCGTCAGGGAGACTCGGGCAGGGCAGGACTGTGGCCGCGGCAGACGGGGCTTCGGCCGAAGTTAGAGGACGAGGCCATGGCGATTCCGGCGACTAACGGAGGGCTACGGGAGAGGCTAAGGTTTCTGGGTGACCTACTGGAGGAGGCAGACAGAGGAGAGGGGTTTCGGTTCGCCGGAATCGGAGTGGACAGGGGCGGCGGCCATGGAGTCGATGGCGACCACAGAGAGCTCCGGGGCTCGGGCGAGAGACTTGGAGGGGCTAGAGGAGTGAGGAGAGGCGAGTGGTGAGCTCGAGAGGCTCGGCCGCTCGGGGGATGGCTATTTATAGCCGGGGCGAGGAGGGGAGGCCGTGGCACTTCCGCGGCTACGTGTCCGTGCTCCGGCGACGGGCACGCGCGGTCAAGGGTCACGTAGAGGGGTGGCAAGGCGACGAGGGGGGACGCGGACGAGGCTCAGGGGTCACGGAGACGAGGCAGAGCTCGGGGACAAGCGAAGGAAGAAGCCGAGCGCCATTAATGCGCTGTCGGCCACAGTGCTCCCGTGGGCGAGCGTCGGCGAGCGCCGACGAGGAGGCTTCGAGAGGGGGAGAGGGGTCCAGGCGAACGGCGACGACGAGGGACAGCTGGTAGGCACGCTCGCGAGCGCGAAGGCGACGAGAGGAGGAGGGGGTCCAGCACAAACAGTGCTCTGGACATGCCACAACGCTAAGAGCGCGCGCCCAGGCATGCCAGCGTCGTAGTCACCACGTAAACCGGGGCATTAAATGCTCTACAGCACCCAAAACGTTGTCTAGTGGTAAGTTCCTCCAGGGTTAGTCGCAACTACGGTCGTAGCTTGGTTAAACAGGCTACGGTTAAATAGTTAGTGAGCTCTGAAGTTTACTGCAGTAAACTTTATCTGCTCAATGTGATCAACATCGATATGCTATGGGCAAAATAAGATGTCTGGGATGTTTAACTATGGCGGGACTATGATCATGGAGGTTTTGAGGGTAAATGGATCAAGTTTTACTGCAGTTGCTTCACAACTGCATATTTGGTCCAGAAATGAAGATCATGATGGTGCACCCACATGGGGTGTCCAATTGAGCTAAAATTGGTCAAAGATTGATCATTTGGTCATATGAAGATGCTTTAAAAATATCATGCCAAATGGACAAACCAAAATAGCACTTGCTTCACAAACATCATTTCTGTCCAGAAACTTGGAATAATTATGGTGGTCAAATGGGTCAATTAAATGATGCCAAATTGGGTGGAGAGATGTTTTATGGGTATAAGAATGATCTGGTAATTTATCAGGATTTTTTAAGCAATATAAAATACACTTGCTTCACAACCTGAAAATATTGCCAGAAACAAAGATGTGCTCATGTGCTCACATATATAAATGGATAGGGCTGAAAATGGGTGAAAGGGGTTAATATGAGCACATAAAGGAGTGTGCGAAAGATCAACTCATTTGGGTACTCCTAGCTGGCACTTCCTTCACAAAGCCTTCTGCCTGACAGAACCTTTGAAAATTCACTGAGGAAGATTGGCTAGGCAAATAAAGTTGAACTTGTGCGTGAGGCAATTAATTGGACATATAAACATGCCCAAAAAGGTTGGGAGTCAATAGGAGAAATATAAATGACACTTCCTTCACAAAGTGCCATTCAGGGCAGAATAGAAAAAGGAATATTGGGGAATTATTTTTGAACATGGCAATGAAAAGTTTTGCCATATTTGATCAATATATGACCCAAAAAAATTATGAGAATTATTTGGGAATTTTAGGAGTGATGGGAATATAGGTTGCTTCACAACCTAGGGCAATTTGAGTTATTCCTTTAATAGAAAAGGAATATTCCCAATGAAAAGAATATTGAGATATGGGCTAGGATGGGAATGATAGGGTCTAGGAAAGATTTGGGTATGACAAGCCACTCTGGAAGCAAAGAAGAGGTCATCTTCTTCAGTTTCCGGACCATAAAGCCACGGAAAAAGAAAACTCAGGCAAAAACCTCGGAAAAACAAAAGAAAAAGAAAGGGCAAAAAATCAGGCTGTCACAAAACCTTACCCCCTTAAAGAAATCTCATCCTCGAGATTTGGTTGCTCAGGGAACAAGTATGAATATCCCGACTTAAGGAAATCGTTTCCAACTCGGGTATCCTTTTTCCTTTATTGTTGTTCCCACTAAATTTTTATCTCACTGGCCCTGGGTGGTTTGCTTCACTGTATCCTCCTTCTGACAGGTCTTACCTGGCTTGCTCATGCTTATATAGGCTCCAATTTCTTTTTAGATCTGCTGACAAGCTGAGTGTGATTTGATTATCACGACTGAAATATATGTCCGTCTCACAAATCCAAAAGTGATTTCCGCTGGGTGTGCCACCCGGCACTGACAACCTTTCATGTAATGATGATCAGATTTTTCTGATGAAAACTCAAGCTCTGACTCATTGCATCGGGTTTCTGAATCATCTTTACCAGTTCCACTGTTGTGAGTATCGGATCCGCACCAAATATTTGATTATCTCCTATCGCGGCCAGCATAAAGGGTTTTGCCGGTATGATAATATCCGCAGATGAAAGTGCAACTATCCCTAGGTGGTTTTGGTAATTCATAACAACATATAGCTCATTGAGCTAATGCTATTCCAAGAGTATTATTTCAGGAAAGCTCAATCAATGGCATGGCATGGATGATGAAAGTGGATCCCTCAAAATACTAAGGACAAAGGATTGGCTCAAGCTCAAACGCTCAAGACTCTTAATTTTACATTTTAGTGATCCAAGATCACATTGAGTCTATAGGAAAAGCCAATACTATCAAGAAGGGATGAGGTGTTGCTTAATGAGCCTTTTGCTTCATGTGCATAGTGATATGCTCCAAAACCCTCAACTACTTTCCCACATCCACAAATGACCTAAACCTAAAGCCAAAATCGGTCGCACTGATTCTTTCTATCCAGCTCCACCGATTCTAAAAGTCATAGCCACTGCCACAAACCCTAAGCAAATCGGTCTTACCGATAGGGATCTCGGTCTCACCGAGATGGTGTTGCAATCTCTCTGTTTCCCTTCATAACGTTTCGGTCTAACCGAAGTGAGCGATCGGTCCCACCGAGATCGCAATGTAAACTCTCTGTTTCCTTTTTGTAATATTTCGTCTCCTTTGAAGCGAAAGCAAATCGGTCCCACCGAAGTTTACTCGACCAACTCTCTGGTTAGCTAATTACCAAAATCGGTCTCACCGAGTTTGTGTAATCGGTCTCACAGAGATTATGTTATGCCCTAACCCTAACCATATCGGTCTCACCGAGATGCATGTCAGTCCCACCGAAAATCACTAACGGCCACTAGGTTTACTAAATCGGTCTGACCGAGTTTAACTATTCGGTCCCATGGAGTTTGGTAAATTGTGTGTAACGATTAGATTTTGTGTGGAGGCTATATATACCCCTCCACCTCCTCTTCATTCGTAGAGAGAGCCATCAGACTGAACCTACACTTCCAACTTACCAGCCTCGAGAGAGAACCACCTACTCATGTGTTGAGGCCAAGATATTCCATTCCTACCATATGAATCTTGATCTCTAGCCTTCCCTGTTGCTTTCCACTCACACCCTCTTTCCACCAGATCCAAATCCTATGAGAGAGTTGAGTGTTGGGAAGACTATCATTTGAAGCACAAGAGCAAGGAGTTCATCATCAACACACCATTTGTTACTTCTTGGAGAGTGGTGTGATGTAGGGCGGAACCCTACGTGGATGATCTTTCACGTTGGAGCGGATCCTACGGGGAATCATGAAGAACACGCGGATGAACAAGAGGGAAACACGGAGGAAACGAGAGAGAAATCACTAAACCAACAAGAGATCAATCACACAAGTGCTAGATCACCGATCACATAAAGTGGCACAAGATTCAAAATCAACAAAGGAAAGATACAAACGGTAGCCGTTCTTCTCCGTGAGGAGGCCTTGATGGGGTCCACCCTAGAAGGGGGTCTTGAATCCTCTTGGGGGATCTTCTCCGTAGAGGTCCTGATCTCCGAGGAGAAGTAGCCAAGTGGAGGAGCAAAGGCTCTCACACAAAATATGAGCTAATCCAATGCTACCTTAGAAAGAGGAAGGGGATGGAGTATATATAGTCTAGGGGCGAAGGGTACATGGGACTCGTCCGGATACCTGCCTTGACGCAGTGGGAGGCCGGATGTCCGGGCGTCGGGCGGATGTCCGGCCTTTCTGCGGCGCCGGATGTCCGGCTATCCGGTCGGATGTCCGGCTGGCGCCACTCGCCGAATCGGGTGAGAGGTGCCGGATTTCCGGGCTTCAGGCCGGATATCCGGCCTGGGGGCCGGATGTCCGGGGTCGGACGCCGGATGTCCGGGCCCTGTAGCCTTGGGCAGCTTGGCTAATGCTGAGGTGGATGCTCCAGGGGCCGGATGTCCGGGGCTTCGGCCGGATGTCCGGGGCTTCGGCCGGATGTCCGGGGCCTGGGAGTTGAACTTGCCCGTTTCCGTTGGTTCTCTTCATCCATGGACTTGGTGGCTTGTCCGTCTTCACGTGCACCCTCGGGAGGTTCCCCTTGACACCTAATCATGCATAGCATATCGGACTTAGGTAGTAGCCATGTCTCGAGTGGATCATATGTGATATCAATAAGGAAGGAAGTCACCTCGTTCTCGAGAGCTCTAGCTCTAGCTCGTGTCATGGGTCCTCTTGGCTCTTGATGAGACGGTTGTGGATGCATGGGGATGATCGTGGGATGCTCCGCATCATCTCCCCCCCCCCCTTGGGAGAGATTCGACCTCGGATCAAAAGCTTCATCTCCATGGTATGGTGCGAGGTCCTTGACGTTGAAGATGTCGCTCACGTTGTATTTGTCGCGAGGTATGTCGATCTTGTAAGCATTTTCGTTGTAGCGTGCGAGCACCTTGAAGGGTCCATCGGCTCGAGGTAGAAGCTTGGACTTGCGTTATTTGGGGAAGCGGTCCTTGCGAAGGTGTAGCCACACTAGATCACCAATGTTGAAGACGATGGGTTGCTTTTTGGCGTTGTAACATCCCAAATTTCCTATTTGGAATGTTTTACAATTATAGCTAAGCATCCTATGCATCCTGTTTGAATTTGAATGCCATTTGAAGTTTCAGAGTTATTTGAATTTGAATTTCAAACTTTGGCATGTGGGAAACAATTCAAAAACTAAGCCTGATAAATACTTGATCAAAAGTATGAGAGGAGCAAACATGACACTCCAAAAATATCAGAGGAAACAATGCCAAAAGAATTGGAATTCAAATCTGAATTTTATTTGAATTTGAAAAAAAATGGATTTTTATAAAGTTTGGATTTTGCCTTTGGAAAAATGTTCAAATGAAAGGGAATATTCCCCATCATTTTGGTATATATATACCCTATATAAAATATTTATAGTTTAGGTTTTATTTTTGGTTTTGTTTTAATTAAAAAATAAAGAAAAGACCCAGGGCGCCACCGGCCACCCAGTGCCCAGCCAGCACCACCTCCCCTCCTCCCCTTTTGGCCCACCAACCGGCCCACTAGGCCAGCAGGCCAGCCACCACCGCCCGCGCCCCCTCGCCCGATCTTCCTAGGATTCGTCGACCGACCGAACCTTCCCCTCTCTCTCTCACCCGTGGCCCCCACCCGTCGTCTTCCCTCGCCCACGCTTGAACCTCGCTGGAGATCCACCGGATCCCGAAGGATCCGGATCCCCGACGCCCGATCCCTTCCGAAGAGGAGCCGAGGCCCCTGCTATATAAGCCAAGCCCCCGCACCCCATTCCCCCTTAGCCTCACGAGCCCCTCTCCTCTCTCTCCTGGCGCCGAGCCCGAGCTCACCTCCGCCGCCAAAACCCTCGCTGCCGTCGCCGCTCTGGTGCACCCCGACCTTCCGACACCACCGAACCCTCCCCGAGCTCCCCGCACCTCCCGACGTCTCGCCAAGCTCGACGACTCAACGCCCGAGCACTCGCCCGCCCGCCCGCCGCCGAGTCCGGTGAGTCCCGAATTCCCTCCCGTCCGATCCCAATCGTGTGGTTAGGATTAGAAGCCCCGAAGGGGTATGTTTTTATTAGAAAACCGGACGGCCGAGCGGTTTATTTTTTTAAGTTAGGTTTATTTTGTTTAGACCGGGCCTGATTCAGTTTAACCCTAGGGCCCAATTAGCTATATTACGCCTAGTGCACAGTATAGGCCCATTAGGCTTTTTCTTTTTATTTTGATTTTCTGTTTTAGCCGAATAGTTTCAATTTTCAAAAATGTATATCTTTTATTCTGTTTAATATTTTTGAGTGATTCTTTTTTTGTTGGATTGCAAATTTTATTTAGTTTCTGAAAAACATATATTTAGCTATGTTAAAATAATTAAAAATGCTTTAATATTGTTTTAGTCAGAATAGCAAATCTGCTATAGTTTTAGTTAGAAAAATTATTTTTGCATGATTCTTTTTGTCACCACTTTATTTTGATATTGCCAAACCCTAGAAATTAACTTTGGTATTTTAGGATTAATAAATAATTAATTCTAGGCAGAATCCTATTAATCCTAATTAATTGACTAGTTCCTGTTTTCCTAATTAATTAATTAGTAAATTAATTTATTTTTAACTTGTGATTAGTTATTCTAGGTTAGTTCCTGTCATTCTAGTAGATGAACTTTTATTTATAATTAATAAAAGTTTTAAATTATTTTTCTTAATAGAAATTGGATTAGGCCTAGAATGAGTTTTATAATAGCTTTTAATTAATTCTTTTTGCTCCTAGTTGCTTAGTGAATCCTTTTCTGTTAAGTCAACCTAAAACCATGATTAGGTTATTTCAAGAAATTTTTGTTATATAAAAACTATTTTTGTTATTGGTTGGAGTAGGGAAAAACCTTGAATTGGATTTCTTTGAGTTTTCCTTTTGATTTGGTTTTGATTGTTTTGTTGTGCTATGTTACCTTTGTTATCTTGTGTGATCCTCTTGCTTTATGCTTATTGTGCTATTGTTTGTCTCGGTAGAGTTTCGGTGCTTGAAGCCTGCTACGACTCTTTAGCTTACGAGGATCATCGCCAAGGCAAGTTTTGATCATGTTATTTCTATACCTATGTTTTTGTGCATTAGTAGTTGTCACCACCCCACCATGCATGCAGTAGTGAAATCTTGAAGTCATTAAACTTGAGTAGTATCATGTGGTAGGATGAACCAATCCCCTTGTTACCATGACCGGGACGTAGTAGTGATGTTGCTATGCTCGTAGACGGGATTTGGTATGAGTGATATTCATAAGCAAGATGTGAGAGTCAATGATGATGATAACACCATGAACTACAATGATCAAGATGGACTTCGAAAATCACTCTTTGGGTGGAGGACGGTTGTGACGGGCAGCCTGGAGAAACCGGTGGTTGGCGGGATGCATGGAGAAGCGCCATGACATCCTGCGAAAGCTTCACCCAGCCACGAAGAGAAGGATGGATGCCCCATGACCGGAAGCTTACTGTGCAGCCGCAAGCCATTATGGGCTCTGGTGGGTTGACCCTAGTAGTGACGCTGGGTGGGACGGTACTACGAGAAGTAGACGAACGGTAGGATTGGATGGGTACCGCGGTGGCCGGAAGAACTCTTTGGAAGACCTGTTTCATTCGTCCGTCTTCAAACACCATGAAGTGCGAAGACTCTAAAGGAGGGAATGATTCTTGCGGGAAAGTGCAAACCTCTGCAGAGTTATAACCTAATCGATTAGCCGTGTCCCGGTTACGGACATTTGAGCCTCTGGAACTTGGAAGTATTCGGATATCTCAACACTAAAACTAATGAATTAATTTGAGGGTTTATGACTTAATAATTGGGAACGAGATATTGGTTGGCGGAACCATCTCTATAACTACCAACAATTTGTAGTAATTTGCAAATAAGTCCATGTAGTAGGATAAAATTGGCTTTACGCAAAATGATGAAACTTAGAGCTCCACAGCCAAAATGCATATAGTGTAGTAACTTTACTATTGTTATTCTTCATGACTTGCCGACTTATTCCAAAAGCTGACCTACATGGCTGCAACGTATTATGTTGCGTAGATATATTCCGATCAGAGTGAGGCTACGCTCGCGCTCGGCGATTGCCCTTTGAGTCGGATGGACTCGCTTACCTAGACTCTTCAGAAGCATTAGTAGTTTATTTCTCATGAGTTGGCCTTGAGCCGAATTTATTCCCTTTTAATAAAGACTCTATATGTGTATCGTGTAATAAAATTCAGGTGTGATTTAACTTTGATTACTTTATCGATGTCTTGTGGGTACCAAAGCATGATCTTGGGATGGTATGCAGACCACGTAGACTTGACCGATGTTGGGTCAGTCGCTACAGAGATGGTATCGAGCACACGCCGACCGTGGGATCGTAACCCCTAGGATCGGAAAGCCATAAGCGAGACCATTTACTTTGAACCCCTTTCATTCTATAATTCTTCCTTGTTCTATTCGACTCTTCTCCCTTTGCAACATTCTAGATGGCGTCGAGTTCACCCAGCTTTGCTACCGGAGTTCTGCCACCCGATGAGACGATGCCCTTTGGAAGAAAGCTGGTCCAGATGGTGAAGCAGTGAAGATAGCTCTACCCTCGATCCTTTGGGAAACCCACTAATGCACTTCCGACGGACACCCGCCATGAGATTGAGGTGCATATCCCGTGGAGAACCTTTGGAGGACACACGGAGCCTATCAACTTTGAGTTCACCGAGTTCAACCGGATCATCGGAAGGGACGTGGCGATCTATCGAGCACTTGGACATCTCCGAGGAGTACAGGCCGAAGCTCGATCACTCGTGACCTCGCCATGGTTTCTCGCGGGGCAAGGAATGGAGATATCATCCGTACCATTGAGGACGATTCCACTCTCTCATACATCCAGACTTGGAGTGTCTTCTCGGAAAGCGGGAGATTCGGACTCGCCGTAACTTCGAAGACACACCGGAAGCTTTTGTTCCGCCGAATCGAACTCGGAGGAGAAGGCACGCGCAGACTTCCTTGGCCATGAGGAAGAAATCACGGACTTCATGGAGATAGTCGACGACGAAGATGAAGCTTGCCGCGATTGAGGAAAAGATGGACTTGGGAGAGGACCTTTACCCGAGTGGAGACGAAGCACCCTCGTGAGCAATGATCAGGATTTCAAGGAGTACCACCGAAGGAAACCCCAAGAGGAGGCGCCATCGATGAAGACTTTTTAGTCGACCACCATGTTATCTTTTACTTTTTCGTCGATCAGCTTAGGCCGATGTTTTTCCTTCGATTAGTCATGAACTTTTGTAATCGAGTTTGAACCATGTTTGAGTGGAATGAATAAATGATTGGTGTGTTATGATTGTGCATTCATGTGGGTAGTGTTATTCCTTATAGACCATTGTTCTATCCTAATTTTCTCACCCACTCCAAAACACCAGATGCCTCCGAGACGTGACACTGGTTTCCCGCCGGAGCTCACCCAAATGCTCCAAAGCAGCGTAATGCATCGATGCAGCTCGATTCGTAATCGTAACAACACCGCCAACAATCCACCGCCACCACCACCACCCATCGTGGACAACTTGACTCGATTTACGAGGTTGAATCCGCCCGGTGTTCTCTAGTAGCACCGAGCCGATTGTGGGCGATGATTGGCTCCGCAAAATCGGAAGGGAGCTAGTCACCGTTGGATGCACTGATCACCCCGATTCATTGGCCCATACAAAATCCTCGAACGTCGTGGAGAAGTTGCATACAAGTTGGAATTGCCGGAAGGACTGTCCGGAGTTCATGATGTTTTCCACGTTTCTCAGCTGAAGAAGTGCCATGCCGACATGGCCGATGTTCCGTTGAGAGACACAGTGCCCCTAGAGGCCATACAACTTGACAGTGATTTAACTTACAAGGAGAAACCCGTCAGAATTCTTGAGACTGCAAGCAGAGTCACCCGCAGCAAGGTCATCAAGTTTTGCAAGGTGCTGTGGAGTCACCACACCGAGGAAGAAGCCACACAGGAACGCGAAGAAGACCTTCGTCGAGACCATCCGCACCTATTTGCTAGCCAACCCGAATCTCGAGGGCTAGATTCATCTTAAGGTGGGTAGGTTTGTAACATCCCAAATTTCCTATTTGGAATGTTTTACAATTATAGCTAAGCATCCTATGCATCCTGTTTGAATTTGAATGCCATTTGAAGTTTTGAGTTATTTGAATTTGAATTTCAAACTTTGGCATGTGGGAAACAATTCAAAAACTAAGCCTGATAAATACTTGATCAAAAGTATGAGAGGAGCAAACATGACACTCCAAAAATATCAGAGGAAACAATGCCAAAAGAATTGGAATTCAAATCTGAATTTTATTTGAATTTGAATAAAATGGATTTTTATAAAGTTTGGATTTTGCCTTTGGAAAAATGTTCAAATGAAAGGGAATATTCCCCTGATCATTTTGGTATATATATACCCTATATAAAATATTTATAGTTTAGGTTTTATTTTTGGTTTTGTTTTAATTAAAAAAATAAAGAAAAAAGACCCAGGGGCGCCAGCCAGGCCACCCCAGGCCCAGCCAGCACCACCTCCCCCTCTTCCCCTTTGGCCCAAGCCCACTAGGCCAAGCCAGCCAGCCGACCCGCGCCCCCCTCGCCCGATCTTCCTAGGATTCGGTCGTGACCGAACCTTCCTCTCTCTCTCATCAACCCGTGGCCCCCACCCCGTCGTCTTCCTCGCCCCACGCCGACCTCGCCGGAGATCCACCGGATCCCGGCGATCCGGATCCCCGACGCCCGATCCCTTCCGAAGAGGAGCCGAGGCCACAGCTATAAGCCAAGCCCCCGCACCCCATTCCCCTTAGCCTCACGAGCCCTCTCCCTCTCTCTCCCGAAGCACGCCGGAGCCCGAGCTCACCTCCGCCGCCAAAAACCCTCGCCGTCGCCGCTCTGGTGCACCCCGACCTTCCCCGACACCACCGAACCCTCCCCCCAGCTCCCCCCCACCACCCCCACCTCTCGCCGAAGCGCGCCCACGACGCAACGCCCCCGAGCACACACGCCGCCCCCCCCCCCGTCGCCCGAGTCCCGTGAGTCCCGAATTCCCTCCCGTCCGATCCCAATCGTGTGGTTAGGATTAGAAGCCCCCGAAGGGGTATGTTTTTATTAGAAAACCGGACGGCCGAGCGGTTTATTTTTTTAAGTTAGGTTTATTTTGTTTAGACCGGGCCTGATTCAGTTTAACCCTAGGGCCCAATTAGCTATATTACGCCTAGTGCACAAAAGATAGGCCCATTAGGCTTTTTTCTTTTATTTTGATTTTCTGTTTTAGCGAATAGTTTCAATTTTCAAAAATGTATATCTTTTATTCTGTTTAATATTTTTGAGTGATTCTTTTTTGTTGGATTGCAAATTTTATGTAGTTTCTGAAAAACATATATTTAGCTATGTTAAAAATAATTAAAAATGCTTTAATATTGTTTTAGTCAGAATAGCAAATCTGCTATAGTTTTAGTTAGAAAATTATTTTTGCATGATTCTTTTTGTCACCACTTTATTTTGATATTGCCAAACCCTAGAAATTAACTTTGGTATTTTAGGATTAATAAATAATTAATTCTAGGCAGAATCCTATTAATCCTAATTAATTGACTAGTTCCTGTTTTCCTAATTAATTAATTAGTAAATTAATTTATTTTTAACTTGTGATTAGTTATTATAGGTTAGTTCCTGTCATTCTAGTAGATGAACTTTTATTTATAATTAATAAAAGTTTTAAATTATTTTTCTTAATAGAAATTGGATTAGGCCTAGAATGAGTTTTATAATAGCTTTTTAATTAATTCTTTTTGCTCCTAGTTGCTTAGTGAATCCTTTTCTGTTAAGTCAACCTAAAACCATGATTAGGTTATTTCAAGAAATTTTTGTTATATAAAAACTATTTTTGTTATTGGTTGGAGTAGGGAAAAACCTTGAATTGGATTTCTTTGAGTTTTCCTTTTGATTTGGTTTTGATTGTTTTGTTGTGCTATGTTACCTTTGTTATCTTGTGTGATCCTCTTGCTTTATGCTTATTGTGCTATTGTTTGTCTCGGTAGAGTTTCCGAGTGCTGAAGCCTGCTATTTACTCTTTAGCTTACGAGGATCATCAAGAAGGCTAGTTTTGATCATGTTATTTCTATACCTATGTTTTTGTGCATTAGTAGTTGTCACCACCCCACCATGCATGCAGTAGTGAAATCTTGAAGTCATTAAACTTGAGTAGTATCATGTGGTAGGATGAACCAATCCCCTTGTTACCATGACCCCGGACGTAGTAGTTATTTTGCTATGCTCAGAGACGGATTTGGTATGAGTGATATTCATAAGCAAGATGTGAGAGTCAATGATGATGATAACCCCATGAACTACAATGATCAAGATGGACTTGAAAATCACTACTGGGTGGAGGACGGTTGACGGGCAGCCCCGAGAAACCGGTGGTTGGCGGGATGCATGGAGAAGCGCCATGACATCCTGCGGAAAGCTTCTCCCAGCCACGAAGAGAAGGATGGATGCCCCATGACCGGAAGCTTACCTGGGCAGCCGCAAGCCATTATGGGCTCTGGCTGGGTTGACCCTAGTAGTGACGCTGGCTGGACGGTACTACGAGAAGTAGACGAACGGTAGGATTGGATGGGTACCGGCGGTGGCGGAAGAACTCTTTGGAAGACCTGTTTATCTGGCCCCGTCTTCAAACACCATGAAGTGCGAAGACTCTAAAGGAGGAATGATTCTTGCGGGAAAGTCGCAAACCTCTGCAGAAGTTATAACCTAATCGATTAGCCGTGTCCCCGGTTACGGACATTTGAGCCTCTGGAACTTGGAAGTATTCGGATATCTCAACACTAAAACTAATGAATTAATTTGAGGGTTTATGACTTAATAATTGGGAACGAGATATTGGTTGGCGGAACCATCTCTATAACTACCAACAATTTGTAGTAATTTGCAAATAAGTCCACTGTAGTAGGATAAAATTGGCTTTACGCAAAATGATGAAACTTAGAGCTCCACAGCCAAAATGCATATAGTGTAGTAACTTTACTATTGTTATTCTTCATGACTTGCCAGCTTATTCCAAAAGCTGACCTACATGGCTGCAACGTATTATGTTGCGTAGATATATTCCGATCAGAGTGAGGCTACGCTCCGCTCGGCGATTGCCCTTTGGAGTCGGATGGACTCGCTTACCTCGGCGCTTCCGCAAAGCATTAGTAGTTTATTTCTCATGAGTTGGCCTTGAGCCGAATTTATTCCCTTGTAATAAAGACTCTATATGAGAATCGTGTAATAAAATTCAGGTGTGATTGAACTTTGATTACTTTATCGATGTCTTGTGGGTACCAAAGATGATCTTGGGATGGTATGCATACGTAGACTTGACCGATGTTGGGTCAGGTCGCTACAGGCGTTGAGCTTAGTTGCTTGTCGTTGTACTTGGCGCTCAATGGTGTGCCTTGTATCTTCGTGCATCTTCTTGATGTAGCTTGCTCGTGCACTCGCATCCATGTCAGTGCGCTCTTGGAGAGGAAGTGGTAGAATGTCTAATGGGGACAACGGGTTGAAACCGTAGACGACCTCGAAGGGGGGCTTGCCCGTAGTTGAATGTCTTGCACGGTTGTAGGCGTACTCGGCGATGGGTAGACATGCTTCCCACTCCTTGATGTTCTTCTTGATCAAGACACGAAGTAGAGTGGATAGTGTGCGGTTCGTCACCTCCGTTTGGCCGTCGGTTTGAGGATGGTATGCCGAGGAGAACAAGAGCTTGATTCCGAGCTTGGCGCATAGGGTCTTCCAAAAGTAACTCAAGAACTTGACGTCACGATCGGAGACGATTGTCTTTGGTACACCATGGAGTCGCAAGATTTCCCTGCAAAATAGATTTGCAACATGTGAAGCATCGTCTATCTTGTTGCAAGGAATGAAATGTGCCATTTTAGAAAATCTATCCACAACAACAAACACGGAATCCTTGCCATTTTGAGTCCTAGGCAAACCAAGTACAAAATCCATACTAATGTCTTCCCATGGTTGATAAGGAATAGGAGGAGGCATGTAAAGACCATGAGATTGAGCTTTAGACTTAGCTTTGCGACATGTATAGCATCGGGTGGTGAAGCGTGAGACGTCGCGGAACATCTTGGGCCAAAAGTAGTTGTTGGAGAGCGTGGCGAATGTCTTGTCACGTCCAAAGTGTCCCATGAGTCCGCCTCCATGGGCCTCTTGCAAAAGGAGCAAACGAAGAGAAGACTCGGGAATGCAAAGTTTGTTAGCTCTCATAAGATAACCATCCTTGATGTAATATTATTCCCAAGAAGTATGCGTCAAACACTTAGCATAAGGAGAAGCAAAAGATGGGTCATGCTCATACAAGTCTTTTATATGCTCAAAACCAATAACATTCAACTCAAGTTGAGTGACAAGCATGCATATGCGTGAAAGCGTCGGCAACTACATTTTCTTTACCCTTAATGTACTTGATCACATAAGGAAAAGATTCAATGAATTCACTCCATTTTGTGTGACGCTTGTTTAATTTAGTTTGACCTTTGAGGTACTTAAGCGTTTCATGATCGGTATGGATGACAAACTCATGAGGTCTAAGGTAATGTTCCCAAACATGTAGCACACGCACTAAAGCATACAATTCTTTGTCATAGATGGGATAATTAAGTTGAGCACGGAGAGTTTTTCACTAAAATAAGCAATGGCTCGCTTTTTCTTGCATCAAAACTCCGCCAATTCCGTACCACTTGCATCACAATGAACCTCAAAAGTTTTGTCAAAATTGGGCAAAGCAAGAATCGGAGCATGAGTAAGCAAAGACTTGAGATCATCAAAAGCGGTTGATTGCAAAGTTCCCCAAACAAAGGGAGTATTCTTCTTACTCAAGGCATGCAAAGGAGCGGCAATTGTGCTAAAATCTTTCACAAAGCGACGATAAAAACCCGCAAGACCAAGAAAACTTCGCACTTGTTGCAAATTGGTGGGTTGGGGCCAAGTTTTAATTGCTTCAATTTTAGATTCATCAACATGGACACCCTTTGAGGATACCACAAAACCCAAGAAAACCACTTTGTCAACTCCAAAAGTGCATTTTTTTCAAGTTTGCATAAAGTCTTTCCTTGCGAAGAGTTTGCAACACAGATTTTACATGATTGATGTGCTCTTTCGTTGTTTTGCTAAACACAAGAATATCATCAAAGTAAACCACAACAAATACTCCAATGTAAGGACGAAGCACATGATGCATAAGACGCATCGAAAAGTACCGAGCCTCCGAAAGACCCATAGGCATCACTAACCATTCATATAAACCAAATTTGGTTTTGAAAGCAGTTTTCCATTCATCACCCTCTTGTATGCGGATTTGGTAATAGCCACTTTTAAGGTCAATTTTTGAGAAAAAGTTGGCTCCACTAAGTTCATCAAGCATATCATCTAAGCGAGGAATGGGATGCCTATAGCGGACGGTGATCGCATTGATAGGTCTACAATCAGAACACAAGTGAAAACTTCCATCGGGCTTAGGCACAAGTATAACGGGAACGGCACAAGGGCTTAAGCTTTCACGTACATGACCGTTGTCGATTAGTTGTTGTACTTGCCGTTGAATCTCCTTGGTTTCTTCTGGATTGACTCGGTATGGAGCTTTGTTTGGTAGAGGTGCTCCGGGGATGAGGTCGATTCGATGCTCAATGCCTCGAAGAGGAGGTAGACCCGGAGGTAGCTCATCGGGGAAAACATCTTGAAATTCCTGCAGAAGAGATTGAAACACCAAAGGTAGCTCGTGAATGGTGTTAGTTTTTGGATCTCCATCCTTGCACACAAGGACAAAGTGCATCACACTCGATGGGTTCTCACACACTTCTCTCATCTAACTTTTGGTGGCAAATAGGATGAGATTTTTCTCTCTAGGCAAAGAGGCGCTCAAGTTTGGCTTGTGGCTCTCACTCACTTTTGGTTGGATCACTTTCTCGCTCTTGTCTCTATGATGGGTGGCTTGCTTGTCGGCTATCACTTGAGTAGGAGACATAGGTCGTAGCACATATTCCTTCCCTTTCATCTTGAAGCTATAGTGATTGGTGCGCCCATTGTGGATGACACCACGGTCGAATTGCCATGGTCGACCTAGAAGTAGGTGGCAAACGGTCATTGGGACCACATCACATTCCAACATGTCTTCATAAGCACCGATTTTGAAGGAGACTTGGACCGTATGCTCGACTTGTATAGTGCCGGAGTCACTTAGCCATTGAACCTTGTAGGGGTGCGGGTGCTTCCTCTTGACCAATTGAAGTTTGGAACATAGTTCTTCACTTGACAAGTTGTGGCAACTACCTCCATCGATGATGACCTTGATGGACCTTCCGTTGATGCCGGCCTTTGTGTGGAAGATGTGGCATCTTTGGTCGTCTTCTTGTTGATGTTGAAGGGTCAAGACCTTGGAGACAACGAGAGCGGGGCTCGAGTCCTCATCGCAAAAGACTTGATCATCCTCATCTTCGTTCACTTGCCGGTGCATGGCCACTTGCTCAAGGGCTTCCATCTCCTCCTCACTCATTGAGTCATAGGTGCCGTCGTCGTTGAGGATCATGGTGCGCTTGTTGGTGCATTCGTAGGACTTGTGGCCTCGGCCGCCACAAGTGAAACACTTGAAGGAGCTTGTTTTGATGGTCTCATCGGTCGGAGTAGATGATGAAGCACGCGCGGCTTGAAGTTGCTTGTAGTAGGAGGAGGACGACTTGAACTTGTCGACTTTCTCTTGTAACTCGACTTGTAAATGCGTTGGTTGTAGAAGGTTTGGTTGATGTAGATGTTGGAGGAGTCGTTGAAGCTTGGTTGTTGGAGAAGCCGTAGGTCTTGGATGAGTACTTGGTGTACTTGAAGTCATCTTGCACTTGGCGTTCCGCCTTTGTAGCTTGATGCACGAGCTCAATGAGGGTTGAGTATGGTTGGAAGTCGGCGATCTTCTTGATGGGATGATTGAGTCCATTCAAGGAACGCGCCATAGTTTGCTCATCATCTTCTTTGACATTGGCTCGAATCATGGCTATCTCCATTTCCTTCTAGTATTCTTCAACACTCTTTGTTCCTTGCTTGAGTAGTTGGAGTTTCTTGAAGAGGTCGCGGTTGTAGTAGGTTGGCACAAAACGTGCTCGCATGACATCCTTCATTTGAGCCCAAGTGGTGATTGGAGGTTCACCTCTTGCTTGTCGTTGCTCAATGATTTGTTCCCACCATATGAGCACATAGTCTTGGAACTCAAGTGATGCCATAGCGATTTTCTTCGCTTCATCGTAGTTGTGCAACCGAAGATTTTGTCAACCTTCAATGCCCATGAGAGGTAGTCTTCGGGGTCATTGCTTCCATTGAACTTGGGCATGGTGAATTTTAGCTTGCCGTAGCATTGCTCTTCATTGTGTTGTTGGCGATGTTGATGATGACGTCCTTGACGTGGATTGTAATCGTCTTCATGTTGCTCTTGGCGTGGAGGAAGACCATGATCAACTTGCCCTTGTTGAACTTGAGGTTGGAGTGTAGCTTGACGAGCTTGTGGAGGTGCTTGAGGAACTTGATGTTGTACATGAGGTTGGTAGTTCCTCTCTTGGATTTCTTCTCGAAGGGCTTCCTCTTGATTGCGCCGTTCGCGATTGCGGTTGGCGAAGGCTCTACTTGATTCTTGAAGGGCACGTTGTGCCTCAAGAGCTTGCGCCTCACGTTGTTGTTGTTGAAGACGTTGAGCCTTGGCGTCTTGTTCGTCTTGGTGAAGACGCCGCCGTTCTTCCTCTTGTTGGCGCATTTAAGACATTGTCGTTCTTGAGCTTGAGAAAAAGCCTCTTGGTTTGATTGAGGACGAGGAACTTGATCATCAACTTGCTCTTGTGAATGCTTGTCATGGAGCGGGTTGCAAGATGCCCGACGGTCTTGACGAGCGGCACGACGAAGAGTGTTCGAAGTAGGTGTACTTGAGTCGTAGAAGGTGTCGTCGGAGTGTCGACTCGAACGGCTCCGTCTTGATGATGAAGAAGTTGAATGATGCCGGTTTTTCATCAAAGCGCGTATCTCGTCCATTCTTGCATCATTCTCTTGCTTGTGAGCGTCGAACTTGTTGTCGAAGTAGTCCCTTGTACGTTGCTCGGAGAGTCGCAAGTCGGTGGCGAGGTTGTCGATGCGGTCGCTCATTGCTTGTTGTTCTTGGTGCAACGCTCGTTGTGCACCAAAGAGGTGGCTCTTGGTGACGTATGATGACATGTCGTCGTCTTGCTCGATGAAGAGTGGGTTGGTAGAGGTACTTGGCCTATCCATCATTCCAAGCAAAATGTGAGTGGTAGAAGGAGAAGAACTTATACCAATGTACCTTTGACCGATGTTGATGATGAATCAAGTTCACTCAAATGCGGACAATGAAATAGCACTATTGGTACCAATTCTTGTCGGTTCTCACACCTACACAAATAAAAGCTTATGGTGGAGCTCGGTTAGGATGGTGGCACAAAATTTGATGCAATTGTAAGTGAGACTCAATAATCTTGGAAATGATTCACAAATTTGCAAATGCAACAAGTAGACCAATAGCAAGATATGGTACACGGAAACACACACGCAAATAGATAATATGGGGTTATGCAACCAAGGATGAGCCAAAATGTGGAATTCACCAAGATGCTCTTGTTGCACAACACTAGAGAGACGCTAGCACGATTGCACAATAGGCGGATACTGAACTTGTGCACAACCTACTAAGCAAAAATGCAACGACTTCTATCCCAGGTATGCTATATGTATGGTGTTTCGATGTGTTGATCCGAGATGATCAAGTATGACAATCTTAATGTTGTATGATGCTATGGTTCTTGCTCATAAGCTCTTTGCTTATCTTTCTCCCTTTGCTTAAAAGCTTGATTGGCTCTTTCTCTTTTGAGCTCTTTTCTCATGCAAAACTTCACGAACCAAGATAGCAATTGTGTATGCGATGACAACTTTGTGACACACAAGTTGATGCTAAGATATGCACCACTTTGGTATGGTATGTATGCTATGGAGTATGATCACTAATGTGCACAAGTCACGTTGCCGGCAATACTCAATGGCTAGTCTCGATGGGTAAGCAACGCAAAAGATGGGCTATGATGGTTATCGATGCGATTGCAAGTAATGAAAAAGATGTCGACGATGTTACCGTCCTTGGCGAAGATGAGCGGTGGTGATGTTGATGTTGAACCGTACCTAGATAGCCGAAACACAAAAGGATACGGAAACCCCAACTCAAATTCTCAAAGCAAAATTTGGCAACATTGTCGGAATTGGTAGTGGGAAAGGCTATGGTGGTGTTATGCGGAAGTGGTGGAGGTATATGGAAGTGTATGTGGGCACCGGGACAAAATTTGGCGAGAGTTAGGCGGTAAACGGGGTGGTGGATGGGGATTGCTGCTGCCAGGAGCCGGATTTCCGGGCAGGAAGCCGGATGTCCGGGCTGGTCGGGCCGGATGTCTGGGATGCCGGATGTCTGGGCTGTTCGGGCCGGATGTCCGGGCTCTGGGTCCGTGGACGAACTCGATGAACACCGCGTGGAGAGGTCAAATCTGGGGCAAAATTCGGACGATTTTGAGGATGGAAATTGTGGAAATGGTGGGGAATGCTAGATCTACCGCAACACACGAAATCCATGGATCAAATCCAACAAAACTTCATCACACCAACAAATCACAACAAATTATGGGGCTATTTTTGGTGGGGAATTTTCGAATTTGAGGAAGAACACAACAAAATCAAGCTAGAAAAAGAGGGTAGGGGCTCCAAAAACGTGATCAACGTGGCTCATGATACCAAGATGATGTAGGGCGGAACCCTACGTGGATGATCTTTCACGTTGGAGCGGATCCTACGGGGAATCACGAAGAACACGCGGAAGAACAAGAGGGAAACACGGAGGAAACGAGAGAGAAATCACTAAACCAACAAGAGATCAATCACACAAGTGCTAGATCACCGATCACATAAAGTGGCACAAGATTCAAAATCAACAAAGGAAAGATACAAATGGTAGCCGTTCTTCTCCGTGAGGAGGCCTTGATGGGGTCCACCCTAGAAGGGGGTCTTGAATCCGCTTGGTGGATCTTCTCCGTAGAGGTCCTGATCTCCGAGGAGAAGTAGCCAAGTGGAGGAGCAAAGGCTCTCACACAAAATATGAGCTAATCCAATGCTACCTTAGAAAGAGGAAGGGGATGGAGTATATATAGTCTAGGGGGCGAAGGGGTACATGGGACTCGTCCTGGATACACTGCACGCAGGTAGGGGAGGCCGGATGTCCGGGCGTCGGGCCGGATGTCCGGGCCTTCGCGAGGCGCCGGATGTCCGGGCTGGGGCGGCCACTTCTGCCGAATCGGGTGAGAGGTGCCGGATTTCCGGGCTTCAGGCCGGATATCCGGGCTGGGGGCCGGATGTCCGGGGCCGGACGCCGGATGTCCGGGCCCTGTAGCCTTGGGCAGCTTGGCTGATGCTGAGGTGGATGCTCCAGGGGCCGGATGTCCGGGGCCTGGGAGTTGAACTTGCCCGTTTCCGTTGGTTCTCTTCATCCATGGACTTGGTGGCTTGTCCGTCTTCACGTGCACCCTCGGGAGGTTCCCCTTGACACCTAATCATGCATAGCATATCGGACTTAGGTAGTAGCCATGTCTCGAGTGGATCATATGTGATATCAATAAGGAAGGAAGTCGCCTCGTTCTCGAGAGCTCTAGCTCTAGCTCGTGTCATGGGTCCTCTTGGCTCTTGATGAGACGGTTGTGGATGCATGGGGATGATCGTGGGATGCTCCGCATCATGGTGTCTCCTAGATTGGCTAGGTGTCACTTGGGAGCCTCCGACAAGATTGTGGAGTTGAACCAAGGAGTTTGTAAGGGCAAGGAGATCGCCTACTTCGTGAAGATCTACCGCTAGTGAGGCAAGTCCTTCGTGGGCGACGGCCATGGTGGGATAGACAAGGTTGCTACTTCAGGGACCCATCGTGGGTGGAGCCCTCCGTGGACTCGCAAGAACTGCTACCCTTCGTGGGTTGAAGTCTCCATCAACGTGGAGGTACGATAGCACCACCTATCGTAACCACGCCAAAAACATCCGTGTCTCCAATTGGCGTTTGAATCCTCCAAACCCTTCCCTTTACTTTCTTGCAAGTTGCATGCTTTAATTTCCGCTGCCAATATACTCTTTGCATGCTTGCTTGAATTGTGTGATGATTGCTTGACTTGTCCTAAAATAGCAAAAATCTGCCAAACTATAAAATTGGGAAAAGGTTAAGTTTTTAATTGGTCAAGTAGTCTAATCACCCCCCTCTAGACATACTTCAAGGTCCTACAAGTGGTATCAGAGCCTTGGTCTCCATTTGCTTTGATTTCCATAGCTTTTGGTGGTCATAGCCTTGGTTTCACAACCTAGGAGAGTATGGCGTGTAGCGAGGGAAATTATCACCGTAGAGGTCCTTACTTTGATGGTACTAATTTTGCTAGTTGGAAGCATAAGATGAAAATGCATATTCTTGGACATAACCCGCCCGTTTGGGCAATTATTTGTATTGGCTTGCAAGGTGAATTCTTCGATGGGAGAGAACCGAACCGTGAAGCTAATGCGGAAGAATTGAAGATGCTACAATACAACGCTCAAGCATGTGACATCATCTTCAACGGATTGTGCCCCAAAGAATTCAACAAAATCAGCTGTCTTGAGAATGCAAAGGAAATATGGGATACTTTGATTGATATGCACGAAGGTACCGAGTCCGTCAAGGAATCCAAGTTGGATGTGCTCCAAAGTCAGTTTGATAAGTTCAAAACGAAGGATGGTGAAGGTGTCCCTAAAATGTACTCTAGGATTGCTCCTATCACAAATGAGATTGCCGGCTTAGGGAGTGAAGAGATGACCGACAAATTCATCATCAAGAAGATCCTAAGAGCATTGGATGGAAAGTATGATACCGTGTGCACATTGATCCAAATGATGCCAAACTACAAAGATCTCAAGCCAACGGAAGTCATTGGAAGGATTGTTGCTCATGAGATGTCACTCAAGGATAAGGAGGAACTTCACAACAAGTCAAGTGGTGCTTACAAAGCCTCAAGTGAAGCCCCCACATCATCAAGTGAGAAACCAATCTTCAATGAAGAATTGAGCTTAATGGTGAAGAACTTCAACAAATTCTACAAGAGTAGAAGCAAAGAAAGAAGCTCCAAGTCAAGGTCTTATCATGACAAGAGATCTTCTAGTCGAGAGCAAAATTGCTACAATTGTGGGAGACCCGTACACTACTCCAATGAGTGTACGGCACCCTACAAAAGAAGAGAAGATTCTCCAAAAAGAAGAAGCAAAAGAGAAGGATCACCACCGAGAGAGAGGAGGAGTAGAGATGATCGTTATGAACGAAGACCCTCACGGAGAAGCAAGGATTCGTAAAGGAAGGACAAGTCATCAAGGAGCTACACAAAACGAAGACATCAAGCTCATGTTGGTGAATGGGTATCCGGCTCCGACTCCGACAATCACTCCGAGAGAAGCTATCACTCCGACTCCGAATATACTCAAGATGAAGGTGTTGTCGGTCTAGCACTTGTGCCAACCAACTCCTACGACATATTTGATTCACCAAATGAAGGAATTGGAAGATGCTTCATGGCCAAAGGTCCAAAGGTAACACATCCCGTGTATGTTGATTTCAATAGTGATGAAGATGACTTGCTAGGTGATGATGATTTACTTGTTGACAACTCTAGTGATGAATACTATGATGAAACGTCAATTAATCATGCTAATCAAATGAATGACAATGATAAGGAGAAAATTGAGCTTCTAACTAAAGAACTAAACACTCTTAAGTTAGCTCATGAAACTATCTTCAAGATCATCGAGAACTTTTAAGGGCTCATGAGAAGTTACGCTTTGAAAAGCTCAATCTTGAGCAAGAGCATGAGTTCTTAAAGGCAATCAATGATGATCTCCGCAAGAAAAGTTCTTCTTACATTGCCAAGCGTTTACTCTTATCTACTTACATGCCTCAAGTCAAGTCTAGTAACAAGTACACGAAAGATACTTCCTCTAGTAGTAAAAATAATAATGTCAAATCCAATGTTGTTGCTTCTAGTAGTTCTCTTGATTCCACTAATGATTCTCTTATCCAAGTTACACTTGAGCAAGAAAATAGTTTATTGAAGGGAATTATAGAGAAAGGTGTTTACAAGAGCCTTGCTGGGAGTAAGCAATTCGAGGAAATTGTATGCAAGTAAGGAAAGCACCGGAAGAATCAAGGTGTTGGTTTTGAACGAAAGTTCAACGCCAATGGAGTTGAGTGGGAAGAAGATCAATATCCCAAGACAAAGTTTGTTCCTCAACAAGATAAGTATGATCCTACTTCGTTCAAGGGGACACAAGCTCAAGATGATCTTCCACCACAAGACCACAAGAACAAAGGCAAGGACAAGCTTCAAGAAGAGATTGATGCATTTAAAGAAGCACCTAAAGCCTCGCTCGAAAGTGGGTCCCCAAGACTACGCCAAGTTCTACTTCATCAAGTACAACTACAACTCCAAGGATTCCCATCAAGATGATGTGGATCCCAAGAAGAAGAACTAGAGAGTTCTTGAGGGTGAATCCGCCAACATTCTTCACTCATATCATTTTGGCAAGAACAAGTGCAATCAACTTTCACATCTTGCACTAGTTCAAGGAGTTACAAACCCTCATGTTGGTAAGGCAAGGGACAAGGTAACCAAATGTTTTCATGGACATCATCTTGTGTGTGCATCACTCTATGTCTATGGATATTCTTGTTTGTTCCTTGTGGGACTAACCCATGTAGGCAAGTTGAAAGTGCAACTCACTCCAAAGGATTGCTCCAAATGATCTACATCAACATTGAGCATCTACATCTTCAACACCTACATGAAGTCATCATCGACAAAACCCAAGGTTAGTTCATCCCTCTAAGAGGGATCTCACATCTAGGGGAGCTTAACTCTAAGAGTTGAGTCAAAGCAACTCTAATGGTGTGAACACATTAATGCATTATGTAAAAGTGGTAACCCCACTTGAGCTTAAACGATGAGTATGACCTATGATCAAATGTTCTCATTTGACTCCTAAGTCAATATACTCATATATAGATGACCTAGTCATCGCCAATTGTTTGATAGATGCTAAAATTGGTTGTGCATGCTTTGCCACATATTTCATTTGCCATCTTATTGTGTGAGCATGTTGGTGCATATTTTACTCATTTAAGTACATCCGCTTGTTATTTTGCTTGTTTGGTTTCTTTTCTTTGTGCCAAGTGGATGGACAAGAATGCCTAAGAACCTTCTTTAGCTATCTATGCTTTTCTCGTCTCAAACTCTATTCATGCTACATCACAAAATTTGATCAAGTCGATTCGAACCACTGTGTGAGGAGCACTCTGAGTCCCCGATTCATCATAGAATTAAACTTCCAAAGCTCTTAGTGATTCTCGGTCCGACCGATCCTACCATTTCGGTCCTACCGAGATCATCAAGTTGATCTGAGTTTTCAATCTCGGTGCAACCGATTTGAACTTTTCGGTCTCACCGATTTGCAGAATCGAACACGCTTATGCATCTCGCTGCCACCGAAGTTGTTCCACCTCGGTCACACCGGCTGTGGTTGGGCTATATATAGTCACGGAAAATTTTTGGAAATTTCTCCGAAACCCTTCGCCACAAGATCAGCTCGCTTCCGCCATCGTGGTCTCCGGATCGCCTCCTCGCCGCCAGCCTCCTCGCCGGTCTTCGCCACAACGGATTTCGTCCCCGCCACAGCCAGCCGTAGCAAGTCCACCGCCAAGTTAGGGTATGGACTTGATCTTTGTGCTATCCACGCCCCGATTCTCGGCACATTGTTCTCATATTGAATCTTGCCACGATTGAAACTCCTTTATCCAGCAAAAGTAGTTCATAGATTAGATGTGATTCAAATTTTTAGGTTTAGGTTTTCGCCGAAACCATCTCGGACCCACTGAGTTGAAAAACTCGGTCTCACCAATTTGGCATATGCCATTGCACTAGTGACTCTCGGTCTGACCGAGAATTACTAATCGGTGCAACCGATTTGAGGATTCTCAGTGAAACCCTAGCAGCCTCGGTACCACCGAATCAAACTCGGTCCAACCGAGATCATCGCTTAGGTTCCAAAACTGCTTCGGTATCACCGAGTTTGAAAATCGGTGGATCCGAAATGCTTTCTCGTGGAAAACTAAAACTGAACTTTTGAGTCATTCTTTGCAAAAACCTCTGCATTTTGTGATGCTCATCTTTTATATATCATCTATAACTCTTCACAGGTCAGCAGTCAGCCTTTGGCAAGATGTCCGATCAAAGTGACAGCAATTAGTCAAGAGCAGATAGACTTGAGTGAGGGCACTAGTCCCTCAACTTCGGATGAAGGGAGCAGAAGTACTCCTAGCAATTTGCCTAAGGCTGCTACTAGGCAAAGGAGGAAAAGAACTTCAGATTCAGAGGATGAAGATTACAAAAGCTGAGGAAGATGAGGCTACTTCCAAGAAAGTTGTGCTCAAGAAGGAAAGGGTCATGAAGATCGAAAGGCCTGCAGGAAGACAACCAATGTCCAAGGCCAGAACATCAACACAACTACCTGAAAATCCTGATCCCAGAGAGCCAGTTGCTGAAAGCAAGAAGAGGAAGGAAAGGGTCAAGAAGACCATGGTCAGAGTTGTTGGGCAAGCTTCCATGATGGAAGAGGAAGAGCCTGCTGCACCAGCACCAAAGGCACCAAAGCTAATGGGTGATGCAATCAGATCAGGGGCTGCCACATCTAAGCCCAAGGAAGCACCCAAAGCTGCCCCCAAGGCCAAGTTCAGACCTAAGAGGAATACTAGGAGTATTCCAAATTCTTTGAGAAGAACAAGGCCCCAAAGGTTCGATGTTGCCGAGGAGGAAGATGAAGAAGGACAAGTTCGAGGAAGCTCAAGCCCAAGATACCGCATCACGATGATGCCCATCCTGTGGCTGAGGACATGAGAATCAGGAAGGATTCAGGGCTGAGACTGTGGAGGATGGAAGATCCATATGCTTCAAGGAGAAGAACTGCTGTTGATTACAGGTTCCATACAAAGGAACAACAGGACTTTTATGAGACCATTCTGTTGGACAAGAAGCCCATTGTCTGTGACATGAGGTGGGTTGACTGGAATTTCATGAAGGAGAATGAAGAGCACTATCCTGGAGTGCAAGACAACTTTATTGCTTGTGGAGTTGCAGATTTTGTCGGGCAAAAGCTCACAAATTGGAATGATGAGCTTATCATGCAGTTTTACTCCACAACACATTTTTACCCAGATGGGAGAATTGTTTGGATGTCTGAAGGACAAGGTACGAGTCAACTGTTGAGGAGTAGGCAAAGCTGATAAATGCCCCAGAGGAGAATGAGGATGACCTAGACATTTATGCCAAGAAGAAAAAGGATCACAATTCAATGGCTCACATGTACAAGGAAATTCCAAACAAGGCATTAGCAACTCACAAGTTTGGATCAGTTCACTTTCTGCTGTCAGGGTTGCCAACCATAAATTGGATTCTGAGGCACATCTTGTTGCCCAAGTCAGGTGACCATAACATGATCAGAGGGCATGCCGTCAACATGTTGCATGTGTTTGATGTGCCACAAAAGTTCAAAGTCATGAGCCTAATCATTGAAACTATCAAGAGGACTGCAGCAGATCAGAAGAGGACCTGTGGATATGCACCTCAGATTCAAGAATTGATAAACTCAAAGATGGGCACAAGAAAATATCAGTTGGATAAGCAACACTTTCCACTTTATCCAGACTTTGAGGACAATGAGGTTGTCTTGAATGAAGATGATTCACAATCAGTTCAAGCTCAGGAGAAGAAGGAGAAGGCAAAGAGGGAGAAGGCTGCCAAGATGCCAACTCAAGAGGAGGCATCTGAGTATTTCTTGAAGAACAAGCAGGATCAGCTTGGTTACTTAATAGCATCAACCCTGAGGATTGAGAAGGGATTGGCCACCCTAACTCAAAATCAGGAGAGCCTGGAGAGAATCATAGAACAAAAGTTCTATAACTTAGATGTGAAAGTAACTGAGATTCAGACTGCAGTGGAGGAACTACAAGATGACATGCAGGAGAGGAAGGGCAAGACTACAACCAATGTGTTTGCCAGAGTGCCTAGAGCCCATAGGTCATCACCGTGCGATTTACGACACAAGAGCAACTTCGTCTGCACCGCCATGACCTCAAGTGCCACCAGCTCCAGCACCTTCATCAGCTCTAGCACCTTCATCAGCTCCAGCTCCATCTACATCAACTGAAGTCTTCATCCAAGGAGCCATCTCTACACCACCACCTGAAGATCAAGCCTGAGATTCGATCTAGCACTATGCATTTTCTATGAACTTTTTAGTAACTTGTTGCCAAAGGGGGAGAAAAATGTATAGATCGTAGGCTTCGAGAGAGAGTGTGTTGCTTTTGTTCTCTCTTGCTTTATTTGGTGGTTTTTCAAACTTTGTTTGCTTTTGGTTGAGATACCATGCTTGTGAGACATTGATGATCATGTGTTTGATCATAAGCTACACTTATGCATGCTTGATATTATCCTATCTATCTTATGTGATCACTCACTTTGCTTGGTTATGAGTGCATGTATTCATTGTTTATTATTTCTTAGCGCTCCACCAAGATGTATGTGACATGGAAGAGTAACCCATGAGCCTAATTCATTGTGCATTTGCAGTCCAAAGCAAATCTAAAACTATGCACAAATTTAGGGGGAGCTCTTGCTTATCACATACTTCTCAAAGCGACGATGTTATTTAAATCTTATTATCATTTATCGAAGCTTTGATCTATATGTTGTCATCAATTACAAAAAAGGGGGAGATTGAAAGGGCAACTATCCCTAGGTGGTTTTGGTAATTCATAACAACATATAGCTCATTGAGCTAATGCTATTCCAAGACTATTATTTCAGGAAAGCTCAATGAATGGCATGGCATGGATGATGAAAGTGGATCCCTCAAAATACTAAGGACAAAGGATTGGCTCAAGCTCAAACGCTCAAGACTCTTCATTTTACATTTTAGTGATCCAAGATCACATTGAGTGTATAGGAAAAGCCAATACTATCAAGAAGGGATGAGGTGTTGCTTAATGAGCCTTTTGCTTCATGTGCTTAGTGATATGCTCCAAAACCCTCAACTACTTTCCCACATCCACAAATGACCTAAACCTAAAGCCAAAATCGGTCACACCTATTCTTTCTATCCGGCGCCACCGATTCCAAAAGTCATAGCCACTGCCACAAACCCTAAGCAAATCGGTCTTACCGATAGGGATCTCGGTCTCACCGAGATGGGGTTGCAATCTATGTGTTTCCTTCAGAACGCTTCGGTCTAACCGAAGTGAGTGATCGGGCCCACCGAGATTGCAATGTAAACTCCCTGTTTCCTTTTTGTAACATTTCGGTCTCACCGAAAAGAGCAAATCGGTCCCACCGAGTTTACCTGACCAACTCTCTGGTTAGCTAATTACCAAAATCGGTCTCATCGAGTTTGTGTAATCGGTCTCACCAAGATTACGTTATGCCCTAACCCTAACCATATCGGTCTCACCTAGATGCATGTCAGTCCCACTGAAAATCACTAACGGTCACTAGGTTTACTAAATCGGTCTGACCGAGTTTAACTATTCGGTCCCACCGAGTTTGGTAAATTGTGTGTAACGGTTAGCTTTTGTGTGGAGGCTATATACCCCTCCACCTCCTCTTCATTCGTAGAGAGAGCCATCGACCGAACCTACACTTCCAACTTACCAGCTTCCGAGAGAGAACCACCTACTCATGTGTTGAGGCCAAGATATTCCATTCCTACCATATGAATCTTGATCTCTAGCCTTCCCCAAGTTGCTTTCCACTCAAACCCTCTTTCCACCAGATCCAAGTCCTATGAGAGAGAGTTGAGTGTTGGGGAGACTATCATTTGAAGCACAAGAGCAAGGAGTTCATCATCAACACACCATTTGTTACTTCTTGGAGAGTGGTGTCTCCTAGATTGGCTAGGTGTCACTTGGGAGCCTCCGACAAGATTGTGGAGTTGAACCAAGGAGTTTGTAAGGGCAAGGAGATCGCCTACTTCGTGAAGATCTATCGCTAGTGAGGCAAGTCTTTCGTGGGCGATGGCCATCGTGGGATAGACAAGGTTGCTACTTCGTGGACCCTTTGTGGGTGGAGCCCTCCGTGGACTCGCGCAACCGTTACCCTTCGTGGGTTGAAGTCTCCATCAACGTGGAGGTATGATAGCACCACCTATCGGAACCACGCCAAAAACATCCGTGTCTCCAATTGCGTTTGAATCCTCCAAACCCTTCCCTTTACTTTCTTGCAAGTTGCATGCTTTAATTTCCGCTGCCAATATACTCTTTGCATGCTTGCTTGAATTGTGTGATTATTGCTTGACTTGTCCTAAAATAGCTAAAATCTGCCAAACTATAAAATTGGGAAAACTTTAAGTTTTTAATTGGTCAAGTAGTCTAATCACCCCCCCCCCTCTAGACATACTTCAAGGTCCTACAGCAGACTTGACGGAAATTTTTTGTTCACAACAGGCTATTCATGATGATTCATATAAGTGAGGACTCGGGCTTCCAGACTGTTATTCCTCATGCCGATTACTCTTGCTGTAGGCATATCTATGTGGATCAATACTAACTTAGACTATCCGGGGGATCTGCACCATGGGGGCCGTGTACAATTTTCATACCTGCATTACTGGTCTTGCTCCTTCATTATTGTTTTCTTGGTCTGGATCTTTGGCTGAAAGAGCTGGGCCATATTGCTTCTTCGTATGACCATAGGTACTGTCGGTGCAATTTTTCGGCAATCGTAGCTTATCCTCGTTTTTTTTCTGATAAGGTAACCCATTAAATGGCATGTTCAACACCCCTCAAGTTCTGATTGTTGGGAAATGATCATCCGAAACCCTTGCAAGAAATCGGCAAATAAATCAGTAGCCACCAGAACAGTCTTTACCACTCAAATCTGGGACATTACTGAAATAACTCAACCACGGCTCAGGACAGCCGAAAAGCAGCTCAGAGCATGAGACCGGGTCGTTAAGAAGAAGGTGGCAGCTCCCTAAAATAGCCAAAAAGCAGCTATAGGGCTATCATTAAAGAGAAACTCAACAGTTATGCGAGACGGCCAAAAGCAGCTCGGACTCGTGATGCTTGTTGAAGAGAGAAACAAAATCGGCATCCACCCGGATAGCTAGAAACAGCTCAGACATTAAAAGTGGTGCCGTCATTGGAGAAAAGGGGACAAGGGCTCATCAGGATCATTTTCCAGGTTCACGGGTACTCGTATTGAGCTCATTGATGTCGTCAATCCTCATAATCCCTTGGTCACACTGCGGTGTATACTGGATTTCTTCTCTTAATCATCCTCACGTGGTTATCAGATCCTCATCCGAGTGACTTGTAAGATCTTGATGGTATGATCATTGCATATATATAAGGACCTGATTCCGAGACAAACGTGCATTCTGACTGATTCTTTCTTCTGACCAAAATGTTGCCGATCTGATTCTTGGGATTCACTGTCATATGCTGTCAATTCACAATGTACTACCTTGTTCCAATGTCTTACTGAGGAATATTTGTTGGCTTGTGCTTGAAACTTTCATCGGACAGCTTGCTAAAGAGGACTGGGTATCGTGCTTCAAAAGCTTACCCCCTTAAAGACTTTGCTGGGGAAAGACTCAGTACCTTATGTCGGAAGCTTTTGCGGTTGCTTACTGAAGAATGCAGAGTACCTTGCACGGGAAATCATCCACGTATCGTACTGAGGAAGATAGATGAATCTTGCCTTGGAAGCTTCTCGGGTGTCTTGCGAGGGAAGACTGGGTTGCTTACACCAGAAGCTTCTTATTGTGACATGCGGACCGATTTCCACATATATAACCATTTGAATATTTTCTATGTTGATTTCTTGCATGAAACAGGGTTTTGCAGGACTATTCTCTTTTCTGAGTGTATTCCATATTTTTGCTTGCTTCCAAGTACATCGAGTTCCAAAATCATCCTCAACGGAAAATTAAACTCGTATCTGAGCCATACCTTTAATAATATTCTGCCAGCCTTCCACACACTTTATCTTCTTGCTGATTTAATCATTTTGTTGTGATGAGTGCACGCTAATGCAAACATGATACTGACGGTCCACCCAGGATTTCTTTTGCATCCAGACAAGATATTCCCAATTTCACTGCAGTCAACTGGTAATTCCATTTTATTTAGCTGAAGTTCCAAATATATGCATTTCTTGCTGACTCTTCGGGTCCAGTGTCGACTGATGAGCAACTTTAATAGGGGAAGAATTTGTAACACCGAAGGCCCAAAGAAAGGAACAACGGAAACGACTAAAACAAAAACACACAAGCATTCTACTAATATAATTAATCAAGCAATCACCACACATATTACTGCTAGTCACACAATACGCATGCCTACTTAAGCACACAAATTTCGCGGGATCTCCGGTTCTACAATCTAGCATGCTGTGACGATGTGCACGAGGACAAATAAATGTGTGGAAGAATTGGTATAAACAACGCTACACCAAGTGCTAGCTTAGCCAGGTGGCAACCTGAACTAGCTCGGAGGCGAGGACGTACTCAAGAATCATGCAAAGGATTACGAAGGTCGCAACCACATTATTATCAAGCCGGACGGAAAAGATCCGCATCGCCCGTGAAATAGGATTATGGGGAAAATCGAGGCTCGACATTGCCCTTTCTTGATAACTAAGATCATTAAGGGTTGCCAACACGACAAAATAAAAGAACGAGCCAGGATAGACGCATGTCCATCACCGAAATGATAGGCGGGACTGAAGGAAAGACACCGGTGCGATACCTGAGCACCATTTTTGCAAACAGTGCCGGGATCACTTGGCATCACTCTGCTGGGACAGAATTGACACCAAACACCGAAAGAAAAAGGGGCTGGGGAAATGCAAAGGTTGAGCTGTAGTGGATCCGAATCGATGCCAGCTACACTCACCAGATAAACCGTTATCACAAATACTAAGGCTATATGCATGCTATGCAACAAACAAATGCAGCAATCAAGTGCAACAAACAAACTGGGGTCTATACTAACGCTTTCTAACGTTCGCGTGGTCTCGGGCGTCCTAGAGACAGATCTGCTCTGATACCAAGCGTGTGTGGCACCCCGGCTCAGAGAAAACTGGAACGCCCCGTATCCCAGCCCAGAGATCGAGATGAAGTCTTATGGAATACGACACTGCCTAGCATAGAAAAAAACTAACTCTTTATTACAATCTATTTGGGTACAATGATTACATCGGCACGACGACACTACGCCATCCTACGTTGCTCTATGCAAGCAGCAGAACAACACGATGCAGCGGAAGAACTCTAGCAGCGGAACAACTACGACGTTGGTGAACTCCACTCTGCAGGGACTCTGGCTGGAACGCTTCTCCTAGCTCGCACGAACGGAAACCACGACAAGCAAGCAATCAAATCCGACACGACCTACAAGCTGGCATGACACGCCAATTTAGTACATTGAATGTACTTGCAAGCTCACAATAAACCAGAAGCATTCAAGGCAAACAACAGTATGGCAATTACAGGTTAAGCAGGGATTATCATGAGATCATCATAATAACATGGCATCATCAACATAAACATGATACGGCTAACATACATGAACATGGCATGAACATATTAATCCAAGAATACTGTCATGCAACATGATGTCACTACATGCACCACTTATTCTACTCGGGCTACCTTGTAACCATCACATGCATCACTTATCGACCTCGGGCATCACACGATCACCTCAGGATCAAATCAAGCTTGGTATAAACAATACCGTAGTAATCATTAACTGACCACAAGGAGCTTGACCTTTACCCACGATTCTCGTACAACATCATGAATATACAACAACTCGGTATCCTCGACACCATCGTGATCCTTACAGGATCACCACCCGACCAACACTTGGCCCGTGATCCTTACAGCGATCACAACCCGACCACTAAATGGCCCGTGATCCTTACGGCGATCACAACCCGATCAACACTTGGCCCGTGATCCTTACGGCGATCACAACCAACTTATCTCATTGTTATTAACCACATTATTCTTATTACTGTTGACTCATGGCGTGACCTACTTTTGACCTGGGCCCTTATTCATGGTAGCGGCTATCGATATATTTAATATACACTGCAGAGGTTAGTACACTGCACTCCACACTACGAAACCCATGGCTGGCACTCCCATTCGGGTGGACCAACGGCGTTCGACAAAACCAATCATCATTATGACACTCTCCCGCCACTCCGACTCACTCCCTCCTGGCTGTCATGGGTGGCCCCGTGTTCACTATTAAGACACAATGACCACCGTCGTGGCCAAAACATAAATGATCCCACACTGGGATCCGTTGGCTATAACAACTACAAGCACACAAGGCTTATGTCCGCCTACCTGATCAGGGTAGCGCGCGCCCATAACCTTCCCTCGTTGGAGGCCCCGACGAGAGGCCCAACAATAGACCCAGTTAGGACCGTCCCATACCGGTAAGCATGGTTGCACTGGTCAGCATCGATTCAGCGGCACCATGACTCAGCCAACAGTTGTTCAAGTTCAATTTAATCCAGTTAACTTGAATGCAAATATGCTGAGCCATGATAAAATACATGAACATGATATCAACATAACCATGAGTGGATCACATAACTATCCACCATATCAACAATAAATCATATCCACTGAGCATGGCATACTGACTAGCATGACCATCACCAACATCAACATGTACTACTAGCAAGCATAAACATATGAAAGGTAATACTAGCAGGTAGAACATGATCACAGAGTACAAAACAACATAGTACCAAAAGTGAACATGCAAATCTAAACATCACCGGAACAACGATAACCATCATTTCAACAAGCAAATATTTAATAAAGATTCAAGTTGAAAACCATGGCTACTGCATGACTATCATGAAAGTGGGTATTGTGGCTTGCCTGGGGATGAAGAAGGCACCAGGGAGAAGTGCGGTGAAGCCGCGAAACAAAACGCCGGAAAATGTTCTCTCTCTGAGGGGGCTGAATAAGGGCAAGGGCATAAAGGTCATTTTTACAGTGTCAAACCATAGTGAAAGTGACAACAACAGAGAGGGCTTGACGAAACGAAGAAGTGGGCTTTGGAATCACCTCATTTGGAGCTACGATAAAAATTTATGGACGTTTTTCTGCCAGGGACCCATCTGTAATGAAAATCTTTTCAACCAGGGGCCTGAACAGTAAAAGTGAAAACGCATTTCATTAAATACGTCTTCACTTAAGTGACGTGGCAAGGCGGGGCCAGGGCTGGTCAAGGCCTGAGGGGCCGACAGGTGGGTCCCACCTTATCCACTCCCTCTCTCTCCTCCCTTCTCTTCTTCCTCTCTCCTTCTCCCGACGCCACACGCAGAGCAGAGGAGAGGCCGTGGCCACGCCGCTCGCCAAAGCCACTCGGGACACCTCCCATGGAGCTTGGGTTGCCGGAGTACTCAGGACGGCGAGGCACACCTGCACCACCACCACACAGACGCCTTGAGACTCGGGCAGGCGGGACCGAGGTCACAAGTGACGGGCTTCGGCCAAGATAGAGGACGAGGCCATGGTGATTCCATGACTAACGGAGGGCTGCGGGAGAGGCTAAGGTGGCTGGGTGACCCACTGGAGGTGGCGACAGAGGAGAGGGGCTTGGTTCACCGGAATCGGAGTGGACAGGGCGGCGGCCATGGAGTCAATGGCGACCACAGAGCCCGGCTCCCAAGCGAGAGACTTGGAGGGGCTAGAGGAGTGAGGGGAGGCGAGTGGTGAGCTCGAGAGGCTCGGGGGATGGCTATTTATAGCCAGGGCGAGGAGGGGAGGCCGTGGCACTTCCGCGGCTACATGTCCGTGCTCCGGCGACGGGCATGCACGGCCAAGGGTCACGGAGAGGGGTGGCAAGGCGACGAGGGGGACGCAGACGAGGCCTGTGGGTCACGGAGACGAGGCAGAGCTCTGTGACAAGCGAAGGAAGAAGCAGAGCGCCATTAATGCGCTGTCGGCCACAGTGCTCCCATGGGCGGGCGTCGTTGATCGCCGACGAGGAGGCTTCGGAAGGGGGAGAGGGTCCAGCGAACGGCGCATTTACGACGAGGGACAGCTGGTAGGCACGCCATGAAAGCGCCAAGGCGATTTAGAGGAGGAGGGGTCCAGACAAACAAAGGTTCGACATGCCACAACGCTAAGAGCGCCGCTACCAGCATGCCAAATACGTAGTCACCACGTAAACCGGGGCATTAAATGCTCTACAAAGACCCAAAACGTTGTCTAGTGGTAAGTTCCTCCAGGGTTGGTCGCAACTACGGTCGTAGCTTGGTTAAACAGGCTACGGTTAAATAGTTAGTGAGCTCTTAAGTTTACTGCAGTAAACTTTATCTGCTCAATGTGATCAACATCGATATGCTATGGGAAAAAGAAGATGAGTGGGATGTTTATCTATGGCGGGACTATGATCATGGAGGTTTTGAGGGTAAATGGATCAAGTTTATCGCAGCTTGCTTCACAACCCATATTTGGTCCGTAAATGAAGATCATGATGGTGCACCCACATGGGGTGTCCACTTGAGCTCAAATTGGTCAAAGATTGATCATTTGGTCATATGAAGATGCTGTAAAAAGCTCATGCCAAATGGACAAACCAAAATAGCACTTGCTTCACAAACATCATTTCTGTCCAGAAACTTGGAATAATTATGGTGGTCAAATGGATCAATGAAATGATGCCAAATTGGGTGGAAAGATGTTTTATGGGTATAAGAATGATCTGGTAATTTATCAGGATTTTTTAAGCAATATAAAATACACTTGCTTCACAACCTGAAAACATTGCCAGAAAGAAAGATTTGCTCCTGTGCTCACATATATAAATGGATGGGGCTGAAAATGGGTGAAAGGGGTTAATATGAGCACATCAAGGAGTGTGCAAGAGATCAACTCATTTGGGTACTCCTAGCTGGTACTTCCTTCACAAAGCCTTCTGCCTGACAGAAACTTTGAAAATTCACTGAGGAAGATTGGCTAGGCAAATAAAGTTGAATATAAATATTTGGACATATAAACATGCCTAAAAAGGTTGGGAGTCAATAGGATAAATATAAATGACACTTCCTTCACAAAGTGCCATTCAGGGCAGAATAGAAAAAGGAATATTGGGGAATTATTTTTGAACATGGCAATGAAAAGTTTTACCATATTTGATCATGATATGACCCAAACAATTTATGAGAATTATTTGGGAATTTTAGGAGTGATGGGAATATAGGTTGCTTCACAACCTAGGGCAATTTGAGTTATTCCTTTAATAGAAAAGGAATATTCCCAATGAAATTAATATTGGGATATGGGCTAGGATGGGAATGACAGGGTCTAGGAAAGATTTGGGAATGACAAGCCACTCTGGAAGCAAAGAAGAGGTCATCTTCTTTAGTTCCCAGACCACAAAGCCACGGAAAAAGAAAACTCAGGCAAAAACCTCGGAAAAACAAAAGAAAAAGAAAGGGCCAAAAATCAGGCTGTCACATTTATTTTGTCCAATGATCTTCAAGAAAGTTTTTATTATATCCTTCTTGGGTATCTATCACTTTGGAACTAATTTTCATGTGTTGCTTTCAAATAAATCTAAGTGAAGCAAGAGAGCATTTCTTCAAAAATACTAAATCACACCGTGCTAAAAAAGATATAAGTGAAGCACTAGAGCAAGTCCATAGCTCATAAAAGATTTAAGTGAAGCATAGAGAGCAATTCTAACAAGTCATGACATAATTTTGGCTCTCTCAAATAGGTGTGTCCAACAAGGAATCAAGACTTAAAACACAAAATAAAACAAGCAAAGACTCATATCATACAAGACACTCCAAGCAAAAACACATAGTATGTGACGAATAAAAATATAGCTTCGAGTATAATACCAATGGTCGTTAGAAGAAAGAGGGGATGCCACTCGGGGGCATCCCCAAGCTTAGTTGTTTGCTCATTTTTGGATAATAGCTTGGGATGTCAGGGCATCCCCAAGCTTAGGCTCTTCTTACTCCTTATTCCTTCATCCATCGTAACATAACCTAAAACTTGAAAACTTCAATCACACAAAACTCAACAAAACCTTCGTGAGATACGTTAGTGTAAGAAAAATAAATCACTATTATAAGTACTATATCAAAGCAATTCATATTTTATTTTTGCATTATATCTACTGTATTCCAACTTTTCTATGGCAAAAACTCATCAAAGAAAACCATAGAGCCATCAAAATAAGCACACATCCCAAAGAAAACAGAATCTGTCAAAACAGAACAGTCTGTATCAATTTGATATGTTCGAATACTTCTGCAACTCCAAAAATTCTGAAAAATTAGGACGACCTTGGTAATATGTATATAATCTACTGCAAAAAATTGGTATTTTATCACGCTCTGGTTAAAACTAAGTATTTTTTCGTGAGCGCAAAAGTTTCTGTTTTCGGCAAGATCAAACAACTATCACCCAAGAAGATCCTAAAGGCTTTACTTGGCCCAAACACTAATTATAGCAGAAAAAACACAATCATAACAGTAGTATAATTGTGCAAACACTCAAGAACAGAAAGCAAAAATAAATTTTATTCATTGGGTTGCCTCCCAACAAGCGCTATAGTTTTACGCCCTTAGTGTAACATCCCAAATTTCCTATTTGGAATGTTTTACAATTATAGCTAAGCATCTATGCATTTTGTTTGAATTTGAGTGGCATTTGAAGTTTCAGAAGTTTTTGGAGTTGTTGGAATTTGAATTCAAATTTTGGCAGTGGAAATTATTTCAAAACTATGCCTGATAAATACTTGAGAAAAAGTGAGAGGAGTAAACATGACACTCCAAAAATATCAGAGGAAAATCATTGCCAAAAAGTTTGAATTCAAATTTGGAGATTATTTGGAATTTTAGAAAAAAAAGGATTTTTATAAAGTTTGAGTTTTGCCCCTGGAAAAATGTTCAAATTATAGGGAATATTCCCCTGATCATTTTGATATATATATGTCCTATATAAAATATTTATATTTTATATATTTTTCTCTCTCTTTTTATTTCAAAAAAAAAATAGAAAAGGACCCAGGCGCCAGAAGCCAGCTCCCGCCCACCGAGGCCCACCAGCGCAAGCCGACCGACCGCCCAGCCGCACCGCCGAGCCCAGCCACACTGACCCGAGCGCCTTGAGCCGAAACCCTCCGCACTGGTCGCCCGCCCGATCCCCTCTCCTCACCCACTGACGCCTGCCCCACCCTTTCTTCCTCCTCCCGCAAGCCACGCCAACCGCCGCCGCCACCGGAATCCCGAGATCTCCGGGATCTCCTCCCGATCTCCTCGCCTGACCGCCTCGGCCCAAGTCGTCCCCCCTATATATACCCCCTCGACCCGTTTCTCCCTCGCCTCGCCTAACCCTCCTCCGCCTGATTCGTCAGCCGAGACCCGAGTCTTGCCTGTCGCGCCATTAGCCACCGCCCCGACCGCCCCGGCCACCCTCGAGCTCGCCCGAGAGCACCACCGGAACCCCCTTGCTCCGCGCACCCGTCGGAGGACTCCGCCGTCGTCCCCGACCACCGTAGCCTCCACACCGTCGACGCCCGAGTCGCCATCGGCCGCCGTCGTCGTCAACCCCTCGGTAAGTCGCCGGAGCTCCCCGTCGCCGTTCGATCTAGATCGTGAGGTTAGGTTAGATTCCCAGAAGAAATCTGGTTTAGTTTTAGTGAACCGGTTTTTGTTCCGGTTAGTTCCGGTTTATTTAGGTTAGTCTAGACCGGCCCGACTCGGTTTAATCCCTAGGGCCCGATTTAGTTATATTACGCCCAGGGCGCTAGATAGGCCCATTAGCGCCGATTTTTCTTTTAATTTTATTTTTTCGTTTCTGTTTTTAACAGAATAGTTTCAGTTTTGAAAAATTCATATCTTTTAATCTACTTAATATTTTTTAGTGATTATTTTTTTGTTGGTTTGAAAATTTATTGTAGTTTCAGTAGAAAATATAATTAATCATGTTAAAATTATTTAAAATTGTTTTATTTTAGATTTAGACAGAATAGTAAATCTGCTATAAAATGAGTTAGGAATATTATTTTTTAGTGATTCTTTTTGTCACAACTTTGTTTTGACATTGCCTAACTGTAGGAATTTATTTGGGCATTTTAGAAATTAATAAAAAAATTGTTTTAACCAGAATCATGTTATTCCTATTTATTTAACTAGCTACTGTTTTCCTATTGTTTCATATAGCAAATAATTTTATTTCACCTAGGTGATAGTTTATTCTAGGTTAGTTTCTGTAACTTTAGATCAAGAACTTTTATTTGCAATAAATAAAACTTTTATTTTATTTTTCTTGCTAGGAATTGTTTTAGGCATAATAGGAGTTCTATAATAGATTTTAATGTGATTCTTTTTGCTCCTAGTTGCATGATGAATTCTTTGCATAAGCCCATGCTTAGGTTCTGTTAAGAAATTTTTTGTTATGCAAAACTACTTCATGGTTGTTGAATGATGTGATGAAAACATTGATTTGGAGTTCTTCGTGTTTTCTTTGGGTTTTGGTTCCATTGCTTTGTGTGTTATGTTAGCATGATGTTATGTTAAGTGATCATATGCTATATGCTTATTATGATTGTTGTTTGCCTCGGTAGAATTTCCGGAGTGCGAAGCTTGCTACCACGAGTCCCTAGCTTTCAAGATCGTCAAGAAGGCAAGTCATTGATCATGTTTCTTTACAATACCTATGATTTTTTTATTGCATTAGAATTATACCTCCCCACCATGCATGCAGTAGGTGAAATTTTGAAGTTATGTTCTTGAGTAGTATCATGAGGTAGGATGAACCAATTCCCCTTGTTACCATGACCCGGGACGAAGTAGTTTATTTTGCTATGCTCGTAGACGGGGTTGGTTGAGTGAATTCATAAGGGATATGTGAGAGTCAAGATGATGACAACCCCATGAACTTCAAGCTCAAGATGGACTTCGAAATTCACTACTGGGTGGAGGACGGTTGACGGGCACCCTGGAGAACTCAGTGGTTGGCCGGGATGCATGGAGAAGCGCCATGACATCTTGCGGAAAGCTTCACCCAGCCACGAAGAGACGGATGTATACCCCATTGATCGAAGCTTACCCGTGCAGCCGCAAGCCATTATGGGCTCTGCTGGGTCAACCCTAGTTGTGACTGGCCGACGGTGCTACGAGATGTAGAAGGACGGTAGGATTGGATGGGTACGGCAAGGCCGGAGGAACTCTTCGGAAGACCCTGTTGCTCGTCCGCCTTCAAACACCATGAAGTGCGAAGACTTAAAAGGAGGGAACGATTCTTGCGGGTAAAGTGCGCAAACCTCTGCAGAGAAAAGATCTAATCGATTAGCCGTGTCCCCGGTTACGGACAATTTGAGCCTCTGGAACTTGGAAGTATTCGGAAATCTCAACACTAAAATTAATAAATTAATTGAGGGCTTATTATTTAATAATTTGGGAATGAGACATTGGTTGGCGGAACCATCTCAATATCTATCAACAATTTTGTAGTAATTGCAAACAAGTCCTTATTGTAGGGAAAAACTGGCTTTTCGCAAAACAATGAAACTTAGAGCCCCACAGCCAAATTGCATATAGTGTTAGTAATTTTTATTATTTGTTCTCTCTTCATGACTTGCCAGCATATTCAAAATGCTGACCTACACTTGCAACGCGTCTTATGTTGCGAGGAGTATTCCGATCAGGAGTGAGGCTACGATCCGCGCTTGGCGATTGCCCTATGGAGTCGGATGGACTCGCTATTCTTCTACGCCCGCAGCTTTACTTAGTTTATTTCTCATGAGTTGGCCTTCGCCGAATTTATTCTATTGTAATAAAGACTCGATATGAGAATCGTGTAATAAATTCAGGTGTTATTGAACTTTGATTATTTCATCAATGTACCGTGTGCCAAAGATGATTTTGGGATGGTATGCAGACACGAGACTTGACCGATTTTGGGTCGGGTCGCTCAGAGATGGTATCGAGCACACGCCGACAAGAGGACGTAACCCCTAGGATCGGAAAGCCATAGGAAGAGACTATTTATTTTATGTCCTTATCATTCCGTAATTCTCCCTGTTCATTTCTCGACTTCTCTCCGATTTTCAACATTCTAGATGGCCGAAGTTCACCCCGCTTTGCTACCGGAGTTTTGCCACCAGATGAGACGATGCCTTTCGGCAGAAGCTGGTCCAGATCGTGAAGAAGCTGAAGATTGCTCGCCCTCGATCACCGGAAGCCTACCAATGCACTTCCGACGGATACCCGCCAGGATTGAGGTGCATATTCCAGGGAGGACCTTCGGAGGACATTCAGAGCCTATTGACTTTGAGTTTACCGATTTCAACTGGATCCTCGGAAGAGACATGGCGATTTATCGTGCACTTGGACATCTCCGAGAAGAGTATAGGGCCGAGCTCGATCCATCAGACCTCGCCATGATTTCTCGCAGAGCGAGGAACGGAGATATCATCCGCATCAGAGAGGACGACTCCATCCTCTCATATGTCCAAGACTTGGAGTGTCTCCTCAGAAACGGGAGATCCAGACTCGCCAGAACTTCGAAGGTACACAGGAGGCTGTTGTTCCGTGAACTGGAACTGGAGGAGAAGGCACACGCAGACTTCCTTGACCATGAGGAAGAAATCGCGGATTTCATGGAGAGAGTCGACAAACTGAAGATGGATGTTGCCGCATTAGAGGAGAAGATGGACATCGGAGAAGACCTTTTTCCGAGTGGAGATGACGGACCTCTCGTGAGCAATGACCAGGATTATGAAGGGAGCTCCACCGAAGGAAGCCGCAAGAGGAGGCGCCACATCAGAGGACGCCACACCGGAGGACGTCGCACCAGAGGACGCAAGGATTATTGATGAAGACATTTAGTCGACCACCATGTTATTTTATTTTCGTCGATCAGTTAGGTCGTTATTTTCGATTAGTCGTGAGATATTTGTAATCGAGATTGAACCATGTTTGAGTGGATTGAATAAATGATTGGTGTGACTATGGTTGTGCATTCATATGGGTAGTGATATTTCTCATTAGACCATTGTTCTATTCTAATTTTCTCATCCACTCCAAAACACCAGATGCCTCCGAGACGTGACCCCGGTCTCAACTTTCCTTCCGCCGGAGCTCACCCGGTGATCCAGCAAAGAAATGCCCTCATGCAGATGCTCATCCGTAACTGAACAACAACAACAACAACAACAACAATCCACCGCCACCACCCCTCGCTGACAACTTGACTCGATTCCTAAGGCTGAATCCGCCATTGTTCTCTAGCAACCTTGAGCCGATTGTGGCCGATGATTAGCTCCGCAAGGTCGGAAGGAGTTAGTTATCGTTGGATGCACAGATGCAGAGAAGGTGCGCTTTGCCACACATCAACTTGATGGACCTGCAGCTTCTTGGTGGGAGAACTACACCGCCACTTATCCCATCGCCACCATCACGTGGGATCAGTTCCCAAAGAAGCTTTCCGCACCGCTCATGTATCACCGGAGCCATGAGTCTCAAGAAGCGTGAGTTCCGCAACTTACGCCAGGGGAACCGTCTTGTGGGGCAAGATGCGTGGATGAGTTCAGCAAGTTAGCTCGCTATGCCCCGGATGATGTGGCCACAGATGCCGCAGCGGAAAAAGTTTCTCGAGGGACTCAATGACGAGCTGGGTATGTAGCTAATGGTGGCTACCTTCACCAACTACCAGGAGCTGGTAGACAAGGCCACCATACTTGAAGGCAAGCAGCAGCAGATTGATAGCCGCAAGCGGAAATATGGCCAGGGGAAGTACAACCACGAGCTCAAAGAAGCCCGTTATGCCCCATACTGGAGGGCATACCCATCACAACCATGGAGGACATAACCATGGAGGAAATGGGAACAACCGCAACCAGGACAACAAGTCAGGCAATGGAAATGGCAATGGAAACGGCAATGGCAACCAGCATCTCCTGCCCCGGCTCAGAAAGATCTGAGTCACATCACCTGTTTCAAGTGCCGTAAAACAGGCACTATGCCACCGACTGCCCGGAGGCCAAGCAGAGGAATGGAAACGGCAATGGAAGCTCAGCAAAGAAGCCCAACCCTTTCCCTCGTGCTCAGGTGAACCACATTGACGTGGAGGACGTCTATGATCAGCCAAACACTGTGGTTGGTAAGTTTTTATTAAATTCACATCCAGTATTGGTACTCTTTGATTCTGGTGCAACGCATTCATTCATATCAAGGGTAGTTGTGGAAAAGTACGGGTTGCCCACTAAAACCCTTAGAAGCCCTCTTCACGTCAGTTCCGCGGGAGGAGAAATGATGGAAGGCTTAGGCTGTCATGCAACCCTCAATATCGGAAACCATAAATTTCCCGCAGACCTCATAGTATTGGAAACCCAGACCTTGGATGTAATCCTAGGCATGGATTGGTTGACGAAGTTTGAAGGAAACATAGATCGTGCCAAGAAGTCGATTCTGCTCACCACCCCGGAGCAGAAGAGGATCAAGTATGTATCCAGACGTAGCCAGATGAAGAATCAGGTGAATTCCCTCACGGGAGTTGTTCAGGAGGAAGTGCCAGTAGTGCAAGATTTTCCCGATGTGTTTCCGGAGGAATTACCAGGAATGCCACCGACCGAGACATTGAATTTCTGATTGAGTTATTGCCCGGCACAGCCCCAATATCCAAGAGACCCTATCGGATGCCCCCGAACGATTTGAAAGAGATCAAGAATCAAATTAATGAGTTATTGGAGAAAGGATATATTCGGCCAAGCTCATCACCTTGGGGAGCCCCAGTTCTTTTGGTAGAGAAGAAGGATGGAACCCTGAGAATGGTTGTGGATTATCGTTCGTTGAACGATGTGACCATCAAGAACAAGTACCCTCTGCCGATGATTAATGATCTATTTGATCTGCTAGTTGGAGCCAAGGTATTCTCCAAGATCATCTTCGATCAGGGTATCATCAGTTGAAGATCCGTGAAAAAGATATACCCAAAACCGCATTCACCACTGTGTATGGTTTATATGAGTATACCGTCATGTCATTCGGATTGACTAATGCCCCGCATACTTCATGAATTTGATGAACAAGGTATTTATGGAATATCTGGACAAGTTTGTCGTGGTGTTCATCGATGATATACCGATATTCTCCAAGAGCGAGGAAGAGCATAAGGAACATTTGCGTCTAGTTCGAGAAACTTCGAGAACATCAGTTGTATGCCAAGTTCAGCAAATGTGAATTTTGGCTGAAGGAAGTCGGATTCCTCGGACATGTTATTTCAGAGAAGGAATAGCAGTTGACCCCGCCAAGGTTGAATCAGTCACCGATTGGCGTTCCACCTCGATCAAGGAGATCCGCAGTTTTCTCGGACTCGCAGGATATTATCGGAGGTTTATTGAAAATTTCTCAAAGATTGCCAAGCCCATGACTGAGCTGTTGAAGAAGGACGCTAAGTACATTGGACCGAGGGTTGTGAAGCCAGTTTCCAGGAATTGAAGAAACGTTTGGTTACAGCCCCAGTACTAATTTTGCCGGACATACACAAGGATTACCAGGTATATTGTGACGCCTCTCGTCAGGGACTCGGAGGAGTACTCATGCAGAAGGAAAAGTTGTAGCTTATACCTCCGCATAGCTACGACCTCACGAGATGAATTATGCCACACATGATTTGGAGTTAGCAACCGTAGTGCATGCACTCAAGACTGGAGACATTTCCTCATCGGAAACCGTTGTGATGTTTACACAGATCATAAGAGCTTGAAGTATATTTTCACGCAGAAAGAGTTGAACCTCAGGCAGAGGAGATGGCTGGAGCTAATCAAGGACTATGACATGAGATTGCATTATCACCCAGGGAAGGCTAATGTTGTAGCAGATGCTTTGAGCCGTAAGAGTTATGTGAATACTCTTATAGCAGGAGGATTACCCCAGGAATTAGTCGATGACCTCGTAGATCTCCGATCGAGATAGTTCCGAGAGGATATGTTGCAACTCTGGAAGTTCAGTCCACTTTGGCCGAAAGGATTCGTGAAGCCCAGAAGTCGGACAAGGAAATTGATGAGATAAAGAAAAAGATGACTGAAGGAAAAGCTAAAGGATTTCGTAAGGACGAATACGGAGCTATACGGTTCGAGGATCGTATTTATGTACCCAATGATCCCGAACTCAGGAAGCTAATTCTTCAGAGGCTCATGATTCACCGTACTCGATTCACCCGGTAACACCAAGATGTACCTGGATTTGAAGGAAAGTTTACGGTGGACAGGAATGAAGAAGGATATTGCCGAGTACGTAGCGTATGTCGATGTTTGTCAACGAGTAAAAGCGAACATCGGAAGCCAGCAGGTTACTTCAACCTTTGCCGATTCCCGAGTGGAAATGGGAAAAACTTGGAATGGATTTTATCACGGTATTACCGGGACCCGTTCAGGTTATGATTCCATCTGGGTAGTGGTTGATAGATTGACCAAGGTAGCTCACTTCATTCCCGTGAAGACTACCTATACCAGTGCTAAGTTAGCCAAGATATACATGACCAGGATCGTATGTCTGCATGGAGTTCCGAGGAGTATCGTGTCAGATAGAGGAACACAATTTACCTCAAAGTTTTGGAATCAGTTGCATGAAACTTTGGGTACGAGGCTGGAGTTCAAGATGACTTTTCATCCGCAGACAGATGGATGTAACCGAGAGAGTCAACCAGATTCTGGAGGACATGTTGAGAGCTTGTGTGCTAGACTATGGGTCTAGCTGGGATGATAATTTGCCATACGCAGAGTTCTCATACAACAACAGTTATCGAACCCGTCTGAAGATGGCCCCTTCAAGCTCTATACGGAAGGAGGTGCGTAACACCTTTCTTTGTGGGATGGTGTTGGAGATCGAACACTTTTCGGTTCCGATCTTATCAGAGATTCCGAAGAGAAAGTCAAACTGATTCGAGATAGACTCAAGATAGCTCAGTCGAGACAGAAGAGTTATGCCGACAGTAAACGCAAGGAAGTAACTTACGAAGCGGGAGACCGAGCATATCTTCGTGTGTCCCCACTTCGTGGAATCAAGAGGTTCGGTGTCAATGGAAAGTTAGCACCCCGACTCATTGGCCCCTACAAAATCCTCGAACGTCGTGGAGAAGTTGCTTACAAGTTGGAATTGCCGGAAGGATTGTCCGGAGTTCATGATGTCTTCCATGTTTCTCAGCTGAAGAAGTGTCATGCCGACATGGCCGATATTCCGTTGAGAGACAGAGTGCCCCTAGAGGCCATACAGCTCGACAGTGATCTGACTTATAAGGAGAAACCCGTTCGAATTCTCAAGACTGCGAACAGAGTCACCCGCAGCAAGATCATCAAGTTTTGCAAGGTCTTTGTCAGGAGACATCACTCCGAGGAGGAAGCCACCTGGGAGTGAGAAGAAGACCTCCTTCGAGATCACCCGCACCTATTTGCTAGCCAACCCGAATCTCGAGGGCGAGATTCATCTTAAGGTGGGTAGGTTTGTAACATCCCAAATTTCCTATTTGGAATGTTTTACAATTATAGCTAAGCATCTATGCATTTTGTTTGAATTTGAGTGGCATTTGAAGTTTCAGAAGTTTTTGGAGTTGTTGGAATTTGAATTCAAATTTTGGGAGTGGAAATTATTTCAAAACTATGCCTGATAAATACTTGAGAAAAAGTATGAGAGGAGTAAACATGACACTCCAAAAATATCAGAGGAAAAGCATTGCCAAAAAGTTTGAATTCAAATTTGGAGTTTATTTGGAATTTTAGAAAAAAAGATTTTTATAAAGTTTGAGTTTTGCCCCTGGAAAAATGTTCAAATTATAGGGAATATTCCCCTGATCATTTTGATATATATATGTCCTATATAAAATATTTATATTTTATATATTTTTCTCTCTTTTATTTCAAAAAGGACCCAGCGCCAGCCAGCCAGCCCACCAGCCAATGAGGCCCACCAGCGCAATGACCGACTCTAGCCTAACCCGGCCAATGATCGACCGAGCGCCCGAGCCGAAACCCCTCCGCACCGGTCGCCTTGATCCCCTCTCCCTCACCGACGCCTGCCCCACCCTTTCTTCCTCCTCCCGCAAGCCACGCCAACCGCCGCCGCCACCGGAATCCCGAGATCTCCGGGATCTCCTCCCGATCTCCTCGCCCCGACCTGCCCCTCGTCCAAGTCGTCCCCCCCCCCTATATATACCCCCCCTCGACCCCGTTTCTCCCCTCGCCCCCTCGCCTAACCCCTCCCCTCGCCCCCGATTCGTCGCCGGAGACCCGAGTGCGCCGCCGCGCCATTAGCCACTGCCCCGACCGCCCCGGCCACCCTCGAGCTCGCCTGAGAGCACCACCGGAACCCCCTTGCTCCGCCGCACCCGCCGGAGGACTCCGCCGTCGTCCCCGACCACCGTAGCCTCCACACCGTCGACGCCCGAGTCGCCGTCGGCCGCCGTCGTCGTCAACCCCTCGGTAAGTCGCCGGAGCTCCCCGTCGCCGTTCGATCTAGATCGTAGGGTTAGGTTAGATTCCCCCGAAGGGGTACGGTTTAGTTTTAGTGAACCGGTTTTTGTTCCGGTTAGTTCCGGTTTATTTAGGTTAGTCTAGACCGGCCCGACTCGGTTTAATCCCTAGGGCCCGATTTAGTTATATTACGCCTGTATGCTAGATAGGCCCATTAGCGCGATTTTTCTTTTAATTTTATTTTTCGTTTCTGTTTTTAACAGAATAGTTTCAGTTTTGAAAAATTCATATCTTTTAATCTACTTAATATTTTTTAGTGATTCTTTTTTTGTTGGTTTGCAAATTTATTGTAGTTTCAGTAGAAAATATAATTAGTCATGTTAAAATTATTTAAAATTGTTTTATTTTAGATTTAGACAGAATAGTAAATCTGCTATAAAATGAGTTAGGAATATTATTTTTTAGTGATTCTTTTTGTCACAACTTTGTTTTGACATTGCCTAACCGTAGGAATTTATTTGGGCATTTTAGAACTTAATAAAAAAATAGTTTTAACCAGAATCATGTTATTCCTATTTATTTAACTAGCTACTGTTTTCCTATTGTTTCATATAGCAAATAATTTTATTTCACCTAGGTGATAGTTTATTCTAGGTTAGTTTCTGTAACTTTAGATCAGGAACTTTTATTTGCAATAAATAAAACTTATATTTTATTTTTCTTGCTAGGAATTGTTTTAGGCATAATAGGAGTTCTATAATAGATTTTAATGTGATTCTTTTTGCTCCTAGTTGCATGATGAATTCTTTTCTGTTAGGTAGCTTAAGCCCATGCTTAGGTTCTGTTAAGAAAAATTTTGTTATGCAAAACTACTTCATGGTTGTTGTATGATTTGATGAAAACATTGATTTGGAGTTCTTCGAGTTTTCTTTGGGTTTTGGTTCCATTGCTTTGTGTGTTATGTTAGCATGCTGTTATGTTAAGTGATCATATGCTATATGCTTATTATGATTGTTGTTTGCCTCGGTAGAATTTCCGGAGTGCGAAGCTTGCTACCACGAGTCCCTAGCTTTCGAAGATCGTCAGCAAGGCAAGTCATTGATCATGTTTATTTACAATACCTATGATTTTTTTATTGCATTAGAATTATACCTCCCCACCATGCATGCAGTAGGTGAATTTCTGAAGTTATGTTCTTGAGTAGTATCATGAGGTAGGATGAACCAATTCCCCTTGTTACCATGACCCGGGACGAAGTAGTTTATTTTGCTATGCTCGTAGACGGGGTTGGTTGAGTGAATTCATAAGGGAGATGTGAGAGTCAAGATGATGACAACCCCATGAACTTCAAGCTCAAGATGGACTTCAAATTCACTCTTTGGGTGGAGGACGGTTGTGGGCACCTGGAGAACCCAGTGGTTGGCGGGATGCATGGAGAAGCGCCATGACATCTTGCGGAAAGCTTCACCCAGCCACGAAGAGACGGATGTATACCCCATTGACCGGAAGCTTACCTGTGCAGCCGCAAGCCATTATGGGCTCTGGCTGGGTCAACCCTAGTTGTGACTCTGGCCGGACGGTGCTACGAGATGTAGAAGGACGGTAGGATTGGATGGGTACCGGCAGTGGCCAGAGGAACTCTTTGGAAGACCCTGTTTCGTTCGTCCTGTCTTCAAACACCATGAAATGCGAAGACTTAAAAGGAGGGAACGATTCTTGCGGGTAAAGTGCGCAAACCTCTGCAGAGAAAAGATCTAATCGATTAGCCGTGTCCCGATTCACGGACAATTTGAGCCTCTGGAACTTGGAAGTATTCGGAAATCTCAACACTAAAATTAATAAATTAATTGAGGGGTTATTATTTAATAATTTGGGAATGAGACATTGGTTGGCGGAACCATCTCAATATCTATCAACAATTTCGTAGTAATTGCAAACAAGTCCTTATTGTAGGGAAAAACTGGCTTTTCGCAAAACAATGAAACTTAGAGCCCCACAACCAAATTGCATATAGTGTTAGTAATTTTTATTATTTGTTCTCTCTTCATGACTTGCCAGCATATTCAAAATGCTGACCTACACGGCTGCAACGTCTTATGTTGCAGAGGAGTATTCCGATCAGGAGTGAGGCTACGATCCGCGCTTGGCGATTGCCCTATGGAGTCAGATGGACTCGCTATTCTTCTACGCTTCCGCAGCTTTACTTAGTTTATTTCTCATGAGTTGGCCTTCGGCCGAATTTATTCTATTGTAATAAAGACTCGATATGAGAATCATGTAATAAATTCAGGTGTGATTGAACTTTGATTATTTCATCAATGTACTGTTTGTGCCAGCATGATCTTGGGATGGTACATACACAGAGACTTGACCGATTTTGGGTCGCGTCGCTACACTTAGCTAGGCATAAAGCAAGGATCTAAGTTTTGTCACCTTTGTCCAACTCCTCAATCAAACACTTAGGATCCTTCAGAGATTTAGCATAAAGATTTTCAATGATAATACTTCTATGGACAACTTTAAATAATTCAATTTTTCCGAAGGAATCCCTTATAACTTCAACAACATCCGAGTGAATGCTAATCATCTTAAGATCTCCATTATTATTACTAGAGGTTGCACCCTTATTCTTGATAACTTGGGTCTTACCAATTTTTACAAGAATTTTTTCAATAGTCTTAGCGGAAGCAAAAGCCGTGCTCAAATTAGTAAAGATTTCTTCCAGTTTATCAATCCGAGGCGGACTTTCTTCAATTCTTTCGTGCATTACGGTTCCCTTTTCCTTTAACAACTTAAAAACTTCTCTCGTCTTTGAACCAATTTTGGTGGCAAGATTATGCATCTTTTTATCCAAATTTTCAATATGCTCTTAAATAAGCATGTTCTTTTCAATAGCATCTAATCTTTCCATAACATGCTCAAGAGTCAAAGTTGTTTCATTAATGATAAGAGGTGGTGATCCTACTAGATTTCCCATATCATTAAAAGCATCAAGAGAGGGACACATCAAGAAATTTCCACCGGTAATCGTATCAAGGACGAATCTATACCAAGTGGTGATGCCCACATCAAAGCAACGAAGAAGAACAACGGTAGATTGCTTACTGATAGATCTATTATGAGCATTGCAAATTCTATACCAAGCATCTTTCAGATTTTCTCCTCCCCTTTGTTTAAAGTTGAGAACTTTGTTCTTGGGAGTGCACACAATAGAGGAAGGACTATCCATAATGATAATAACGGCAAGCAAGATTGCACACAAAATAGATCCGGAAAGAAAACGGCGAACGGGAAAAGAGGAGCCGAAAAACCGCCGAATCAAAATAAGACGTTGGTGGTAAGCAGTATAACAATTATCGCCCACAACTCTTTGTGTTCTAGTCATGCATATCATCTACGCATAGACCTGGCTTTGATGCCACTTTTGGGGAACGTAGCATGCAATTTCAAAAAAAAAATCCTACGATCACGCAAGATCTATCTAGGAGATGCATAGCGACGAGAGGGGATAGTGTGTCCACGTACCCTCGTAGACCGAAAGCGGAAGAGTTAGGTTAACGCGGTTGATGTAGTCGAACATCTTCACGATCCAACCGATCTAGTACCGAACGTACGGCACCTCCGAGTTCAGCACACGTTCAGCTCGATGACGTCCCTCGAACTCTTGATCCAGCAGAGGGTCGTGGGAGAGTTCCGTCAGCACGACGGCGTGGTGATGGTGATGGTGATGTGATCCAGCAGGGCTTCGCCTAAGGCACTACGACACTATGATCGGAGGAGTAAACTGTGGAGGGGGGCACCGCACACGGCTAAGAGAACAATTGATGTGCTATGGGGTGCCCCCTACCCCCGTATATAAAGGAGCGGAGGAGGCCGGCCACAAGGGGGCGCGCCATGAGGAGGGGAGTCCTAGTAGGATTCACCCCCCCTTTTCCTATCTACCGGAGTGGGAAAAGGGGAAGGAGAGGGAGTAGGAGAAGGAAAGGGGGTGGCGCCCCCTTCCCTAGTCCAATTCAGACTCCTCCCTTATGGGGGGCGCACCAGCCCCTTGTGGGCTGGTTAGCCTCCCTCCTATGTCCCATATGGCCCATATCTTTCCGAGGGGGGGGGGGGTCCGGTAACCCCTCCGGTACTCCGGTACGTACCTGATACACTCCAGAGCCCTTCCGGTGTCTGAATACTACCTTCCAATATATCAATCTTTACCTCTCGATCATTTCTAAACTCCTCGTCATGTCCGCGATATCATCCGGGACTCCGAACAATCTTCGGTCACCAAAACACATAACTCATAATACAAATCGTCATTGAACGTTAAGCGCGCGGACCCTACGGGTTCGAGAACTATGTAGACATGACCGAGACACATCTCCGGTCAATAACCAATAGCGGAACCTGGATGCTCATATTGGTTCCTACGTATTCTACGAAGATCTTTATCGGTCAAACCGCAATGACAACATATGTCATTTCCTTTGTCATCGGTATGTTACTTGCCCGAGATTCGATCGTCGGTATCCTCATACCTAGTTCCATCACGTTACCGGCAAGTCTCTTTACTCGTTCTGTAATGCATCATCCTATAACTAACTCATTAGTCACATTGCTTGCAAGGCTTATCATGATGTGCATTACCGAGAGGGCCCAGAGATACCTCTCCGATACTCGGAGCGACAAATCCTAATCTCGATCTATGCCAACCCAACAAACACCTTTAGAGACACATGTCGAGCATCTTTATAATCACCCAGTTACGTTGTGACGTTTGATAATACACAAGGTGTTCCTCCGGTATTCGGGAGTTGCATAATCTCATAGTCAATGGAATATGTATAAGTCATGGAGAAAGCAATAGCAATAAAACCGAACGATCAACATGCTAAGCTAACGGATGGGTCTTGCCCATCACATCATTCTCCTAATGATGTGATCCCGTTCATCAAATGAAAAAACATGTCTATGGTCAGGAAACTTAAACATCTTTGATTAACGAGCTAGTCAAGTAGAGGCATACCAGGAACACTTTGTTTTGTCTATGTATTCACACATGTATCAAGTTTCTGGTTAATACAATTCTAGCATGAATAATAAACATTTATCATGATATAAGGAAACATAAATAACATCTTTATTATTGCCTCTAGGGCATATTTCCTTCAGATCGGTCTCTCTGCAACGATGAACCGTGGTCGAGCAAGCAGCGGCACGTGTAGTAGTAGAGCCCCCGACGTAGCAGTTCATGTAGTCTAAACCATGTACATGTACGTACAGCCACATGCCAAAAAATACGGCCACATATGTACATACAGGCGGGGTCTCAAACGCGTACTCACGCATACGTACGGCCAGGGCTCGTGTACATGGAGAGGCAACGGACGGCAGCAACGCATCCTATTCATCGGGCAGCCAACCGGCTGGGTCAGAACGGAGAAACAACGTCCTATTCATCGGGAGGCAACAAACTGGGTCGGAATAAGTCCTGTTCAACGGGAGCCAACCGTCTTGGACGGAACAGCCGAAACGGGGTCCGGCGTACCGTGGTATGGAGGAAACGACCTATTGTTCGACCGGCTACGGTCGAAACGGGGGTCGTGTTCATCGGGAGGGGTGTGGCGTACCGCAAAACGGAGGAAACTAACTTGTGTTGGAGCGCTACGGTCGAAACGGGGGTCCTGTCCATCGGAGACGGAGGAAACGAACTTGTGTTGGAGCTCTACGGTCGAAACGGGGGTCCTGTTCATTGGAGGGGTGTGGCGTATCATAAAACGGGACTCCACGAGCTACTATTCACCCATCATCAACTTCCTTTAGCCTCCACCTGCACTGTTCATCCATTGCGTCTTCCTCCTGCCTCCACCAGCTATTGTTCATCCACAGGCTACTGTTCATCCAGCCCTCCACCGGCTACTGTTCGACCAGCCCTCCATGGGGTCTTGTTCATCCACCCCCAACCAGCTGCTCGGCTATGGCGGCCTCCTCTCAGGGTCATCTTCATCCAGTGGCAACGCCCTACTACTACCATGGGGTTTTGTTCATCCAACCCCCACCGGGAACTGTTCATCCAACCCCAACCACGTACATCTCGACTCGTTCAACCAACCCCCACATTCACTGTTCATCAAGAGGCAGCATGCTCGATCGGCTTTAGTTAGCGGCAGCAGCGAAGGAATCCCTCGATCGGGTTTGGTTAACAGCCAGGGATCGATCGATCGCTCGGGTTCAGTAATGTAGCTAGTGCAATCGCTCGAGTTTAGTAAGCGAATGCCTCGCTCAGGTTCAGTTAGATCCCGACGCCTCGCACACACGCGCATACATGTACGAGAGAAACGCGCAATCCCTCTGTGCATCGCTCGGCCCCAACCACCCACCATAACCGGGAACTCCTTGAAATTTTCCTCGCCCTCGCTTCTACCATGATTTTTTTCATCATGGACGGCCCAAAGAATGTCATGCAGGTGAGTCTCCGGCCCGCCCAGGATGAAAAGCCCATTTTCTGTCATGATTTTTTGTCACAGAAGTAGGAGCCCACCACATCTATGATGATACCGGGTTTTGTCACAATTTATCGTCATAGAAGTGTCATAAGCATGACAGAAAAATAAATCGTCCGGCCCAAAATGTCACAGATCTGCCTTTTTTTGTAGTGCTAGTTCGGGGGCTATTGAGGGAGTCCTAGACTAGGGGGTCCTCGGGTTGTAGGCCTGTCTCTCGTGGGTCGGACAGTTGGGCCGCGCTATATCCATACCGAAGACCATTTGTGCCTTGGCGTGTACCCTAAGTCAAGATGGAACGACGTTCTTGTTCCTTCGATGTAACCGACTATGTGTAAACCCTAGTACCCCTCATGTCTATATAAACCAGAGGGTTTAGTCCGTGGAGGCTAAGAGAACATCAATAATCCTACTAGCCTAGGGTTTAGTTCATCTGATCTCGTGGTAGATCGACTCTGTAATTCCCATATTCACAAGAAATATAATCAAGCCAGACGTAGGGTTTTACCTCTTAGAGAGGGCCCGAACCTGGGCAAATACTGTGTCCCACGTCCCTTGTTCCCAATTGATACAAGATCCACAGTTCGGGACCCCCTACCCGAGATCCACCGGTTTTGACACCGACAACTGGGTCAAAATTAAATGACAGTTTCATCTTTAACTATAACAAGTTCTTCAGTCTTTTCTTTAACAGGGGGGGTGATATTTAAATCATTTCTCCCTAGGGAGGTCAACATGAGTAGCAAAGGGTTCACAAAAGGAGGCTACTATCTCAGAGTCAAGTCCATATTTAGTGCTGAACTTGTGAAAAGCATCGGTATCCATAAAAGATTTAACACAATCGAACTTAAGTGTTATACCTGACACATTACCTTTGTCGAGTTCCCAATCTTCAGAGTTGCATTTAATTCTTTCCAAACGATTCCATCTGAATTCAATAGCCTTCTTCATAAAAGAGCCAGCCGAAGAAGAATCAAGCATGTTTTGATTATCATGAGAAAACCAAGCATAAATATTATGTAAGATAATTTCTTTTGAGAGCTCATGATTGGGGCATGTATACATCATGTATTTCAGCCTCCCCCAAGCTTGAGAGATACTTTCTCCTTCACGAGGCCAAAAATTCTATATATAATTCCGATCACGATGAACTAGATGCATAGGGTAAAACTTTTGATGAAATTCCAATTTCAATCGATTCCAATCCCAAGATCCAATATCATCACATAGCCTAGACCATACCAGTGCCTTTCCCTTAAAAGATAAATGGAAGACCTTCTTCTTAACTTCATCTTCGGGTAAACCTGCAAGCTTAAATAATCCACAAACTTCATCCACATAGATTAGGTGCATATCATGATGTAATGTTCCATCTCCTGCATAAGGATTTGAAGGAAATATGCCCTAGAGGCAATAATAGAGTTGTTATTTTACATTTCCTTACTCATGATAAATGTTTATTATTCATGCTAAAATTGTATTAACCAGAAACTTGATACATGTGTGAATACATAGAAAAAATACCGTGTCCCTAGTAAGCCTCTACTAGACTAGCTTGTTAATCAAAGATGGTTAAGTTTCCTAACCATAGACATGTGTTGTCATTTGATGAACGGGATCACATCATTAGGAGAATGATGTGATGGACATGACCCATCCGTTAGCTTAGCATATTGATCGTTCACTTTTATTGCTATGGCTTTCTTCATGTCAAAAAAATATTCCTTCGACTATAACATTATGCAACTCCCAAATACCGGAGAAATACCTTGTGTTCTATCAGACGTCATAACGTAACTGGGTGATTATAAAGATGCTCTATAGGTATCTCGAAAGGTGTTTGTTGGGTTGGCATAGATCGAGATTAGGATTTGTCACTCCGACTATCGGAGAGGTATCTCTGGGCCCTCTCATTAATGCACATCATAAGAAGCCTTGCAAGCAAAGGGACTAATGAGTTAGTTGCAGGATGATGTATTACGGAACGAGTAAAGAGACTTGCCGGTAATGGTATTGAACTAGGTATGTGGATAACGACGATCGAATCTCGGGCAAGTAACATACCGATGACAAAGGGAATAATGTATGTTGTCATAACGGTTCGACCGATAAAGATCTTCTTAGAATATGTAGTTGCCAATATGAGCATCCAGGTCCCGCTATTCGTTATTGACCAGAGAGGTGTCTTGGTCATGTCTACATAGTTCTCGAACACGTAGAGTCCGCACGCTTAACGTTCGGTGACGATTAGTATTATATGAGTTACGTGATTTGGTGATCGAATGTTGTTCGGAGTCCCGGATGAGATCACGGACATTACGACGAGTCTCGAAATGGTTGAGAGGTAAAGATTGATATATATAGGATGATAGTATTAGGACGACCTAAAGTGTTCCGGAACATATCGGGTATTTATCGGAGTATCGGGGGTTTACCGGAACCCCCGAGGGGAAGATATGGGCCATATGGGCCATATGAGGGGAGCACACCAGCCCACAAGGGGTGGCGCCCCCCTCCCCAAGAGAGCAGGCTGAATTGGAGAAGGGAAAGAGTGGGTTCGCCCCCCCCTTTCCTTCTCTCCTTCCTCTTCCCTTTTCCCCCCTCCAAAAATAAGGAAGGGGGGACGCCGAATTGGGGGAGGACCCCAAGTAGGATTCCTCCTACTTGGGGTGCACCCTAGATGTTCCCCTCCCCCTCCCACCTATATATACGTGGGGAGGGGGCGCCTAGAACACACAACAACAATCGTTAGCCGTGTGCGGCGTCCCCCTCCATAGTTTACACCCTCGTACATTGTTTTTTGCGGTGCTTATGCGAAGCCTTGCGAGAATCACTTCATCATCACCGTCACCACGCCGTCATGTTGACGGAACTCATCTACTTCCTCGACACCTTGCTGGATCAATAAGGTGAGGGACTTCATCGCGGTGAACGTGTGCAGAACTCGGAGGTGCCGTACGTTCAGTACTTGATCGGCCAGAGCTAGAAGAAGTTCGACTACATCAACCACGTTGCCAAACACTTCCGCTTTCGGTCTACGAGGGTACATAGACACACTCTTCCCCTCTCATTGCTATGCATCTCCTAGATAGATCTTGCGTGAGCGTAGGATTTTTTTTTGAAATTGCATGCTACGTTTCCCAACAGTGGCATCCGAGCCAGGTCTATGCATAGATGATATGCATGAGTAGAACACAAAGAGTTGTGGGCGGTGATCGTCATACTATTAAGAAGGGATGAGGTGTTGCTTAATGAGGTTCTTGCTCAAAATTCTTAGTGATATGCTCCAAAAACCCTCCACTACTTTCTCATATCCACATATGTCCCAAACCAAAAATTCCAACGTGGCCCCACCGAAATTTCATATCCGGAGCCACTGAGTTCAGTTGACATAGCCACTGCCTGAAAGCCTAGTCTTTTCGGTCTAAGCGATAGGGATCTCGGTCTCACCAAGATGGGATTGTAATCTCTCTATTTCCCTTCATAACGTTTCAGTCCAACCGAGATGAGCGATCGGTACCACCAAGATTGCAATGCAAACTCTCTGTTTCCCTTTCGTAACATTTCGGTCCAACCGAGATGAGTGAATCGGTCCCACCGAGTTTGCCTAACCAACTCTATGTTAGTCTGTTACCAAAATCGGTCTCACCGAGTTTGTGTGATGGGTCTCACCGAGATTACGTTATGCCCTAACCCTAATGAAATCGGTCGCACCGAGTTGACATGTGGGTCCCACAAAAATGCCTAACGGTCACATTATGAACTAAATCAGTCTGACCGAGTTTCATGATTCGGTCCCACCGAGTTTGGTGATTTGTGTGTAACGGTTAGATTTTGTGTGGAGGCTATATATACCCCTCCACCCACTCTTCACTCATGGAGAAAGCCATCAGAACATGCCTACACTTCCAACACATATTTTCTGAGAGAGAACCACCTACACTTGTGTCGAGGTCAAGATATCCCATTCCAACCACATAAATCTTGATCTCTAGCCTTCCCCAAGTTGCTTTCCACTCAAATCTTCTTTCCACCAAATCCTATCCTATGAGAGAGAGTTGAGTGTTGGGGAGACTATCATTTGAAGCACAAGAGCAAGGAGTTCATCATCAACACACCATTTATTACTTCTTGGAGAGTGGTGTCTCCTAGATTGGCTAGGTGTCACTTGGGAGCCTCCGTCAAGATTGTGGAGTTGAACCAAGGAGTTTTTAAGGTCAAGGAGATCGCCTACTTCGTGAAGATCTACCCGAGTGAGGCAAGTCCTTCGTGGGCGACGGCCATGGTGGGATAGACAAGGTTGCTTCTTTGTGGAACCTTCGTGGATGGAGCCCTCCGTGGACTCGCGCAACCGTTACTCTTCGTGGGTTGAAGTATCCATCAACGTGGATGTACGATAGCACCACTTATCGGAACCACGGATAAAAAATCTCCGTGTCAACATTGCGTTTGCTCCCTTAAACTCCTCCCTTTACCTTCATATGCAATTGTTTTACATTCCGCTGCTATACTCTTAGAATTGCATGTGTATGTTGATTGCTTGACTTGTGCAAAGTTGCTAAAATCTGCCAAGAACTAAAATTGGGAAAAGGCTAGATTTTTATTTGGTCAAGTAGTCTAATCACCCCCCCTCTAGACATACTTTCGATCCTACAGAAGCCTTGAAAGCAAAGTGACTAATGAGTTAGTTGCAGGATGATGTATTACGAAACGATTAAAGAGACTTGCCGGTAATGAGATTGAACTAGGTATGTGGATACCGACGATCGAATCTCGGGCAAGTAACATACCGATGACAAAGGGAATAACGTATGTTGTCATAACGGTTCGACCGATAAAGATCTTCATAGAATAGATAGGACCAATATGAACATCCAGGTTCCTCTATTGGTTATTGACCGGAGAAGTGTCTCGGTCATGTCTACATAGTTCTCAAACCCGTAGGGTCCGCACGGTTAACGTTTGATGAAGATTTAGTATTATATGAGTTATGTGATTTGGTGACCGAATGCTCTTCGGAGTCCCGGATGAGATCACAGACATGATGAGGAGTCTTGAAATGGTCGAGAGGTAAAGATTGATGTGTAGGATGATAGTATTCGGACACCGGAAGTGCGCCGAAATGTATCGGGTATTTATCGAAGTACCGGAGGGTTACCGGAACCCCCCGGGGAATATATGGGCCATACGGGCCATAGGAGGGGAGCACACCAGCCCATAAGGGGTGGCGCCCCCCCCCAAAGGAAGGAGGCCGAATTGGAGAAGGGAAAGAGGGGGTTCGCCCCCCCTTCCTTCTCTCCTTCCTCTTCCCTTTTTCCCCCTCCGAAAATAAGGAACGGGGGGAGGCCGAATTGGGGGAGGACCCCAAGTAGGGTTCCTCCTACTTGGGGCGCACCCTAGCTGTTCCCCTCCCCCTCCCACCTATATATACGTGGGGAGGGGGCGCCTAGAACACACAACAACAATCGTTAGCCATGTGCGGCGCCCCCCTCCACAGTTTACACCCCCGGTCATAGTTTTGCGGTGCTTAGGCTAAGCCTGATACGTCTCCAACGTATCTACAATTTTTGGTTGTTCCATGCTATTATATTATCTGTTTTGGATGTTTTATATGCATTAATATGCTATTTTATATGATTTTTGGGACTAACCTATTAATCTAGAGCCCAGTGCCAGCTCCAGTTTTTTTCCTTGTTTTAGAGTTTCGTAGAAAAGGAATACCAAACAGAGTCCAAACGGAATGAAACTTTCGCGATGATTTTTCTTGGACTAGAAGACATCCAGAGGACTTGGAGTGCACGTCAGGGAAGCCACGAGGTGGCCACAAGGTCGGAGGGCGTGCCCAGGGGGGTAGGGCACGCCCCCCACCCTTGTGGGCCCCTCGTGACTCAACCGACCTATTTCTTCTGCCTATATATTCTCAAATATCCCAAAAACTTCTAGGGGAGCCATGAAACCACTTTTCCACTGCTGCAACCTTCTGTACCCATGAGATCCCATCTAGGGGCCTTTTCCGGCGTCCTGCCGGAGGGGGATTCGATCACGGAGGGCTTCTACATCAACACCATTGCCTCTCCGATGCAGCGTGAGTAGTTTACCATAGACCTACGGGTCCATAGCTAGTAGCTAGATGGCTTCTTCTCTCCCTTTTATTCTCAATACCATGTTCTCCTTGATGTTCTTGTAGATCTATTTGATGTAATACTCTTTTGCGGTGTGTTTGCCGAGTTCCGATGAATTGTGGATTTATGACCAGCTTATCTATGAATATTATTTGAATCTCCTCCGAATTCTTTTATGCACAATTTGATATCTTTGCAAGTCTCTTCGAACTATCGATTTGGTTTGGGCAACTAGATTGGTTTTTCTTCCAATGGGAGAAGTGCTTAGCTTTGGGTTCAATCTTGCGGTGCTCGATCCTAGTGACAGAAGGGGAACCGACACATATTGTATTGTTGCCATCGAGGATAAAAAGATGGGGTTTTCATCATAATGCTTGAGTTAATTCCTCTACATCATGTCATCTTGCTTAAGGCGTTACTTTGTTCTTTATGAACTTAATACTCTAGATGCATGCTGGATAGCGGTCGATGTGTGGAGTAATAGTAGTAGATGCAGAATCGTTTCGGTCTACTTGACACGGACATGATGCCTATATTCATGATCATTGCCTTAGATATCGTCATAACTTTGCGCTTTTCTATCAATTGCTCGGCAGTAATTTGTTCACTGCTACGTCTTGAGCTTGCGTTGGTTTTCCCCGAAGAGGAGAGGATGATGCAGCAGAGTAGCGTAAGTATTCCCTCAGTTTTTGAGAACCAAGGTATCAATCCAGTAGGAGGCTACGCCATGAGTCCCTCGTACTGCACAAAGCAAATAACTCCTCGCAACCAATGCGATAAGGGTTGTCAATCCCTTCACGGTCACTTACGAGAGTGAGATCTGATAGAGATGATAAATAATATTTTTGGTATTTTTGGTATAAAGATGCAAAGTAAAATAAAAGGCAAAGTAAAAAAGCAAAGCAATAATAAAGCGTAGGAAGATTAATATGATGAGAATAGACCGGGGGCCATAGATTTCACTAGTGACTTCTCTCAAGAGCATAATTATTTTACGGTGGGTGAACGAATTACTGTTGAGCAATTGACATAATTGAGCGTAGTTATGAGAGTATCTAGGTATGATCATGTATATAGGCATCACATCCGAGACAAGTAGACTGACTCCTGCCTGCATCTACTACTATTACTCCACTCATCGACCGCTATCCAGCATGCATCTAGAGTATTAAGTTAATGAAAACAGAGTAACGCCTTAAGCAAGATGACATGATGTAGCGGGATAAATTCATGCAATATGATAAAAAAACCATCTTGTTATCCTCGATGGCAGCAATACAATACGTGCCTTGCTGCCCCTGCTGTCCCTGGGAAAGGACACTGCAAGATTGAACCCAAAGGTAAGCACTTCTCCCATTGCAAGAACTACCAATCTAGTTGGCCAAACCTAACTGATAATTCGAAGAGACTTGCAAAGATAACCAATCATACATAAAAGAATTCAGAGAAGATTCAAATATTGCTCATAGATAATCTTGATCATAAACCCACAATTCATCGATCTCAACAAACACACCGCAAAAAGAAGATTACATCGAATAGATCTCCACGAGAGAGGGGGAGAACATTGCATTGAGATCCAAAAAGTGAGAAGAAGCCATCTAGCTACTAACTATGGACCCGAAGGTCTGAAGTAAAATACTCACACTTCATCGGAGAGGCTATGATGATGATGTAGAAGCCCTCCATGGTGGATTCCCCTTCCCATGAGCTCCTAACAGGCCCCAAGATGGGATCTCGTGGATACGTAAAGTTGCGGCGGTGGAATTAGGTTTTGGCTCTGTCTCCGATCTGTTGGGGGTACGTGGGTATATATAGGAGGAAGGAGTACGTCGGTGGAGCTTGGGGGCCCACGAGGCGGGGCGCGCCTAGGGCGCCCTCCACCCTCGTGGCCGCCTCCCTCCTTTATTGACCGAGGGTCCAAGTCTCGTCGATCATATCTGATTAAAAAATCACGTTCCCGAAGGTTTCATTCCGTTTGGACTCCGTTTGATATTCCGTTTCTTCGAAACACTGAAATAGGCAAAAAACAACAAATCTAGGCTGGGCCTCCGGTTAATAGGTCAGTCCCAAAAGTAATATAAAAGTGGAAAATAAAGCCCAATATGGTCCAAAACAGTAGATAATATAGCATGGAGCAATCAAACATTATAGATACGTTGGAGACGTATGATTCACCCACCGTAATAATTTCTATCTTGAGAGAAGCCTCTAGTTAAACCTATGGCCCCCGGGTCTATTTTCCATCATATAAGTTTCCGATCTACAATTTTACTTTCCTATTTACCTTCTTCGCAATATTTTACTTTCCGTTACATAAACCAAAAAATACAAAAAATATTACTTTACCATTTATCCATCTAAATCAGATCTCTTTTTGCAAATAACCGTGAAGGGATTGACAACCCCTTTGTCGCGTTGGGTGCAAGTTGGTGTTTGTTTGTGCAGGTATTCGATTGGATTGCGTTGTCTCCCTCTTGGATTGATACCTTGGTTCTCAAAAGCTGAGGGAAATACTTACTCTACTTTGCTGCATCACACTTTCCTATTCAAGGAAAAAACCAACGCAAGCTCAAGAGGTAGCAGGAAGAATTTCTGCCGCCGTTGCCAGGGAGATCTACGCCAAGCCGAGACATACCAAGTACTCATCATATACTCTCATCCCTTGCATTACATTATTCACCATTCACCTCTCATTTTCCTATCCCCCACTTCTAAAAGGATTTTCGAAAATATTTGCCTTTTCTTCACCCCTCTTTCGTTCGTCTTCTCCGCTTGCTTCTTGTGTGCTCGTGTGTTCAAACGCCCGTTTAGCTCCTATGGCTAGTCCTTTTTCTCTTCCTTTGTCTCCTGACATTGAAGTTCTTCACTTCAAACAAAGACAAGGAGAAAATTTAAAAGATGCTTGGTATAGGATGATAGAGTCCTATCGTAATTGCACTATAGAAGGAGATTTCAAGATTTTACTTCATAATTTTTATGTTGGGCTAAACTTGTCCCATAGGCAACTCTTGGATTTCGCTGCAAAAGGGAATTTTATTGAAATTGATCCCATTATTACATATGATATTATAGAGGGAATAGTAGGAATACTACCCCCACAAAAAGGACTACATCATACTCAAGAAGGGACTCAAGTTTTTGAGAAATTATGCGAAGTAACAATTTTTTTGCAAAAGTCTCTTGAACCTCTCAAAACTGTTAGCGGAAGCCTTCACCGCATGAATATGTTGATCACATTGCAATAAGCGGTTGGATGCTCTAGATCTAAAAATTTCCGAAAATGAAGGGAAACACAAGGAGCCTCCAGGATTCGAGCATAATTCCATTAAAAAGATAAAAACTAAAGATGATAACACTTAGATCTATTCGTGTTTCTATGCCTAGCTAAGGGCGTTAAACAATAGCGCTTGTTGGGAGGCAACCCAACTTTATTTTTATTTTTGCTTTTTAGGTTCTATTTTGCAATAAATATTTCATCTAGTCTCTAGTTAGATGTGGTCTTATGTTTTAATTAGTGTTTGTGCCAAGTAAGACCTTTGGGATAGCTTACGGTAATAGTTGATTTGATCTTGCTGAAAAAACAGAAACTTATGCGCTCAGTCCCGGAATTCTTAAAGATCACAGGAGCGTCAAAAAATTCTGAATTTTTTTTAGTAGATCAATATACAAATTTGTTAGGTCGACCTAATTTGTCAGGATTTTTGGAGTTACATAAGTATGCGAACCATTCAGATTGTTACAGACTATTCTGTTTTTGACAGATTTTGTTTTTCGCGTGTTGTTTGCTTATTTTGATGCATCTGTGGCTAGTATCGGGGGGTATGAACCATGGAGAAGTTGGAATACAGTAGATAGTACACCAATATAAATAAAGAATGAGTTCACAACAGTATCAAAAGTGGTGATTTATTTTCTTATACTAACGGAGCTTATGAGATTTGCTGTTGAGTTTTGTGTTGTGAAGTTTTCAAGTTTTGGGTAAGGATTTGATGGACTATGGAATAAGGAGCGGTAAGAGCCTAAGCTTGGGGATGCCCAAGGCACGCCAAGATAATATTCAAGGATACCAAGAGCCTAAGCTTGGGGATGCCCCGGAAGACATCCCCTCTTTTGTCTTCGTCTATCGGTAACTTTACTTGAGGCTATATTTTTATTCACCACATGATATGTGTTTTGCTTGGAGCGTCTTGTATGATTTGATTCTTTGCTTTTTAGTTTGCCACAATCATCCTGGCTGTACACACCTTTTGAGAGAGACACGCATGAATCGTGATTTATTAGAATACTCTATGTGCTTCACTTATATCTTTTGAGCTAGGCAAATTTGCTCTAGTGCTTCACTTATATCTTTTAGAGCACGGCGGTGGTTTTATTTTATAGAAATTGATGAACTCTCGTACTTCACTTATATTATTTTGAGAGTCTTTAGAAACATCATGGTAATTTGCTTTGGTTATAAAATTAGTCCTAATATGATAGGTATCCAAGAGGGATATAATAAAAACTTTCATATAAAGTGCATTGAATACTATGAGAAGTTTGATTCCTTATGATTGTTTTGAGATATGAAGAGGGTGATATTACAGTCATGCTAGTAAGTAGTTTTGAATTTGAGAAATACTTGGGTTAAAGTTTGTGAGTCCCGTAGCATGCACGTATGGTGCATCGTTATGTAACGAAGTTCGAGCATGAGATGTTTTTTGATTGTCTTCCTTATGAGTGGCGGTCGGGGACGAGTGATGGTCATTTCCTACCAATCTATCCCCTAGGACCATGCGCGTAGTAGTTTGTTTTGATGACTAATATATTTTTGCAATAAGTATGTGAGTTCTTTATGACTAATGTTGACTCCATGGATTATACGCACTCTCACCTTTTTCCACCATTGCTAGCCTCTCTTGAACTGCGCAACTTTCGCCGGTATCATACACCCACCTTATACCTTCCTCAAAACAGCCACCATACCTACCTATTATGGCATTTCCATAGCCATTCCGAGATATATTGCCATGCAACTTTCCACCGTTCCTTTTTTGTGACACGCCTCATCATTGTCATATTGCTTTGCAAGATCATGTAGTTGACATCGTATTTGTGGCAAAGCCACCGTTCATCATTTTTATACAGGTCGCTCTTGATTCATCGCACATCCCGGTACACCGCCGGAGGCATACACATAGAGTCATATTTTGTTCTAGTATCGAGTTGTAATTTTTGAGTTGTAAGTAGATAAAAGTGTGATGATCTTCATTATTAGAGCATTGTCCCATGTGAGGAAATAAAAGAGAGAGAGAGAGAGAGAGAGAGAGAGAGAGAGAGAGAGAGAGAGAGAGAGAGAGAGAGAAGGCCAAATAAAAAAAGAGAAGGCCCAAAAAAATGAGAGAAAAAGAGAGAAGGGACAATGTTACTATCCTTTTGCCACACTTGTCCTTCAAAGTAGCACCATGATCTTCATGATAGAGAGTCTCTTATATTGTCACTTTCATATACTAGTGGGGATTTTTCATTATAGAACTTGGCTTGTATATTCCAAAGATGGGCTTCCTCAAAATGCCCTAGGTCTTCATGAGCAAGCAAGTTGGATGCACACCCACTTAGTTTTCTTTTTGAGCTTTCATAAACTTATAGCTCTAGTGCATCCGTTGCATGGCAATCCCTACTCACTTACATTGATATCTATTACTGGGCATCTCCATATCCCATTGATACGCCTAGTTGATGTGAGACTATATCCTTCTTTTTGTCTTCTCCACAACCACCTTCTATTCCACCTATAGTGCTATGTCCATGGCTCACGCTCATGTATTGCGTGAAAGTTGAAAAAGTTTGAGAACATCAAAAGTATGAAACAATTGCTTGGCTTGTCATTGGGTTGTGCATGATTTGAATATTTTGTGTGATGAAGATGGAGCATAGCCAGACTATATGATTTTGTAGGGATAAGCTTTCTTTGGCCATGTTATTTTGAGAAGACATAATTATTTTGTTAGTATGCTTGAAGTATTATTGTTTTTATGTCAATATTAAACTTTTGTTTTGGATCATACGGATCTGAACATTCATGCCACAATAAAGAGAATTACATTCATAAGTATGTTAGGTAGCATTCCACATCAATAATTCTGTTTTTATCATTTACCTACTCGAGGACGAGCAGGAATTAAGCTTGGGATTCTTGATATGTCTCCAGCGTATCTATAATTTTTGATTGTTACACGCTATTATATTATATGTTTTGGATGTTTTATATGCATTAATATGCTATTTTATATGATTTTTGGGACTAACCGATTAACCTAAAGCCCAGTGCCAGTTCCTGTTCTTTTCCTTGTTTTAGAGTTTCTTAGAAAAGGAATACCAAACGGAATGAAACTCTCGCGATAATTTGTCTTGGACCAGAAGACATCCAGAGGGCTTGGAGTGCATGTGAGGGAAGCCACGAGGTGGCCACAAGGTCGGAGGGCGCGCCCAAGGGGGTAGGGTGCGCCCCCACCCTTGTGGGCCCATCGTAACTCCACCGACCTATTTCTTCCGCCTATATATTCTTAAATATCCCAAAAACTTCCAGGGGGACCACGAAACCACTTTCCACCGCCGCAACCTTTTGTACCTGTGAGATCGCATCTAGGGGCCTTTTCCGACGTCCTGCCGGTGGGGAATTCGATCATGGAGGGCTTCTACATCAACACCATTGCCTCTACGATGAAGTGTGAGTAGTTTACCACAGACCTACGGGTCCATAGCTAGTAGCTAGATGGCTTCTTCTCTCTCTTTGATTCTCAATACCATGTTCTCCTTGATGTTCTGGGAGATCTATTTGATGTAATACTCTTTTGTGGTGTGTTTGTCAAGATGTGATGAATTGTGGATTTATGATCAGCTTATCTATGAATATCATTTGAATCTTCTCTGAATTCTTTTATGCATGATTTGATATCTTTGCAAGTCTCTTAGAACTATCGATTTGGTTTGGCCAACTAGATTGGTTTTTCTTGCAATGGGAGAAGTGCTTATCTTTGGGTTCAATATTGCGATGCTCGATCCTAGTGACAGAAGGGGGACCACACGTATTGTATTGTTGCCATCGAGGATAACAAGATGGGGTCTTCATCATATTGCTTGAGTTTATCCCTCTACATCATGTCATCTTACTTAATGCGTTACTCTGTTCTTGTAAACTTAATACTCTAGATGCAGGTATGAGTCGGTCGATGTGTGGAGTAATAGTAGTAGATGCAGGCAGGAGTTGGTCTACTTGATACAGAGTGATGCCTATATTCATGATCATTTCCTTAGATATCGTCATAACTTTGCGCTTTTCTATCAATTGCTCGGAAGTAATTTATTCACCCACCATAATAATTTCTATCTTGAGAGAAGCCTCTAGTGAAACCTATGGCCCCCGGGTCTATTTTCCATCATATAAGTTTCCGATCTACAATTTTAGTTTCCTATTTACCTTCTTTGCAATCTTTTACTTTCCGTTCCATAAACCAAAAATACCAAAAATATTACTTTACCGTTTATCTATCTATATCAGATCTCACTTTGCAAATAACCGTGTGTCGGTGTACAAAAGTAGGGGCTCTCCTTTTTACCCCTCTACTTGTGCAGGAGCAGTCAGAGCCGCACCTGCGGCCACGCTTAGTAGGGCAAAGGGAGGAAGCGGAAGCACAACAATACCAGAGACATAAAGAGCAAGAGGGCGAGGTGGACTCCCCCGACAAGACCCTTGCCGGGGCGGCCTCCACAGCCCCGGCAAGAGCCTTGCCGGGGCAACTTGCCCAACGCCAGCAAAGCGCTCCACCCTTGAGCCCAAGGGTTCCAACACCATCAACCACATTGGAACCAAGGATCAGGAGGCACCTCCATGGTGACACGCAGATCTTTGTGAAGATCATAAGCACACAAGATCAGATGAGGACCAGAAGATGACGATCCTCGGCAAGACCCTTGCCGAGGAAATCCACGAGACCCCCGGCAAGATCCTTGCCGGGGACAATCGTGATGCCACGGCAAGACCCTTGTCTGGGCCCCAGCAAGACCCTTGCCAAGGACACCAGCGGGGCCACAGCCAGGCCCACATCTGCCAAGACTCCACCGTCGTTCCCATACAGCTGCCAGCCCAACCAGCTGGGCAGGCACCGTGGCGGCGACGTCCGGCCTCGTGCCAACTCAGCAAGCACCTACGTGGTGGCATGCAGATCTTCGTGAAGACTCTACCACCACGCCAGCCCAGCAGCCAGCCAACGTGGCACTACAACGCCTCATCAGCTCGGGCGCAAGGCCGGAGCTGCCAAAGTAGGCGGCGATAATGAGACGAGCTTCCTTGTCGTCCCTGATAAAGCAAGAAGGGCACGTCGGCAGCGCATTAAATGCGTTTGTCCGGCGGTGCCATAGGATAAACTTAACCACTGTGTACCTTTCCACCTCCTGTGTGCCACTGTGGCGACCCCTTTTGAGTATAAAAGGAGGACTGAGGAGTACTAGAGAAGGATTCTGATCTTTTGGACGATGCACGCACCGCAGCTAGTTCGAGAGCTCAAGAACACTCAAATATACACCAAAGCAGGATTAGGGTATTACGCATCCTTGCGGCCCGAACCTGGGTAAACGATCTTTGTCACTACTGCACCCGCTCTTTGCACAACCCTGCGTCTACCGAGGGAGTCCTGGATTAGGGGTATTGACTGCCGGACCGTGTACAACGTCCGGACTATTGAAGCGTGAAGATACTAGACTCAAGACTTCGCCCGTGTCCGGATGGGACTTTCCTTGGCGTGGAAGGCAAGCTTGGTGATCCGGATATTATATTTCCTTCCTTGTAACCGACTCCATGTAAACCCTAGCCCTCTCCGGTGTCTATATAAACCGGAGAGGTTGGTCCTTAGAAGGCCGATCACAATTACAATCATACCATCATAGGCTAGCTCTTAGGGTTTAGCCTCTACGATCTCGTGGTAGATCTACTCTTGTACTACCCATATCATCAATATTAATCAAGGTGAAGTAGGGTTGTACCTCCATCGAGAGGGCTCGAACCTGGGTAAACATCTGTGTCCCTTGCTTCCTGTTACCATCAGCCTTGACGCACAGATCGGGACCCCCTACCCGAGATCCGCCAGTTTTGACACCGACATTGGTGCTTTCATTGAGAGTTCCTCTGTGTCGTCGCTCGATGGCTCGATGGCTCCTTCAATCATCTTCAACGACGCTGTCCAGGGTGAGACTTTCCTCCCCGGACAGATCTTCGTGTTCGGCGGCTTCGCACTGCGGGCCATCTCGCTTGGCCATCTGGAGCAGATCAACAGCTACGCCCCTGGCCACCAGGTCAGGCTTGGAAACCTGAACTACACGGCGGACGTCCGCGGAGACTTGATCTTCGATGGATTTGGGCCTATGCCAGGAGCGCCGGACAGTCGCGACGAGCACGGCTTAGACCTGCCATCGGACGAAGCTCGGGGTATCGCCCCCGTAGTATCTCCGGACCTAGATCCGGAGCAGGCTGCGATGCCTAAGGACGGAGGGATGGACCCCGCCCCCCAGGTTGCGCACTCATCAGCGGTGGAGCCGAACACGGGTCTTACCTCTGCGGTGGCCTGTGACTCCGAACCCCCGGGTTCTTATCCGGATGTTGGTTCCAGTCCGCACACTCCCGAGCCCGTCGGGCCAGGATGGGCTCCGGTAATGGAGTTCACCGCTGCGGATATCTTCCAGCACTCGCCCTTTGGCGACATGCTGGACTCATTAAAGTCTCTCTCTTTGTCAGGAGGCTCTTCGCCGAACTATGTCCGGCTCGAGTGGGAGGCAGACGACGAAGGAATTCGTTGCCCACCCACCACCCACTTCATTGCCACGATCGATGACTTAACTGAGGTACTGAACTTCGACTCCGAAGTCATCGACGTTATGGACGAGATTCAGGAGAAGATGCGGAATCTATGGGGCGCCGGACTTCCCCCTCGTCACACGACGTATACATGGTGGATACGCCCAAAGAGGACAAAGGCGACAATCCGGACGATAAAACCCCCGAACAAAAGCCAAAGTGACGGCGCAGACGCCATTCTAAGTCCAACAACAGTAAAAATAGTGACAAGAGCACCAGAGGGATCGATACTATAACCAACTCCTAAGGAAACAACGACCATACGGACCCAGCGATGGAGCAGGACGAACCAGGTCACCCTGAACACAGTTCAGAGCAGACGCCCGAGGATAAAGATCCCGACGGATGAGGTCATCAAACCGAACCAGCACAGGAAAACAGTCCGGATAATGATGCAATCCCGGAAAAACATGCGAAACGAGATAACCTCCATAGAAAGCTTACGACCACCGCAAGAAGGCTAAAGAAGCAGAAGCAACGGCTCAAAGCCGCACAGGAAACACTCAACCGTAGATGGAACAAAGTGCTAGACACTGAAGAAAGATACGGCGATGATCGCCGTACAAAGAGCTATCCAAAACGCAAGCTACTGCCAGAATTCGATGACGAAGCCGTGTCACTTCATAACCGCAACGGCTACCGACACCGCGCACGATTCACGTGAACACCTGAATAAGAAAGCTGGCGCGGCCAGGTCCATTTATGGATCCAAAGGACGCACCCCGGCGAAGGACTATGGTCGCCAAAACGATTACGCCAATCGAATACCAGTCCGGAATAAAGACCGGACACAACAACAGCCGACGACATGCCACAGCACGTCCAGATACAGAGGGGCTGCTCACCCCCTGTGCTTTACCGATGAAGTACTGGACCACGAATTCCCACAGGGCTTTAAACCTGTGAACATAGAGGCATACAACGGAACGACAGACCTGTGGGTCCGGATCGAGGACTTTATCCTGCACATACATATGGCTCGTGGGGATGACCTTCACGCCATCAAATACCTCCCCTCGTGAAGGGACCAGCTCGACCTTTGGTTGAAAGGCCTCCCCGAAAATTCAATTGGAAGCTGGGAGGAACTCGAGGACGCTTTCAGGGCCAACTTTCAAGGGACCTATGTCCGGCCTCTGGATGCTGACGACTTAAGTCACATAGTCCAACAGCCCGGAGAATCCGCCCGCAAGTTTTGGAACAGATTCCTCGCTAAGAAGAATCAAATTGTTGACTATCCGGATGCCGAAGCCTTAGCAGCATTCAAACACAACATCCGTGACGAGTGGCTCGCCAGACACCTCGGCCAAGAAAATCCAAGGACAATGGCAGTCCTAACAAGCCTTATGACCCGCTTCTGCGCGGGAGAAGATAGCTGGCTAGCCCGTAAAGGCACCTGCGACCCTAGCACATCCGAAATAAGGGATGGCGACGGGAAGCCACGGCGTCATAAAAACAAACGCCAAAACAAGGAAGAAAGCCCGGATAACACGATGGTTAATGCCGAATTCAGGGGCTCCTGACCTAATCAGCAAAACAAGCCATCTAAAGGCAGCAAAGAGGGACCGTCCGGTCTGAATAGAGTCCTAGACAGACTATGCCAAATTCATGGCACCCCTGACAAACCTGCAAACCACACGCACAGAGAGTGTTGGGTCTTCAAGCAGGCCGGCAAACTAAATGCCGAACACAAGGAAAGGGAAACACCAAGTGAAGACGAGGATGAACCTCGCTAGCCGAACACTAAAGGATAGAAAAAATTCCTGCCAGAGGTTAAAACAGTGAACATGATCCACGCGACTCACACATCCATAAGGAGGCACCAACGCGCGCATGGAGACACGCTCGATATAGAGCCCATCGTACTCACGCCTAACCACTGGATGTCTTATCCGATCACTTTCTATAACTTGGATGACCGAACTAGTATTCGGCGCGGAGGATCAAAGGCCTTGGTGCTTGACCTGATAATTGACGGATACCGTCTCACCCGCGTCCTTATGGACGGTGGCGGCAGTCTCAATTTAATATATGAGGACACTGTCCGCAGGATGGAGATAGACCCATCCAGAATTAACCAAAGCAACACCACCTTTGAAGGGGTGATACCAGTCGTTGAAGCCCATAGCAGAGGCTCCGTCACACTGGAGGTAACATTCGGCTCTCTAGGCAACTCCAGAAGCGAAGAACTACTCTTCATCATCGCACCTTTCCAAAGTGACTATCACGCAGTGCTCGGAAGAACGGCCTTCGCCCGCTTCAACGCATTGCCGCACTATGGCTACCTTACACTTAAGATGCCCGGTCCACGTGGCGTCATCACCGTTAGCGGACCAACAGAGCGCTCATCACGCGTAGAGGAACACGGGACGGCCCTCGCGGCCGGACTATAAGCGGCCTCCAACATCAGAAAACATGACTGGTCCTTAAAGACCACAAACTCGGCTAGACGAGTCCGGTCGCCCGGATAAAATTGAACCAGGGCACCGTATATGTAATCCCATAGTGGACACCAGGGGCTATAAATACTTAACACAGTCCCACAGTTGGCTCAACCTTATGGGCAGGCCAACATCTTACACTTTTATTATCCATCGCATACTTACGTTGTACTCTTCTACGAGTTTTCCTTTTTTCCACAGACAACGTTCGAGCGATACCCTTCCAGGATACGGCACAATGGAGACAAAGGCGCAGACGTGTAGCAGGGCCCCGTTCAACAGGTTTCTTTTTAGATTAAGCCCCTGGGTAAACCTTTTTATTGCCTCTTGTTGCTTAACCATCCCATGGGTTCCATACCCACAGAGGATACCGCCGTTTTTGGCATCTCGCCACGACAGATTAACGCACGTACCTGAAAAAACAGGGTTTATAACGAATGGGCATTCTTGAGCCCATCGACTATTATAAAGTACGAATACCCTCGGGAGTGTTCGGCCACGAAGTTTGGCCTTATATGCAGCAGCTCCGAATCATGTCTTTGGTCAAATGTTGGGTTTGCCCGCCCCGAAGTTTGTCGCCTTACGTTCCGTTACTATCGGCTAAGGTGGCCAAAGGAGAACTACTGCGATTGTGCCCTGGTTATTCCCGACGAGCACCTCAGTAGAGAAAGCCGAAAAATGACTGTCATGATACAGCAAGAGACTGTTCAACCACTCAAAGACTTATCGGAATCTTTAGGATCCCTCCGCATTAACGAAGGACCGTTTCTCGGTCATGTACACACGCGCCCGTATTCGGATGCACACGAAGGTACCAGGGGCTACATAGTAGCCCCAACATTAGACTCCCATGGCTATGCGAAAGTGTTACAACTATATAGTCCGGTTGCCTAGTTCGACATGCGATCACCTCCTTCATGGACCAAGACGTTGGATCAAGTGTGATTAAGCATATTTTTTGCGAACACCCCCGCATTGCCTGCGTGGGGGATGAAGCCAACGGCTGCTATCTCTCCGATCAAACATTCATATATATATATATATATATATATATATATATATATATATATATATATATATATATATATATAAACGGCCGCACAGGGGACACAACAATACTTTCGGGCAAAAAGTATAAATATAGCCTTATAACCAAACTAACATTGTTTTTACAATGATTCGATTCATCACTCGAACAAGACATTCTTCGAAAGCATGCGCCTCTATAAGGCGGGCACCTTCCGTGACCTGCGCCAAGTAGTTCTCACGGATATCGCCCCCGCCGGATCTTGGGTCGCTATAATATTGGCCCCCATATCCGTCCAATAGGCTTTAACGCGGGCAAGAGCCATCCGTGCACCCTCTATGCACGCCGACCTCCTCATGGCGTCGATCCGAGGCACGGCCCCAAGGAACTGCTGCACCAAGCCAAAGTAATCGTCTGCTTAGGCCCTTTCGCCCAAGATGGTCTATCACGCATCGCATTGCAAGACCAGACATACCGTGAAGCTCCACTACGGCAGCCATCTTGTCATTTAACGGCAGCGGGCGAGTGGGAGCATTGAATTGCGACCAGAAAAGCTTCTCCACCTCCTTATCACCCTGACCCTCGAAGAACTTGGCAGCGTCAGCCGTACTCTTCGCCAAATCCGCATACGCGTCCGCAGGACTCCAGCGCCCATCCAGGGGAGCGTACTTCGGATCGAAAAACTTCGTCCGCAGCAAGTAGGAACCTCCAGCCACGATTTTACCGGCCTGTTGAAGCTCCTCCCGCGCACCCCTGAGCTCGGTCCGCATTTCCTTGGTGGCATTCTGTGCCTTGTCCAAATTTCGGCTTGTTATCCTTATGCTCCTTTTAAGGAGCTCGTGCGGTCAATGACATTTTTAACTCAATAGCCATTTCGGCCATCTTTTCCTCGCTTCGGCGATGAGCAGCCTGTTTGGCTCTGAGTTCCTTGGTCGCCTTCAGGGCAGCCGCATTGCTAACCCGAGCTTGTTCCTTGGCTAGGACAAGTTCTACCCTCAGGGCCTCTACGGGAGCAGCACCATCTACAGTCCGAACATATTACATTAATATCATGCCGCCTCCATATTTTCCTATACAAAGGAAGGCAGAGCACATACCTTGTGACTTGTCCAGCCGCTCGTTCACAAGCGTGATATCAGCATCAATCGAACGAATTTGCCTGGTCGGTTCGGAAACTTCGACGGACTGGTCGGCGGCGGACTCTGTGTACCGCAAGTGTTTACAGCGCAATCATTGATTTATGATCCCCGCTTGTTGCCTAGGGCGTGCAAACTGTGGTCTCGTGGGCTACTATCTATATGGAGCACACCTAATGCGTGCCTCACAGCCAAAAACAAAGTGTATTCTTCACTACATACCTCAAAGCCTCGAAAGCATTTGTAAATGCTTCATTCGAACCGCTTGTAGCGGACGAAATCTTCTTGAGCACCACGCTCATTAATGAGCGGCACTCCTCCCAGAGCGCAGCTCGCTCCAGTAGGCCCGTCAGTACGTCCGGCCGGACATCGAACTGTGCCGGACCCGTCCCATCGCCCCTCGCTTGAGCCAAACGCTCCGAGCTCAGGGCAGCTGACGCGTTGGCCTCCGGCTTCGGCAGATTCGGACTCCTCCGTGACGAAACTTCGGTGTCGCCCGCTTCGCGGGCCGGAGAGGTAGGTGGGCGCTCTCCATCATCTCCGGAGGAAGGTCTCCCGAAGACGAACTCTGTTGAGAAGGGCTGCTAGCCGGACTGCGAAAGACGAATCCTGGTTATTGATCTAGGAGGAACGCAGTACCTTCGAATTAAAAATTAACTTACAGCTCGGTGGAGGGCTGGCCCGTTGGTGGGCACGATGCGGTGAGGGTGCCCGTTGGGGCAGAGCCCCCTGGTGTTATCTTTTTCCCTGGTTTGGGCATCTCCGTCTCGAGTCTTCGGAGGCAGCCCTCTTCTTCCCGCGCGGGGAGGAGGCTTGAGCCTCCCCTTCCCGACAATCCTCCTTGAGGGAGGTAACAATTCCCCCGGTTCGGATGCGTAGCACGTGGGGTTCGGTTTCTTCGTTCCTCCCCTTGTCTTTCCCCGAGGGCATTCTGCTGAGCACCCGGTCAAGCATCTTGGCCATGGTGGGGCCAGGCGAGCCTTCGGGAAGTGGCGCCGGACACCAGATTCTCTCCGCCTTGTTGAGCCATTCCTGGCCACTGATGATTTTCAGAATAGACAATCATGACAAATACAAAACGGGGTGTCTGGTATCAAAGCTACTTACTTGAGTATCTAGGCGATTGCAGCTTAGGCCCGCATCCTCGGTGGTGTCCGGACACATTACTTTCTGTCCGAAGAATAATTTGCACATCTCTTCGGGCTTCAAGCCGAAGAAGTGCTTGACGGTTCGCAGACCCTCCGGATTGAACTTCCACATCCGGAGAGGTCGGCGTTGGCATGGCAACATCCGCTGGATCAACATCACTTGCATTATGCTGACAAGATTAATGTCCCTTGCAAGAAGTCCCTGGATGCGATTCTGCAGTACGAGTACATCACCAGCGGGTCCCCAATTCCGTCCTACGTCCGTCCAAGACGCCAACTGTGACGGAGGGCCCGAACGAAACTCGGGGGAAGCCACCCACTTTGTGCCCCTAGGAGCCGTGACATAAAACCACCTCCGCTGCCACACATCGACATTTCGAAAGAACCTTCGCCACGGGCATCGGTGTTCCTACTTATTACGGCACCTCCGCACTCCACATGTCGCCCCTCGATCATCTTTGGCGTCACATTGAAGGTCTTGAGCCATAAGCCGAAGTGTGGGGTGACATGGAGAAAAGCCTCGCACACGATAATAAACGACGAGATATGGAGGATAGCGTCGGGAGCCAGATCGTGAAAATCCAACCCATAATAGAACATGAGCCCCCTCACGAAGGGATCGAGGGTGAAACCCAGACCGCAGAGGAAGTGTGGGATGAAAACGACACACTTGTTGGGCTCCGGCGTAGGGACGACCTGCCCTGGAGCAGGGAGCCTGTGCTGGATATCTGCGGTCAAGTATCCGACCTCCCTAAGCTTTGCAATGTCCTTCTCTTCAATCAAGGAGGCCACCCACCGGCCTTGAGGGTCAGATCCGGACATATTGGAGGATTCCGGAGGGGTGGAGCTTAGGTTTTGGGTGCTAGAACTCGAGGTGCGAGAAGGCGCGATGGAGGTGAAAAAGGAGGCGTAGGTCTCGACCCATTTATAAACAAGGTGAATATCAAGAGTCCCCGGTGTGACCGTTTGCGGCTTATCTGAAAAACACACGGGTTATACCAACAACCGTCGTGGGGTCAAGCGTGCTCATATTGATGGAAAATCCCGTAATAAGAGGAACACGATCTCTGCCTCGACGGGACGTGCCAATAACCGCCTCGCAACACGAGTCGTTGTGGGGCAGGAAACGTCGGTTCACGTTGGACCAAGCCCCAATGCAAGGGCACGACGCACGAAGATTGCCAGCAAATCATATCTATACCATACGGAGATCATCTTACAGATCCGGACACGGTCTACGTGTTCGATGACCACTTTGGAGTATTCGGAGGAGGAACCCGCCCTGCAATGCCGAAGACAAGACTGCGCGTCGGACTCATCGTCATTGAAGCCTGGTTCAGGGGCTACTGAGGGAGTCCTGGATTAGGGGGTATCCAGACTGCCGGACTGTGTACAACGTCCGGACTATTGAAGCGTGAAGATACAAGACTCAAGACTTCGGCCCGTGTCCGGATGGGACTTTCCTTGGCGTGGAAGGCAAGCTTGGCGATCCGGATATTATATTTCCTTCCTTGTAACCGACTCCATGTAAACCCTAGCCCTCTCCGGTGCCTATATAAACCGGAGAGGTTGGTCCTTAGAAGGCCGATCACAATTACAATCATACCATCATAGGCTAGCTCTTAGGGTTTAGCCTCTACGATCTCGTGGTAGATCTACTCTTGTACTACCCATATCATCAATATTAATCAAGCAGGAAGTAGGGGTTTACCTCCATCGAGAGGGCCCGAACCTGGGTAAACATATGTGTCCCTTGCTTCCTGTTACCATCAGCCTTGACGCACAGATCGAGACCCCCTACCCGAGATCCGCCAGTTTTGACACCGACACCCGCCAACCGTAGAAGGGATCCCAGTGATTCCATAGGTGTCGTTTCCACCGACATCTTTGGCGCGCCAGGTAGGGGGCGCAGTTGTGAAAATCCGGTCTAGCAGTTAGTTTAGCAGTTCTTCATCGCCATGGCTCCCAAGAAGAAGACGATCACGACGATCAGTTCATCGGGAGCCAAACAGCCCGTACCAGTGCGGGCGAGTGGTGGGGTGGTCACGGACGGAGGCTGAGGCGCGGCCCGCGAACACCCACATTGCTCTGGCGGTCAAAGCCTAGCGAGCGGCGTCATTCGTGCGCGAGACGACGGGTCGCACGGCGCCAAATCCAAAGACGGAGGCGGGCCCACCGCAGGCGGCACGGGGCCCTCCAAGGGCGGCGTTGTGCCACCCATGGGCGGCGTCATGCCACCCATGGGCGACGCGGCGACTTCCAAGACGCCTACGCCAGGACCCACAACGCGCTCTTCCCAGGTTGTGCGCGACGAGTAGCGTCACCACGCTGGTGACCCCGGGTGCCACCGTGGGAAGAGTCATGTACCTCATTCGCGGGACATAGAAGGCTAGCATGCACGCCGAGGCACTGGCAAAAATGGCGCGCAGCCGCAAGGCCGTGATAGAGCTCCTTCTAATGTGGTTAGAAGTCGGAGCGCGTCACGGTCCATGCAGCTTTCGCCGCCACCCACGCCAGTAGAAGCTTTGGCGCGCGCGCAGTTGCTCCTCGACTTTCCTCCTGCTGTGGAAAAGCTCGATGAGTAGAGAGCCACCATCCGGAGCCTCGTCGGCGTTGCCAACAAAGATGAGCCACGACCAGCGAGGCCCTCAGGCCGACGCTCTGTCGAGCCACCGCATGCCAGTGGTGGAAGGACCAGAGGTGCTGCGGCCACGGTGCACTCTCCTCCCCCACGCCAGCCACCGCGGGTGTCGGTCCGTCGTGACGACGCTTGTGATAACATTTCCATAGAATTGTCCGACCCGTGGACCCACCGCGATCAGCGCCAAGTTCTTCGGGAGCGAGCCCATGAAGACGCTCGAACCACCATCAAGCGCCGGCGCGAAGCACGCCACCAGTCAAATAGGCGGGCGGGGCCCACTATGGACCACCCAGTACCGGGAGGCTCTGGCGGCCTACCCTACGAGGTGAGTTGCCCAGCCTTTCCCGTGAGCTGCGGCAGTTCCAGTGGCCCTCCCACCGCACGTTCAAGCCCGACGTTGGTGAGAAGTACAACGACAAGACCAACCCATCGGAGTTCCTCAGCATCTACACCATCGCGATGCAAGCTGATGGAGCTCGCGATGACAAGGTGCTTGCCAATTACTTCCCGTTGGCACTTAAACCCAATGTCATGTCATGGTTGATGCACTTGCCAGTGAATTCCGTTTCTTCTTGGTCGGATTTGTGTCATGAGTTTGTTGACGCCTTCACTGGAGGCCACCAAGCTCATGGCCAGGAAAACGATTTGCATATCATCCATTAGAAGGAAGGTGGAAATCTACGCATGTACATACAGAGGTTCAGCCGGGTGCAGTACAACATCCCAGATGTTCATCCCGCCGCCGTGATCAGCGCATTCCATCAGAATGTGCGCAACCGCAAGATGCGTGAAGAGCTGGCGATGAACAAGGTCAAAGATGTGGCCGAACTTTATGTTCTGGCCAATAGGTGCGCTCGAGCTGAAGAGGGGAGGAAGTACCCCGGCGAGGACGCCGGTGCGGAAACCGACTCCACAGACGAAGACACAGCTGCCCCATCGAGGAAGGGCCGGCACGGCAACAGGAAGTGCAAGGGCAAGACCGTGCTTGCCGTCGAGGGATCCGAGGACACTGGCGCTGCCAAGAAGGCCAAGGCAGACGACCCCGGCAAGGAAATTGCTGGCTGCGCCGCTTGCCGGGCCTTGGCGGCTTCCGACAAGCCAGGAGGCTCCGACAAGCAGTACTGCAAGATCCACCGCACCAAGGGCCATGACCTCCAGAATTGCTGACAAGTTGAGCTAATTGTTGAGAAGCATAAAGCTGAGTATGAGAGGCGGGACAAGGAGAAGGGTCAGGATGGTGCCGAAGTGTCACGCCCAATATGCGACCCTATCCAAAAGGAACTCGAAGGTCCCACCAAGGATAGACCCGCATATTGGAAACGCTTTTGCAAGGTGGATATCATTACATCAACATTACATAATAGGTAGGGATACATACATAAGGCACAAATGCCACAAGAATACATCAACATCATATACAAGAACAACATCCAACTACGGATGAAACATAAATGTAAACTCAAACGACATCCACCTCGCTAGCCCAGGCTGCCGACCGAACCTATCCTCGATCAAGAAGAAGCGTAAGAAGAACTCCAACACAAGAAAACATCGCTCTCACGCCATGATCATCGCAAACCTGTACCTGCAATCGGGTGGTGTAGTAATCTGTGAGCCACGAGGACTCAGCAATCCCATTACCATGGGTATCAAGACTAGCAAAGCTTAATGGGAAAGGAAAGGGTAAAGTGGTGAGGTTGCAGCAGCGACTAAGCATATATAGTGGCTAACATACGCAAATGAGAGCGAGAAGAGAAACAAAGGAACGGTCGTCAACTAGTAATGATCAAGAAGTGATCCTGAACTCCTACTTACGTCAAACATAACCCGAAACCGTGTTCTCCTCTCGATCAACCCGAAAAGAGACACTCACGGTTACGCATACAGTTGGTGTATTTTAATTAAGATCAACTTCGGGTTTTCTACAACCGGACATTAACAAATTCCCATCTGCCACATAACCGCGCACAGCTTTCGAAAGTTCAAACCCTGCAGGGTGTCCCAACTTAGCCCATGATAAGCTCTCGCGATCAACGAAGGATATTCCTTCTCCCGGAAGACCCGATCAGTCTCGGAATCCGGCTACAAGACATTTCGACAAAGCAATAAAACAAGTCCAGCAAAGCCGCCCGATGCGCCGACAATCCCGATAGGAGCTGCACATATCTCGTTCTCGTGGCAACACCGGATAAGCGAAGCGTCTGACAGAACCGACGTAACCCATGTTGCCAAGGGATGGTCCCAAGATCAGGTTTCTAGTTTGGACCAACACTTAGACAAGCATTGGCCCGGGGCTGAATAAAGATGACCCTTGGGTTAATTACTCCCAAGGGAAATATAGGTGGTGGTGAGGCAAATGGAAAAACCAATGTTGGGCCTTGCTGGAAAAGTCTTATTCAAAGCGAACTGTCAAGGGGTCCCATAAATCACCCGACCGTTAGGGACGCAAAATCCGGGAACATAATACCGATATGACGGAAACTAGGGCGGCAAGAGTGGAACAAAACACTGCATAAGGCCGAGCCTTCCACCCTTTACCAAGTATATAGATGCATTAATTAAATAAGATATATTGTGATATCCCAACAGTAAACATGTTCCAACAAGGAACAACATCTCCATGTTCCAACAAGGAACAAACTTCATCTTCACCTGCAACTAACAACGCTATAAGAGGGGCTGAGCAAAGCGGTAACATAGCCAAACAACGGTTTGCTAGGAAGGGTGCAAAAGGTTAGAGGCTGACATGGCAATTTGGGATGACTTGATAAACAGGTAATAGATAGCGCAGCATAGCGATAGAACGGAGCAACTAGCATAGCAATGATAGTAGTGAGATCCAGGGTAGCGGTCATCTTGCCTGAAATCCCGCAAGGAAGAAGAACGAGTCCATGAAGAAGACGAACGGATGAAGCCGAACCAAGCGTGGACGAACGAATCCTCACGATCGCAACGAAACAGGAACTAACAAGAAGAAGCACACAACATGGTAAACACACCACACATGAACAAGAAATGTTGCACAACAAGCATGATGCATGACAAATCTAGATGAGGCTACTCATGGCAAGAGATGATGCAAAACAAGAACAACACATCAAAGCAAGTTTAAATGAGGCCGGAAACAACATAGAACAATTCCGGTAAGTCCTCATATGCAAATTTCGAAATTGGTCCAGATCTGAATAACTTTATGTTCAAGTTGTTAAACATCAAGTTAAGATGCACCACGACGATCTACACGAAATTCTAGTCAAGTTACATATAAAGTTCATTTAATTCGGAGCTACGGCCTAGAAGATATGAGCAAAACAAGATAAGCATGGCATTGATGCAAAATGCATACAAACATCAAGCAAACACCCCACAGGGCCGCGGCGGCGGAGGCGGCGGCGTGCCCACGTGGCGCGCCCTGATTGGTTCGGACGGCGGCGGCGCGGTGGGACGGACGTGTCCGGGCGGCGCGGGGTTTTCGTCCGGGCGCGAGGTAGGGGAAGGCTAGGGTTAGACCCGAGATTTGGAATGGGGGTTGCTTAAATAGGCATAGAGGGAGCTAGGAGAGTCCAAATGAGGTGTAGTTTTCGCCCACACGATCGTGATCGAACGACGGAGAGCATGGAAGTGACTTAGATGGGTTATTGGACTATTTTGAAGGGGTGTTGGGCTGCAACTTAAAAGAGGCTTTTGCGAGAGTGTGGTTAACCGTTGGAGTACCAAACGAGCTCCAAATGACCCGAAACTTGACCGGTGGTCTACGGGTGGTATACCAAGGCCACATGACAAACCTCGGTCCATTACGAGAAAGTTTAGTACCCGCTCACAGAAAAACGTAAAAGGGGCCGCCGGGGGAGATAGGAGTGCTGGATTGCAAAACGGACAACGAGAAAAATGCTCGGAATCATGAGATTTAACACGTATACAAATGCGATGCACATGATGACATGATATAAAATGCATGACATGGACAAAATGCAAAATGAAGAAAAACCCAACCACGGAGGGAATATCATATCACAATGCCGAAAATGGCAAGAGTTGGAGTTACAAATATGGAAAGTTACTACCGGGGTGTTACAACACTCCACCACTACAAGAGGATCTCGTCCCGAGATCTTAGACTGAAAGAACTCCGGATATTCGGAACGGAGGTGATCCTCGCGCCCTGTGTGGCTTCTCGGTCGGAATGGTGTGACCACTTTACTTTCAGGAATTTGATTGACTTGTTGCGAGTCTTGCGCTCGGTTTCTTCAAGAATAGCAACGGGGTGCTCATGATAAGAGAGATCTTCTTGAAGGTCAATCTCTTCGAAGTTGATAGTGCGTTCAGGAGTCTTGAAGCACTTGCGAAGCTGTGACACATGAAACACATCATGCACATTCGCGAAGTTGGATGGAAGCTCAAGTTGATAGGCGAGATCGCCTCTTTTGCCAATGATCTTGAAAGGACCCACGTATCTAGGGGCAAGCTTCCCTTTGATACCGGGGTTTACGAAAGTGCCTTTCATTGGAGAGACGCGAGGTAGACATGGTCTCCGATTTCGTAAGCCATATCACGGCGCTTATCATCATAATAGCTCTTTCCGCGCGATTGCGCGGCTTTGAGATTCTCACGAATGACTTTGCACATTTCTTCCGCTTCGTGATCAAGTCATTGCCAAGAAGTTGGCGTTCACCTGTCTCGCACCAATTGAGAGGAGTACGGCACTTTCCGCCATAGAGAATTTCGAAAGGGCCTTGCCCGAACTCGCTTGGAAGCTGTTGTTGTAGGAGAACTTCGGCATATGGAAGACAATCTTCCCACTTCATACCGAAGGAAATGACACAAGCCCCGAGCATATCTTCAAGGATTTGATTAACTCGCTCAACTTGGCCACTTGTTTGAGGATGGAAAGTCAGTCTTTGAAACAAATGTTGGTGCCCATGGCCTTCAAAAGAATCCCTTAACTTGGAGGTAAAGATGCTGCCACGGTCTCAAGAGATAACTTGTGGAATGCCGTGCAAGGAGACAATCTCGAGGTGTATAGCTCATCAACTGAGCTGCTGTGATGGATTCTTTGATAGGAAGAAAATGAGCCACTTTAGTGAGCTTGTCAATGACAACGAAGATAGCATCATTTCCACGCTTGGACTTTGGAAATCCAGTCACGAAGTCCATTTCAATATGATCAAACTTCCATTCTGGAATAGCAAGAGGTTGGAGGAGACCAGCTGGTCGTTGGTGTTCTGCTTTCACTCTTCGGCAGAGATCACATTCATTCACGAACTGAGCAATTTCGCTTCATTCGAGTCCACCAATATGACTGCTTGAGGTCCCGGTACATCTTCGTACTTCCGTGATGAATGGATAGAAGCGAATTGTGAGCCTCGTTCATAATGACTTTTCTCGAGATCACCCTTAGGAACCACAATCCGGTCCTCAAAGAAAAGAGTATCTTTGTCATCAACGTGGAAGCACTTGTACTTGGAAATGCCCTTGTCGATACCACGCTTCACCTTTTTCACCATGGTATCCGAAGTTGAGCCTCACGAATCTGATCTTCCAAAGTAGGAGAGACTATGAGGTTGGCAAGAAAGCCTTGAGGAACAACTTGAAGATTCAGCTTGGAAAGCTTTTCTGAGATCCGGCTGGAAGGGCTTGAGGATTAAACTGCTGCAGAAGCCTTCCTGCTCAAAGCATCTCAAGAATGACATTGGCCTTGCCGGAGTATATTCAATACTTGGGTTGTACTCTTGAATCATTTCAATTCGTCGAGTCTGCCTCGAGGTTGAGGTTGGGCTGAGTGAAGATATACTTGAGACTCTTGTGATCGGTGAAAATGTCCACTTTCCTTCCCAACAAGAGATGTCTCCATGTTATCAATGCATGGACAACTGCCGCCAACTCAAGATCGTGAGTGGGGTAGTTCTTTTCGTTGGGCTTCAATCAAGGCGAGAGGTATAAGCCACAACTCTCTTCTCTTGCATTAACACAAAGACCGAGAGCTTGAAGAGAAGCATCACAGAAAACTTCAAATGGCTTGGATTCATCAGAGGAGTCAAGACAGAGCTGTGACGAGTTTCTCTTTGAGAGTATTGAAAGCAACGTCACACCTGTGAGACCGTATATACTTCACATGCTTCTCGAGGAGGTTGGAAAGAGGCTTTGCAATCTTGGAGAAGTTCTCAACGAATCTTCGCAATAGCTTGCAAGACCAAGAAAATCATGGAGCTGCTTGACATTCTCGAGGAGGTTCCCAATTCACAATTGCGGACACCTTCTGGATTAACAGCGATGCCCTTGGCTGAGATGATATGACCAAGAAAAAGCACTACATCAAGCCAAAATTCACATTTGGATAACTACGCATATAATTCATACTCTCAAAGCTTGTCTAGTACCAATAGCAAATGATTGGCATGATCCTTCTTATTCTTGGTGAAAACCAAAATATCATCAAGATAGACCAAGACGAATTCATTGGTGTAGGGGTTGAAGATGAAGTTCATCATCCGAGAGAATGTTGGAGGAGCATTGACGAGGCCGAAAGACATGACAGTATATTCATAAGAACCAAAGCTTGTTCTGAATGCCGTCTTGGGAATATCTTGTTCACGAATGCGAATCTGATGATAACCCATACGAAGGTCAAGCTTGGAGAACACTTTAGCACCTTTGAGTTGCTCGAAAAGCTCATTGATGTTGGGAAGTGGATACTTGTTCTTGATTGTCTTCTTATTCAATGGACGGTAATCGACGCAAAAGTCGGTCCGTGCCATCCTTCTTCCGGACAAAAAGAACACCACAACCCCAAGGAGATGAACTCGGTCCGATCAAACCCAGACGCTCTTGTTCATCAAGCTGCTTCTTCAATTCCTTCAGCTCATCAGGTCCAAGCTTGTATGGACGCTTGCAAAGCGGGTTCAAAGCGTGTTCAAGATCGATAACGAACTCAATCGGGCCGATGAGGAGGCATACCCGAAGCTCTTCCGGAAAGACATCTTGGTACTCACAAACGATCGAATCTGAGAGATAGCATCCAATTCGCCCTTCTCATTGAGAGAAAACAACCGAATGGTTTCATCACGAGCGACATAGATGATCACATCATTAGAAGAGTGAGTCAATTGAATTTCCCTGGCAGCACAATCAAGCTGAGCTTTGTGCTGATAAAGCCAGTCCATCCCAAGAATAAGATCAATATCCGAGTCACCAAGGAAACCCTATCCAAAAGGAACTCGAAGGTCCCACCAAGGATAGACCCGCATATTGGAAACGCTTTTGCAAGGTGGATATCATTACATCAACATTACATAATAGGTAGGGATACATACATAAGGCACAAATTCCACAAGAATACATCAACATCATATACAAGAACAACATCCAACTACGGATGAAACATAAACAGAAACTCAAACGACATCCACCACACTTTAGCCCAGGCTGCCGACCGAACCTATCCCCGATCAAGAAGAAGCGTAAGAAGAACTCCAACACAAGCAAACATCGCTCTCACGTCATGATCATCGCAAAACCTGTACACTGCAATCGGTGGTGTAGTAATCATGAGCCACGAGGACTCAGCAATCCCATTACCATGGGTATCAAGACTAGCAAAGCTTAATGGGAAAGGAAAGGGTAAAGTGGTGAGGTTGCAAGAGCGACTAAGCATATATAGTGGCTAACATACGCAAATGAGAGCGAGAAGAGAAACAAAGGAACGGTCACAACTAGTAATGATCAAGAAGTGATCCTGAACTCCTACTTACGCCAAACATAACCCGTAAACCGTGTTCTCCTCTCGATCAACCCCGAAAAGAGACACTCACCGATTACGCTACGGTTGGTGTATTTTAATTAAGATCAACTTCGGGTTTTCTACAACCGGACATTAACAAATTCCCATCTGCCACATAACCGCTGGCACGGCTTTCGAAAAGTTCAAACCCTGCAGGGTGTCCCAACTTAGCCCATGATAAGCTCTCGCGATCAACGAAGGATATTCCTTCTCCCGGAAGACCCGATCAGTCTCGGAATCCCGGCTACAAGACATTTCGACAAAGAATAAAACAAGTCCAAGAAAGCCGCCCGATGCTACCGACAATCCCGATAGGAGCTGCACATATATCGTTCTCGTGGCAACACCGGATAAGCGAAGCGTCTGAGGAACCGGCGTAACCCATGTTGCCAAGGGATGGTCCCGACGGTGCTCTAGTTTGGACCAACACTTAGACAAGCATTGGCCCGGGGCTGAATAAAGATGACCCTTGGGTTAATTACTCCCAAAGGGAAATATAGGTGGTGGTGAGGCAAATGGAAAACCAATGTTGGGCCTTGCTTTGGAAAAGTCTTATTCAAAGCGAACTGTCAAGGGGTCCCATAAATCACCCGACCGCGTTAGGGACGCAAAATCCGGGAACATAATACCGATATGACGGAAACTAGGGCGGCAAGAGTGGAACAAAACACCAGGCATAAGGCCGAGCCTTCCACCCTTTACCAAGTATATAGATGCATTAATTAAATAAGATATATTGTGATATCCCAACAAGTAAACATGTTCCAACAAGGAACAACATCTCCATGTTCCAACAAGGAACAAACTTCATCTTCACCTGCAACTAACAACGCTATAAGAGGGGCTGAGCAAAGCGGTAACATAGCCAAACAACGGTTTGCTAGGAAGGGTGCAAAAGGTTAGAGGCTGACATGACAATTTGGGATGGCTTGATAAACAGGTAATAGATAGCGCAGCATAGCGATAGAATGGAGCAACTAGCATAGCAATGATAGTAGTGAGATCCAGGGTAGCGGTCATCTTGCCTGAAATCCCGCAAGGAAGAAGAACGAGTCCATGAAGAAGACGAACGGATGAAGCCGAACCAAGCGTGGACGAAAGAATCCTCACGATCATAGCGAAACAGGAACTAACAAGAAGAAGCACACAACATGGTAAACACACCACACATGAACAAGAAATGTTGCACAACAAGCATGATGCATGACAAATCTAGATGAGGCTACTCATGGCAAGAGATGATGCAAAACAAGAACAACACATCAAAGCAAGTTTAAATGAGGCCGGAAACAACATAGAACAATTCGGTAAGTCCTCATATGCAAATTTCGAAATTGGTCCAGATCTGAATAACTTTATGTTCAAGTTGTTAAACATCAAGTTAAGATGCACCACGACGATCTACACGAAATTCTATTCAAGTTACATATAAAGTTCATTTAATTCGGAGCTACGGCCTAGAAGATATGAGCAAAACAAGATAAGCATGGCATTGATGCAAAATGCATACAAACATCAAGCAAACACCCCACAGGGCCGCGGCGGCGGAGGCGGCGGCGTGCCCACGTGGCGTGCCCTGATTGGTTCGGACGGCGGCGGCGCGGTGGGACGGACGTGTCCCAAGCGGCGCGGGTTTTCGTCCCCGGCGTGAGGTAGGGGAAGGCTAGGGTTAGACCCGAGATTTGGAATGGGGGTTGCTTAAATAGGCATAGAGGGAGCTAGGAGAGTCCAAATGAGGTGTAGTTTTCGCCCACACGATCGTGATCGAACGACGGAGAGCATGGAAGTGACTTAGACGGAGAGCAAAAGTAGAGCTCGATTGACTCAAGCTATGGCACTCCATAATTGCAAACAAGGGCATGGATGGATAGCGCAAGACATGTATAACAAAACATCCTTACTGAAGTATCTCAAAATAAGCATGGATCTCTCGGTAGCATCAAGTTAACATGGCATGAAAATATCAGCAAAACAGGGCTGAAATCAGCAACAACAAGACACCTAGTTTGCATGCTTGTGCTAGTCACCACAGAGATCACAAAAATACATGGCATATACCCCTGTAAAGATGGCATGGCATATTACAAAACACATTTAGGACTCAAGTCCATAGGAGGCACACATCAATCATGGCAAAAATGACAAAAGTGCATGTTCTCATAAGAATCAGAAACTAACATCACATAGCACTCTTCCAACAGCATTTCGGGCATCAAGATAAGCTCAAATGAAAATGATTCAATGAGATGAAATGATCTACTCTTCGAGGCGAACATTCTGACATATTACACGCACAAAACGGAGCAACAATGACAGAGTTATGGCATGACAAAAATGCAACAAAAATTCAATAACCTCGGGGAAAAAGTCAACGGATCTGGATCGGGCCGGGCTCGCCGGAGTTCGCCGGAGACGGGGCTGCGGCGGCCGGGGAAGAAGAGAGACGCGCCGGGGGAGGCGGATCCGGCCGGAGTTCGGAGCCGACGGGGCTCCGGCGCGGCAGGGCGTCACGGCCGGAGGCGGCGGCGGCACACCGGCGGGCGGCGAAGCTTCGGACGACGCCGGCTGGAAGGAGTGGCGGTGGTGAGGGGAGCCGCGCTCGGGCGGCGGAGGGCGCGGGCGCCGGGCGGCGACAGTGAGGCGGCGGGCGGGCGGGCGCGGCCACGGGCGGTGAGGCGCGGAGGTCCGCGCGTCGCCAGCGAGACGGCGAGGCGGCGGATGGGCGTGGGGGCGGGCGGCGGCGGCTTGGCGGGGCCGGGAGCGGCTCGGCGGGCCGGGCGCGGTGGGAGGTGGCGGCGCCACGTGGCGCGCAGGGAGTGGAGGAGGCGGCGGCGCTGAGGTGTCGCCCCGGGATTGGTCCGGGCGACGTGGCAGCGGGATGGACGCGTCCGCCGGCGGGCGGACATGTCCGGCGGCGCGGGGAGGAGCTAGGCTAGGGTTTGGACTGCGCGAAAAATCCGGGAGGGACACATATTTATAGGTAGAGGGAGCTAGGAGAGTCCAAATGAGGAGCGGTTTTCGGCCACGCGATCGTGATCGAACGACCGAGAGCATGGAGGGGAGCTAGGTGGGTTTTGGGCCACTTAGAAAGGGGAGTTGGGCCGCAACAAAAGAGGCTTTTGCGGTTACCCGGTTAACCGTTGGAGTATCAAATGACCTCCAAATGGCACGAAACTTGACAGGCGGTCTACCGGTGCTATACCAAGGCCGCTTGACAAACCTCGGTCCATTCCGAGACCGTTTAACACCCGGACATGAAAAGAGGTAAAAGGGAGCGCCGGGAGACATAAGAGTGCCGGATTGCAAAACGGACAACGGGAAAAATGCTCGGATGCATGAAATGAACACGTATGCCAAATGAAATGCACATGATGACATGATATGAAATGCATATGATGACATGGCAAAGTGCAACACGCAAGCACATGACAGGGCAAAGACGGCGAATAACTGGCGGACACCTGGCGCATCGAATCCGGGGCGTTACACGAAGGATCCAGCAAGAAGCATGGCGGCCATGGAGGTCGCCGCGGCAAGGATAACCAGCAAGAGAGGCCCGCCCGGGGCCGCGACAAGAAGCAGGAAGACGACGGTCATGATGAGGATGACGAGTCTGGCGAGCATGAGTTCCAGAAAGCTACGGAGGCCATGTGCGTCGACGGTGGCGCCTCGCTGCACACCTCTCACCGCCAGCTCAAGCAGTGAGCGTGTGAGATCAAAGCAGCGGAACCATCATTCGATGCTCAAAAGCCACTGAAGTGGTCCAGCACGCCTATCGTTTTTTACACCGAGGACCACCCTGATCACACAACTGCGGTCGGGTGTTTGCCGTTGTTGGTTTTTCCAACAATACACAACCTCAAGGTGACAAAAATGCTAGTTGACGGTGTGGCCTGTCTGAACTTGATCTCGCCTGTTGTGATCAAAAGGCTGTAGATTCCTGATGGAGACCTCGAAGAGACGGGCACATTTCAAGGGGTCAACCCGGGAAGGAGTCAGCCGAAGGGTAAGGTCACGCTGCCCGTGACGTTGGGAGGCGAGTTGAACTACATGACAGAGAGGATTGTTTTCGATGTAGCCGAGATCCCCTTGCCCTACAACGGGATCCTCGGCCGCCCTGCACTAGCCAAGTTCATGGTGGCCTCACATTACGCCTACAACACGCTGAAGATGCCTGGGCCAATGACCATCATCACCGTCCCCTCCGACAAGAAGGATGCGCTGATCTGCGCTGACCAACTCTACTGGAGGCGATCGCAAGAATCGCTGTCGGTGTCAAAACCGCGGATCTCGGGTAGGGGTCCCGATCATGCGTCTTAGGCTGATGGTAACAGGAAGCAAGGGACACAATGTTTACCCAGGTTCGGGCCCTCTCGATGGAGGTAAAACCCTACTTCCTGCTTGATTAATATTGAAGATATGGGTAGTACAAGAGTAGATCTACCACGAGATCGTAGAGGCTAAACCCTAGAAGCTAGCCTATGATGGTATGATTGTAATTGTGATCGGCCTTCTAAGGACCAACCTCTCCGGTTAATATAGACAATGGAGAGGGCTAGGGTTTACATGGAGTCGGTTACAAGGAAGGAAATATAATATCCGGATCGCCAAGCTTGCCATCCACGCCAAGGAAAGTCCCATCCGGACACGGGTCGAAGTCTTGAGTCTTGTATCTTCGCGCTTCAATAGTCCGGACGATGTATACAGTCCGGCTGTCCGGATACCCCCTAATCCAGGACTCCCTTAGTAGACCCTGAACCAGGCTTCAATGACGATGAGTCCGGCGCACAGTTTTGTCTTCGGCATTGCATGGCGGGTTCCTTCTCCGAGTACTCCAAAGTAATTATCGAACACTTGAACCGTGTCCGGATCCACAAAATGATCTTCGCATGCCATCGTAGAGAGAATGGTATTTCACAAATGCAATCTGCTGACAACTTTTTAGGCAACGCGACGTGTCATTACGGTCGGGTCATTATTCGAACCGTTTCCCACAACCAGCCACAGCGCATATTGCGAGGCAGTTTCCTTGACATGTCTTGTCAAAGCAGAGATCCTGTCCCCTTATCATGGGATTCTCATCAATACGGGTACGGGTAATCCCACCACATCATCAATCGTGGCGCTTGGGAAGCAAGCGATTCCCAACGGGCAAGTGGGGAGGCGCACCGCTTTCGTCGCCTCTATAAAGGGATAAGATTTCCCCATTTTTACCCACGCCTTCTTCCTCCTTTGCCCATTCTTGCCTCCTCGAGCTCCACCGCCCAAGCCCAAGTCTTCTCCGCACAGCTAAACATGTCCGGAGCAGGAGGCAAGTGGGTGGCTTCCACCATCAAGGAGAAGCATATCGCAAATCTTCGGGCGGCCGGATACTTGGCCGCAGACATAGCGCACCGGCTACCAGACGTCGGGCAGGTCATTCCAACCCCAGGACCCCACGAGAGGGTCGTGTTCGTCGCCCACTTCGTCAGTGGACTGGGGTTTCCACTTCACCCCTTCGTCCGCGGGCTCATGTTCTACTACGGGCTAGATTTCCATGATCTAGCCCTGAAATTTTTTCCTCAACATCTCGGCTTTCATCGTCCTATGCGAGGCCTTCCTCCGCATCCGGCCTCACTTCGGCCTGTGGCTGCGAATCTTCTACGTGAAGCCGAAGATTGTAAGCGGCCAGCAAGCAAAGTGCGGAGGGGCCATGGTGGGCAAGATGCCTAACGTCACCTGGCTGGACGGCTCCTTTGCAGAGACCGTAAAAGGGTGGAAATCGGGGTGGTTCTACATCACCGAGCTGCGCGGCGCCAACTGGGCGGCGACCCCCAAGTTCCGATCCGGAGCCGCCATGCGGCTCACCTCCTGGGAAAAGAAGGGCCTGACTTGGGGCAAACCTACAGAGCTGACCGGACTCCAAACCTGCATCAAGAGCATGAAGGACAAGAACATCAAGCTTTTCAACATGATCCAGGTCATGCTCGTTCCCCGAATTCTGCCGTGCCAAAGGCGGGCATTCAATCTGTGGGAGTTCGTCCCGGCCGAACACTAGACGCTTCAGAGGCTCTATGGCATGAAGCACGAAGACGCGTGGAAGGTGTTGTTCAAGGCCTCCGAAGTACCTCCTCCCACATCTGAGGACCGCGGACTTCATGCAGCGCGGCCCCCGCGTCCGGTGAGTTTCGGGACTACCAACGGATTCGGTTTTTCCCAATACATTCATGGGGGAGTCTTAAGTATTGGTGTATATCTGATCAGGACTATGTGGAGACAGCGGAGCAGATTGACTGTCCGCTCACGCCGGAAGATCCAGTGATGCTCTCCGACAGAGATACGATCCGGCGCCCTACAAGGCACCGGAGAAGAAGGCCGAAAAGAAGGCCCCGGGGACCAGGAAGGGTCTCCGACGTAAGGTTGTGCCGGAAGCCTCGTACGAAGAGGACGAGGCGCACTCCTCCCCCGAAGAGGAGGAGGAAGAAGAAGCCACCCCATCCAGAAAGGATGAGGGGCCTGAGGAGATGGGCCATGGGGCCGGGAGAGGCCCTCGACGCAAGGCCGTCATACCCACGGCCTCCGATGACGACGAAACAGATTCCTCCCGCGGAGGCGGGGGTAAGCAAGAAGAAACTCTACCTCCCCGCACTGGGGAGGAGAAAAAGAGGAAAACCGCCCCGGAGGGGGAGGCTGGGACGCCCAAGAAGGGAAAGACGTCCCTTCCGGACTACTCCACCACGACCGCTCATAGCGAGGAAGAGTGGCTGCCCAGGGGGAAGCCCCTAGCGCGATCGTAAGTGTCCGCACTCTACCGTGATTTTCCTTCATAGTTGTTTAATAACACCGAACATATATGCAGTCCGGCCAGGGCTCATCCAGAGGTGTCGCCTTTGGATGGGTCTCTGAGCGCTTCAGAGATGAACTCGCTCCCGACGGCCACCACTCCTCAGCCTGCGGATGACACGGAGGTGTTGTCCCGAAGGTTCCCCGAGCAGGGGGAGGTGACCCTGGAGACGCCCCAAGGCGGAGTTCCAGATGTCGGACACACGGGGTTCAAGATCCCCGCGGATCGCGTCGATGAGAGCCGCAGCAAGGCGGACTCTCGACCGAACACTGTTCCGGAACCCTTGACGGTTCCGGATTTAGGTGGGCAGCCCCTCGTTAGGGAGGGCGAGCCGTCCGTGCCGATGGCTTCTGTGACGCCACCGGCGCCGGATAGTCTGGTGGAAGCGCTTCGAGGCACTTCCATGGATGACGAGCACCGTACTCTTATGAGTGCGGTGATTCAAAAGGTTCTGTCCACCAAAAGCGGACTAACCGAAGCCTGCACAAGCCTCCTGACGGGCTTCGAGGTAATTAATAAAAATGTGTGAAATTACCACCCAATAGGTAGTAGCCCCTGATACTCTGTTTGGTGTTCGGAAAGAAAAGCCAAACGGAGGGTCAATTATAATCCACAGGAGTCTAATAAGCATTTATGTGAATAAGCAGGCCGTGTTGCTTGCCGCTGCTGCCCGCACAACCGAGGTTGCCGAACTAAAGTGGGACCTGGAGCAGGCGCAGGGAGAGCTCGGTCTCACGAAGAGGCGGCTCGAGGAGAGCAAAGGTGAGTGATTCTCCGCTCTTATATATGTAAAGATAGATAAAGTTGTTTAGTCCGGACGATGAAGCGTCGTGGATCAGGTGATGTGGTCCACCACTGAAGTGGCGTCCCTGAAGAAAGCGCTATCCGAGGCCGAAGACAAGGCGGCCTTGGAATGCAAGGAGCGCGAGAAGCAAAGTGCTAGAGTGGGCAAGGTACAGCAAGAGCTCGAGGACCTCGGCAAGAAGTTCGAGTCCGTGGAGCATGATCTGAAGATGAAAGAGGCCGAGCTTGCAAAGGCCCTTGTAAGTATGAAAGACGCCAAGGCCGAAGCCGAGAAGACACATCAGGAGATCCAGGAGGCCAAAAAGATAGCGGCGGGTAAGAAATTCTTTGTGCAAAGCAAACATGTGGAGGAGGCGTTTCTTTTACTTACACGAATTCGGAGCTCTCCAGGGGCATTCCAGATCTGCCACGCAGCGCATCAGATGCCGCGGAGTTCTACAGTGCCCAAGAGGGAAGCTCAACGGAGAAGCTGCTACGTCCCGATGTCTTTGGGCCGAACAGCTAACGCTCTCAGTGACCAAGCAAGCTGTTGGTCGAACTCCACAGGGCGGCCGAAGTGGCTATGAAAGATTTCATAGTCCGGATGTGGCCTGGTGAGCCCCTGCCCACTAGCTACTTCGGCCTGATCAAGCGGATGGTGAATGCCTGTCCGCGGCTTGAAGTAATCAGGTGATCCGTTTGCATCGAGGGTGCCCGTCGGCACTTTGCCCGCGTGAAGGTGCATTGGGGCAAGCTGGATGCGGAGAAGCTGGTGAAGGACGGTCCGCTGGAGGGCAAGGAGCATCGCCATCCCGTGAAGTACTATGATGGCGTTATGAAAGGCGCTCGTCTCGTGGCCGATGAGTGTTCCAAGGACAAGATATTTGACTAAATGTACCTCTGACGCTGTTGTAATTTAAAGATGAAGTTACTTGTGCTATGTAGCACTGTTTGATTTAAAATATTACCTTCTGTGCGGCTGTTTATAGAATACTGAAAGTAGGCCAGTCGTCGGCTTCCGCCCCCACGCAACTAGTGCCGGGGTGTTCCTGGAAAACCCGGATACTCTTTGTCCTAATGTTTGGTCCCTTAAGGAGGTATCCGGCATAACGAACAAGGAAATCGGACTATGCGGCTTTATAACTTTCACTTAGCCATAGAAGTCTACAATTTTAAATTTTTGTGAAACCCCTAGAATCCGGACGACTGAATTGGGGCGCTATATTCGCCTAGATTGGACGAAGTCGATTTATTGCCTAAAGCAGAAAATCTTTAAGGATTTTAAGACCTGTCGAACAGCGACCAGCTCTCGCCACATCATGCCGGTCAGTTTTCGGCTTTCTCTACTGAGGTGCTCGTCCGGAAGAACCGGGACACAATCGTAGTAGTTCTCCCCGCTACCTTAGCCGATATAACGGAACGTAAGGTACCAAAACAAGGGAGCCGGGCTAACCCAACTGTAGACCCAAGACATGATTCGAAGCTGATGCATATAGTGCTATAAGTTCGGGGTGCCGCACTGTTTAAAGTGTTCGGACTGTAGTTGCCGTAGAACGGGGCACCATAGGAAGCCCCTGGCAAACGGACCATACCAAAGTGTATGGATGCAATATGAAAGAGACATTTGTAAGAGAAATGTTCAAATAAGAATAATGAGCTGATGCTATATATAATCTCCCATTGATGAAAATACGTTTAAGCGTATGTTTACAATGAATGCATTAAGCGGAGATAAATAGGACTATTTAACATGTCCTATCCATGGGCAGGCCGCGTATGGATATATGAAACAGGTATAACGATCGTAAATAGATTCCACCTGGGTGTTTCCTTCTGTGCGCGAAGCATGTTGCCTCCTTGGTTTTCTCTCCTATGTAAGTCCGACAATCCGGCTCTTCTGAAGAGGCTGCTCTAAAGCAATGTCCTGAAAAAGAAGAAGGACAGGTTATGAAGGTATGTGGCTGTTATCCCACACTGTTGACTGAGTCGTTGTTGCGCCTCCGCCTACGCCCATGGTATCTTGAGTGCGTAATGGTGTACGCATGGCACGAATGCTGCTTTGATGGGGCTTAAGCGGAGGCTGGACTGCTAGTCGCGCTCTTGGCGTGCTCGATGATCCTGCGGGGTGCTCCGGACTCTCTTGACGGTGCTTGAAGTTGTTGTCGCCGGATTGGTTTGTCGGAGGAGGTCAGCATTGTACTTCCGCCACGAGGGCTGCGATATGTTCTTACGCTCGGAGAGAGCAGTCCATATTTCGTTTCACTGTTATGACCCCGCGTGGTCCCGCATCTTGAGCTTGAGGTATGTGTAGTGTGGTACCGCATTGAATCTAGCGAATGCGGTTCGTCCGAAAGCGATTGCACAGTAGCCATCATGAAAGGGACGATATCGAAGATTAACTCTTCGCTTCGGAAGTTATCCGGAGATCCAAAGACCACTTCCAATGTTATAGAGCCCGCAATGGGCCTCTACTCGAGAATCACTCCTTTAAAGGTGGTTTTGGTGGCCTTGATCCTTGAAGGGTCAATGCCCATTTTGGCGACCGTGTCACGATAAAGCGAGTTCAGGCTGCTGCCACCGTCCATAAGGACGCGCGTGAGGTGGAATCCGTCGATGATTGGGTCTAGGACCAATGCAGCCGAGCCGCCATGACGGATGCTAGTAGGGTGATCCCTACGATCAAAGGTGATCGGACAAGCTGACCATGGGTTGAATTTGGGGCCGACTGGCTCCATCGCATAGAAGTCCCGTAGTACCCGCCTGCTCCGGCTTGGGGATGTGCGGGGCGTAAATCCTGTTGCCCGTTTTCACCTGGGGGGGGGGGGATTTCTTCTGTCCCCCTATGTTCGGACGCCGGGGCTCCTCGTCATCGTCGCTGTGCATCCCCTTTTCCTTGTTTTCGGCGGTTATTTTGCCGGCCTGTTTGAACACCCAGCAATCTCTATTGGTGTGGTTGGCTGGCTTGTCCGGGGTGCCATGAATTTGGCACGACTCTCCAGTATGCGGTCCAGACTGGACGGTCCCTGATTATTTCTTTTGAACGGCTTCTTCCGCTGACCGGGTTTGGATCCGCTGAATCCGGCGTTGACTGCCGTGTCTTCAGTGCTGTCGCCGTTGTTCCGTCACTTATGTCTGTTACGCCGTGGCTTGCCGTTATTGTCGCGGCCATCCGAAGTGCCAGAATGTGGCATAGTGCTGCTGCGAGCCAACCAGCTGTCCTCGCCCGCGCAAAAGCGGGTCATTAGTGTTGTGAGAGCTTCCATGGACTTGGGTTTTTCCTGGCCGAGGTGTCGAGCAAGCCACTCGTCACGGATATTATGCTTAAAAGCCGCCAGGGCTTCGGCGTCCGGACAGTCGACTATTTGGTTCTTTTAGTTAGGAACCGAGTCCGCATTTCTGGCTGACTCTCCGGGCTGTTGAGTAATGTGGCTCAAGTCATCGGCGTCCGGTGGTCGCACGTATGTGCCCTGGAAGTTGTCGAGGAATGCGTCTTCCAGGTTTTCCCAACTGCCAATGGAATTTGCTGGCAGGCTGTTTAGCCAGTGCCGTGCTAGTCCTTTGAGATTAAGGGGAAGATACTTGATGGCATGTAGATCGTCTCCACTGGCCATGTGAATGTGGAGAAGGAAATCTTCGATCCATACTGCAGGGTCTGTTGTGCCATCGTGTGATTTGATGTTTACGGGTTTGAACCCTTCTGGGAATTCATGATCCATTACTTCGTCAGTGAAGCAGAGGGGGTGCGCGGCGCCTCTGTGCCGGGCTATGTGGCTACGCAGGTCGAATTGCTCTGGGTGGCTATGTTCGGCCCGACCGGACTTGTTGAAGGTGTATCCGGTGTGACGGTCGTCGTCACATGCCGAGGCGCGCCCCCGCGATCCGTAGATCGATCTTGGCTATCCTGTTTTGTTGCCCCGGGCCGTAGTATGTTGGCGTGGGGGTGTTGGCTGGTATGCGGACTGATATGCCATTTTATCCTGGCCATGAGGTGGATGGTCAGCCGTATGGCGCTCGAGTCCGTATACCTCGGCTGCCAGGACTTCAGTCCATCTATCTGTGAGCAGGTCTTGATCAGCTTGGAGTTGCTACTGCTTCTTTTTCAGGCTCCTCGCAGTGGTTATAAGCCGGCTTGAAGCGCTCCTGCTCTACAGGATCCTCAGGCACGCCGAACTCGTCGTCGCCGAGGCTAATCTCGTCTTCGGAGGGGGGCATGTAGCTGTCCTCCTCCGGATATTTGTCCGTCGCCTGTTCTTCTGGGCTGACCTGCTCATCCTCCTGTTCGGCCTGCTCGAAGGCGGGCTGATCAGGGTTGTATTCTTCTTTGGCACCATTCGGATTGTTTTTGTCTCCTGGGCCGGTATTGCTGTGGCGGGGCTTGGAGTGGCGCCGACGACGCCCATTCTTTGCTTTTTTCCCTGAGGTTTTATCCTCCGTTGCCTCCTCGCCATTTGTTTCCTTCGGGGTGTCCACCATATATATATCATAGGAAGAGGTGGCTGTCCACCGCCCAGTGAGCGGTGGTTCATGTTCTTCTCCTGCATCGTCGTCCATACCGTCGATGTCATTGGAGTCGAAGTCCAGTACCTCGGTTAAATCATCGACCGTGGCAATGAAGTGGGTGGTGGGTGGGCAACAAATTCCTTCATCGCTTTGCCTCCCACTCGAGCCGGACATAGTTCACCAAGAGCCTCGACAAAGAGAGTGACTTTAATGAGTCCAGCATGTCACCAAAGGGCGAGTGCTGGAAGATATCCGCAGCGGTGAACTCCATTACCGGAGCCCAACCTGGCTCGGCTGGCTCGGGATTGCGCGGACTGGAACCCACGTCCGGATATGAATCCAGGGGTCCGGAGTCACAGGTCACCACAGAGGTAAGACCCGTGTTCGGCTCCACCGCCGATGAGTGTGCGACCTGCGGGGTGGTGTCCATCCCTCTGTCCTTAGGCAGCGCAACCTGCTCCGGATTTAGGTCCGGGGCTACTGCGGGGGTGATACCCGAAGCTTCGTCCCGACAGCGAGTCTAAGCCGTGCTCGTGGATCGTCCGTGCTCTGGCATAGGCCCGAATCCATCAAAGATCAAGTCTCCGTGAATGTCCGCCATGTAGTTCAGGTTTCGAACCTGATCACGGTGGCTGGGCGAAGCTATCGATCTGCTCCAGATGGCTAAGCGAAGTTGGCCAGGCGAAGCCGCCGAACATGAAGATCTGTCCGGGGAGAAAGGTCTCACCCGAGATCGTGTTGTTGACGATGACTGGAGGAGCCATCGAGCCCTGTAGTGACGACACATAGGAACTCTTAATGAAAGCACCAATGTCAGTGTCAAAACCAGCGGATCTCGGGTAGGGGGTCCCGATCTGTGCGTCTTAGGCTGATGGTAACAGGAAGCAAGGGACAGAATGTTTACCCAGGTTCGGGCCCTCTCGATGGAGGTAAAACCCTACTTCCTGCTTGATTAATATTGAAGATATGGGTAGTACAAGAGTAGATCTACCACGAGATCGTAGAGGCTAAACCCTAGAAGCTAGCCTATGATGGTATGATTGTAATTGTGATCAGCCTTCTAGGACCAACCTCTCCGGTTTATATAGACACCGGAGAGGGCTAGGGTTTACATGGAGTCGGTTACAAGGAAGGAAATATAATATCCGGATCGCCAAGCTTGCCTTCCACGCCAAGGAAAGTCCCATCCCGACACGGGTCGAAGTCTTGAGTCTTGTATCTTCGCGCTTCAATAGTCCGGACGATGTATACAGTCCAGCTGTCCGGATACCCCCTAATCCAGGACTCCCTCAATTGCCGCCAAGGCACTTGCTCCTGCCGCTGAAGCCCCAAGGGGAAGAAGACCGGTAAGACCTCTCGCACCCACTCCGGCAAGCGCACCTCTTTGGAGTGTAGTGCTCTTGCAGAGGACGTGCCAGAGAGCTCCACCGGCAAGAGCAAGAAATCCAGAGCTGCACCACCAAAGACCAAGAAGGTGCCCGTCAAGGAGGATGGCACAGGAGGGGCTTTCACCATAAGCTCCACCCTCAACAGCAAATAGGAAGGCGCGCTCATCACTTTCCCGTGGGTGAATGTCGATGTGTTTGCGTGGTAAGCATCCGACATCCCCGGCATTCCCAGGGAGGTGATTGAGCACCATCTTGCTGTCTGTCCTCATGCGCGACCCGTCAAGCAGAAGGTCAGGAAGCAAGCTCTGGAACAGCAAGAGTTCATCACAGAGGAAATCAGGAAGTTGGAAGTGGCAGGCTTGGTGAGAGGGGTACTCCATCCGAAGTGGAGGCTGTGTATAGATTACACAGGCATCAATAAGGCTTGTCCAAAGGACCCTTTCCCATTACCGCGCATCGACCAGATTGTTGACTCCACGGCCGGGTGTGACTTGTTATCATTCCTCGATGCTTACTCGGGATACCACCAGATCTTCATGACGAAAGAAGATGAAGAGAAGACATCGTTCATCACCCCATGTGGTACGTATTGTTTCATACGAATGCCTTTCGGGTTGAAGAGCGCTGGCTCGACGTTTGAGAGAGCAGTCCAAATTGGTTTTGAGCCTCAGCTGCATAGAAATATGGAAGCTTATATGGATGACATAGTGGTCAAAACCAAGGACAGGGAAACACTCGTACAAGATTTAGAAGAGACGTTTGCAAATTTGCGCAAGATCGACCTCAAGCTGAACCTTGAGAAGTGTGTCTTCGGTGTTCCGTTCGGTAAACTTCTCGGGTTCTTTGTGTCATAGCGTGGGATCGAGGCGAGTCCAGACAAGATCAAGGTCATTGAGCAGATCGAGGCACCTAGGTGGATCAAGGATGTACGTTGGTTCATGTGACACTCCAAAAATTTTGATTTGGTTTTTATCAAACTCTTTATTTGATTTGAAGGAGGCTATTTAAAATCATTCTAAAAAGACCCTTCTTCTTAAAAAAAATTCTCTTATGACTAATATTTTATTTTTGTGTCTTCCTCAACCTTGGTGTTTGATATTGAAGACTTTTCATTTGGTGTTAACCCATCACAATTCATTTTGAAAAGTTTTTCAATTAAAAAGAAATCCTTTGGGTTTTTGAATTTATTCTTTTATTCAAACCACTCTCTTTTGCCATGCCTCATGTTAAAACTTTCCTCCAAAACCCCTCCCTCCACTTTGGGTCAAGTTAAATATTCAATCCCAACAAGTTCAACCCATTTTTTATTTTTATTCCATTTATTTTATCCCCAAAACTATTTCTGTCTTTTATTTTGGGCCTAGGTGATTTACAAAGGAAGTACCAAATTTCTTTTGAGTTTTGATCCCAAACCAACTCCTATGACTAGTCCTTAGCACCCCCCAACCTAGATCCATCAAGATCCACTCTTCCACAGTTAATTTTTTTTCAAGTTTTGCTCACTGCAAGTTTGGACCAGATTTGTCAATTTTGGTGAAATTCAATATTTTTCTTCTCCAAAAATTCTGGGATAAATCAGGCAGCCCTCAGGTGCATTGAGAGGTCACCTCACCAAAGATCAGCTCCAGAAAATTTCTCCACATGCCAAAATCATTTCATCAAGCACCTGGCAGGCACTATTGCTGTTCAAATTCAGAAAGTTCAGATTTTCAGTGTTTCTGTTTCGCCGTCAATGTCGTTTTCTTCAGAGCACGGCGTCGATCTCGCCAGTAACTGCAGCGGCGCCTTGCTCCCTGTTCCCCCTCCTTATCTAGAACGCCGCATGGTCATTTGGAAGGGCACCATCGTCGGTGGTGACGTGTCTCGCTGTCGGGGAGGAATCTGTTCGTGTCCCACGAGCACCTACGGGACCTGGGTCCCTTGTGGTTCGGAGGGGGGCGGAGATTGCACAAAGAGCGGATGGAGGCGATGCACACGAGCAGATTTACCCAGCTTCGGAGCTCTCCGGAGAGATAATACTCCTACTGCTGCTTTGTGGATTATCTTGTGTTCTTGCTAGGGAGCAATGGGAGCTACAAAACCTAGCCTCAGTGTGGTCTCGTATGAGTAGAATGAACTAAGCCGGAGCTGGACCGAACCCAGCCGAACCCCCTCTGCGTTGCACTTGGGCCTCCTTTTATAGGCACAAGGGGTCACCACATGTGGCAAGTAGACAAGGGCATGATGGTAAAAACATAGGTTGGTACACCGCTTGTACAGTGTACAGTAACCTATACCTAACTCTGACGGCAAGGGACAAGAGTCATCAATGCCCGCCTCAGTCGCCCGAACAGTGTAACAGGGACCGTCAAGTGCGCCTCCGTTTGCCACGATGGTAGCTTGTCAGCGCCGCTTATCGCTGCTCCCTGCTGGCTGCACAGCCCGTCGACACGCGTGCTCGGGAGAGCCCCGTGGCGACACATTGGCGGGTGAGCTGGAGCGGAGATGAAGAGAGGTTGCCCGCCCCGGCAAGCGCCTTGCCGCGGCAGGAACCTTGTCGCGCTTGGGGGCTCGGCGCCCACCAAGCCTTCCCGGCAAGCTCCCCTTGTCGGGGCCTTGTTTCCTTTTGCGCCCTGAGTGATCTTCCCGACAAGCTCCTCTTGCCGGGGTCTTGATTACTTTGTTCTTGAATGGCTCCCAAGGAGCCACTGAGGATCTTGGCGGTCATCAGGCCAGCCCAGTCGCGGGGTGCTACAACTGCCCGTGCACGAGTTCGGGATACTAGGGTACCCCTACTCTAGTACACCGACAGGAGCCCACGCCGGCAGCTTCTGCGGTGGCAGAGCCACCCGTGGCGGCCAGCAGGGATCAGCACCACCTTTCGGCGCCATCCAGCACCGCCCGAGCCACCCGAAGCCTCCGCGTGGCTGTCCGCTGTGCATCTTTGTGGCACGGCCGCCATGTTCGAAAGCGGCAGAAGCGTGCCCTCTGCCGCCGACGAGCGCCGTGAGCCGTTCCGTCGTAAACGTGGAGTACCACCCAAGGCACGCCAAACTTGGCACTTTAACGGAACTAGTAAACCATCACGTTGATGCCTAGCCCCCTAAACCACCTGACCGACCCCTGCCTCGCCGCAACCATCGCCGGCGTTATCCCGTTCATGGCCACCGCCTTGGGTCTGCTATAAAACGGGCCCTCGAGCTCGTTCTCAACCCCGCACCACACCTCCACCTCACCAGAGCCCCGCCTAGCCACTAGGAGGACCTCGAGGAGGTGTCCTTTCCCGACTCTGGCCGCCCCGATCCGCCTCGGGCTCCGGCTTGATTCACTCAGGTGAGACCATCCCCGCCTCCCAAACCGCGTCAGCAACCCTCTAGTGCACCCAAAGGTTTCTAACCCGAGCCCCAATTCGACCTTTGCAGCCCTCCCCGGCGAGATCCACCAACACCCGAACCACCATCCGCCGGAGTTGAGGCCGCCGTCGACGTGGTGTTCGCCGACGACCAACTCCACCACCCACAGACGCAGGAAAGCACCCTGAGTCCGTAGGTACCCTCCGCTCCTCCTAACTTCGCCTGGATCGCTGGGCGGCTACCACCGCAGCCTTCTGGCGCCAAGCGACTCGATTTTCAAATTTAAACTGACGGTGGGACCCCTCGTCAGCCTCTCTTTTCTTTTATTCGAACCATTTTCCTGGAAAACGCCTTCGGGCAAACTGCGCTTTCCCTTTGGGTTGGCGTGTTTCCTACTGAAACGTATTCTGTTTTTATAAACCAACCCCTGGAAACTTTCTATTTCATTACAGACAAGTCCCTCGACTAAAACTTTAATAACTTTTAAACAGAAAGTGATTTTTGATTGATTCTTTTTGTGTCATCTTTACGTTTCTGTCTAGTTTTTTATCATAGTTATTTGAAAAATATTTGGAGCACTTTTTGTGCACACACGGTATTTACGTTAGTACGTATTTTCTTTATACCGTAGATACCGGAGGAGGTGACGGAACCGCAAACTTCACCGAGATAGACTCCGACTACTCCGAACCAGGAAAGCATGTTTGAACCTTTGATATGATGAGTGTTTTGCATGTTTGCTTGAGTAGTTACTTCATGGCATGTTTATATGAACATCTGTAAATGTTATATTGCATGCAAAGCTATTGCAAGTGAGCTTCGAAACTCGATGTGTTATTTGATGTGAGTTTACATAATCATGTGGTGACATGAAAGGTGGTAAGATGGTATTGTTGAAGCATGCCAGTCTTATGCCAAACCATTTAACTCTAGTGTCAACGTGGATCAAGTCACGTTACCATCCGTTCCTTCTCTTGTACTACCACATGTTTTCTTCAAAGAATATGGTTTAGTAAGTTGCAAACCTCTTTCCTCGTACACACCAAGTAGAGGGGCCGTGATGAAGGTTCCATGGCCCTGGATTAAAGCCAGTCATCCGGTCAGGGGGCATGGGTGTTTTCGGTTGGGACCGAGAGGGGGGCACCCCTTAGAGCGCGCGATATAAATTTGATCCCATGCTATTCGAGGTTGTGACCTCCCCGTCTTAGAGTTTTTCTTGAACGCTGCCTAGGGTGATTCCTGGCAGCGGAATGTGGAATGGGTGTGTCTTGGTTAGATGTGTTTCTTCTAAAATACCATAAACGGAACTAGTCCCTTGTGACTACTGAAATCCGTTGGCTGTGGTTAAATAGTACAAACTCTGCAGAGTCAAAATCATTCAAGTAACCGTATCTATGGTCAAGTACTGTGTTCAACTTGTCTTTGTCAGTCTTAGTGTCAGTCTCCGTGACAATCTCCGGTGAACAAACATGAGTGGTAAACCCGGCTGAATGATTACTCCTGTGGATGGACTAACCCGTTTGTCATTATGTACTGAGTATTTCCATGAAATAATTTAACTTCATGAATTTATTGAATACGAATGATGAAATATAAGCCCTTTCTATGATGTCGCTCAGACGTCCGACTGTGGCACTCTTGTTATTTACTTTCGATATAAGCCCTTTATGTGATGTCGCTCAGACGTCCGACTGTGGCACTCTTGTTATTTACTTTCGATATAAGCCCTTTACGCGATGTCGCTCAGACGTCCGACTGTGGCATCACGGTTATTTAGTTTCATTATAAGCCCTTTCTGAGATGTCGCGTAGACGTCCATCGCGGGTGCACGCACCGTCATTTACATTTCAATATAAGCCCTTTATGTGGTGTCGCTCGGACGCCTCGATCATGACATGTTAATTTACTTTTACCTTTCGAGGCGCCGCTTCGCATAATTCGATCGCTTTTCCGTCATTTTGTTGGGACTTCGGGAGGACTACCGCCTGACTTCCCTTTTCCTTTAACATGCCTTGCAAATTTATTATCTGAGTGTGCATTGCTAAACTGCTCATGTGCATCATGTTTGCATTTGTTATATCTTATGTCCGAACTGTCTTGCAAGTACATTCAAAGTACTCACCTGGCTTGTTGATTTGGCCAGATGTTGACGAAGGCGATCTTATGGATGAAGAGTTCGATAGCGAGTCCGATGCCTAGAGGAGTCCCAGTCAGTCTCGTGCGAATCCTGGAAATTTGGTCACTTGTATCATATACGCTTCCGCTACCCGAATAAAATCATCGAGCCTCACTTCGACGCTCGATGAGCTGTAAGATTAGGAGTCATATCACCCGCTTCACTGTGACATATCCACCACCACTTTTATTACGAGTCAGTAGTATGCCACCACACCCTTGTGTCATATCCGCCCTTATGTATAATATTGGCGTGCTTGTAATAAACTGTTGAGCAGCCTCAGCTCGACCTTGTATAATATTTAGTACTCTTTGGATTTACGTATCAAGGATTTGTCTACCAAGAAGGAGGATTCTCCTATCTTGGTCTACATAAAGGTCGGTTTCTCAATAAGCTTTTTATTGGAAAACCGGTCGTGACAAACTTGGTATCGAGCCAAAGCTGGTATGAAACCACTAGGTGCGATCGCTAATCGGTTATTAGCGTCTTAAGTGCGATTTTAGCATTTTTGCAAAATGTAGCAATTTTCTGTTAGTCATCATAAATTTATGATCTGACTATTCGGAATTTTTGTCTACTTTTGTAGATGGCTAGCAGCGATTATGAGTCACAGGTGTTCGCCAATGTACCTGAGGGGTTTATCAAGCTCCTCACCTACATCGTCAAGATCGCGATTGGGCCATCGGCTCGTTCAGTGTTCACACTCTACCAGCACAAGATCAGCGACAGTCTGTCCATGCACCATGCCGCGGTGCAATTCAAGGGAGGGCGTTCAGAGTCACGCCACTTCCGATTTGTGGGTAGGGCCATGCCTACGGAGAGGCATGCCATGCAGATGGCTGCCCGGGAGGCGATAGCTCGTCTCCGGGATGTTCTTCCTTCGATGAAGACTCGTCACTACCGCTATCTCCCATGCCACGTGCCATACAGTTATCATTATGCATTTGCTTGCCCTAGGGGAGAGCGAGATGAGGCTATTGAGATGCTTGTTGAATACCTCCAGGCTCTTGAGGCAGCTTTTGATAACCTCGTGGACGACCTTGTGGCTGCTCGTATGGACTCAGTTCATGGTTGTTCCGCCAACAGGAGGGAGCTCCTCCACACAGCACCACCACTAACTTACGTCTCATCCTCAGCATCCTATTCACCTGCCATCCTCGCCACCGCTCGTCGCCTGCCTACCACTGAGGAGTTTGACCAAGTCATTGCGCCCACTCTAGTCCGTGCTGCACCACCTATCGCGCCCACTCCAGCTCCTCAACGTAGCACTTCGCGCTTGGAGCCTATTAGTGAGGAGGAGGTTGAGTCCCCAGCATCACTGGGTCTTACCCTCGGCAGGCCAAGGGAAATCCTTACCATCTCCGACTGAGTGCACCTAGCAGCCATGCGATGTGCCAGCTTGTGTGAATGTTTATATGTATATAGGTTGTGAGAAGTAGTTTGTGCGCATCATGTAGGAACTGGGAGAAGTGCACTAGCCTAAATAACATGTCAGGAATGTGTATGCACATCCTGAGTGATGTATTGTATAATTACTGCTTGCGTGTAAGATATGTACTGAGCGGTCCTTCTCCATGCGCAATCAAATATTTTCTTGAAAAATCTTGGAGCGTTTAAAAATTTCCGCCTTTACGAATTTATTTATTTTTGCGACTCAATTTCTTTTTCTTATGAGTTTTACAAAAAAAAATATCCCCAGAGTGGAAAATGCCTCATCCTTGGACTCGTTCCATGCCAAGTCCGCCAGAAGAGAATTATGGTACCCAAACAAGCAACAATTTCACACAGGGGCAGTCAAGTCAGCAGGGCAGTGAAGCAGCATTTTCCCAAGTATGTCGCCTTTATGAGCAAAGCCAGCAACAACATCAAGAAATGATGAACCATGTCATCAATATGGGAAATCACCATGGACCGTATCAGCAGCAATCCAAATTGTCAGAACTACAAAAGACGCGTCCCCCAACGTTCTCGCACACTGACAAACCTCTTGAGGCCGATGATTGGTTTCGAGACATTGAAAGGAAATTAATTATTGAACAATGTTCAGACCGTGAGAAGGTACTATATGCACCTCACTACCTCACTGGAGCAGTTGCGTCATGGTGGGAAAATTTCCTACACATGCACCCCAATAAAAATAACATCACCTGGGAAGAATTTAAAGAAGGTTTTCGTGGGGCGCATATCCCCAGAAGCATTATGAAGATCAAGAAAAGGGAGTTTGATGACCTCAAGCGAGAGAAGCATGACGGTGATCGAAGTACAATAGTCGGGTTACTCAATTATCTCGTTATGCCAACGAAGAGCACATGACTGAAAATAAAAAGATGGAAAATTTTTTGGACTGTCTTGCACCAGCACTTAAATGCCAGCTGGTCGTACGACCTTCCCGGATTTCAAAACACTTGTGGACAAAGCCATTACATTGGAAAATGAGCGCCGCAGCTTGGAGGATTTTCGCAAGCGCAAGAGGGACCAAACTACTCAAGCTCGCAACAACCGGAACAAGACTGATTTTCAGAAAAATGGAGCAAACAAGTCCACAACCAATGCCCCACGCTCGAACAAAAAATTTCATGCAAGGGACAAGGATTTTACATACCGCCCAGGTGTTACTTGCTACGCTTGTGGAGAGGAAGGGCACTATGCCAAACAGTGCCCAAAGCCAAGAAACTCAGCTCCCAAGCCGAACAACGGTGGGAATAATTCAGCACCCAAGCGTAACAAGTTCAACCCCAATAATAATCACAAGAAGGGTCACTTAAACCATGTGACCAAGGAGGAAGCACAGAATGCCCCGGATATCGTACTCGGTACGTTCCCTGTCAACACAATACCTGCCACGGTTTTGTTTGATTCTGGAGCTTCTCACTCGTTCATTTCAAAGAAATTTGCTTTGCAAAATGATTTTTGATGTTCCCTTGGAAAAATCCATGATCATCAAGTCCCCCGGGATTAAGCAAATTACTCAGAGTTACTGCCAAGGTGTGGTTATTGAGTTTGAGGGATTAAAGTTTCATGCAAACCTTATTGTATTGGAAAATAAGGGACTGGATGTTATCCTAGGAATGGACTGGTTAACCACCAACAAAGGATTTATTGACTTCTTCAACCGGACGGTAATTCTTACCCATCATCACGGGAAGAAAATAAAATTTTCAGCTCAAGAAAGACAAATATCACGGCAACCAAGGTTTAACAAGGTGGACATTTCAGAGTTAAGCAAAGTTCCAAAGAGGTGTGAGTTCCCGACGTATTTCCCGAAGAACTACCGGGCATGCCACCCACCGGGAAATAGAATTCAGCATTGAGCTAGCACCTGGAACCACCCCCATTTACAAGAAATCATACATAATGGCACCCTCAGAGTTGGTGGAATTAAAGAAGCAAATAAAAGAATTACTGGACAAAGGATTTATACGAGCCAGCTCCTCACCTTGGGGTTCACCAGTTTTATTTGCCAAGAAAAAGGACGCGACACTCAGATTATGTATAGACTATCGAGCACTCAACATGGTCACAATCAAGAACAAATATCCGATGCCACGGATAAATGATTTATTTGACCAGCTCGCTCAAGCCAAGGTTTTCTCAAAAATTGATTTAAGGTCGGGATACCATCAATTAAAAGTACGGACAGAAGATATCCCCAAGACAACATTCACCTCCAGATACGGACTATATGAATTTACAGTAATGCCGTTTGGATTAACAAACGCCCCCGCATATTTTGTCCACCTCATGAACAAAGTGTTTATGAAATTTATGGACAAATTTGTTGTGGTGTTCATTGATGATATTCTGGTATACTCCAAGACACCAGAAGAGCATGCTGAACATCTCGTAATTGTAATTGGGAGAATTAAGGAAACATCAATTATACGCCAAGTTCAGCAAATGTGAATTTTGGTTAAGGCAGGTTGGTTTTCTAGGCCATGTTTTAACCCAAGAAGGTGTTGCCGTAGACCCAGAAAAAGTCAAGGCCGTACTTGGCTGGAAACCACCAGCCAGCATAACGGATGTACGAAGTTTCTTGGGAATGGCAGGATATTACCGAAGGTTTATTAAAGGGTTCTCCACCATAGCAAAACCAATGACACAGCTGCTCAAGAAGGACAAGAAATTTGTTTGGACAAAAGCTTGCGAGAAAAGTTTCCAAGAACTCAAAAGAAAATTAACAACAGCACCAGTATTGGTTGTGTCAGACATACACAAAAGTTTTGAGGTGTATTGTGACGCATCTCGGAAGGGCCTCGGATGCGTATTAATGCAAGAAGGCAAGGTAGTCGCGTATGCTTCCTGTGCAACTACGCAAGCATGAAGAAAATTATCCTACTCATGACTTGGAATTGGCGGCAGATCATTCATGCACTCAAAGAGTGGAGGCACTTTTTACTTGGGAATCGTTGTGAAATATACACGGACCATAAAAGCCTCAAGTATATTTTCACACAACCAGAACTCAATTTACGACAACGACGCTGGTTGGAATTAGTGAAAGATTATGATGTTGGTATTCACTACCATCCAGGAAAGGCGAATGTAGTGGCAGATGCTCTCAGTCGAAACCCCAATTCAGGAAACGACGGTCTGCCAAACTTGAGACCTGAATTTCAGCAAGAGTTCGCCAAACTCAACTTGGTGATGGTCGCTAAGGGCGATGTGTCAATTTTGGAAATATAGCCTACCATAATGGAACAATTTAAGGAGGCTCAGCATGGACGCCCCAGCATCGAAGGCATAAAAAGAAAAGTGGGTTTGGGCAAGGCCTCAGAATTTGTCATAGACGATAAGGGAATACTATGGTATGGAAACAGACTTTGCGTACCAAATATAAAAGACCTCAAACAACAAATTCTAGCCGAAGGCCACACCGCTCCATATTGAATCCACCCGGGGGGAACCAAAATGTATAAAGACATTCAGGAAATTTTTTGGTGGCACGGTATGAAGAGGGATATAGCCACCTTCATTGCATGCTGTGATTCGTGTCAACGCATTAAGGCCGAGCATCAAAAACCAACAGGGTTATTACAGCCAAACAGGATACCTGAGTGGAAATGGGATGAAATTGGGATGGACTATATTGTTGGACTACCTCGATCACAACACGGAAATGATGCCATATGTGTCATCACAGATAGATTAACCAAGGTGGCACATTTCATTCCCGTAAAGACAACCTACACCACTCAGAAGCTTGCTAAGCTTTATCTCTCCCGCATAGTTTTCCTGCATGGAGTCCCAAAGACTACAATATCTCGACATGTGCACTCAATTCGTCTCTAGATTTTGGGATCAATTACAAGAAGCTCGAACTCAAGCGGCATTCAAGATAGCATACCATCCCTGCATCGATGGACAAACTGAACGCGTAAACCAAATTGTAGAGGACATGCTGAGAGCATGTGTTCTCACCTATGGAACCAGTTGGGAAGAAAGCTTGCCATATGCCGAGTTTGCATACAACAACAGTTACCAAGCCAGCCTACAAATGGCACCTTTTGAAGCCTTGTACGGGCGGAGATGTCGTACCCCACTAAATTGGTCAGAGACCGGAGACAGTCGTATCTTCAGCCTAGACATGCTCAAGGAAGCTGAGGGGAAAGTTAAGCTAATCAGGGACCGACTCAAGACAGCTCAAAGCCGACAGAAGAGTTATTACGATTGAAAACATTAGGGAGTCAGTTTTGAACCCGGTGAGTATGCGTACCTACGAGTATCTCCTATGAGGGGCCTGCAATGATTCAAAGTTAAAGGAAAGCTAGCACCAAGATTTATCGGACCCTTCTGTGTAGTTGCACGAAGAGGCACGGTAGCCTACCAGCTAGACCTACCCGAAGAGCTGTCAGACGTCCACGACGTGTTCCACGTCTCACAATTGAGGAAATGTGTGAGCAACCCCGAAAAGCAGGTATCTCATGAAGACATTGACGTATAGCCAGACCTCACCTACAGGGAACGCCCAATAAAAATATTGGAGGAGTCTGAAAGGAGGACCCGTCAGAAAACAATTAAGTTTTTCAAAGTCCAGTGGAGCAATCACAATCAAGATGAGGCAACATGGGAAAGAGAGGATTTTCTTCAGGCATAACACCCACACCTATTTGAGGATCAGCTGAAATCTCGGGGACGAGATTTTTCCTAAGGGGGTAGGTGTTGTGACACTCCAAAAAGTTTGATTTGGTTTTTATCAAACTCTTTATTTGATTTGAAGGAGGCTATTTAAAATCTTTCTAAAAAGACCCTTCTCAAAAAATTTCTCTTATGACTAATATTTTATTTTTGTGTCTTCCTCAACCTTGGTGTTTGATATTGAAGACTTTTCATTTGGTGTTAACCCATCACAATTCATTTTGAAAAGTTTTTCAATTAAAAAGAAATCCTTTGGGTTTTTGAATTTATTATTTTATTCAAACCACTCTCTTTTGCCATGCCTCATGTTAAAACTTTCCTCCAAAACCCCTCCCTCCACTTTGGGTCAAGTCAAATATTCAATCCCAACAAGTTCAACCCATTTTTTATTTTTATTCCATTTATTCTATCCCCAAAACTATTTCTATCTTTTATTTTGGGCCTAGGTGATTTACAAAGGAAGTACCAAATTTCTTTTGAGTTTTGATCCCAAACCAACTCCTCTGACTAGTCCTTAGCACCCCCAACCTAGATCCATCAAGATCCACTCTTCCACAGTTCAAATTTTTCAAGTTTTGCTCACTGCAAGTTTGGACCAGATTTGTCAATTTTGGTGAAATTCAATATTTTTCTTCTCCAAAAATTCTGGGATATATCAGGCAGCCCCCAGGTGCATTGAGAGGCCACCTCACCAAAGATCAGCTCCAGAAATTTTCTCCACATGCCAAAATCATTTCATCGAGCACCTGGCAGGCACTGTTGCTGTTCAAATTCAGAAAGTTCAGACTTTCAGTGTTTTTGTTTCGCCGCCAGTGTCGTTTTCTTCAGAGCACGGCGTCAATCTCGCCAGTAACTGCAGTGGCGCCTTGCTCCCTGTTCCCCCTCCTTATCCAAAACGCCGCATGGTCATTTTGACGGGCACCATCGTCGGTGGTGACGTGTCTCGCCAACGCCGGCAGCTTCAGCGGTGACAGAGCCACCCGTGGCGGCCAACAGGATCAAGACCACCTTTTCAACATTGGCCCAAAGACCGCCCGAGCCACCCGAAGCCTCCGCGTGGCTGTCCGCTTGCCTGTGCACGCTGCGGCATTGTCGCCACGGCCTGAGCAGCGCAGAGCATGCCCTCTGCCGCCGAGGAGCGCCATGAGCCGTTCCATCGTCAACGTGGAGTACCACCCAAGGCAGGCCAAACTTGGCACTTGAACGGAACCAGTAAACCAACGTTTATGCCTAGCCCCCTAAACCAGCTGACCGACCTCTGCCTCGCCGTAACCATCGCCGGCGTTATCCCGTTCACGGCCACCGCCTCGGGTCGGCTATAAAACGAGCCCTCCAGCTCGTTCTCAACCCCGCACCACACCTCCACCTCACCAGAGCCTCGCCTAGCCACTAGGAGGACCCCGAGGAGGTCTCCTACCCCGACTCCGGCCGCCCCGATCCGCCTCGGGCTCCGGCTTGATTCACTCAGGTGAGAACATCCCCGCCTCCCAAACCGCTGCCAAGAACCCTCTAGTGCACCCAAAGGTTTCTAACCCGAGCCCCAAATCGACCTTTGCAGCCCTCCCCGACGAGATCCACCAACACCCGAACCACCGTTCGCCGGAGTTGAGGCCGCCGTCGACGTGGTGCTCGCTGATGACCAACTCCACCACCCACAGACGCGGGAGAGCACCCTGAGTCCGTAGGTACCCACCACTCCTCCTAACTCGCCGTGGATCGCTGGCTGACTCACCGCAGCCTTTTCGGTAGCGGCAACTCTGTTTTCAAATTTAAACCTGACGGGTAGGACCCCCTCGTCAGCCTCTCTTTTCTTTTATTCGAACCATTTTCCTGGAAAACGCCTTCGGGCAAAGTGCGCTTTCCCTTTGGGTTGGCGTGTTTCCTACTGAAACGTTTTCTGTCTTTATAAACCAACCCCTGGAAACTTTCTGTTTCATTACAGACAAGTCCCTGGACTAAAACTTTAATAACTTTTAAACAGAAAGTGATTTTTGATTGATTCTTTTTCTGTCATATTTATTTTTCTATCTAGTTTTTTATCATATTTATTTGAAAAATATTTGGAACACTTTTTGTGCACACACGGTATTTACGTTAGTACGTATTTTCTTTATACCGTAGATACCGGAGGAGGTGACGGAACCGCAAACTTCACCGAGCTAGACTCCGACTACTCCGAACCAGGCAAGCATGTTTGAACCTTTGATATGATGAGTGTTTTGCATGTTTGCTTGAGTAGTTACTTCATGGCATATTTATATGAACATCCGTAAATGTTATATTGCATGCAAAGCTATTGCAAGTAAGCTTCGAAACTCGATGTGTTATTTGATGTGAGTTTACATAATCATGTGGTGACATGAAAGGTGGTAAGATGGTATTGTTGAAGCATGCCAGTCTTATGCCAAACCATTTAACTCCAGTGTCGACGTGGATCAAGTCACATTACCATCCGTTCCTTCTCTTGTACTACCACATGTTTTCTTCAAAGAATATGGTTTAGTAAGTTGCAAACCTCTTTCCTCGTACACACCAAATAGAGGAGCCGTGATGAGGGTTCCATGGCCCTGGATTAAAGCCAGTCATCCGGTCAGGGGGCATGGGTGTTTCCGGTTGGGACCGAGAGGGGCACCCTTAGAGCGCCGCTTATATAAATTTGATCCCATGCTATTCGAGGTTGTGACCTCCCGTCTTAGATTTTTCTTGAACGCTGCCTAGGGTGATTCCTGGCAGCGGAATGTGGAATGGGTGTGTACCTGGTTAGATGTGTTTCTTCTAAAATACCAGAACGGAACTAGTCCCTCGTGACTACTGGAATCCGTTGGCTGTGGTTAAATAGTACAAACTCTGCAGAGTCAAAATCATTCAAGTAACCGTATCTATGGTCAAGGACTGTGTTCAACTTGTCTTTGTCAGTCTCAGTGTCAGTCTCCGTGACAATCTCCGGTGAACAAACATGAGTGGTAAGCCCAGCTGAATGATTACTCCCATGGATGGACTAACCCGTTTGTCGTTATGTACAGAGTATTTCCTTGAAATAATTTAACTTCATGAATTTATTGAATACGAATGATGAAATATAAGCCCTTTCTGTGATGTCGCTCAGACGTCCGAATGTGGCACTCTTGTTATTTACTTTCGATATAAGCCCTTTATGTGATGTCGCTCAGACGTCCGACTATGGCACTCTTGTTATTTACTTTCGATATAGGCCCTTTACGCGATGTCGCTCAGACGTCCGACTGTGGCATCACGGTTATTTAGTTTCATTATAAGCCCTTTCCGAGATGTCGCGTAGACGTCCGACTGTGGCACGCGCTGTCATTTACATTTCAATATAAGCCCTTTATGTGGTGTCGCTCAGACGCCCGACTGCAGCATGTCAATTTATTTTTACCTTTCGAGGCGTCGCTTCAGACACCCGATCGGTTTTTAGTTATTTTGTTGGGACTTCGGGAGGACTACCGCCTGACTTCCCTTTTCCTTTAACATGCCTTGCAAATTTATTATCTGAGTGTGCATTGCTAAACTGCTCATGTGCATCATGTTTGCATTTGTTATATCTTATGTCCGAACTGTCTTGCAAGTACATTCAAAGTACTCACCTGGCTTGTTGATTTGGCCAGATGTTGACGAAGGCGATCTTATGGATGAAGAGTTCGATAGCGAGTCCGACGCCTAGAGGAGTCCCAGTCAGTCCCGTACGAATCCTGGAAATTTGGTCACTTGTATCATATACGCTTCCGCTACCCGAATAAAATCATCGAGCCTCACTTCGACGCTCGATGAGCTGTAAGATTAGGAGTCATATCACCCGCTTCATCGTGACATATCCACCACCACTTTTATTACGAGTCAAGAGTATGCCACCACACCCTTGTGTCATATCCGCCCTTATGTATAATATTGGCGTGCTTGTAATAAACTGTTGAGCAGCCTCACTCGACCTTGTATAATATTTAGTACTCTTTGGATTTTACGTATCAAGGATTTGTCTACCAGTAAGGAGGATTCTCCTATACTGGTCTACATAAAGGTTGGTTTCTCAATAAGCTTTTTATTGGAAAACCGGTCGTGACAGTTCGCTGGTTGCGTTGCCGCCATGAGCAGATTCATCTCCAAGTCTGCTGAACGTGCCCTTCCCTTTTTCAAAATCTTGAAAAAGGCGGGCCCAATGGAATGGACCCCAGAGGCCGAGGCAGCCCTGCAAGATTTGAAGAAGTACCTCTCCTCTACGGCAATACTGGTTGCGCCTAAACCACAAGAACCATTGCTGCTATATCTAGCAACGACGAACAAAGTGGTCAGCGCCGCGCTAGTGGCAAAGAGGAAGGTCGACGAAGAAGCAGTGGCAACGGTAGGGCTGGCGGATGGCAAACCGGAGCTCCCCCTGGCAGGGCCTGGTGCCAGTAAGGCAAGGCCCCCGGCAGAGTCTGACGCTGGTGAAGCAGAAGCGACGCAACCAAATGAAATAGTGCAGAAGAAGAAGATGATGCAGCACCCGGTTTACTTTGTCAGCTCCCTCTTGCAGGGGGCTAGGTCAAGGTACTCCTGTGTGCAGAAATTGCTCTTCTGCCTCCTTATGGCCTTGAGGAAGCTGCGTCATTACTTTCAAGCACACAAAATCACCGTCGTCACCCGCTTCCCGTTGCAACGGATATTGCATAAATCAGACGCAACCGGGAGGATTGTGGAATGGGCCTTGGAACTGTCGAGCTTTGGTTTGAAGTTTGAAAGCACTTCGACAATTCAAAGTAGAATCTTGGCGGAGTTCATTGCAGAATGGACCTCAACGCCCAACGAAGAGATTCAGGAGACCGCTCTCCCCGGCAAGGAAACAAGTCGCGACTAGATTATGTACTTTGATGGGGCTTTCTCGCTGTAAGGCGGCGGTGCTGGTGTGCTGCTCGTCGCACCCACCGGAGAGCACCTCAAGTATGTAGTCCAGATGCTCTTTCCTAGGGAGATGTCAACAAACAACACTGCTGAATACGAGGGGTTGCTTGCCGGTCTCAGGATCGCAGCAGACCTCGGAATCAAGAAGATCATCGTCAAGGGTGATTCACAGCTTGTCTTCAAGCAAGTTAACAAAGATTATCAAAGCCCATTGATGGAAGCCTACGTAGATGAAGTGAGGAAGCTGGAAGAGCGTTTTGACCATATACAAGCGGAGCATGTAACCCGAATGGAGAACGGCATCGCCGACTACTTGTCGAAATGCGCTGCCTTCAAATTGCCTGTGGAACCAGGTACTTTTGTGCTTCGATTAACTCAACCATCCGTTGAACCATCGACAGGGCAGAACAAGCGGAGGAAATCAGGCCCCGGCAAGTACTTTCCCGCCAAGCTCCCAGGAGCCGCCGGCAAAGATATTGCCGTGGACACTGATCCTGCCATGGGGCGACAGACTCTGGCAGGGCGTCAAGCCCTGGCCATAGAGACAGCCGCTCCCATGGCAGAGGAAATGCCTTTAGCCCTTGCCGTCGAGCCTCAGGCTCCGGCATGGGCACAACATACTGTCCGATTCCTCCAAACAGGGGAACTTCCCGAGGAGCAGGAAGAGGCGGAGAAAGTAGCCCGTCGATCTGCCATGTATCGGTTAAATCGACGGCGTTACTGTCTGAAAAAAGGCCGAACGATGTGAAATTGAAGTGCATTTCCCGGGAGGAAGGACTGGAGCTGTTGGCAGAGATCCACGGAGGTATATGTGGCTCCCACATAGGGTCAAGGGCCCTTGCCGGCAAGGCATTCCGGCAAGGTTTCTTCTGGCCCACTGCCCTCCAGGATGCAACGGCCTTAGTAACCAAGTGTGAAGCAGGCCAGTTCCATTCAAAGAAGCTTCGTCAACCAGCTCAAGCTCTCCAGACAATCCCTCTTTCCTGGCCATTCTCGTTCTGGGGGCTCGACATCTTTGGGCCACTTTCCCGTCTTTGTCGGGGCTTTGAGTACTTGTACGTCGCAATCGACAAGTTCACAAAGTGGCCAGAGGTGGAGGCAGTGAGAAAGGTGACAGCACAGTCGGCCAAAAATTCTTTAGGGGACTAGTCTGCCGTTTTGGTGTGCCAAATAGAGTCATCACCGACAACGGCACGCAATTCACGAGCCGCACCTTCATGCAGTACATCCAGGACCTCGGCAGCAAGGTCTGTTTTGCTTCTGTTGCACACCCATGAAGCAACGGCCAGGCTGAGAGGGCAAATGCTGAAGTATTGCGAGGCCTCCGGACAAGAATTTTTGATAGGCTACACAAGTGCGGACGGCGCTGGATTGATGAATTGTCAGCGGTTCTTTGGTCAATCAGAACGACACCAAATCGAGCCACCGGCCAGACACCTTTCTCCCTCATTTACAGGGCAGAAGCAGTTCTCCTCACGGAACTCACGGACGGGTCACCTTGAGTGCTCGCTTATGATGAGCTTGAGCAAGAGCAGTTGCGGCAAGATGACGCAACGCTCCTTGAGGAAGATCGTCTTCGGCGGCCGTCTTGAGCAGCACACTACCGGCAAGCCTTGCGCCCGCTACCATAACCGCAAGGTTCATGCCCAAAGCTTTGAGGAAGGCGGCCTTGTTCTTCGGCATGTTCAGTCGGCCAAGAATTCCAACAAGTTGACGCCAAAGTAGGAAGGCCCTTATTGGGTAATACGAGTCACCAGGCCCGGCACAGTCCGCCTGGAGGCCGAAGATGGTATTCCAGTGAGCAACTCCTGGAATATCGAACATCTTCACAAGTTTTACCCATAAGGCGCGGTTGTCGGGCTCCCCGACAAACCACCCTTTGTGCAAGCCTTGCCGGCAAGGCATGTAACGCTTTGTACAAAGCCAGGCGTAGACCCTAAGCATAAATAAATGAAGCATTGGTGCCCTAAGTTTTAGCATGCATGCTAGGTTGAGTCTCTCTCTGTGTTAGGGTTGATAGTGCTTGGCGGCGACTAACCCTTAGCATAGAGGTCAAGTATGCATCTCTCTGTTCCTTCCCGTCCTTTTTTGTTCGCAGGGTGCATGGACATTTTCTGCTGAGCTATTTTGGAAGAAAGAGAACAGGCCGACGCCCCAACCCCGACAAGCCAAGGTTGCCGGGGGCTGCAGATCTAAGGATCCGATCACGGCAAGCCAAGGTTGCCGGGGGCTGCGACATTAGATAAGTCTTTTTCCCCCACTCTGTGCCTCCGTATGAAACATGAACGTACGAGACTTCGCTCGCTCTCATACCATCTTGCTCCCTCTGTCCCGTGTCCGAAAACCTTACTTTGGGCCGGAACTTGGTTGTAGTGTGATGGGAAGGGGACGAGCGAAGGGCCTAATCCTACTCGACCCCTACCTTCGCCAAGGCCGTGAGTGTAGCCGAGCTATAGAGCAGGAAGACGGCAAGGCCTGTTGTCGGGGTACAGTGTTTATCTTAAGATAACAAGGACTCGTTCCTTGGTGTGGCCCTCGCCCACGCGCAAACAAAACCCGGCAAACACCCTTCTCCTCATTAATACATTGCTAACAAGTATAATTCGTATGGAATGCATACATGAGCAAGGGGGTTACGAGATTTAAATCTTACAAAGGCCCGTAGGCTTAAAAACTAAAAAGAGATAAGATGCCCGTAATCCCTTTCTTGTCCCTCTCCTCAAGAAATGGAACAAGATGGCGGAAGGGCAAAAGGAGTGCCTAGGCGAGGTACGAGCAGAAGAAGACGCCAAGAGAACATATCGGCGGTCGTCCAGAAAGAGGCCGATGATGACGGTGCCGGAGGAAGAGCCGAAAGACAAGGCAGTGGCCCGGCAATACGCGACGAAGGCGTCAAGGCCATCACACTCTGACTTGATGGCCCGTGTCGGGTGGTAGGTGCGACATATGCCAACGGGTGGCTTATCATTGTGGGAGCCAATGAGACATCGCCGGTGCCTGGAAACGGGATAAGGCGAAGACATGCACGCCGGCGGATCTTACCCAGCTTCGGGGCTCTCCGTGGAGATAACACCCCTACTGCTGCTCTGCGGGGTCTCCGCATGATCACTAAGTGAACAAGTAGCTACAAGAGGGTCCTTGAGCTGTTTTGGTGAGAGGAAGAAGAAGGGCACGACTAGCTCTCCTCTTCCCTCTATGCGGTGTCTAAAACTCTAAAAGATCAACCCTTTGCATGGGTGCCCTGGGGGTTTATATAGGCCTACCCCTAGGGGTACAATGGTAATCCGGCTGGGTGCGGGCCCTAGCCATCAGTGTCTACGTTCGCCGGCTTCTCCGCTGGTTGCTGGGGCCCGCCGACTGGTGGGTCCCGCCGGCTGCCGGCTTCTTGGCTGACAAGCTGGTCCCACTGCTCGGGGGCCTTGTCGGGGGCTGGTTACTATTGCCTCACTCCTGATGATGTGGGCTTTGTGGAGGCAAGCATGGATACAGTGCCACCGCCTTGGCGGCGATCACTGTAGCCTTACCTCATCTTGTCTCCTTAATGAGGCGCCTCCTTCGAGGGAGGGGGCAAGCCGGCTGCTGGGAGCCGGCTATATCCCAGGCCGCCTTCGGGTATCTCTCTGACTGGAGGGGCCCGCCACCTGTGGGCCGTACTGACAACCTTTCGTGGGTGTCATCATGGTCAACATGGCAACAGTGCCGCACCGGACGGGTGATGGCCGCCTTGTACGGCGCACTGTGGCCATGCGCGCTCCGGGATTCGGGGGTGGCAGGCTTCACTGTAGCCACACCCCGTCTCGTCGTTGTTATGTGGGTGCAAAGTATGAGGGTGTGATCTTGGCTGCCTGCTGGGGGGCTGGCTTCTTGGAGTCGGCCTTCTCGTGGCCGGCTTCTTGGAGTCGGCCCTATTGTGGCCTTCTTCTTGGAGTCGGCCCTCTTGTGGCTTTCTTCCTGTGGGCTTAGGGCCGGGCCGCCTCCCGGTAGCCGGCCTGAGAGACAGCCGGCCAAGGGAAGGCGGCCCCGTGTCTTGGATGCTCGAGGGCTCGTTCGACCCGTAATTTTTCAGAAGCGCCAGGGGGAGCTGGCTAGGCTACCCGTGGTCATTTACTCCGACAGTAGTCCCCGAAGCTGGTTGAGCTTCGAGGCTGAGGAGAGGACGAGAAGCTCGATCAGCTTCCTATCCTGAAGAGCCAGCAGCTAGGAGCCGACTTTGAGCAGGTGCGCCGCCTTTCGGAGGCTTGGCAGCTTGAAGGCGGGAACCAGATGGCGCGCGAACCGGGTTGCGCGCTGACCGCCGGTCACTCGCGCGCCACATGGCAGCCGTCAGCAGGAAGGGCCTGCCAGCCGACGCGCGCGACGGGATGTCTCCACAGGCCGGGGCCCGCCACTCCTAGGCCTCGGCCCAAGTGCAGATCTTCTGCGGCCAGGACGGACCGCTCACCTTCCCGCGGCAGTTTCCGCACGCCTTTAGGGCGCGATAATCGCGGGACGTGGGGGAGTGGGCGCAGTTAATCCCACGTCCCCCACGCCTCGCCTCCTCGGCTCCGCCGTACAGGGCTATAAGTAGGGTGAGGAGGGGGAGCGGCAGACGCTCGCCCTCGCTCCACCCATTCTTCTTCTTCTTCTCTCATCCTCTCCGCCGCCGCAGCGCTTCGCCGTCGCGCTGCCCTTCCGCCAACCTCCTTGGCTTGCTGTAGCTCTGTCGCAGCGGGGTTGTGGGCCCTCCGCCGCCGCAGCGCCTCGCCACCATGCTGCCCTTCCCGTTGCTTCCTCGTCCCCATGGCGCTGTCCAGTTCTTGGGATGGTTCCAACGTCCATGAGGACCACATCGACTGGCTCCGCAAGACGCGGCGGCTGCCGGGCATGGGTTACGTGCAGGCCCGCCTCGCGCTGGAGACGGAGGTCTCGCCTGCGCTGGAGGAGGACGAGCGGGTAATCTTCCTTCGCCTTTGCCTGTGACCTCGGCTGCCTGCCGGCGAGCGGGTTCTTCTGGTCCTTCCTCGAGTTCTACAATCTCCAGCCGCATCACCTCACCCCCAACACGGTGATGCTGCTATCGGCCTTCGTCACTCTGTGCGAAGGTTTTCTCGGCGTCCTCCCCACCCTCGAGCTCTAGGGGGAGTTCTTTCAGTGCAAGCTCGTCACCGTCACCATGGGCGTGCCCGCCCCATGTGGCGCCTTCATCGCCATGCGGAGGTCGAGCGACAACAACCCGTTTCCGCCCATCCCGCTGATCCAGTCGGTGAAGCTCTTGCAGCAATCGTACTTCTACATGAAGAACGTCGCCATGCGACTTCGTCAATCTGCCGGCTTACGTAGTCGGCCCGCCGGCTGGGAGGCGGCCTTCATGGTCTTACCGAGCCAGGACGTTGGTCTCCGGCTGGGGCTGCAGCCGTCGCCCGGCTCCGGGTGATGGTCCAGTCGGAAGGCCTGGTTGGGGCCGACCTGGTGGCCGCCTTTGTGGAGCGCCGGGTGCTCCCGCTCCAAGGCCGGCCGCATATGATCTGCCAGATGAGCGGCTGCTTCGACCCAAGTCGGCTGAGCACCAAGGAGATGCCTCATGATGAGGTATCTTACATGGTGAACTACATCTCCAACTGCAAGCTCACCGAGGAGTGACAGTACGGCAAGGGGCCGTACTCTCGCGCTGATCCTCCGCCTATGGTAAGCTTCCCTTCTTTCTTGTTGCCAGATTCACAATGGCCGACTCTTTACCAGCCGGCTTGTTTTTGGCAGAACCCCCTTCTTCGACCGGCAGCCGGAGCCACGGGGCCAGAGCGCCAGTTCATGCCTGACCGCGTGGCGGACGACTTGGATGACCCAGACTTGGGGGCGGCCGCCCTGGACGACGCCGTCGTAGGAGGAGGCGGCGAGGCAGGCGGCCCCGAGCTCGGATCCGGCTTCTGGGACTGGCCTGATGACGACGAGGCCGAAGCCATTCCGCGTCGTCAGCCAGCGGCCGATCGTCAAGGCGCGGGCCCATCTACCGCGCCAGCTGCTCGTGGTGGCGCGCAGAAGCATCGGGCCGCGCCGCACCCGCTTCCGCAAGGTGGTGAAGCAGCCGCAGGCCGTTTCGGCGTAAGTGTTGAATATCTCGCGCCTTACTTTTTTCTCTTCCGTTGATGCTCTTCTAAGCCTTTTTCTTGATTCGTCAATCAGGGCGCCGCTTTTCCTCGAGCGGGTCCCTGTCACCTCCATAGTTGGAACAGCGGGAGGTCTGCGAGCTCCCGCCGCGTGGATCCCCGCGCCGACCTCCTGGAGGCGGAGCGAAACGCGCGGGAGGCGGAGGAGCGGAGGGCCGCCCAGGAGGCAAGGGAGAAGTCGGCGGAGGCGCAAGCCGATGCGGCGGCCAAGGCTCAGGCGAAGGCAGAGGCCACGGAGAGGGAGGCGGAGGCCCTGCGTAACCAGCCTCCGTAGCTCGTCATCCCCCTCCGCACTGTGGCCCCCGACATCCCAGTGCCCCCGTCGGAGGAAGCCGGCCGCGACCGGCCGGTGATGGAGAGGGAGGAGGGCGACGTGATCGTCCTGGAGGGAGAGGCGGTACCGTTGGTGCTGACTGGGACGGGCCAAGGCAGCCGGCCTGTCGTGCCGCCCGAGCAGCCGGCTGGAGGCGAGCCGGCCGTGGGGGCGTATCTTGTGGTTCAGTCGCCGCCTCGTCGGCGCCAGAGAAAACAACCTCAGCGCGAACCGCAGAAGGCCTTGAGCGCCGGCTCGTCGGCTCAAGATCTGAGGCGGCTGCGCCACTCATCTGAGTGGACACCCAATGGCCCGGGGGCGGCGAGCGAGCGTGGCGGCGCAGGAGGTCCGGAGCCGGCTTCAGGCCCAGGCCTCCACGTTGAAGCGGTATAATCAAGAGTTCCTCGCGATGCGGATGGTCATTCGGGTGAGTCCTCCTGCTTTCCGTTGATGGTTTCTTGATTTCTTCCGTGGGGGCGTGTCAGCGCACCCACTGGGTGTAGTCCCCGAGTTCCGAGTCGGCTGTTGAGCAGGCGGCTTGGAACTTCTTAGTAGACTTCGGTTGTGGTCTTGTTCTTATTCGCACCTCCGTCCTTTTTGCAGGAATATCACAATCTCCGCGCGGCTGCTTTCAACTCCCAGGCCCAGGAGATGAGCCAGAAGACCGCCGATCTGACCGAGAGCCGAAGTAAGTGCATCATTTTTTATCTCACGTGGGGGCGCGTCAGTGCACCCACTGGGTGTAGTCCCCGAGATTCGGGCCGACTATTCTGCACCTGGAAAAGCTGGAAATCTGGACCTGGAAAAGCTACGTCAGGCCACCTATTCTGCACAACTCCTAACAAGCTGAAACTTGACAGGGATTTTTTTTATGGAATATATAAGAAATATTGGAGCCAATAACTACTGGAGGGGGCCACCAGGTGGGCACAACCCACCCGGGCGCGCCAAGGCCCCCAAGTGCGCCCTGGTGGGTTGTGGCCTCCTCGGCCCACCTCTGGTGCCCATCTTTTGGTACATAAGTCATTTTGACATAGAAAAAATAAGGAGAAGGCTTTCGGGACGGAGCGCCTCCGTCTCGAGGCGGAACTTGGGCAGGAGCACTTTTGCCCTCCGGTGGAGCAATTCCACTGGGGGAACTTCCCTCCCGGAGGGGGAAATCATCATCATCATCACCAACAACTCTCCCATCTTGGGAAGGGCAATCTCCATCAACATCTTCAACAGCACCATCTCATCTCAAACCATAGTTCATCTCGTGTATTCAATCTTGTTACCGGAACTATAGATTGGTGCTTGTGGGTGACTAGTAGTGTTGATTACATCTTGTAGTTGATTACTATGTGGTTTATTTGGTAGAAGATTATATGTTCAGATCCAATATGCTATTTAATACTCCTCTGATCATGAGCATGTTTATCATTTGTGAGTAGTTACTTTTGTTCTTGAGGTCCTTTGGAGAAATCATGTTGCAAGTAATCATGTGAACTTGATATGTGTTCGATATTTTGATAGTATATGTATGTTGTTATTCCCTTAGTGGTGTCATGTGAACGTCGACTACATGACACTTCACCATATTTTGGGCCTAAGGGAATGCATTGTGGAGTAGCAATTAAATGGTGGGTTGCGAGTGTGATAGAAACTTCAACCCCAGTTTATGCGCTATTTCGTAAGGGACCGATTGGATTCTAGAGTTTAATGCTATGGTTAGAATTTATTCTTAATACTTTTCTCGTAGTGGCGGATGCTTGCGTGAGGGTTAATCATAAGTAGCAGGTTTGTTCAAGTAAGAACAACACCTAAGCACCGGTCCACCCACATATCAGATTATCAAAGTAGCGAACACAAATCAAACCAACATGATGAAAGTGACTAGATGAAATTCCCGTGTACCCTCAAGAACACTTTGCTTATCATAATAGACCGTTTTGGCATGTCCTTTGCCTCAAAAGGATTGGGCTACCTTGCTGCATACTTATTGTTACTATCGTTACTTGCTTGTTACAAATTATCTTGCTATCAAACTACTCTGCTACTTACAATTTCAGCACTTGCAGACATTACCTTACTAAAAAATACTTGTCATTTCCTTATGCTCCTTGTTGGGTTCGACACTCTTACTTATCGAAAAGAGCTACAATTGATCCCCTATACCTGTGGTCATCAACATGCGGCAACGCCCGAAATACACAAGGGCAAAAGAAGAAGGAAGATCTGGCTCGCTGATCTCTACTTTCTTGATGCGTTGCTGCAGGCCGTGGGAACTAGTCTCCGACGCGAGTGGCGATGAGCTCTTTCCTGTCCTCAATATGCTGCTTGAGAGCACCCACAGATTCCTCCACCAGCCTTTTGCGCTTCATGCGCAGCACGACATTCTCGTCCTTAAGTTTCTCGACGATGACACTGGTCCTCTTCAACAAGGCAGTGGTCTCCTCCTGCTGCTCTGCACTTCAGACAATCTTCGCCCTCAGCAGGTCGCGCTCAGCCTGGAGCTTCGCATTGCTCTCCCTTAGTTGCCGGATGACGCCGATAGCCTGTTCAAACAAGGCTTTCGTGTCGTCCTGCAAACTCGCCCAGCCAGAGATCTGATCCATCTGGCTATGGACGATCGCATGCATGCGCCTGTAAGAGTCCTCGCCTGCCCGCTAGACATTTTCCCAGGCCGCCGTGGCATGGGAGGACATCTCTGCTGCTTCCGCGGTGTGGCCGCACCAGTCTGCTGCATCGACTGCGTGGCGGGACCTCCATGCTGCTTCAGCGGCGCGGCGGGAACTCTGTGCTGCTACGGCCGCACGGCGGGACATGTCGGCTGCTTTCACGGCGAGGCGTGACATCTCTCGTGCTTCTGCTTCCATGCTCGCCTCTCCCTGGTGGCAACCTCTCGACCCAGAACTCACGTTGGCCATGGCAGACGCAAGGGAACGATGATGAATGACTTGTTTGTTTTTGTGGATGAGGAGTTGAGGAGCAATGTGCAGGCATCTTGGAGTAGTAGTATTTATAACTGAGTACACTAATACACTCCTAAGTGGGAAACCGTTTAGGTTTTGGTGAACAGGTTTGCAATTTGGAATGTGACAGGACGCAGGCTCAAAATTTATTGACGGTTCTATAATTTCTAAGTACGGCACTGTTCCTGGACGACGTAATGCGGGCACGCTTTCTCGGCCGCGTAAGTGGCGTTAGCACCATAGGGTGCACCGCAATAGGCAATGTCAGCACACGTCTTGTTCCAAGAACCGTGCGCGCTCGTTATTACCATCGCGCACACTTATTTTAATTAGAATGTGTGCCCATCTAGCGCACACACGTTGATCTGTCTAACTGTTTATGTTTGTTGTGAATAATCGCAAACAGTTCATCTGTGTGAAGTGTATGTGATCAATTGCAGATGCTTTGATCTGGCTGTCCATTTTTGTTTTGTTGCCTAATCGCAAACAGTTAATCCTTTTAAAGTGTATGCCCTCAATCGCACACATCTTTATGTAGCTGCCCGTTTCTGTTGTTCCGCCTCATCACAAACAGTTAATCTGAGTGAACTGTATGACATATATCGCACACGCCTTCATCTGGCTGCCCGTTTCCGTTCTTCTTCCTCATCGCAAACAGTTCATTGAACTGAACTGTATGCCCTGCATCGCACACGCAACCAAAATCTGAACCGTGTTTGATGCATTCATCATCGCAAACGTTTTGCACCTTTTTTGACGGGTTTTTTACACCACCGTTTGTGATTATTGCATTGCACACAGTTTTGTTGAAGGGTCTTTGATCGTAGTTCGTGTTAGCAGCATTGTGTAGTAGTGTAGGCATAACGAAACCATCCTCAATAATTTCTTCGAACATAGTACCATAAGGCAAAGAATCAATATCATCATCCACATTTATTTTTGATTCACTCTCATGAGGCATAATAATAATAGGAGCAACATCATTTGGGAGAGATACCTTTTTACCTTTTCTTTTCTGTCTTTTCTTTTTATTCTTCACATCATGTGTGGGTTTAATCACCTTTTTGGAGATCCTTATTGATGAGATTGGTTGAATAAAAAGCTCTTCCTCGTTACCAGATTCATCATAAGAAAAAATAGGAGGATATTGGGAAACCTCTTCCCCTTCATTAGTATTCTCTCCATCTTCTATTTGTTTTCTTGTCTTTAAGTAATTGGCAATATAAGGATTCTCAATGCAATTTACCGCACAATACATATAAATTTCCTCTAGATCAAAATCAAGAAATCTCTCAAGGTTATATTCTGGAATACCCTTAGTTATATGTTTCATTTCTTCATAACCCAGAAGCAAACTAAGCTCATTATGATGCGCAAGGGAAATCAAGTCATCACATTTTTTGGACACGATTCGATCATGAAACAATTTGCATTGGAGATTTAAATGACCACGTTCATTGCAAAGTTCACAAGGATGGTGAAAAACATTAAACTTTTCAGCACAAACATCTAGCCTCTCTTGCAACCATTTAGTTTCTAAAAACTTATGCCTCTTGCAAAATCTATCTTTCCTATTTGGTATGTAACAGCAAACTCAATGCACTCCACAAATATTGACATGCTTGTAAGAAACATTTTTATCATCACTAGTGCAATCATCATTAGTACTATGGATATTCAAAGAATTCATACTAACAACATTGCAATCATGCTCATCATTCAAAAATTATATGTCAAACATTTTATTGCATTCTTCCTCTAGCAATTGAGCACAATTTTTGGAATCCTTATTTTCACGAAAGACATTGAAAAGATGAAGCATATGAGGCATCCTCAATTCCATTTTTTGTAATTTTCTTTTATAGACTAAACTAGTAATAAAACAACTAAAAGATTCGATTGCAAGATCTAAAGATATACCTTCAAGCACTCACCTCCCCGGCAACAGTGCCAGAAAAGAGCTTGATGTCTACTATGCAACTTTATCCTTGTAGACGTTGTTGGGCCTCCAAGTGCAGAGTTTTGTAGGACAGTAGAAAATTTCCCTCAAGTGGATGACCTAAGATTTATCAATCCGTGGGAGGCGTAGGATGAAGATGGTCTCTCTCAAACAACCCTGCAACCAAATAACAAACAGTCTCTTGTGTCCCCAACACACCCAATACAATGGTAAATTGTATAGGTGCACTAGTTTGGCGAAGAGATGGTGATAAAAGTGCAATATGTATGGTAGATATAGGTTTTTGTAATCTGAAAATATAAAAATAGCAAGGTAGCAAGTAGTATAAGTGAGTGAAAATGGTATTGCAATGCTTCGAAACAAGGCCTAGGGTTCATACTTTCACTAGTGCAAGTTCTCTCAATAATGATAACATAATTGTACCTTCTCTCAATTTGGAAAGTAGCACATCAGAGAAATCTGTTCCCTTGATGTCTACACCAACTAGAGAGAAAGTTAATGATGATGATCATGAAACTTTGGATCAAGTTACTACCGGACCTCGTAGGTCGAACATAGCACATTTCGCACCAGAGTGGTACGGTAATCCTGTCTTGGAATCCATGTTACTAGACCATGGCGAACCTACAAACTATGAAGAAGTTATGATGAGCCCAGATTCCGACAGATGGCTAGAGGCCATGAAATCTGAGATAGGAACATGTATGAGAACAAAGTCTGGACTTTGGTGAACTTGCCTGATGATCGGCAAGCCATTGAGAATAAATGGATCTTCAAGAAGAAGACTCACGCTGATGGTAATGTTACTGTCTACAATGCTCGACTTGTCGTGAAAGGTTATCGACAAGTTCAAGGAGTTGACTACAATGAGACTTTCTCACCCGTAGCGAGGCTTAAGTATGTTTGAATCATGTTAGCAATTTCCGCATTTTATAATTATGAAATCTGGCAAATGGACGTCAAAACTGCATTCCTTAATGGATTTCTTAAAGAAGAGTTGTATATGATGCAACCAGAAGGTTTTGTCGATCCTAAAGGTGCTAACAAAGTGTGCAAGCATCTCGGAGTTGGAATATACACTTTGATGAGGTGATCAAAGCATATTTATACAGACTTACAGCGAAGCTTGTATTTACAAGAAAGTGAGTGGGAGCTCTGTAGCATTTATGATATTATATGTGGATGACATATTGTTGATCGGAAATGATATATAATTTCTGGATAGCATAAAAGGATACTTGAATAAGAATTTTTCAATGAAAAACCTCGGTGAAGCTGCTTATATATTGGGCATCATGATCTATAGAGATAGATCAAGACGCTTAATAGGACTTTCACAAAGCACATACCTTGATAAAGTTTTGAAGAAGTTCAAAATGGACCAGTCAAAGAAATGATCCTTGCCTGTGTTACAAGGTGTGAAGTTGAGTAAGACTCAAAGCCCGACCACGGCATAAGATAGAGAGAGAATGAAAGTCATTCCCTATGCCTTAGCCGTAGGTTCTATAAAGTATGGCATACTGTGTACCAGACCTATTTTGTACCTTGCCATGAGTTTGGCAAGGGGGTATAATAGTGATCCAGAAGTAGATCACTGGATAGCGGTCAAAATTACCCCTAGTTACCTAAGAGGTCTAAGGAAATATTTCTCAGTTATGGAGGTGATGAAGAGTTTGTCATAAAGGGTTACGTCGATGCAAGCTTTGACGCCAATTCGGATAACACTGATTCTTGATCTAAATACATATTGAAAGTGGGAGCAATTAGCTAGAGTAGCTCCATGCCGAGCATTATAGACATAGAGATTTGCAAAATACATACGGATCTGGCAGACCCGTTAACTAAACCTCTCTCACAAGCAAAACATGATCACACCTTAGTACTCTTTGAGTGTTAATCACATGGCGATGTGAACTAGATTATTGACTCTAGTAAACTCTTTGGGTGTTAATCACATGGCGAGGTGAACTATGGGTACTAATCACATGGCGACGTGAACTTGATTATTGACTCTAGTGCAAGTGGGAGACTGAAGGAAATATGCCCTAGAGGCAATAATGATGTTGTCATTTTATATTCCCTTATTCACGATAAAGGTTTATTATTGATGCTAGAATTGTATTGATCGGAAACCTAAATACATGTGTGAATACATAGACAAACATTGTGTCCCTAGTGAGCCTCTACTTGACTAGCTCGTTAATCAAAGATGGTTACACTGGTGCGCGTCGGTCCTAAACAAACGGTTTTTTACCCCTTTCCGCGATGGCATTTGGAACCGTCGCCAAGTGAGTGTGGGCGATAGGGGGTCCTTCCCACACGACCCAGAAACCGTCGGGCATATGCCCTCCTGGCACACACGTTTAGCAAAATGAGGTCGTGTGCGACCGTCGAGCACTCAAATACAGAAATATGTACAGTAGAGCTAAAAAGTTACAATTATACGGCAAAATTGTTTCCGGTCGCAAGTACATCCCACACAGTCAGTCCCCGCTAAACGTTTCCGTTCGTATGCACATCCCACATAGTCACTCCAAGGAAAACGTTTCCGTTCACAGGTACATCACACACAATTTTTCCTATTAAATCATTTGCGTTATTGAATGTAGCACACACAGTCCGTAGAAAAAACTGTGTGGTAAAGGTTGTCCATGACACATAGTTTTTATGTGGTAAACGTTTGCGCAAGGTGGCCTAACGCAAACAGTTTTCAAGAGAAAGTCATGTGTGATTGTTCATTGATCCAACACGGTTTATTCCTAGAAACTGTGTCCGTTGCCTAAGGTCATCGCCCACGGTATTTTTTTAACAACTGTTTGCAGTATCAAAACCCAATTAGCAGGCTAATTCACCATTAGCGGGCTAATTGCCCTATTATTATTAATCCATTTATTAATCTAACTGACATTCATATTAAGCACACAATATATTTCATTTCCATCTTAAGGAAGCAGAATTTCATAATTGAAATACATCAGAGTACAACATGATATAGCTTCAAAGACTCACCACCCCATTACACAATCAGCACCAGAAAGTTCCACATGCAACATGTCGAACCTTTCCAAATTAGCATTATAGACGGTATATAGACAGATGCATCTCATCTGGAAAACTGCTGAAGCGGAAGGTGAATATTAAGCCTTCATTCATGTTGAAGGTCCTTGCAACTTAGGCCAGTGCCTGTGGATGATTGACCATCCGTCCTTCGAACTCTTCAGGAACACTTCAATATTGAACCGTGGGTGTTGTATGAAAACCTTCCCCGCCTCCTGACCATAGAGGTGGTTTGAGAGGTAATCATCAGTGAACTGCTTTGGAAAGGCCTGAAAATAAGGATGTGCATAAATATCTTCTCTATATTGGAAATGGGGCAAAGGAATAAAAAAGGCAAGGTATAATAGTTAGTACCATCTTGTAGTGAATCGACGTCTTCTTCATTGTGCGAGACAAAGATCTTGTTGTTTTTTGTCGCTAATTTCTTTATCCTAACAATCTTTACGAGTTTCTTGATTTGATTGATATTCATGGACAACTCATTTCCCCATATGCAAAAAGGGTCGAACAGTGGGTCAAAACCTCTGACAGTGGGACCTACATGTGCAAGACCAAATTGTTAAAAACCAAAATATTAGAATGGTTCCTGCAATTGCACAATAATGTGCTATTAGACAACGGACCGTGCACGTGCTAACCTCGATTGTAAACCTCAGTGCTTCCCATTGTTTTCCTGCAACACATATAAGGTAATTAGTTATCAGGTTAAGTAAGGGTTCACATGCTATCAGTAAAATATGTTGATGAAAAATAAGCACATTGCAGATTCATCAGATTAATTGAAGCCACACGGAAAACCCATTTACCCAAACCAAGCATGATTAAGAACTAGGAAATATAGCACTTGTATATGTTTCGCATGTATTAAGTGCAGCCAAATTCGATTTATTCCTCACATGCACAATAATACAAAATTCTACCCACGACAATTGGACATCGCATTGCAGAATTGAACCAAGCAGTTAACTAAACACCATAGCAAATGAAACAAACATTAACTGAGCACCACATTGCAGAATATAACATTTAACCAAGCAGTTAACTAAACACCACAACAAATGAACCAAACATTAACTGAGCACCACATTGCACAATATAACATACTCCTAATAGAATATCAGAGAGTTAACCAAACAGTTAACTACAGCCAATTGTAGCAATTATATTTGTTTCTCGTGTATTTACTACAGCCAAATTCAATTTATTCCTCAGATGGTATACAATAACAAAATGCACCCACAATTTTGTAAAGATAAATTAGATTTATTTCTCACATGGAAGACAATACAAAATTGCAGCCTGAAGAATTGAACATCACATTTGCGGAATTGAACCAAACAATTAACTGAAGACGACAACTAATTAACAAAACAGTTAATAAGTGAGCACCACACTGCACAACATATAGAACATATACACTAGAGCAACAGATTGCATGGTGAAATTAGATAGCACAATTCACTAGATTTTGTGAAGGAAAGGCAGGAGCAGCACACGCAATGGGTAAACCGAGCATGCTTAACCGGCGTAGCTAGCAATTGGCAAGGTGCTCCTCCAAGATCTGGGGGTCGACACGAATGGCAGCCATCGCGACCTCATCCGCGTGTGCGGCCGTGATTTGCTTCGCCGCTGCCAAATGCTCCTTAAGGTCCTGGCTATACTGCATGCACCATGGCTTAGGCCGGCGCTTATTTGGCGGAGGGGTCGGTGATTTGGGTGGAAGTTGTCGCGCTCGCGCCGATGGTCGGGGCATGTGGGATGTGGAAGGAGGAGGAGGATGGGTTCGGGTGTGGATTACCTGCCTGAATAGAGGAGGCCGAGCAGCGTGAAGGAGGGTCGCCGGCGAGGAGGCGGCAGCGCTGCAAGCAAGGAGTGAAGGTTTCAACTTGGAAAGGAAGGCGGTAAGAGGGGAACTGTGGCTTTTGGTACGGGGGCGGGGGCGGGGAGGTAGATATTTCCGCGGAAGCCGAAAATTTGGAATCGCTTCAGCCAAAAAACTGGCGTGCAAAGTGTCATCAGACATGGTCCCTTATTCAGAACTATGTACGATATGTGAACATCACAAACGATTCAAATAGCTTAACCTGTGTGTGATGAGTTTGAACGTCAAAAGTTTTGGTTCGAATTTCCATGGTTACAGTAGTCATCCATGTCATTGCATAATTTGGGTACACAAAGGAGACTACAGCACACCCACACTTCTTAATCGAGCAAGTTCAGCAATTAAACAGAGCTAGCTGACCTAAACACTACTCTAACAAATTAAACACTGGCGATCTTAATTAAACAAAACATAGAGTACTACTACAGTTGGTGCTCGTCGATCTCCACCGCCGCCTACATGTCCAGCTCGCACCCGACGATCTCCTGGGGAAGGGGCTCCATGGCATCCATCGCACCATACTCAGCAAGCATCTCGCCATCCGCGTCCGCCATTTCTTTGGAAAAGGCCGCCACGAGCTGGGCGCGGGCGGACGCGATCTAGGCTTGGACGGGCTCCATCGTCGCAAGGTATGCGGTGGAGGAACGGATGGCTGCTTGAACGCTCTCGGCGATTGCCAGCTCTTCGGTCGTGGGTTGCCGACCGTTGTCGGAGAAGCTTCGTTCGATTTGTGCGCTGACCGCCAGGAGCTGGGCGTGGGCGGCCTCGACATGGTCATGGGCGGCCTCCATCAAGGCTAAGGCCGCCGCTGCGGAACGGACAGCTGTTGGTGCCGCACTCGCCAGTTGCTATCCCCGAGGTAGATGTTGCTACCGCCACCTGAGAAGCAACAGCGGCCATTTGGGCTGCCTTTGCCGCCCGGTTGCAAATTGCGGCCGCACTCATGCACCTTGTTAGCACGTGCATGGCGGCTGCAGCCGCGCTCTCCCAGGAGTGGGCCACCGAAGTTTCCCTCACGACGCGGGTCCACGTGCCCATCTTTCACCGATGATGATTGAACAGTGAAATGATATTTGAGGAGCAAGCTAGTGTTCTTGAGACGCCGACTGTGGATTGTAGCCGACGCACCTTCTCGCAAAAGCCATAGTCGTACTATACACCGACGGTGCTCCAAGATATTTTGTACTACATCTTGTTGGGGAACGTAGTAATTTCAAAAAATTCCTACGCACACGCAAGATCATGGTGATGCACAGCAACGAGAGGGGAGAGTGTGTCCACGTACCCTCGTAGACCGAAAGCGGAAGCGTTAGCCCAACGCGGTTGATGTAGTCGTACGTCTTCACGATCTGACCGATCAAGTACCGAACGCACGGCACCTCCGAGTTCAGCACACGTTCAACTCGATGACGTCCCTCGAACTCCGATCCAGCCGAGCTTTGAGGGAGAGTTCCGTCGACCTGACGGCGTGGTGGCGATGATGATGTTCTACCGACGCAGGCTTCGCCTAAGCACCGCTATGATATTATCGAGGTGGATTATGGTGGAGGGGGCACCGCACGGCTAAGAGATCCAAGGGATCAATTGTTGTGTCTCCAAGGGTGCCTCCTCCCTGTATTTAAAGGAGTGGAGGAGGGGGAGGGGGCCGGCCACCCTTGACTCCCCCCTTCCATGTGGGAGTAGGAGAGGAGAGGGAAGGAGAGAGGGGGAAAGGAAAGGCCCCCCCCCCCTCCTTGTCCAATTCGGACTGGGGGGAAGGGGGCGCGCAGCTGCCCCTTGGCCGCCCCTCCTCTTCTCCACTAGGGCCCAATACGCCCATTAGTCTCCCGGGGGGGTTCCGGTAACCCCCCCCCCCCCCTCGGTACTCCGGTATATGCCTAATACTCCCCGAAACCATTCCGGTGTCCAAACATAGTCATCCAATATATCAATCTTTATGTCTCGACCATTTCGAGACTCCTCGTCATGTCCGTGATCACATCCGGGTCTCCAAACTACCTTTGGTACATCAAAACACATAAACTCATAATATAACCGTCATCGAACTTTAAGCGTGCGGACCCTACGGGTTCGAGAACTATGTAGACATGACCGAGACACGTCTCCGGTCAATAACCAATAAGCGGAACCTGGATGCTCATATTGGCTCCACATATTCTACGAAGATCTTTATCGGTCAAACCGCATAACAACATACGTTGTTCCCTTTGTCATCGGTATGTTACTTGCCCGAGATTCGATCGTCGGTATCTCAATACCTAGTTCAATCTCCTTACCGGCAAGTCTCTTTACTCGTCCCGTAATACATCATCCCACAACTAACTCATTAGTTGCAATGCTTGCAAGGCTTATAATGATGTGCATTACCGAGTGGGCCCAGAGATACCTCTCCGACAATCGGAGTGACAAATCCTAATCTTGAAATACGCCAACTCAACAAGTACCTTCGGAGACACCTGTAGAGCACCTTTATAATCACCCAGTTATGTTGTGATGTTTGGTAAAACACAAAGTGTTCCTCCGGTAAATGGGAGTTGCATAATCTCATAGTCATAGGAACATGTATAAGTCATGAAGAAAGCAATAGCAACATACTAAACGATCAAGTGCTAAGCTAACGGAATGGGTCAAGTCAATCAAATCATTCCCCTAATGATGTGATCCCGAAAATCAAAATGACAACTCTTTGTCTATGGCTAGGAAACATGACCATCTTTGATCAACGAGCTAGTCAAGTAGAGGCATAATAGTGACACTCTGTTTGTCTATGTATTCACACATGTATCATGTTTCCGGTTAATACAATTCTAGCATGAATAATAAACATTTATCATGATATAAGGAAATAAATAATAACTTTATTATTGCCTCTAGGGAATATTTCCTTCAGTCTCCCACTTGCACTAGAGTCAATAATCTAGATTATACAGTAATGATTCTAACACCCATGGAGCCTTGGTGCTGATCATGTTTTGCTCGTGGAAGAGGCTTAGTCAAAGGGTCTGCAACATTCAGATCCGTATGTATTTTGCAAATCTCTATGTCTCCCACCTGGAGTTGATCCCGGATGGAGTTGAAGCGTCTCTTGATGTGCTTGGTTCTCTTGTGAAATTTGGATTCCTTTGCCAAAGCAATCGCACCAGTATTGTCACAAAAGACTTTCATTGGACCCGATGCACTAGGTATGACACCTAGATCGGATATGAACTCCTTCATCCAGACTCCTTCATTTCTTTGCTTCGAAGCAGCTATGTACTCCGCTTCACATGTAGATCCCTTCTGACGCTTTGTTTAGAAATGCACCAACTGACAGCTCCACCGTTTAATAAAAACACGTATCCGGTTTGCCATTTAGAACCGTCCGAATCAGTGTCAAAGCTTGCATCGACGTAACCATTTACGAAGAGTTCTTTGTCACCTCCATAAACGAGAAACATATCCTTAGTCCTTTTCAGGTATTTCAGGATGATCTTGACCGTTGTCCAGTGATCCACTCCTGGATTACTTTGGTACCTCCCTGCTAAACTAATAGCAAGGCACACATCAGGTCTGGTACACGGCATTGCATACATGATAGAGCCTATGGCTGAAGCATAGGGAACATCTTTCATTTTCTCTCTATCTTCTGCAGTGGTCGGGCATTGAGTCTTACTCAACTTCACACCTTGTAACACAGGCAAGAACCCTTTCTCTTTGCTTGATCCATTTTGAACTTCTTTAAAACTTTGTCAAGGTATGTGCTTTGTGAAAGTCTAATTAAGCGTCTCGATCTATCTCTATAGATCTTGATGCCCAATATATAAGCAGCTTCACTGAGGTCCTTCATTGAAAAACTCTTATTCAAATATCCTTTTATACTATCCAGAAATTCTATATCATTTCCGATCAATAATATGTCATCCACATATAATATCAGAAATGCTACAGAGCTCCCACTCACTTACTTGTAAATACAGGCTTCTCCAAAAGTCTGTATAAAACCATATGCTTTGATTACACTATCAAAACGTTTACTCCAACTCCGAGAGGCTTGCACCAGTCCATAAATGGGTCGCTGGAGCTTGCACACTTTGTTAGCTCCCTTTGGATCGACAAAACCTTCCGGTTGCATCATATACAATTCTTCTTCAAGAAATCCATTCAGGAATGCAGTTTTGACATCCATTTGTCAAATTTCATAACCATAAAATGCGGCAATTGCTAACATGATTTGGACAGACTTAAGCATCGCTACGGGTGAGAAGGTCTCATCATAGTCAATCCCTTGAACTTGTCGAAAACCTTTTGCAACAAGTCGAGCTTTATAGACAGTAACATTACCATCAGCATCAGTCTTCTTCTTGAAGATCCATTTATTCTCGATGGCTTGCCGATCATCGGGCAAGTCAACCAAAGTCCATACTTTGTTCTCATACATGGATCCCATCTCGGATTTCATGGCCTCAAGCCATTTTGCGGAATCTGGCTCACCATCGCTTCTTCATAGTTCGTAGGTTCATCATGGTCTAGTAACATAACCTCCAGAACAGGATTACCGTACCACTCTGGTGCGGATCTTACTCTGGTTGACCTCCACGCGGTTCAAGAACAACTTGATGCGAAGTTTCATGATCATCATCATTAACTTCCTCACTAATTGGTGTAGACGTCACAGAACCGATTTACGTGATGAACTATTTTCCAATAAGGGACCGTATCGCTACCTTATCAAGTTCTACTTTCCTCCCACTCACTTCTTTTGAGAGAAACTCCTTCTCTAGAAAGGATCCATTCTTGGCAACGAATGTCTTGCCTTCGGATCTGTGATAGAAGGTGTACCCAACAGTTTCTTTGGGTATCCTATGAAGACACATTTCTCCGATTTGGGTTCGAGCTTATCAGGTGGAAGCTTTTTCACATAAGCATCGCATCCCCAAACTTTAAGAAATGACAACTTTGGTTTCTTTCCAAACCATAGTTCATAAGGCGTCGTCTCAACGGATTTTGATGGTGCCCTATTTAACGTGAATGCGGCTGTCTCTAAAGCATAACCCCAAAATGATAGCGGTAAATCAGTAAGAGACATCGTAGATCGCACCATATCTAGTAAAGTACGATTACGACATTCGAACACACCATTACGCTGTGGTGTTCCGGGTGGGTGAGTTGCGAAACTATTTTGCATTGTTTCAAATGTAGACCAAACTCGTAACTAAAATATTCTCCTCCACGATCAGATCGCAGAAACTTTATTTTCTTCTTACAATGATTTTCAACTTCACTCTGAAATTCTTTGAACTTTTCAAATGTTTCAGACTTATGTTTCATTAAGTAGATATACCCATATCTGCTTAAATCATCTGTGAAGGTGAGAAAATAACGATACCCGCCGCGAGCCTCAACATTCATTGGACCACATACATCAATATGTATGATCTCCAACAAATCACTTGCTCGCTCCATAGTTCCGGAGAACGGCGTTTTAGTCATCTTGCCCATGAGGCATGGTTCATAAGTACCAAGTGATTCATAATCAAGTGATTCCAAAAGTCCATCAAGATGGAGTTTCTTCATGCGCTTTACACCAATATGACCAGACGGCGGTGCCACAAATAAGTTGCACTATCATTATCAACTCTGCATCTTTTGGCTTCAACATTATGAATATGTGTATCACTACTATCGAGATTCATCAAAAATAGACCACTCTTCAAGGGTGCATGACCATAAAAGATATTACTCATATAAATAGAACAACCATCATTCTCAGATTTAAATGAATAACCGTCTCGCGTCAAACAAGATCCAGATATAATGTTCATGCTCAACGCTGGCACCAAATAACAATTATTTAGGTCTAAAACTAATCCCGAAGGTAGATGTAGAGGTAGCATGCCGATGGCGATCACATCGACTTTGGAACCATTTCCCACGCGCATCGTCACCTCGTCCTTAGCCAGTGTTCGCTTAATCTGTAGTCCCTGTTTTGTGTTGCAAATATTAGCAACAGAACAAGTATCAAATACACAGGTGCTACTGCGAGCTCTGGTAAGGTACACATCAATAACATGTATATCACATATACCTTTGTTCACCTTGCCATCCTTCTTATCCGCCAAATACTTGGGGCAATTCAGCTTCCAGTGACCAGTCTGCTTGCAGTAGAAGCACTCAGTCTCAGGCTTAGGTCCAGACTTGGGTTTCTTCTCTTGAGAATTAACTTGTTTGTTGTTCTTCTTGAAGTTCCCCTTCTTCTTCCCTTTGCCCTTTTTCTTGAAACTGGTGGTCTTATTGACCATCAGCACTTGATGCTCCTTCTTGATTTTGACCTCCGCAGCCTTTAGCATTGCAAAGAGCTCGGGAATCGTCTTATCCTCCCTTGCATGTTATAGTTCATCACGAACTCTTGTAGCTTGGTGGCAGTGATTGAAGAATTCTGTCAATGACGCTATCATCCGGAAGATTAACTCCCAGTTGAATCAAGTGATTGTTATACCAACACATTCTGAGTATATGCTCACTGACAGAACTATTCTCCTCCATCTTGCAGCTGTAGAACATATTGGAGACTTCATGTCTCTCAATACGGGCATTTGCTTGAAATATTAACTTCAACTCCTGGAACATCTCATATGCTCCATTACGTTCAAAACGTCGTTGAAGTCCCAGTTCTAAGCCGTAAAGCATGGCACACTGAACTATCGAGTAGTCATCAGCTTTGCTCTCCCAGATGTTCGTAACATCTGGTGTTGCTCCTGCAGCAGGTTTGGCACCTAGCGGTGCTTCCAGGACGTAATTCTTCTGTGCAGCAATGAGGATAATCCTCAAGTTACGGACCCAGTCCACGTAATTGCTACCATCATCTTTCAACTTTGCTTTCTCAAGGAACGCATTAAAATTCAACGGAACAACAGCACGAGCCATCTATCTACAACAAACATAGACCTGCAAAATACTATCAGGTACTAAGTTCATCATAAATTTAAGTTCAATTAATCATATTACTTAAGAACTCCCACTTAGCTAGACATCCCTCTAATCATCTAAGTGATCACGTGATCCAAATCAACTAAACCATAATCGATCATCACGTGAAATGGAGTAGTTTTCAATGGTGAACATCACTATGTTGATCATATCTACTATATGATTCACGCTCGACCTTTCGGTCTCAGTGTTCCGAGGCCATATCTGCATATGCTAGGCTCGTCAAGTTTAACCTGAGTATTCTGCGTATGCAAAACTGGCTTGCACCCGTTTTAGATGGACGTAGAGCTTATCACACCCGATCATCACATGGTGTCTGGGCACGACGAACTTTGGCAACGGTGCATACTCAGGGAGAACACTTTTATCTTGAAATTTAGTGAGAGATCATCTTATAATGCTACCATCAATCAAAGCGAATAAGATGCATAAAAGATAAACATCACATGAAATCAATATAAGTGATATGATATGGCCATCATCATCTTGTGCTTGTGATCTCCATCTTCGAAGCACCGTCATGATCACCATCGTTACCGGCGCGACACCTTGATCTCCGTAGCATCGTTGTCGTCTCGCCAACTATTGCTTCTACGACTATCGCTGCCGCTTAGTGATAAAGTAAAGCAATTACAGGGCGATTGCATTGCATACAATAAAGCGACAACCATATGGCTCTCGCCACCGCCGATAACTTCGGTTACAAAACATGATCATCTCATATAATAAAATATAGCATCATGTCTTGACCATATCACATCACAACATGCCACCGCAAAAACAAGTTATCGTCCTCTACTTTGTTGTTGCAAGTTTTACGTGGCTGCTACGGGCTGAGCAAGAACCGTTCTTACCTACGCATCAAAACCACAATGATAGTTTGTCAAGTTAGTGTTGTTTTAACCTTCTCAAGGACCGGGTGTAGCCACACTCGGTTCAACTAAAGTTGGAGAAACTGACACCCGCTAGTCACCTGTGTGCAAAACACGGCAGTAAAACCAGTCTCGCGTAAGCGTACGAGTAATGTCGGTCCGGGCCGCTTCATCCAACAATACCGCCGAACCAAAGTGTAACATGCTGGTAAGCAGTATGACTTGTATCACCCACAACTCACTTGTGTTCTACTCATGCATATAACATCAACACATAAAACCTGGCTCTGATACCACTGTTGGGGAACGTAGTAATTTCAAAAAAATTCCTACGCACACGCAAGATCATGGTGATGCACAGCAATGAGAGGGGAGAGTGTGTCCACGTACCCTCATAGACCGAAAGCGGAAGCATTAGCACAACGCGGTTGATGTAGTCGTACGTCTTCATGATCCGACCGATCAAGTACCAAACACACGGCACCTCCGAGTTCAGCACACGTTCAACTCGATGATGCCCCTCGAACTCTAATCCAGCCGAGTTTTGAGGGAGAGTTCTGTCAACACGACGGCGTGGTGATGATGATGATGTTCTACCGACGCAGGGCTTCGCCTAAGCACCGCTACGATATTATCGAGGTGGATTATGGTGGAGGGGGGCACCGCACACGGCTAAGAGATCCAAGGGATCAATTGTTGTGTCCCCAAGGGGTGCCTCCTGTCGGTGTTTTGGGAACGGGGGTCCCAGACTTGCCTGCCTGCGGCCCACAACGTGGCTAAGCAGCAGGCCGTACAGCCCGTCTTCGTCAACAAGGCACCCAAGACCCTCGCGAGGGTCCTAGCCTCGCGAGGAGGACGATGCAAGTCCTCCTTCTGAGTGGCCTAGCCAAGCAGGCTCACGAGGAGCGGAGATATCAAGGCGAGGCAAACCTCACGAGGCTCTCATGATGTGAGCCATGACGAATGGTACCAGGCGAGTGCCAGGCGGGCGCCAGTGCGTGCAGCGCCTCTATTTCATCTTTGGTGCTAAGGAGGCCAGCGCAGGTGAAGAGTACCGAGGCATCAGGCAAAGGTTGCCATATTGGTGCAACGAGACCAAGACCGGAGGACGGCAAGGCGGAGGTCATCGTGGAGCCCAAGACGATGTCACCCTAGAGCTTTTCGCAGGCGAAGACCGCTTTTGTCAGGATAGCTTGTACTAGTTGTCCCCCTTCAAATTTGCCCGCCGTTGTTGGCTCCCTTCCCGCTCGATATTTGGGAAGAGGACCAGGGCCTATATAAGTAGAGCTAGCCACCACAGTAGAGAGATCGAATCCCCACGCCACATGTTCATACGCACAAGAACACCTCAACCTCAGGAGGTTGTTCTTCCCTCGTACTGTTCATCATCATCTCAATAGGCAATCCACCACCACCACACAGGAGTAGGGTATTACACCACAACGGTGGCCCGAACCAGTATAAACCCCGCGTATTTCTGTGTTGCAAGTTCGTCGAATTCGTCCGCGAGATCTTAGCGGGCTAGAGCGTAGATCGGTAGGAGGCATAGACTTCGCGCGCACCGCAGTGTTCAAACATTAAGGGTTTGTCGGAACCCCACATCCGACATTTGGCGCGCCAGGTAGGGGTGCGCCGTAGTTTCCCTTCCATCAGTTTGTCGCTCCATTGCTCCGTCGTTTCCATGGCGGACGCTCGCTGTGCTCGAGCTGAGCGTCGGGCTGCCCTCTCCGCCCGCATCGCTCATACGGCTCCCGTAGGTGGGCCACCTCATCGTTCTCCGTCTCCCGCCGCCAACGCTGCCACTGGCACGACGGGGAACGAGCAGTAGGCGTCCTCGCTCCATCCTTCGGTGCGGCAGGACGGCCGCACCGCTACTCCATCGCTGACCCCTGTCGGTTCTTCGTCTCACGCACACCGCGCTCCCATGGAGGCACGGGCCGCGCTCATCGCGGCGAACGAGCTCCTGCGCAACCGCCCCGTCGGCGACCTCTACGAGGAGTGGCTCGACCGCGTTGCTGAGCTCGTCCGCGCCGCAGGGGGCTCTCCGGCGCCGTCCCACTCTCTGCCTCCTCCTCAACCAGCCGCGGGCGACGGGGCTCATGGCATACCTCCACCACCTCAACCCCAATAAGGTGCCTTAGCACCAAGGCGCGTGCCTCCGCGGCGTGATCCACCGCGCCCGGCGCCCGCGCGTGAAGAAAGAAGCTGTCAAGAAATCCCACGGCCGCGAGAAGCTACACCGGTGCTCCCCGCACCACCTTGTCAAGACCGTGTGTCGCCTGAAGTGGCGCAGCACGGACCTCGCCAAGACCAAGCTCCACCTCAGAAGCGGGCCCTGGCGACCACGGCCGGCTGCCGCGCCTTCACACCCGAACTGCGTAGCGTCGCCTGTCCAGGCAATTTCAAGCCAGATCTGCCTCCTCGCTATGACGGCACCGCTGACCCCGCGCAGTTCCTGCAGCTCTATGAGCTGAGCATCAAAGCGGCCAACGGCGACGAAAAAGTCATGGCGAACTGGTGTCCCATGGCTCTCAAGGATGGGGCCCGCTCCTGGCTCCTGAACCTGCAGCACAGCTCGATCTCCTCCTGGGACGAGATGCGCGACCGCTTCGTCGCCAACTTCCAGGGCACTCGCGACCGCCCACCGGCCGCGGGTGATCTGCGCCGCATCAAGCAACAGCCAGGAGAGACCCTCCAGAAGTACATCCAGCGCTTCAACAACACCCGCCTCAAGATCCCCAAGGTCACGGACGAAGCCATCATCTCTGCGTTCTCGGACGGCGTTCGCGACGTCAAGATGAAGGAAGAGCTCGCTATCCATGAGGAGCTTTGCACATCTCAGGAGCTGTTCAACCTAGCGACCAAGTGCGCAAGAGCTGAGGAGGGGCGCCTCTCTCTCCTTGAGCTGCCACCGCAGGAGGCGGAGGAGAAGAAGGCCAAGGCCAAGGGCGTGAATCGCAAAGGCGGTGAGTGCTCGCAGCGGAGCCCGACACCAAGCGAGGCAGAGATCAGCCCGAGTCATCCAAGAACGGCCGATCGTTCTGCGCCTTCCACAACCTGAACACCCACAACACCAGCGACTACCAAGAGCTCAGAGCCATACGAGAAGGACGCTACGGCCAATGCCCCGAGGGCAATGACCGGGGCTACGGCCGCGGAGGAGGACGCGGAGGCGGATGCTGGGACGGCCGTGGCCTGCGCCAGGAGTGGCGCGACCAGCCTCGTGAGGACCGCTGGCAGGACAAACCTCGCGAGGGCGCCTGGAGGGACCCGCCTCGTGAGGATGCCCCCAGGGCAACGCCGGTCTTCCCCCGCTGCCGCCACCAAGAAGGAACGACGACCACCACCAGGACGAGGGGCTGGGCTTCCAGAGCCGCGTCGATCGCGCAGATCTTGGGCGGTGCCCAGGCCCCAGCCTCTCAGCGCATCTTCAAACAGTTCGCTCGTGAGGTGAACGCGGTGCTCCCCAAGCTCGAGGCCATGCGCCCGCTCAGGTGGTCCCAATGTGCCATCACCTTCAACTCGGCAGACCAGCTCAAGTGCGCGGCCACCGCAGGCGCCCTCCCTATGTTGTGCTCCCCAAACATCAGCAATGTGTAAGTCACCAAAACTCTCATCGACGGCGGCGCAGGGCTCAACGTCATATCCGTCGACACCTTCGACAACCTCCAAGTGCCATATGAGCAGCTCCAGCCAACCAAGCCTTTCTCAGGAGTGACCGACGGTTCCACCACACCAATAAGGCAAGTCCGCCAGCCTATCACATTCGGGGAGCAAGAACTATCGCACCGAGTTCATCGACTTCGACGTCGCGCACATCCGCCTTCCGTACAATGCCATCCTCGGGTATCCAGCCCTGGCCAAGTTCATGGCAGTCGCTCATCACGGCTACAACGTTCTCAAGATGCCAGGAAGTGGAGGAATCATCAAGGTTCCGTGTGAAGAGAGGGATGTGGTGTGCTCCCTTGAGCGCGCCTTTCAAGCCGCAGCAATCGACGACCCCGACAGCAGAAGTGAAGGCCCTCCGGAGATCATCCCCAAGAAGAAGCTGCCGCGCCGCACAGGACCCCAAGAAGATGGCGTCGTGGCAGGAGCCTCGTCAGGATCAGCGCCCGCTCCAGGGGCGCCTCCCTCCATCGCATAGGAAGGCGCGCCTGGCGCCCTCCTCAGGCAGGGCTCGGTGCTCTCTTCTGGAGGGCCTCAGACCTTGCCAACCTCACGAGGGAGGCGCTTGGGCACCACTTGGAAGCATGCCTCACGGCACACCTTCCTCAGGAAAGCACAGGGCAAGGAGTGCCCACCACTCAGGAGTTCATCACCAAGACCACTCAGGAACTGCAAGAAGCAAGAGCCATGCGCGGCCACAGCCGCTCACAAGGCGCAGCTCCCCATCCAGGCGAGGATGCCGGGCTGCGTGTCTGCGTCGACGTCCCAAGGCTCAATAGGGCCGCATCTCAAGAGCGCTTCTGGCCATCGCGTGTGTGCCGCTGCGAGGGCCCACCACACAACTACGTTTGCATGCCCTTATGCTTGACGAGCGTGGCATCGGCCTATCTGCGCAACATGCGGCAAGTCCTGGCGGCTCAGGAGGCCAGGTTCCACGCCGTCCTGGAGGAGATGGAGACGGTCTTCAGGGAACCTCCTGAGCCCCCGGAGCCTCCCGAGGCTCAGGGCTCCAGTGGCTCATGAAAAGTAATTTCTTCAACGCACACCTTCAGCTGCACCAACTCTACTTCGTCTACAGAACCAGGTGACATCTTCCAAGCTCGTTTAAGCTGGGAGCGCCCCTCGGGCTGCATTATTCCCAGGCCACATGGGTCCGTCCCTGTGGCATGTACCCCTTTTGCTTATGTCTTTAGCTTACTTTGCTGGGGGCGCCCCTCGGGCTGCATCATCCCCAAGCCGCTCGGGCCAGACCCAGTGGCATGTATCGTCCTGCATTTATCCAAGTTGATCTGCTCTTCATGCTTAACCTGCCAACGGCTATCACCTTCTCGATCATCGCCTCCCCCGGGGCCCTCACACAGGCACGACGCTGGTGCATGGGTCCGTCCCTGCCACACCGACAAATCTGAGTGGTCGAGCTCTGGTTCACGGCACATGCCGCGCACGTCACCTCACCAGGCCCTCAGTGCCTTCACCTCACCCAGAGCAACCAGCGGCAAGCTAACAGCTGTAACGGCAAACCGTGTTTCTTCTTGTGCCTGCTCACAGGGATCCCGAGGGAAGGATAGCAGGCGGGCCCGCGAGTCCCTTTTTCCCCCGTGCAATTAAGCACTTGCGTTAAAGGGGGCTCTCGAGCATCGCGACTTCGGGAGCTCTTCTTGGCTCTCCACCTCACCCCTAGCCTTGACCACGGCATCACGACACAGCATACCGGTGGCGGCTGATCTCGCTTCGAGGGCGGGACACGAGGACGTAGATCACTAAGGAGAGCATGAGGGAGGGAACTCATACTGGGCCGACACAGCTGCTATACTGATGCGAGTTGGCGCCTGACCTTCGCGCGACATCAGGAATCGCCTCGAAGTCAGCAAGATAAGTTTCGCCCTAGGATCGGCTAAATATCTGGGCCTAATGGTCACTCACGCCATGCCGCCCGTTGCGGCCAAGTCATTTTCCTTTCTTCCCTTACCATGGCTACTTGAGCGCTAAGGGGGACCTCCTAAGCATCGCGCCTCAGGGGCTCTTACTGGACCTCGGGCCGCACACCTCCTGGCCTTAACCACAGCACGCGACCTGGCATACCAGCGACGGTTGTAGCCTGCCTGGGGACTGGGACCTGTCAGCGTAGAGCAACAAGCCATCGCGAGGAAAGAAACGGGGAACCAAACCTTAACGGGACATGCACTCACCAAGTTTTCATAACAAGGAAGATAAGCACCAAAGACATTACAGACCCTTACATGCCCCCACGGGGTGATTCATGATCCTTCGCAGGAAACAAAAGCTGGTACTAAGGGGAACCCTATCTACACCCTTCCGTGGCAGACACCATCATCAACAGTGGGCCACGAGAGGCCGGCGCCAACCCCATCCAGATCAGCGACGGCCAGATGCCGCAGCTCTACTCCGGGCGCGGCGAGAGCTCGGGGGCACGTAGCTGTCGTCGCTCGTCTCCGGAGTCTCGTAAAGCTGCGGGAGGAGCGCGCGTCGGTCTGGTGCTCCTCCCCAGGGCAGCACTCCAGGCGGCGGCCCTTGGCGTCAAAGACCTTGAAGAAGAGCGTGGAGGCGCCGTCGTACTCGAAGTGGATCACGAGGGCTCCTCTCGCACGGCAGACCCGCGCGATCTCGCCCCAGCCACGAGTCATGAAGATCTTGCCGTTGGGGACCGCTTCGATCTCCGCTCCGGTCGCCGGAGCACTGCAGTCGGCGTGCTATAGCCAGAGCTCAAGAGGACCCCTCGGCGGCATCACGTCGGAGAAGAACCGCGGGAAGCGGATCCAGGAGCTTGGAGGCATCGGCGCCCACAGCACCAACTCGCGCGAGGAGCCCGCGGCATGGACCCCAGGGGCGACGGCACGTGACGCCGTGGTGCGACGACCCCGGACGCGGCGCGAGCGGCGCTGCTCGCCGCTCCAACCTCCCGAGCCCTCGTCTCGGGCGTACAAGGGTAGCGGGTACCCAGGAGGAGGCCGCTCGCACCAAGGCCTCGTCACCACCTGCATCGCCGCTTCATCACGGCGATGGATCGACCTCTTCTTTGGTGGAAGTGGCCCCGGATCGTCACGGGGAGCTTTTCCTTTCTCTTCGGTGGAAAACCTTCTGATGGGCGCCATTGTTGTCAGCAGCGGAGCAAGGAGGAAGAAGCAAGCAAGCAAGGAAGAGATGCGCAATGGGGGCTCCGGCCCCCCTCCCCATTTATAACAAGAGAAGGCCAACTGACGTCTCCCACGATCACAGGTAATGATGGTTTTCCTTGCATGTCGCAGGGACTTGTCAAGTCGTGCAGTTGCCAAGGCAGCGTGGGGAAGCGGAGATGCCCACGTCCAATCAGCCACCACGCGTCAACCGAGGCCGCCGACTTTTGGGGCCCGCGGTGCTCCGAACTTGACCCTTTGCTTCGCTGCAAAGCCAAGCCCGAGCGCACCTTGGGCCCGGGGGCTACTGTCGGCGTTCTAGGAATGGGGGTCCGCAGACTTGGCTGCCTGCGGCCCACAGCGTGGCTAAGCAGCAGGCTGTACGGCCCGTCTTCGTCAACAAGGCACCCAAGACCCTCGCGAGGGTCCAAGCCTCGCGAGGAGGATGACGCAAGACCTCCTCTGGAGTGGCCTAGCCAAGAAGGCGCACGAGGAGCGGAGATATCAAGGCGAGGCGAACCTCACGAGGCTCTCGTGACGTGAGCCATGACGAAACGGTACCGGTGAGCGCCGGTCTTGGCCAGCCTCTATTTCCTCTTTGGTGCTAAGGAGGCCAAATGGCGAAGAGTACCGAGGCATCGGGAAAGGTTGCCATATTGGTGCAACGAGACCAAGACCCAAGGGCGGCAAGGCGGAGGTCATCATGGAGCCCAAGACGGCGTCACCCGGAGCTTTTCGCAGGCGAAGACCGCTTTTGTCAGGATAGCTTGTACTAGCTGTCCCCCTTCAAATTTGCCCGTCGTTGTTGGCTCCCTTCCCGCTCGATATTTGGGAAGAGGACCAGGGCCTATATAAGTAGAGGTAGCCACCACAGTAGAGAGATCGAATCCCCACGCCACAAGTTCATACGCACAAGAACACCTCAATCTCAGGAGGCTGTTCTTCCCTAGTACTGTTCATCGTCAGCCCAAGAGGCAATCCACCACCACCACACTAGAGTAGGGTATTACACCACAACGGTGGCCCGAACCAGTATAAACCCCGTGTCTTTCTGTGTTGCAAGTTTGTCGAAATCGTCTGCGAGATCTTAGCGGGCTAGAGCGTAGATTGGTAGGAGGGAAAGACTTCGCACGCACCCCAGTGTTCGAACCTTAAGGGTTTGCCGGAACCCCACATCCGACACCTCCCTCCCCGTATATAAAGGAGTGGAGGAGGGGGAGGGGCCGGCTACCCTTGGCGCGCCCCATGAGGAGTCCTATTCCCATCGGGAGTAGGACTCCCCCCTTCCATGTGGGAGTAGGAGAGGTGAGGGAAGGAGAGAGGGGGGAAAGGAAAGGGGGGAGCCACCCCCCTCCTTGTCCAATTCGAACTGGGGGGAGGGGCACGCGGCTACCCCTTGGCCGCCCCTCCTCTTCTCCACTAGGGCCCAATAGGCCCATTAGTCTCCCCGGGGGGTTACGGTAACCCCTGGGTACTCCGGTATATGCCCGATACTCCCCGAAACCATTCCGGTGTCCGAACATAGTCGTCCAATATATCAATCTTTATGTATCGACCATTTCGAGACTCCTCGTCATGTCCGCGATCACATCCGGGACTCCGAACTACCTTCGGTACATCAAAACACATAAACTCATAATGTAACTGTCATCTAACTTTAAGCGTGCGGACCCTATGGGTTTGAGAACTATGTAGACATGACCGAGACACGTCTCCGGTCAATAACCAATAGCGGAACCTAGATGCTCATATTGGCTCCCACATATTCTATGAAGATCTTTATCGGTCAAACCGCATAACAACATACGTTGTTCCCTTTGTCATCGGTATGTTACTTGCCCGAGATTCGATCGTCGGTATCTCAATACCTAGTTCAATCTCGTTACCGGCAAGTCTCTTTACTCGTTCCGTAATACATCATCTCAAAACTAACTCATTAGTTGCAATGCTTGCAAGGCTTATAATGATGTGCATTACCGAGTGGGCCTAGAGATACCTCTCCGAGCAATCGGAGTGACAAATCCTAATCTCGAAATACGCCAACCCAACAAGTACCTTTGGAGACACCAGAGAGCACCTTTATAATCACCCAGTTACATTGTGACGTTTGGTAGCACACAAAGTGTTCCTCCCAGAACGGAGTTGCATAATCTCATAGTCCTAGGAACATGTATAAGTCATGAAGAAAGCAATAGCAACATACTAAATGATCAAGTGCTAAGCTAACGGAATGGGTCAAGTCAATCAAATCATTCTCCTAATGATGTGATCCCGTTAATCAATATGATAACTCTTTTTCTATGGCTAGGAAACATAACCATCTTTGATCAACGAGCTAGTCAAGTAGAGGCATACTAGTGACACTCTGTTTGTCTATGTATTCACACATGTATCATGTTTCCGGTTAATACAATTCTAGCATGAATAATAAACATTGATCATGATATAAGGAAATAAATAATAACTTTATTATTGCCTCTAGGGCATATTTCCTTCACATCTCACACGGTTGCTGATAATAAACTGTGTGCGATCTAATTGACTTTACATCTTGATTTGAATTACATAATGGGGTCACAACGGCAATGGACGGTGTTTGAATTGCTAGACCTTTTATCTGGAGTGAACATGCAACTATATGTGTGTCGTAAAAGAATTGGAATTATTCAGGGATTGTTTGAACATTTTACACATTAAATTGGTTTTCTAGCCATTTCAGGTGAACAATTCAAATTTGAACTACATGCACATGCTCCAGTGCATATAAATTGGTTGAAAAATCAAATCTGTGTCCTTGGGTACATGCTTAGGTCCCATTCAAGAAATGTGAATGAATTCCAAACACCAGGGCATCGTTGATTGCCAGCAAAACATTGAGATGCCTGGTTTTTAAATTCTAGTAAATCCAAAACTCGTCTGAAATTCATGAAACTTGGCATGCTATCATGGAGCGGCATCAACATGCCATGGTACAAATTTTGTCCCATTTGGGGCAGGTTTGGGTATATGCTTCTCACAAACCGGAGCTTCTCACAACAAGCATGATGGTTTTCGGTAGGGAACGTCCCACCTTTGTGGACAAAACGATATCCATTGCCTCTTATTGCTTTCAATTTTTTTTTCTCGCGTCAACATAGAACAACAGGAGTGTTGTGTGATTTTTTGTGATTTTTTGGGGTTCATTTCGACATTTTTATACATTAACTGAGTTTTCAATGCATTTTATGTGCATAATTCAAATTTGAACTACATGCACATGCTCCAGTGCATATAAATTGGTTGAAAATCAAATATGTGTCCTTGGGTACATGCTTAGGTCCCATGCAAGAAATGGGAATGAATTTCAAACACCGCGGCACCGTTGATTGCCGGAAAAACATTGAGATGCATGGTTTTTAAATTCTAGTAAATCCAAAACTCATCTGAAATTCATGAAACTTGGCATGCTATCATGGAGCGGCATCAACATGTTGTGGTACAAATTTTGTCACATTTGGGGCAGGTTTGGGTATATGCTTCTCACAAACCGAGCTTCTCACAACAAGCATGATGGTTTTTGTAGGGAACGTCCCACCTTTGTGGACGAAACGATATCCATTGCCTCTTATTGCTTTCAATTTTTTTCTCATGTCAACATAGAACAACAGGAGTGTTGTGTGATTTTTTGTGAATTTTCAGGGTTCGTTTGGACATTTTTATGCATTAACTGAGTTTTCAATGCATTTTATATGCAGAATTCAAATTTGAACTACATGCACATGCTCCGGTGCATATAAATTGGTGAAAAATCATATCTGTGTCCTTGGGTGCATGCTTAGGTCCCATGCAAGAAATGAGAATGAATTTCGAACACCGGGGCACCGTTGATTGTCGTCAAAACATTGAGATGCATGGTTTTAAATTTCTAGTAAATCCAAAACTCATCTGAAATTCATGAAAGTTGGCATGCTATCATGGAGCGGTATCAACATGCCGTGGTATAAATTTTGTCCCATGTGGGGCAGGTTTGGGTATATGCTTCTCACAAACCGGAGCTTCTCACAACAAGCATGATGGTTTTTGGTAGGGAACGTCCCACCTTTGTGGACGAAACGATATCCATTTCCTCGTATTGCTTTCAATTTTTTTCGTCTCAACATAGTACAACAGGAGTGTTGTGTGATTTTTCGGGGTTCGTTTGGACATTTTTATGCATTAACTGAGTTTTCAATGCATTTTATGTGCATAATTCCAATTTGAACTACATGCACATGCTCCAGTGCATATAATTGGTTGAAAAATCAAATATGTGTCCTTGGGTGCATGCTTAGGTCCCATGCAAGAAATGGGAATGAATTTCAAACACCGGGGCACCGTTGATTGCCGGCAAAACATTGAGATGCATGGTTTTTAAATTCTAGTAAATCCAAAACTCGTCTGAAATTCATGAAACTTGGCATGCTATCATGGAGCGGCATCAACATGCCGTGGTACAAATTTTGTCCCATTTGGGGCAGGTTTGGGTATATGCTTCTCACAACAAGCATGATGGTTTTCGGTAGGGAACGTCCCACCTTTGTGGACGAAACGATATCCATTGCCTCTTATTGCTTTCAACTTTTTTTTCTTGTGTTAACATAGAACAACAGGAGTGTTGTGTGATTTTTTTTTATTTTTCGGGGTTCATTTGGACATTTTATGCATTAACTGAGTTTTCAATGCATTTATGTGCATAATTCAAATTTGAACTACATGCACATGCTCCAGTGCATATAAATTGGTTGAAAAATCAAATATGTGTCCTCGGGTGCATGCTTAGGTCCCATGCAAGAAATGGGAATGAATTTCAAACACCAGGGCACCGTTGATTGCCGGCAAAATATTGTGATGCCTGGATTTTAAATTCTATTAAATCCAAAATTCTGTTAACAATTCACGTGACGCCACGTGTCTTGGTTTTAATGGCTGTAGGAGGTGCCGTGCGGACAGCTTCTTGACCTTGACTGAACGGGAGGCGTGCGAGCACCGTCCGATGCGCAGGCTGACCAAGAGGCGTGCAAGCTGTCCTTGAGTGCGCAGGCTCACCGGGAAGCATGCGAAATGCATCTGTGCAGCTCACCGAAGCGAGCCCTTTGACTTCCATGGCCGCCCGCCTTGCTTGCGTCCTCTCTATTAATGGCGCCCAAGCCGCAGTTTAATTTGCTTTTTAAATATAAAACACTCATCACAAACGTTTTAGTTATATAGCGATCTGACCTCAGACGGTCAAATCTCTGTGTATAAGTGTCATCCCTGGATCGGTAATGCTGACACACACAGTATTCGAATGGATTTATAGCAGAGTAGCAATCACACATTATTACATCAAATGTCTCAAGAGAGAACTTATTACAATAAATATGGCTTAAGGCCATCTAAAAGATAACAGCGGAAGGCTTAGAAGATAAAGTGAGTCCATCAACTCCAACGGCATAGCTGAGTGCACGACAACGACCGAGCGCACCTTACTCTTCGTCTGAAAAGTCTGCAACATGATATGTTGCAGCCCTAAACGGGTTAGCACATGGAATATGCTGGCAATATAACACAATAGAGCAATAAACAGATAAATGTTATCACTACATGCATGTATGGCTGGTGGACGCTCTACGGTTATAATGTTTTGCGAAAAGCCAATTTTTCCCTACAACAAAGGAATATATTTTGTTTAACTATCATGGTGGTTGAAACATTGAGAAGGTTCCTCCAACTCAATCCTAATTAAAAAGTAATTAGCAACCCAACAAATTAATTTAGAGTGATGAGATCAAATCAATAATTCAAGTACCAGATACTCAAAATGTCCATAACCGGGGACACGGCTAACCATGATTAGTTTATACACTCTGCAGAGGTTTGCGCACTTTTCCCCACAAGACTCGGTCTCCTCCGTTGGATTTCTTACACTACATGGTGTTTGAGAAACGGATGACCGAGACACGGTCTTTCAGAAGCAATAACTCTAACCCTGGGTAGACAGTACCAACCTACATCCCCTACATCTGCTAGCCTACCACTGGAAGAGGTCATGCAACATACTCAACTATGCTAGAGCCCATAATAGCTTGTGGCTGCACACGGAAGTTTCTAGCACGAATAATCTTATGATCCCTTTGATCCTGGGTGGCGAGCCATAAGATGATCACACGAGTCCTCCAGGATATCCTAGGACAACACGGGATTCTCCAGGTGCCCGCAACCAATCCACCCAGATGTGTATTCAAGTAGCCACCTTAAGTAAACCATTAATTAACAATCTCACATCTGTTATGGATACACTCAAACCCAATCCACGTCTACGAGCATAGCATGGCAATGTAAGCATAGCGTGGAAGTAACTCCCAAGGGTTTGGTAATAAAAGGGCAATAGGTTCTACCTCATCAACTACTTCCCAACACCCAAAAGTTAATCACATCCTAAACATGCAGTGTTTGAGGATTGTAACTGATGCATAAAAACTGAGTATGAAAAGAGTATGATCAATGTGTTACTTGCCTTGCTGGAGATCCGCAAAACCTAGAGACTCGTAGTAGCACGCTTCGCACTTCGGGAATTCTATCGCAAACAAACAATAGCCTACATAAGCACACAAGCAAAGATGCACGGGTAAAACTCAAATAAGAAGATCGAATCTGAAAATCCAACTGAAGAGATTCGATTTGCAAAAAGAATCAACCGAATCGGAGCTAAGGAACTGAAACTATGGACAAAAGAATTCCGAAATCAAATCTTCTTGAAACCAAATTTTAAAATTGTCAAAACCATGTTCAAGTTGATTAAACAGAAAGAGGGGCTCGAGACGAAGATTTTGGCGTTGGTTTCACTGGATTTGTACAAACGGTTGAAAAGTTACGAGGGTTTGAAGATCAGGGGCTAATCTGCGATAAAAGTAATTACGGATAGGTCCCTGACCGAAAATAAAACAAAAAGAAAAGACTAACGAATGAACGTTCGCTGTCTGAACCTAATCGGCGAACAACGTTCGTTAACATGAACGAACGACGAACGTCCGTTAAATAAAAAAATAAACCGATGAAACCCGATCTAAGAAATTAAACCGGAAACTAAAAAACCGGGGTTTAACCGAGAAAACACCGAACGGTCAACACCGGGTCAACGGCGGCGGCTCCGGCAAGATCCGCGGCGTGGCGGGTGGCTGCGGGCACGGCATGGGGCGCCGGTGGAGCGGCGTGGCGGCGGCCGAGCGGGCTGCGCCGTGCGATGGCGGCAGACGGCGGACGCGGGTGGCGAAGTGGCGGCGGCGGCTATTTCGAGGGAGGCGGCTTGGAGGAGGCAAGCGGCGGCGGTGAGAGGCCGACTTCGACCACCAAGCGGCAGCGTCTTGTGAGACAAGCGGCTCGAAGCGAAGCGGACTGTTGGGCAGTTGGGCCTTGACCCGATTCGGTCCAAAACTTTTTAAAATAAGATTCCGCCGAGAAAAATCCTAAATAAATAAAAATAAAAATCTAAAAATGCCAAATACAATTTTCATCATCTAAATAAAATATTTAGAACAAAGTGACATTTTCTTTGCCTAAAAATGCAATTTTGAAAAATGCATATTTTCTAATTCAAATAAAATAGCAATAAAATCCAAATAAAATTATTTATTCGATTTTAACATTTTTCCTCCAATATTTCTTTTATTTTGGGGAAGACATATTATCTCCTCTCATATATTTTGATATGAAATATTTTGGAGAGAAAAATTAATAAAAATCAATATGATCCTATTTTCAATATTCGAGAAAATTCAAATATGAAAATAATAAATTCCCCAACTCTCTCCGTGGGTCCTTGAGTTGCTTAGGATTATTAGGATCTCAACCAAAATGCAGAAAATATATGATATGCATATGATGTCCTATGTATAACATTCCAAATTAAAAATTTGGATGTTACAAGTTAGAACACCCGTATGCAAACGGACAGCTTCCCTAGGAAGCCAAGAGAAAATGTGCCGAGCAGGATTTGTGCAGCTCTTGATCGCAAGCGTTCTAGATAGAGCACCCATATGCAAAGTGAGAGCAGTGCATGATTTGTGCATCCATTCAAGGCAAACGGTTGTTTTGGATGACCCGTGTGGAACCACGTACAAACAATTTGGTAAGATTTGTCAATCCTTGTAACACTGCGATTTGTCAAAATATGAAGCTAAAAATCACTAGCAGTATCTAATTTATACAAACAGTTCAACTCGACAGCTGAACCGACCAAACTTTTCCCCAATTGTTCCCAACCACGTACTGAAATAGTTGGTTCAACTATATATACTAGCTAATTTTAAGTACGTTGTACAGTTCCACCACATCTATAGTCAGACGAACTGAACAAAATAGCCCCTAAATACTACCACTACTACTGCGGAGGGGCTTTGTACTACTTCCGGCTGCCTCTCGCCGAAAGGCCTTTCGGAAGAGGCGGCGGAGGAGGAGCCTACCGGCAGCTGGGCCACCGCAATGCGGTGCTCGCCACACTTCGGCGGCCGCCGCCTCGAACACCCTCTGCCGCTCCAGACGACCCCTCTCCAAGCGGTGGTTCTCCTCGTAGATCACCTGATTCCTCGCCTCTGAGGTGGCGTGTGCCGCTGCCACTGCGGCGGTAAGGCTCTTTGTGTGCTCGACGAGGGGCTCCTCCTCCTCCCGCAGGAACTTGGTGTAGCACGCAAGGTCGCTGTCGCACGTGCGGGCATCCACCTCCGCCTCCCGCCTTCGGGCAGCGGTGGCGGAGCGGGTGATGACCTCGGCAGTCGATGGTGGGCTGGCGGCCACGGCCACCACCTCCCCGCCTTCGGGCCGCGGTGACGGAGCGGGTGATGGCCACAGTGGCCGGCAGTGGGGTGGCGGCCACGACAGCCATCTCCTGCCTTCGGGCCGTGGCGGAGGAGCGGGCGATGGCCCTGGCTTTTGACAGTGGTGTGGCGGCAACGGCGGCCGGCAACAGCTGCCGATGGGCATCGGCGACAGAGCGTGTGGTGGGTGTTCCGCGCACACCCAACAGGGACGCCACACGCACTACACTACGTCAGGGACTGCGTCGCCGCCGTGGTGTAGCCTCCCAGCTGGAGTTGTCCTCTGATGACGGCGGAGTGGCTGAGCGACGAGGACGGACCGGTGCCATTGGCGAATGTGGGAGAAGCAGACGAGATAAGCTACAGGGATGGAGGGGAAAATGCGACGCGGGACTCACCGGCCGTGAGGGTTTTTATAGCAGGCCGGTAAGCATTGGGATTTGGGGGGATTTCTCCGAGTCGGGCGGGAAGCTTGCGCGGGAACCTGCAAGGTTGCACGGGAACAGGCTCACCGACGATTCATTGGCGCCACCGTTTCGCAAAAAGAATGCCCCCGCGCGGTGCGCAAGCTTGCGCTGTAAGCCGTCTGCGGCAGCGGGGTGACAAGACGTGCGACAGGAGGATGAAAGTCCACGTACACATACGGTTAATAAAAATACCACCGTCCTGGTTTATAAGTATGATTTAACTAATAAAATATGAATGCATCTCGCCAAAGATTATATAGTTGGATTTGTATTTGAACATAGTTTCTGATTATATAATTTTTAAAACATGCACTAACATTTTGTTGGTTATATTTGAGGGCAAAGTATGGCACAGAATATAAAGGAGACTATAGACTAGACGGAGGTGGTACCACACGGCTGCTCTCTACGCAGCGACGCAACTGTCGGCCGGCTTGTAGGCGACCATTTGATGCGTGTTCAACTGCTCCATGCGTGTGGTTGCTTGCGGTTCAAGCGGCCGCGGCACGCTCTGCTCGCATCCCGCCGCGCGCGCTCTGCTCTCGCGTCCCTCCGGGTGCTCTGCCCTCATCCCTCCATGCGGGCTGCCAGTATTTTGGGCCGGCGCACGATCATGCACGTTCGTGTGCAAGCGGTTGCGCCCGGGTCTTGACGACGTTGCAGTTACCCGCTGCAAAAACTGCCATGCGGACGCGCCGAGAATCCACGCCGCCCGGCCCCCTTTTATTCATGCGGCCATTTACCTTCGTCTCTCGTATCACACGTCACAATAAGCACACCCACGAGGACACATACAGAGAGGACATCCAGCGGTTCCAATGGCGCTCCCCGTGGCTCCAATGGCGCTCCCAGCGGCCGATGACGACAACGGCGGGCAGTTCACCACGCATCACGTAGTGGACACCCACGTGAGGGGGAAGGCCCTCTCGGTGGTGTACACGAATGATCCGCTCTCGGTGGAGAGCTCCATCCAAACTATGGAGCAGTTCCTTGCCGAGGACAAGTACCGAGTGGTCGGCTTCGACCTCGAGTACACCATCGGTCCTGCCGGGTACAATCAGAAGGTTGTCGTCGCCCAGTTGTGTGTGCGACATGATGTCCTCGTCTACCACTTCCACCTTTCCACAAGGCCTTGCGAGCGTTTCTCCAGGTTTATCAAGAGCTGCGACTACAGTTTCGCTACGGTGGACACCACGAACGATCTAAAAGCGCTCAAGGTTTCGGACTTGAAATGCCCGAATCTTGTCAACATCCAGCACCACTACAAGGTTTGGGGCACCGACAAAAGCAAACTGAACTCCCTAGTTGACCTCGCCTCGGCCATCATCGACCCCTACTACGCGAAGATGAAGCAAGAGAATGATACGTCTCTAACGTATCTACTTTTCCAAACACTTTTGCCCTTGTTTTGGACTCTAACTTGTATGATTTGAATGGAACTAACCCGGACTGACGTTGTTTTCAGCAGAATTGCCATGATGTTATTTTATGTGCAGAAAACAAAAGTTCTCGGAATGACCTGAAACTCCACGGAACATCTAGTCAAAAATAATAATAAATCCTTGCCAAAGATGAAGACCAGGGGGGCCCGCACCCTGTCCACGAGGGTGGGGGGGGCGCCCCTACCTCGTGGGCCCCCTGGAGCTCCTCCGACGCCAACTCCAACTCTATATATTTGCTTTCGAAGAGAAAAAATAAGAGAGAATAAATCATCGCGTTTTACGATACGGAGCCGCCGCCAAGGCCTAAAACCTCTCGGGAGGGCTGATCTGGAGTCCGTCCGGGGCTCCGGAGAGGGGGATTCGTTGTCGTCATCATCATCAACCATCCTCCATCACCAATTTCATGATGCTCACCGCCGTGCGTGAGTAATTCCATCGTAGGCTTGCTGGACGGTGATGGGTTGGATGAGATCTATCATGTAATCGAGTTAGTTTTGTCGTGGTTTGATCCCTAGTATCCACTATGTTCGAGATTGATGTTGCTATGACTTTGCTATGCTTAATGCTTGTCACTAGGGCCCGAAAGTGCCATGATTTCAGATCTGAACCTATTATGTTTTCATGAATATATGTGAGTTCTTGATCCTATCTTGCAAGTCTATAGTCACCTACTATGTGTTATGATCCCAGCAACCCAGTGACAATAATCGGGACCACTCCGGTGATGACCATAGTTTGTGGAGTTCATGTATTCACTATGTGCTAATGCTTTGTTCCGGTTCTCTATTAAAAGGAGGCCTTAATATCCCTTAGTTTCCATTAGGACCCGCTGCCGCGGGAGGGTAGGACAAAAGATGTCATGCAAGTTCTTTTCCATAAGCACGTATGACTATATTCGGAATACATGCCTACATTACATTGATGAATGGGAGCTAGTTCTGTGTCACCCTATGTTATGACTGTTACATGATGAACCGCATCCGGCATAACTATCCATCACCGATCCAATGCCTACGAGTTTTCCATATACTGGTTTACGCTTATTTACTTTCCCGTTGTTAGTGTTACAATCATTACAAAACATCAAAAATATTACTTTTGCTTTCATTACTCTTTTGTTACCGTTACCACTACTATCATACTACTTTGATACTAAATACCTTGCTGCAGATATTAAGTTATCCAGGTGTGGCTGAACTGACAACTCAGTTGCTAATACTTGAGAATATTCTTTGGCTCCCCTTGTGTCGAATCAATAAATTTGGGTTGAATACTCTACCCTCGAAAAGCTATTGCGATCCCCTACACTTGTGGGTTATCAAGACTAATTTCGGGCGCCGTTGCCGGGGAGCATAGCTCTATTCTTTGAGTCACTTGGGATTTATATCTACTGGACACTATGAAGAATTTGAAAGACACTAAGACAAAAATTTATCCCTCAACTATGAGGGGAGGTAAGGATCTGCCATCTAGCTCTGCACTTGATTCACCTTCTGTTATGAGTAAGCTTGCGACACCTAAACCTGCTTCTGCTATTCGTTCTGATATGTTGCATGTTATTGATGATGCCACTTCTGCTATGCATGATACTTATGATGAAACTACTTCTATGCTTGATACTACTGTGCCCCTCAGTGAATTTCTTGATGAACAAATTGCTAGGGCTAGAGAGAAAGAAATTATTGAAACTGATAATATTTATGAAATTGATGATGAAGATATGCATGTTATTCCTGAGGGTTATGTTTTTGATATGGAAGCTTCTGCGGCTATTTTTGCCTTCAAAGATAGAAACGAACTTAAGAAGCTATTAGTTAAATGGAGTAAAGAATCTCTCAGAGATAGAATGAAACCTGACCCTGCTTTTGCTACTTCACCTATTTGTGTTCTAGATAAGGATTATGAATTCTCTGATCCTGATATAATTACTTTGGTTGAATCTGATCCTTTTCATGGCTATGAATCTGAAACTGTTGTGGCACATCTTACTAAATTAAATGATATAGCCACCCTGTTCACTAATGATGAGAGATCTCGCTACTTTGATATCCTTAAAATATTTCCATTCTCATTAAAGGGTGATGCTAAGATATGGTTTAATTCTCTAGATCCTGGTTGTGCGTAGTCCCCGTGATATGATTTATTACTTCTCTTGCTAAATATTTCCCCGCTCATAAGAAACAAGCTGCTTTAAAGGAAATATACAACTTTGTGCAAATTGAAGAAGAGAGTCTCCCACAAGCTTGGGGGAGGCTTCTCAAGTTACTTAATGCTTTGCCTGATCATCCTCTTAAGAAAAATGAAATACTTGATATCTTTTATAATGGACTAACCGATGCTTCCCAAGATTACTTGGATAGTTGTGCCGGTTCTGCTTTTCAGGAAAGAACACCGGATGAAGCTGAAATTCTATTGAATAATATGTTGACAAATGAAAATAATTGGACACTTCCTGAGCCAGCTCCTGAGCCAATTCCTGAGCCTATTCCTAAACCAACTCCGAAGAAGAGGGGTGTTCTACTTCTCAGTCCTGAAGATATGTAAGAGGCAAAGAAATCTATGAAAGAAAAAGGTATTAAAGCTGAAGATGTTAAGAATTTACCTCCTATTGAAGAAATACATGGTATTAATTTACTGCCTGTTGAAGAAACATATGATCTTAATCCATTACCTGTTGAAGAAACGCATGGTCCTGATAACCCGACACAGTTAGTAAAGGTAAATTTTCTCTATAGATTTGATGAAGGTGATATTCCTCACTATAAGTCTGCTAGACAATGCTTTGATGAGTTTGATAATTTTATTGTCAAACAAGAAAATTTTAATGCTTATTTTGGTAGACAATTAAAACAAAATACCTATATGATTAAACACTTGGGTGATTATATGGCTAATGTTAGATGTGAACTTAAACTCATTAGCAAACATGCTTCTGTGGTTACCACTCAAGTATAACAAGTACTTAAGGCTCAAAATGATTTGCTCAATGAAATGAATAGTAAGAAAAATGATTATGCTGTTAGAGTGGCTACTAGAACTGGTAGAATGACTCAGGAACCTTTGTATCCTGAAGGCCACCCTAAGAGAATTGAGCAAGATTCTCGGAGAAATAATATCGATGTGCCTAGTTCTTCTAAAAGGAAGAAAAAGAAAATGATAGGACTTTGCAAACTTCTAGTGAACCTATTGCTTTGAACCACCCGAGAATCCAAATGATATATCTATGTCTCGATGTCAAACACAATCTGGTAACGAACATGAACCTAGCGAAAATGTTAATGATGTTGTTCATGATGATGCTCAACCTAGTAATGATAATGATGTAGAAGTTGAACTCTTTGTTGATCTTGATAACCCACAATCAAAGAATCAACGTTATGATAAGAGAGACTTTGTTCCTAGGAAACATGGTAAAGAAAGGGAACCATGGGTTCGTAAACCCATGCCTTTTCCTCCCAAACCATCCAAGAAAAGGATGATGAGGATTTTGAGCGCTTTGGTCAAATGATTAGACCTATATTTTTGTGTATGCGATTAACTGATGTGCTCAAAACAAATCCTTATGCTAAGTATATGAAGGATATCATTACCAATAAGAGAAAGATACCGGAAGCTGAAATTTCCACCAAACTTGCTAATTATACTTTTAAAGGTGGAATACCAAAGAAACTTGGAGATCTAGGAGTACCCACTATACCATGCTCCATTAAAAGAAATTATGTAAAAACTGCTTTATGTGATCTTGGAGCCGGTGTTAGTGTTATGCCCCTCTCTTTATATCGTAGACTCGACTTGAATAAGTTGACACCTACTGAAATATCCTTGCAAATGGCTGATAAATCAACTGCTATACCTATCGGTATTTGTGAGGATGTGCCTGTTGTGGTTGCCAACGTTACTATTTTAACGGACTTTGTTATTCTTGATATTCCCGAGGACGATAGTATGTCTATTATTCTTGGAAGACATTTTCTGAATACTGCAGGGGCTGTTATTGATTGCAACAAGGGCAATGTCACCTTTCATGTTAATGGTAATGAGCATACGGTACACTTTCCAAGGAAACAACCTCAAGTTCATAGTATCAATTATATTGGAAAAATTCCATCGATTATATTTGGAGGTTTTGAATTTCCTCTTCCTACTGTCAAGAAGAAAAATGATATTCTTATTATAGGGGATGTGCATATCCATGTTGAGGTAACATAGTGTTATTCAAAATTTCTCCGGTTCCATGTTATTCAGAATGAGTTTGTTAACAATACTTGATCAACCTTGTTAGTGGATTCCTTTTGATGATCATGAGACAGATGAAACTAGAAGGCACAACCTTCTGTAGCCTCTTTATACTTTCTGTTATTTAGTAGAGATAAAGTAAAAATAGTATTTTTTTTCTGTCTATCTTATTTATCTGTGCAATATAAAAATACCCCGAAAATAAAAGTCCTCCAAATGCCATGCCAATTTAATATGATTTTTTTGGGAATATTTGAGGATTTATGGAACTGGAAACACCACGGGGGGAGCTGCCACCTTGCCACGAGGGTGGAGGGCGCGCCCTACCCTCCAGGGCGCGCCCCCTGCCTTGTGGGCCCATGGTGGCCCTCCTCCACTTATTCCTGCACCCATCCTCTTCTTCTTCCTCCCACAAACACGAATATCTGGCTCAAACACGCGTTCCAGCTCACGTTGTTGTGATTTTTGATCTCCTTGCTCAAAGCACCTCTCACCAAACTGCTTGGGGAGATTGTTCCTTGGTATGTGACTCCTCCATTGGTCCAATTAGTTTTTGTTCTAGTGCTTTATTCTTTGCAAATTTGTGCTGCATAGGTGACCATGTTCTTGAGCTTGCATGTCAAATTTATATGGTTCCAAGTAGTTCTAATGCATGATATATCCTCTAGGCACTTGAAGGAGTAGTTGCTATCAATTTTATTGAAGTTGGTTCACTTTTGTTTTAAGTTACTAAAAATTTCAGAATATTTCAGAAAATGATGAAGAGACTTTTGAGGGGCTCATCGAGCCGAAGTTCGAAGGAAAAGCAAAATGAAGAAGCACAGAGGTCCAAATATAATTTGCCTTGTACTGTAGAGGTCCGGCCGTGTGAATGGCCTTCCGATGACTTCTTGAGACAAGCCGGAATTTATGAGGATTTTTATTCATTGGTTGAGAATGCTGGCCTCACCGACATCGTCCGCGACCAAAGTCATCAGTATCTCTTACTCACTAATACTTTGTGCAAAACTTCTACTATTTTCCTAAGGAATCACCTCCTTCAGTAGCGTTTCATTTATATGACGTTGTTAAGAAGATGCCATTAGCTGAATTTTGCAAGGTTTGCAAAATACCCTCTGAGGGTACCTTAGAAGAACCACATCGTAAGGATGTGGAAGAATTTATTAATGCCATCACTGTGGGGGAAACCAGGAAGTTTTCCGATGCAAGAATAACTAGCATACATTTTTCCTGTTTTACGCTACTTTGCCTTATTTGCTAGTCGTTGCTTGATTGGTCGCAGAAACTGTGGAAACCTTACTGTTCCTGATATTATCATTTTGTTCCATGGTTTATACCTCGATAACTCTGTTAGTATGGGCGGAATTATTTGCTAAACGGTTAAGTTTGAACCGTACTAAAGGCCCCATCTTTGGAGGTATTTATGCTTCACATCTAGCTGCACATTTTAACATACCCATTAGGCTTTATGAGAAAGAAGAAAAATTGTTGCCTAGTGCTTATTTAGATTATAAGAGTATGCTAGTGCATGACTTTATTGTTAAGGGCAAGGAAGGGGAGCTTAAATATAAATTGTACTTTGATAAACATCACCTCGAGACTATTACTTTGCCTGCTCCTTCTTTATTTAACTTGTCTCAAGGTCTTTATCTCGTTCCGTGGCCGCTCAAGCCTATCGAAATCCTGCACTAATCCCGGGCCGGAACCACAATACGAGCCTCCACGCCAATCTGTTTATTCTTGGGATCCCGGAGGTGGCTGCCAGCCAGTGGCGCCAGAGTCCTCTTCATCACAAGACGACCCAGCTACACCTACGGGTATCCGCCAGCCATCCTCGGTAATGAACCAACTTAGGCCAAAAGCCTAAGCTTGGGGGAGTACCTATTTCCCACCGACATTACATTTATGTTCACACACACTCATTACTAAATGTCGGTGCTCATACTCTTTCACTGTAATATCCATGCTAGTTTATTTTCTTTTTTCTTCTTTCTTCTTGTGTGTTTGTTAAACTTTAAGAAAACAACAAAAAAATTAGTGTAGCTCCTAGTTAGTTTACTTTTCCTGCTGTAGTAGTAATAATTAAAAACAAAACCCAAAAATATTTCATGTTCTTCTTTTGCTTGTTGGGAGCTTTCCCGTGTAAATAGTTTTTATTTCCTTTCTTTTCTTTGGGGGTCGATAGGAGAAGACCATGATTAAATTGTTGGAGTGACTCTTATATGCATTATTGTTGATTTAACTAAGAGCCCATATTGCCTTGTCTTCTCCTACTTATTGAATGCTCGCAGATTCCAAATTTAGTCCAATGCACGTGCACTCTTATTATTATCCACATCGTTCGGTCGTGCAAGTGAAAGGCAATAATGATGATATATGATGAATTGATTGGGATAGGCGAAGCTGGTATGAACTCGAACTCTCTTGTTTTTGTAAATATGATGAGTTCATCGTTCTTGATTCAGCTTATTATGAATAAACATGTTTGCAATGACAATTAGAGATCATAGTTGCTTATGCCATGCTTGATTAGCTATGAGCTATAATGGTTTACCTTGTGTGCCAACATGCTATTAAAATGGTTGTGATGTGGTATGGTGGTGTGGTATCCTCCTTTGAATGATTTAAGTGACTTGACTTGGCACATGTTCACACATGTAGTTGAAACAAATCAACATAGCCTTCACGATATTTATGTTCATGGTGGATTATATCCTACTCATGCTTGCATCCAATGTTTATTAATTTTAGTGCATGTTCATGACTGTTGTCACTCTGTAGTTGGTCGCCTCCCAGTCTTTTGCTAGCCCTCACTTGTACTAAGCGGGAATACTGCTTGTGCATCCAATCCCTTAAACCCCAAAGTTATTCCAGATGAGTCCACTATACCTTCCTATATGCGGTATCTACCTGCCGTTCCAAGTAAATTTGTATGTGCCAAACTCTAAACCTTCAAATAAACATTCTGTTTTGCATGCTCGAATAGCTCATGTATAACCTAGGGTTGCCCTTATCTTCCATGTTAGGCGGGTTATTCTCAAGAGGAGTGGACTCCGCTCCTCACTCACGAGAAAATGGCTGGTCACCGGGATGCCTAGTCCCATGCTTTATGCAAACTAAATCAAAAATAATTGCAAACAAAACTCCCCCTGGGACCTGATGTTAGTTGGAGGAACTCGTTGTTTCGAGCAAGCCATGGATTGATGCTTGTTGGTGGAGGGGGAGTATGAACTTTACCATTCTGTTTGGGAACCGCCTATAATGTGTGTAGCATGGAAGATATCGCCATCTCTTAGTTGTTATGTTGACAATGAAAGTATGCCACTCAAAATATTATTTATCTCTATTTCAAAACCGAGCTCGCACCTCTACAAATCCTCGCTTCCCTCTGCGAAGGGCCTATCTATTTACTTTCATGTTGAGTCGTCACCCTCTTATTAAAAAGCACTAGCTGGAGAGCGCTTGTTGTCATTTGCATCCATTACTATTAATTTATATTGGGTATGACTATGATCGATCTCTTTACCATGAATTACAATGTCTAGTCAGTCCTTGATCTTTAAAGGTGCTCTGCATTTATGTTTTATGTCTCGTAAAGGGCTAGCGAGATACCATCTTGTTATATCATATTATGATTGTTTTGAGAAAGTGTTGTCATCCGAGATTTATTATTATGACTCGCTAGTTGATTATGCCATTGATATGAGTAAACAGGAGACCTGAGAATTATTGCAAATATGGTTAGTTATAATCTTTGCTGAAAACCTGAATGTTGGCTTTACATATTTACAACAACAAGAGAAAACAGAGTTTGTAAAAGTTTTTCTTTTTCTCTTTCAGTTTATCAACTGAATTGCTTGAGGACAAGCAAAGGTTTAAGATTGGGGGAGTTGATACGCCTCCGTCAGATTCTACTTTTCCAAACTCTTTTGCCCTTGTTTTGGACTCTAACTTGTATGATTTGAATGGAACTAACCCGGACTGACGTTGTTTTCAGCAGAATTGCCATGATGTTGTTTTATGTGTAGAAAACAAAAGTTCTCAGAATGACCTGAAACTCCACGGAACATCTAGCCAAAAATAATAAAAAAATCCTTGCCAAAGATGAAGACCAGGGGGCCCACACCCTGTCCACGAGGGTGGGGGCGCCCCCCCTAGGGCGCGCCCCCCTACCTCGTGGGCCCCCTGGAGCTCCTCCGACGCCAACTCCAACTCTATATATTTTCTTTTGGAGAGAAAAAATAAGAGAGTATAAATCATCGCGTTTTACGATACGGAGCCGCCGCCAAGCCCTAAAACCTCTCGGGAGGGCTGATCTGGAGTCCGTTCGGGGCTCCGGAGAGGGGGATTCGTCGTCGTCGTCATTATCAACCATCCTCCATCACCAATTTCATGATGATCACCGCCGTGCGTGAGCATTTCCATCGTGAAGCTTCTTTGGGCGGTGATGGGTTGGATGAGATCTATCATGTAATCGAGTTAGTTTTGTTAGGGTTTGATCCCTAGTATCCACTATGTTCTCGAGATTGATGTTGCTATGACTTTGCTATGCTTAATGCTTGTCACTAGGGCCCGAAAGTGCCATGATTGCAGATCTGAACCTATTATGTTTTCATGAATATATGTGATTTCTTGATCCTATCTTGCAAGTCTATAGTCACCTACTATGTGTTATGATCCCAAGAACCCCTAAGTGACAATAATCGGGACCACTCCGGTGATGACCATAGTTTGAGGAGTTCATGTATTCACTATGTGCTAATGCTTTGTTCCGGTTCTCTATTAAAAGGAGGCCTTAATATCCCTTAGTTTCCATTAGGACCCCGCTGCCACGGAGGGTAGGACAAAAGATGGCATGCAAGTTCTTTTCCATAAGCACGTATGACTATATTCGGAATACATGCCTACATTACATTAATGAATTGGAGCTAGTTCTGTGTCACCCTATGTTATGACTGTTACATGATGAACCACATCCGGCATAACTATCCATCACCGATCCAATGCCTACGAGTTTTCCATATATTGGTTTACGCTTATTTACTTTCTCGTTGTTACTGTTACAATCATTACAAAACACCAAAAATATTACTTTTGCTTTCATTACTCTTTTGTTATCGTTACCACTACTATCATACTACTTTGCTACTAAATACCTTGCTGCAGATATTAAGTTATCCAGGTGTGGCTGAACTGACAACTCAGTTCCTAATACTTGAGAATATTCTTTGGCTCTCCTTGTGTCGAATCAATAAATTTGGGTTGAATACTCTACCCTCGAAAGCTGTTGCGATCCCCTACACTTGTGGGTTATCAGAGAGCAATAAGGACAAGAACGCCTGGCACAGTGTGTGGCATAAGAGACTGGATGAACAACATGTCAAGTATGCGGCCATGGACGCGTACACAAGCTACAAGATGTACAGGTCGATCGTTGACATGAGGAACTGTCTTCTTCCTAACCCAGACGAGGGATCGAGCCACATAGCAATGGCGGGAGCGTCACAAGAAGTAGATGACTAGATGATCGTTTCTCCTACTTTAGAATGCATGCAATTGTTTATTGAGGTGTGTGCGAATGATCTGTATAGTCACTTATGTAATTGGATGTTTATTTCAGTTATATATATGTAACGCCCGGATAATCTTGCTACAGTAATTCCACGCTAATCGTGCCACGTCACCTCGATTACTGTTGCTAAACTTTCGTTAGTTTGAACCGCGTCAAATTCAAATTTAAATTAATGACAACAATAAAAGTTTTTGAAAGTTGAAACAAAAATGTTCGGTGGGCGCCGAATATTATAGTGGTAATTATAATAAAGCAAACACATTTTTATAAAATGTCAAAATAATTTTAAATGATTTAAACAGAAAAGAAAATAAATAAAACAAAGAAAATATAAAAGGGGGAAAGCAAACAGAAAACAAAAAAAGGTGAACCCCCCCCCCTAGGCCGTGGCCCAACTGGGCCAACCCACCAGGCCCAGCCGGCCGAACCCCACTCCCCACTCCCCTTATCCCCCCACGAACCAAACCCTAACCCACCCCGTCGCCCCACTCCCCCCCCACGACGCCACCTCTTCCCCTCCCGATCCAGATTGGATCGGGATCGAACCACCCGCCTCCCTGACGACGCCTGCCGCCGCCGGGCCTCCACCCCGTCGAACGCCGCCGCCTCCTCCCAGCGCCCCACTCGACCGGATCGGGAGGAGCCAGATTCCGCGCCTAACGCCTCGACCCCGGCGCCCATCCCCTGCGTCGTCGCCCCGTTCCCCTCCGTGCCGGACTTCCGCTGCCTCGTCCTCTCCCTCGTCGGACCGCCCCGACCTCCGTCGAGCCCACTGCCGTTGCCCTACGACCGCCGGTGAGGCCCCCGGCCTCCTCTTTCCCCCTCGCCTCGGCGTCCACCCCGCGCCGCGCGCACTCACCGTGAGCGCCAGATTCGCCGCCACGCGGGAAGCCCGGCTCACCGCTCATGACCCCCTTGCACCGACCGGCTCCGGCCGCGCCCTGGCCGTTCTGTGCGCGCGGCCCGCGCCCTCCTGGCCTCGCACTGCCTCGCCTCGCGAGCACACGCTCGTGCCGCCCATGACTCCCCTCGCCGCCTGCGCCCGTGCGCCCGCTGGCTCCGCCTGCTGTTCTCGCCACGAGGCTCGCCTGCCTGGCCTCCCCAAGACTTCACTCAAGGCCTCTGCTGCCGCCAAGCACCTCGCTTCATCAAGGCTCACATCATGGCGCCCCGATGCCCGTGCCCTCGCACGAAGCACGCTCGATAATCAAGCCTGGATAGGCCCCCCTCGGGTTTATGACAACAGCCCATACCAAACGTTTTACAAAAAAATAAAACTAAAATAATAATAATAATAATAATAAATAAAAATAAAAATGAATTTATTTAATTAATTAATTAACTAAATTAATTAATCATGTTTAAATTAATCTAATTAACTTGTTAGGTTAATTAAACATTAATTAGATTAGTTAAATCCTAATTAAACTAAACAGGTTTATGACAGTGGGTCCCCTTTCGACCCATCGGGTCGTTGACCAGCTTAACTCCGCTGATCGCCGACATCAAGCATGACATCATGATGATGTCATTAATGCATTTTTCGAATTTAATTTAAATAATCAATGCAATTCCAGAAATTAATAGAATCTTTAGAAAATCATAACTTTTAATACGTAACTCAGATGAAAATACTTTCTACATGAAAGTTGCTCAGAACGACGAGACGAATCCGGATACGCAGCCCGTTCATCCGCCACATGTCCCTAGCATAGTGAACCTGCAACATTTCACCTCCGATTCATCTGTCCGAAAACACGGAACACCGGTGATACTTTCCCGTATGTTTCCCCCCTTCACCGGTATCACCTCATACCGCGTTAGAACACGTCTAGCTCTGCTTGTTGTCCTGTTATGCACTTGCTTACTATGTATTTACTGTTTCTCCCCTCTTCTCTCCTAGAGACCCCGTGACGATCTTTGATGCCCTGTGGTCGACTACGTCACCGACGACCCCTCCTTCTTGCTAGAGCAACCAGGCAAGCCCCCCCCCCTTTATCACCAGATATCGCCTATTCTACTCTATACTGCTTGCATTAGAGTAGTGTAGCATGTTATCGCTTTCTCGTTATACCTATCCCGATGCATAGCCCGTCATTGCTACTATCAAGTTGTTACCTTTACCGCAATCCTACATGCTTAGTATAGGATGCTAGTGTCCCATCAAGGCCCTACACTCTTGTCCGTCTGCCATGCTATACTCTTTGGGCTGTGATCACTTGGAGGTGATCACGGGCATATTCTATATACTTTACACTATTACATTACATGTGATACTGTTCGGAGATGGGGGGTGAAAGGACAGTGGCTCCATCCCAGAGAGGTGGGCCCGGGTTCCCGACGGCCCCGATCGTTACTTGTGGCGAGCTGACAGGCAGGTTGAAACCACCTAGGAGAGAGGTGGATCTGCCTGCTCGGCGTTCATGGATACTTAACACGCTTAACGAGATCTTGGTATTTGATCCGAGTCCGCTATTTGTCCTATATGCACTAACCAACTACGTGGGAATGCTTATGGGCACTCGGCGTGGTAGTATCAGCCGGCACTTCGCGGACGCCGGCCGACCGAAAGCGGGCGCGCTACCGGATTGGAACGTAAGCTGCTCTTGTATTAAGGGGCTAGTTACGCTTTGGCCGCCTCGCAACATGCAGTGTGCTATGGGCGATGGGCCTGCACCCTACTGGCGCTTAGGTTTAGACCGGCGTCGACCTCTCTGTTGTGCCTAGGTGGGGCTGTGGCGTGTTGATCTTCCGCCGGGCATGACCCGTAAAAGTGTGTTCGCCAAATGGGATCAAGCGTGTTGGGTTATGTGGTGCACCCTGCAGGAAGTTAATCTATTCAATAGCCGTGATCTTGATAGCAGGATCGACTTGGAGTTGTACCTTGACCTTATGACAACTAGAACCGGATACTTAATAAAACACACCCTTCCAAGTGCGGATACAACCCGGTGGTCGCTCTCTATTAGGGTTACGAGGAGGGATCACGGGTAGGATTATGTCTGTGCGATGCTACTTGGAGGACTTCAGCCACTCTCTTCTACATGCTGCCAAGAAGACTGAGGCTGCTGTAGCGTAGTCTTCGGCTGTGATTAGCTATCCCCTCTTATTACGGCATTCTCAGCTTCAGTCCACTGATATGGCCCTTTACACATATATCCATGCATATGTAGTGTAGCTCCTTGCTTGCGAGTACTTTGGATGAGTACTCACGGTTGCCTTGTTCCCCCTTTTTCCCCATTTCTTTACCCGGCTGCTGCGACCAGACGACGGAGCCCAGGAGCCAGACGCCACCGTTGATGACGACTACTACACTGGAGGCGCCTACTACTATGTGCAGCCCGCGGACGACGACCAGGAGTAGTTAGGAGGATCCTGTGCAGAGGCCTCGCCTTTTCGATCCAGATCCCGCTTTGTGCTAGCCTTCTTAAGGCAAACTTGTTTAACTTGTGTCTGCATTCTCGATATTGTTGCTTCCCACGACTTCGTCTATGATCGAAAGCACTTGTATTCGAGCCCTCGAGGCCCTGGCTTGTATTATGATGCTTGTATGACTTATTTATGTTTTAGAGTTGTGTTGTGATATCTTCCCGTGAGTCCCTGATCTTGATCGTACACGTTTGCGTGCATGATTAGTGTACGATTAAATCGGGGGCGTCACAATATATACATGTTATTCTACTGTAGATAGAGCAATTCACACGGCTTATTAGCAGCAATTGTCTGTGTTATTATTGGTCTTCGCACACATTTCAGACTACGGACCTGTTTGCCACGTATCACACACATCTTGTTCAGTTGAACCATTTCCATTGTGTTGCCTAATCACAAACAGTTCATCCGAGTGAACCGTATGTTGTGTATCGCACACGCCTCCATCCGCCGCCTGCTTTCTTTTGTTCCTCCACATCGCAAACAGTTCATTGAACTGAACCGAATGCCCTTCATTGCACATGTAACTAAAACCTGAACCGTGTTTGACGCATCCGTCATTGCAAACGTTTTACACATTTCTGACGGTTTTCATACAGCGCCGTTTGCGATTATGGCATCGCACACAGTTTCCCGAAGGGCCTCTGATCGTAGTGTCGCGTTTGGACCATCTTGCATTAGTGTTAACGTTTCCTAACCATGGACATGAGTTGTCATTTGATAATGGGATCACATCATTAGGATAATGATGTGATGGACAAGACCCATCCGTTAGCTTAGCATTATGATCGTTCAGTTTTATTGTTGCTTTCTTCATGTCAAATACATATTCCTTCGACTATGAGATTACGCAACTCCCGGATACCGGAGGAATGCCTTGTGTGCTATCAAATGTCACAACGTAATTGGGTGATTATAAAGATGCTCTACAGGTATCTCTGAAGGTGTTTGTTGGGTTGGCATAGATCTAGATTAGGATTTGTCACTCCGAGTATCGGAGAGGTATCTATGGGCCCTCTCGGTAATGCACATCATAAGAAGCCTTGCAAACAAAGTGACTAATGAGTTAGTTGCAGGATGATGTATTACGGAACGAGTAAAGAGATGTGACGCCCGGACAGTTAAGCTACAACAAACCCTTGCTAATCATGCCAGGTCATCATAATTAAACTTTTGCTAAATCTCACTTGTTTCAAACTAAGATCAAATCCAAATTCAAATAACAAGTCAAATTAAGATTCCATAAAACAGTGAATTAAAAATGTTCAAAAGGTTGTAAATATTCACTAACAAAATTAACAAACATCAAACAACATTTTGGTAATGTTTATATGCCTCTAAGATAATTAAAACGGGAACAAACAACATTTAAACTAACCTTTTAAAGGTAAACAAATATTAATCCTTTTCAAAATGACTTGAAACTTTGTGTGCAATTCAATTATATGACCCAATACTTATGTGCCAAGTTTCATGTTCACCAAAATTCATTTTTGCTACCTAAACTAAAGGCAAATCAGAGGAGAAATAAAGAAACAGAAAAGAAAAGAAAAAGATAAAACAAAAGAAATAAAAGGCAGACCCCCCCAGTGCCAACCGGGCCTCGGTCAGAGGCGGTCGGCCCACCACCAAACCCCATAGGCCTATATGGCATGCCTCGTCCAGACCCTAACCCCTCCCGACGCCACTCTCCCCCCTCCCTCCCCCCGTTTTGGATCTGGATTGGGCGCCCCTCACCTCACCGCTCGACGGCGCCCCTCATCGCGCCGACCCCGTCGCCCCCGGATCTCGTCGGCCTAAACGCCGCCTCGCCGCCCTCCTCCTCGACACCTCGTCGGACTGCCTCCCCGTCTCCGGGACGCCCGTCATCCCTCCTCCTCCAGCCCGCTGCCCGATTCCTCTGACCCCCACCCCCCGTGAGCTCCTCCGTCTCCTCCGTTAGCCCCTGTGGCCAAGCTTGTGCTCGTGCCCAGGCACAACCAAGCGTTACCCGCCCCGTCACAGCAAGCGCCAAGCGCGCCACGCGCCCATTGCCTCCTCTCCCGCGCCCCCTGACCTCCACCCGTGCTCGGCTCCGGCCACGCCCGCAGCCACCACACATGCCCTGCGCCTCGCGCTATCACTTTCCCTCCCGGCTGCTTGCCTTGTCGCCGCACGCCGCGCGCCCCTCGGCTCCGACGCCCCCTGCCGCGCTCCAACTGCCCTTACCCCCTCGGCGGCCACCCGCACCACAGGATGCGTCGGCCTGCCTCGCCTGCTATTGTTGCTCCCACCGCATGCACACCATAGCCGCTCGTCGCGCCCGACCCGCCCTGACCTCGCTCGCCTCTGCTCCGCCGCATCCCGCTCCTCCTCACCGGGCCTCTCCCCTTCGCGCCGCTCCCTTCTTTATTCTTCTTTGCCTCGGCACTGCAGCCACCTCAGTGCCGAACTGCCTCCCTTGTCGCCCGGCCAGTACTGGGCTCGCCAAAGTCGGCCTTGGCCTGCGCCACACCGTAACCTCAGCGTGCCCGCTAAGGCCTTGGCCAATGACACGTGGGGCCTAGCCCCAGAACGTTTTAAAATAATAATAAAATAAAATAAAAATGGATTAATAAAATTAATAATTAATCAATTAGTGAATTAATTAAGTTAATTAATCATGTTCAATTAATCTAATGAACTATTTAGTTTAATTAAACGGTAATTAGATTAGCTAAATCCTAATTAACCTAAACAGAGTATGATAGGTGGGTCCCGCACGTCAGTTTGACCCAGTCAACGCCCTGTTGACTGCTGACGTCATGATGACATCATCATACACTATTCTAGATAATGTTAGAATAAAATAGATAATAATTTAAAAAATGATTTAAAACTTTAAAAATTAATAGAAAATAAACCATAGCTCGGATGAAAAAACTTTGTACATGAAAGTTGCTCAGAACGACGAGACGAATCCGGATATGCAGCCCGTTCGTCCACCACACATCCCTAGCATAGAGAACACGCAAATTTCCCCCTCCGGTTCATCTGTCCGAAAACGCGAAACACCGGGGATACTTTCCCGTATGTTTTCCCCCTTCGTCGGTATCACCTCCTACCGTGTTACGGCACACCTAGCACCGCACATTGTCTTGTCATGCACCGTCATGCTTATGTTTGCATTATATTTATTGTTTCTTCCCCCCTCTTCTCTCGTTAGACACCGAGACCGACGCCGCTACTACCCAGTACAACTACGGTGTTGACGACCCCTCCTTCTTGCCAGAGCAACCAGGCAAGCCCCTCCTTTGTCACCAGATATCACCTATTCCTTCTCTCTACTGCTTGCATTAGAGTAGTGTAGCATGTTACTGCTTTCGATTAATCCTATTCTGCTGCATAGCATGTCATTGTTGCTACAGTTTTTACCCTTACCTGCTATCATAATGCTTAGTATAGGATGCTAGTGTTCCATCAGTGGCCCTACACTCTTGTCTGTTTGCCATGCTATACTACTGGGCCGTGATCACTTCGGGAGGTGATCACGGGCATATGCTATATACTTTATAATCGTTACATTACTTATGATACTGTTCGAGATGGGGTGAAGGGCGGTGTGGCTCCATCCCAGATAGGTTGGCCTGGGTTCCCGACGGCCCTCGATCACTTTGTGGCGGAGGCGACAGGCAGGTTGAGACCACCTAGGAGAGAGGTGGGCCTGGCCCTGGTCAGCGTTCGCGGTTACATCAATTAACACGCTTAACGAGATCTTGGTATTTGATCTGAGTCTGGCCACTGGCCTATACGCACTAACAAACTACACGGGAACAATTATGGGCACTCGACGTCGTGGTATCAGCCGAAGCCTTCTTGTCCTCAGCGACTGAGTGGCGCGCGCCGAATTGGACCGTAAGCCTACTCTTGTATTAAGGGGGCTAGTTCTGCTTCCGGCCGCCCACGCAACGTGCAGGTGTGCAATGGGCGATCGGCCCAGACCCCTGCGCACATAGGATTTAGACCGGCGTGCTGACCTCTCTGTTGTGCCTAGGTGGGGCTGCGACGTGTTGATCTTTCGAGGCCGGGCATGACCCAGGAAAGTGTGTCCGGCCAAAGAGGATCGAGCGTGTCGGGTAATGTGGTGCACCCCTACAAGAAAGTTTATCTATTCGAATAGCCGTGATCTTCGGTAACAGGATGACTTGGAGTTGTACGTTGACCTTATGACAACTAGAACCGGATACTTAATAAAACACACCCTTTCAAGTGCCAGATATAACCCGATGATCGCTCTCACACAGGGCGATGAGGAGAGGATCGCCGAGTAGGATTATGCTATGCGATGCTACTTGGTGAACTTACCATCTACTCTCTTCTACATGCTGCAAGATGGAGGCTGCCAGAAGCGTAGTCTTTGATAGGACTAGCTATCCCCTCTTATTCCGCATTCTGCAGTTCAGTCCACCGATATTGCCCCTTTACACTGATACGCATGCATATGTAGTGTAGATCCTTGCTTGCGAGTACTTTGGATGAGTACTCACGGTTGCTTTTCTCCCTCTTTCCCCCTTTCCTTTCTTCTCGGTTGTCGCGGCCAGATGCTGGAGCCCAGGAGTCAGATGCCACCGTTGACGGCGACTCCTACTACACCGAGGGTGCCTACTACTACGTGCAGGCAGCTGACGATGACCAGGAGTAGTTTAGGAGGATCCCACGCAGGAGGCCTGCGCCTCTTTCGATCGGTATCCCAGTTTGTGCTAGCCATCTTATGTCAACTTGTTTGACTTATGTCTGTACTCAGATTTTGTTGCTTCCTCTGAATTTTCTATGATCGAGCACTTGTATTCGAGCCCTCGAGGCCCCTGTCTTGTATTATGATGCTTGTATGACTTATTTTATTTTTAGAGTTGTGTTGTGATATCTTCCCGTGAGTCCCTGATCTTGATCGTACAAGTTTGCGTGTATGATTAGTGTACGATTGAATCGGGGGCGTCACAAGTTGGTATCAGAGCGGACTGCCTGTAGGAATCCCCCTTCCACACTCCTTGGCCGAAGTCAGTCTAGACATTGCAAAACTTTTTACTAACATGGTTGTGTGTCTTACGGGCTCACGTCACCATTTGGGTGGTATTAGGATCTTTTACTCCTCGACCTATACTCTGGGAGTCTGATCTCTCTTATATTCGGGTTAAAATGAATTTACTAACTCTGACTCTAGGTTCTCGTAACTACTTCCTCTCGGAGAGCCCTTATCACAGAGGATCTCCTGCTGCACCAGAAGATTCCGAAGATACCCTCTGATGTTCTCTCGAGACTTGTGCCCGTCGTTTTTGCAATTTCCTATCGCCGATATATCCCTATGGATAAACACATACACTCGTCGTCCATACCTTTATTCCAAGATGCTCTTGATATTACTAGATACCACGGAATATTTTCCAATATCTCAAGAATTGTAGCGACCCGACCTGAATGGATCAAGTCTCTGTGCTTAGGTGTCATCCCTGGATTGGTATGCTGACACACACAGTACTCGAAGGATTTATAACAGAGGTAAATCACATGTATAAATAACGTAAATACTATTACCTCAATCCAAAATATAGCGGAAGCAACAAGGTTGTGGATTCCCATCAACACCAACGGCAAAGTTGAGTGTAGAAATCGTAACCCTAACGTATCACTTACTTGTCGTCTGAAAAGTCTGCAACATGAAAAGTTGCAGCCCGAAAACGGGTCAGCACATGGAATATGCCGCAATGTAACACATAGAGAGTAATGAAATAATAAGCTATACTACATGCATATATGGCTGGTGGAAAGCTCTATGGTTACAGTTTTTGCGAAAAAGCCAATTTTTTCCTACATCAAAGGAATAAATTTTAATTTAACTATCATGGTGGTTGAAACATCATTGAGAAGGTATAACCCCAACTCAATCCCAATTAAAGTAATTAACAACCCAACAATATTAATTTAGAGTGATGAGATACATGTGAATACTCAAGTACTAGATACTCGAAATTGTCCATAACCGGGGACACGGCTAACCATGATTAGATTGTACACTCTGCAGAGGTTTCATGACTTTTCCCCACAAGACTCGATCGCCTCCGTTGGTTTCTCGTGACTACATGGTGTTTGAGAAACGGATGACCGAGACACAGATCTTTCGTAAACGTTAACTCTCTACTCCGGATAGATCATACCAAACCTATAAAACCCACTACCTGCCGATCTACCTCTTCGAGAGCTTCACGTAACTTAGTCAACTATGCTAGAGCCCATAATAGCTTGTGGCTGCACACGGAAGTTTCTAGCATGAATAATCTCAGTTCACTTTGTTCGTTGGTGGCGGTCCTTAGGAAGATCACACGGGTACCCCGGGATTTCCAAGAAAACAGACAACACTTGGTTCCCCAGGTGCCTCAATCCACCCAGATGTGTATTTAAGTTGCCACCTTAAAGTAAACCATTAATTAACAATCTCACATTTGTCGTGAATATCTCTCAAACCCAAACCACGTCTACGAGCATAGTATAGCAATATAAGCAACATGCAGAAGTAACTCCCAAGGGTTTGATAGTAACAGGGCAATAGGTTCCTACCTCATCATCTACTTCCCAACCCACAAATTAATGACATCCTAACCATGCAATGTTTGAGGGTTGAAACTAATGCATAAAAACTGGGTATGAAAAGAGTATGATCAAAGTGTTACTTGCCTGCAATGTTGATGAAGATGATTCGCACTCAAAAACTCTTGATAGTTCTACTCGTCACACTCCGTCAATCTATCGTAATCAAGCAATAGTAACCACACATAAGCAATCACTCAAAAGATCGGAAAGAACGAAGAAAACGTATCGGAAAACATCAAAACCAAGCAAATAACTCTTGCAACATAAAACAATTTCTAACAGTACCAAAATTATGTGAATTTGGCCTTATCATAAAGTTTAGGTCAAGAGCTTCGATTTGCAAAAAGGATCAACTAAAACGAGTTATAAAACTCAAGTTATGATCAAACGAAGTTTAAATACAAATCAGTTTGAATTCAAATTTTAAAACTTTCAAAAACATTTCTAAGTTGGATTACTGGATAGAGGAGATCATAACGAAGAAGTGGGCGTTGGTTTCATGGATTTGGACTAACGAGTAAAAAGTTATAGCCGTTTGAAAATTAGGGACTATTTTGTAAAAATAACACTACGGATAGGTCCTGGCAAGAAATCTAAAATAAAAAGAAAATCCTAACGAACGAACGCTCACCGCTAAAACCTAACGAACGGATTCGTTTCATTGTGAAAACCTAACCGCGAACCTTCACTAAATAACTAGATTAAAGAAAAACCGCTTTTTTAAGAAAACGAAATCAAAAAATAAACCGGATCGGACCGGGCGGTTTTACCGGTCGGCGGTGGTCTGGCGGTTTTCATTGAGAAAACCGGCGGCGGCGGCGGTTTACTCCGGCAAGTCCGGCGAGACAGCGCGGGGCTCCGGCGGGCGGCTCCGGTGGTCGGAGGAGACGGCGAGGCGCACGGGAAGAGGCGGCGCGGGGCGACGGGTGCACTAGGGCGCCAAGCCGGCTTGAGGCGACAGTGGGGTCAACGGCGTCCCGGGCCAAGCGATGAGCGGCGGCAGCGGCGGTTGACAAGATGAAAGGGCGCGATGCGAGAGGAGGAGAGGAACGGGCCTGGCGCCTTTTTATGGGGAGAGGTGGCGTGCGGGAGGGCAGGAGGAGGCCGAGAGCGCTACGGCCACGAGGCGGCGCGGCGAAGTCGTGGAGGCGGTCTCCGAGCGGAGCTCGGGACGAGCTGGCGCTGGCTGGCTCATTGGCCGAAGGCCGGGCCGGCAAGCGGGGAGCGGTGCCGGCCGGGTTTATGTATGGCCGGCCTGCTCCGGGTTTTGGCCTAATTTTTTTTATAAACATTTTTTAACATGCATAAACAAAAAGTAATAAAACAAAAGAAATAAAATTCTATATAGGCATATTATATATCGAAATTTTCAGAAAAAGATTTCCTACAACATGGACATTATTCTAGCTTTAAATAAAATACACACAAATTCAAATAAAGAAAAGAGTGCTTCAGCTCTAATAAAATCCAATAAAATCATTTTAAAATACCAAAATGGTTTCAAATTTATTTCTCTCCATTTTTCTGAGGTAGGGAATCATGTTACCCTATTTTCCATATATTTTATTTTTGGAGAAAAATAATTTGAATAAAACTCAAATAACTCCAAATTGAAAATAAATTCAAAAGAACTTTGAATTTAATTCTTTGAAACTCCCAACTCATATTTCATATGTTTTGAAGAAGTCATTTTATCTTCGCTCGTGAAAATCATTGAGTTGCTTAAAGTTTCAGAATTGGAAATATTCTCAAATGAAGTTCAAATATTTTCAACACCCTTGTCATTTAAATAAATGGAAGAAGTCATGTCATCTTCTCTCCGTGGTTTTGTGATGAAAAGAATTTGAATTCACGAAGATCATAAAAGCAAAATGAAAGTTTGGGAAAGTCCTTTTATTCCTCTCATTTAACTTTCAAAAGTTTCAATTCACTCACTTTCAGTCAATCAATCAAACAATCAATCAAAACTATCTATTTATTATAACATTCCAAAATTTAGAATTTTGGGATGTTACAAACCTACCACTTTAAAATGAATCTCGTCCTCGAGATTCAGAGAGGCTAGAAAGAAATAGGTTAGGGTTTGGGGGTCTTCTCAAAAATCCATCGATCATCACAGGGGGTCTGGGTGCTACCACCCTTAGAAGCATCGTTACGGTTCCAACAAAACTCATATACTCCATCCTTATTGTTGACAGTGTCGGTCTTCTCAGATCGTAAGGATAATTCCTTCTCTGGGCTCTTCCGTAGCGGCATAACCTTTTCCTCATATCTTTTGTCCTTTACTTCTTGGTAAGGTTGTTCCGAGATCGGTCTTCATAGTCGACGGGTCCGGGCGCCAATACTAATCAGCTATCGATATCTCATGGTGGTCAACAATTTATGGTTTGTCCTGCAGGAAATGGGTCTGGGTTGAACCTCACCGTATGACCTACGTTTGGCAACAACTGCCGTGTATAAGGGAAAAATACCTATACCATTATAAGGTTTAAACAAGGTTTTGATCGGTGTCTCTCTACTATAGGTAAGTCACTCAGATTTACCATCCCTTATAGCAAAGTGAATAATAAGAGTAAGTTGGTATGGTGATCAATCCATCCCGCACCCAAATCATTACCTTGTACATGGTTTAGTGAATCTCGCATTCTAACACTCGGTCATCCTCACAAGCATTGCAGAATTTCTCTTGTCGACGAACCAAGTTCGGAAAATCCATTGATTTCGCAAGCCAAACAAACATCTATCGCTCCTTAACAACTCTCGTGTTTTACGTAACTCCTATAAGATCGCCCCGGTACAAGTCATAACTTCTTCCAGGATTTTTCCTTGAAGAATGTGCTTGCTTCTTGGCAGGTCCTGGGCCCTGTGGGTTATGGCCCATCTCTTCACTTGTAGTCCTTGAACACATCATCTGGGCAGCTGATCGTTATTCCAACTTCCAACTTCCTAGTATACTTAAAATCCATCCAATAGTATGGTCTTCCTTCCTTCTATTGTACCAAACTGAGACGTGATTACTCAGACTTATTATGGAATTTACCTTGATCCATATTTCCAACATCATACCTCCTTTATATCCAATAGTAATTCATCTCTTCATCCTCGTGGGATATCCCACATAACGAGATAAAAACTTATACTTATGAAGTCCATACTCCCCTTCATGGAACATCATTATCCTTTCCAGGGTCAAGCGTCCTTACAAGGAAATATTGGCCATCTCTGCATGGCACTTCTTTAACTGAAATACGTGAAACACGTCATGAACTCCTAACAGTCCTACGGGTGACTCCAACTGGTTAGCCAATTCTCCCATACGTTCCAAACTCGGTATGGTCCTAAAAATCTCGGGGCTAACTTTCCCTTAACTCCAAATCGTTTAACTCCTCACAGATGTGGCACACAAACATATGCTCTATCTCCGAATCATAGACTACCTCCTTCGCGTTTTTTGAGTCTCGCATAACTTCTGCTGCTCGGACTGAGCTACCTTCACCTATCTCGAATCAACTTAACATTATCTTCACTCCTTGATCACATTTGGTCCAAACAACTGACGGTCTCTAACTTCATCCCACATCAACTGTGGTTCCGCTCCTTCTCCCATACAAAGCTTCAAAAGGGCCATCTTCAAACCGACTTGATAGCTGTTGTTGTATGAGAACTCCGCGTAAGGTAGATTATCATCACTACTAGATCCAAAATTTAGCGCACACGCCTCAACATGTCCTCCGGTATCTGATTGACTCTCTTGATTTATCCATCCGTCTGCGGATGAAGGTTGTCTTGAACTCTAGCCTAGTACCCAAAGTCCGTGCAATTTGATTCCAAAATTTTGAGGTAAACTGTGTTCCTCTACGATGGTCCTCGGAACTCTATGCAGACATACGATCCTTGTCAAACATATCTTGGCCAACTTCGCACTTGTATAGGGGTTTTCACTTGGGAAAAGTGAGACACTTTGGTCAAGCGAGTCAACTACTACCCAGATAGAGTCATATCCCAATCGGGTTCTGGGAAATCCGGTAATGAAATTCATGCCAAGCTTATCCCACTTCCATTCGGTATCGGCATAAGCTGTAGTACTCCTGCCGCTTCCGATGTTCTCGCCTTCACACTCTAACATACATCACATACGGCTACATACTAAGCAATATCCTTCTTCATACCATCCACCGTAAACACTCCTTCAAATCCAAATACATTTTGGTGTTTCCAGGCGAATCGAGTATGGTGAGTCATGAGCCTCAAGTATTAATTTCTGATCTTTGCATTAGTAGGTATATATACACTGTCCTCAAACCATAAGGTGTCGTGCTCATCCTTACGAAAACCTTCGGCCTTTCCTTTACTCATCCTCTCTTTTACCTCGGCAATCTCTTTGTCATCCTTCTGAGCTTCACAGATCTTTCCCAACTCATAGATCGAACTTCCATTGTCGCAACAAAACCTTTGGGAACAATCTCCAATCGAAGTTCCACGAGATCCTCGGCTAACTCCTTTGGTAATCCTCTGCTTATGAGGGTATTCGTCCTTGTTTTCTTTATGGTTGTATCCTATTTCCCCACAAAGCTTGTATGCACAAGGTTTCTTCATATCCTTTCCATAAGGCCTCAATTTCTGGGTCACAAACCGAGACTTTAGCAAAGTCAACTTTAATTCTTTCCAAGTGGTTACTCCTTGCAATCCATTGATGGTTTGGTACACCCTCCACAAGTAGCAAAGACCTCTTTCAAAGCATTGAAGAGCATGCTTTGGGCCATATCCTTTCCGGGTCAGAGGGTTATTCTCCAAGTGATCCTCCATGTTACGAATACATCGTGCATCTCCAATTGACTCATCGGTCCGTAAAATCCAAGCTCATCTCCATTCATCCTCTATTGGGTCCATGGGTTTTAGGGTGGAGTAAGAGAGATAGAGAGGATGCACACAATACAAACAAAAGTTTTGAAAAGGCAGATTTTATTGTGGCTGTAAAAACAACATCAAACAAATGACAGCTCACAATCGCATCTAACGTAGGTATATATAACAGGGTTTGGTCTTCTAAAGGTCAATAATCTTCAAGGTCGTCAAACTCTTCCAGTCTTGATCATGTCTCCAATGGCTTCTTCCGATCGTGCTTGTCCTTCTCAAGTTCTTTTGCCAAGTCATCTCTGGTCGCAAAGTCTCTCATGGCATACTTCAATATTTATGGAGTTACGTTCCAACTTCTGGATTCAACTTCCTTGACATGAACCATGATCCTACTGTCCTCCAATTCCTGACGAATCTCCGGTATCTCGAGGTTTAGCTCCTCCGGCTTGGCTGCTTGAAGCTTCTGGGTCCTGAGTTCTTCACGAACTGCTTCCTTGTCAAATACGGCTTCCTGCAGATCCACCCTAAACTTCTTGATGTAATGCTCCAGATCTTGGTGATGCACCAGCTATGTTAAAACTGCATCCTTCGCCGACAGATGCTCCTTCAAATTTTCTACCATCCAATCCTTCCATGCATGTGCATGCTTAACTCAGCACGGTGACAATAGCATAAGCGACAATAATACCATGGTCAGCCGTGTCTAAGCCCATGTTACTACCATGAGCTTCATTCCATAATTGATATCTCCTTCCTTAGGGTTTTCTTAACAAAAACTTTGAGTTTTTAACTCTCCATGCTCCGGTCTTTCTCCGATACACCTTGATCTCGGGTATTGATAGCTTCCATAGTCTGCCAAGTTCCAAAAGGGGTGCCTTCCTAGGTCATACAAATCCGGAAATTCTTCAAAGCCTTAAAATTCTCCTAGTCTTCGGAGTCTTCACCGTTGTAGTTTCCGTCATTATAATGCACGGTAAAAATCCTCTTTATTCCAAAGTAGTCTTAGTTATCCGATATCTTGTACTTCTTAGAGTGGTCTCATCAGCCGAATCTTCGAGTGGTCAAAAGGGAAAAGGGGTATGGTCTCACTAAAAGGGAATATTTGAATAAGCTCAGAAGAGAAGAGAGGTAAAATATCTTTTTGAAAATGAAGTAGTAGAGAGAAAATCTTTCCTATGGGCTTGTCGGTTTCTAGGGTCACGTCCTACATACCAACATGTGCTCGATACCATCTTGTAGCGACCCGACCGAATGGATCAAGTCTCGTGGCTAGGTGTCATCCTCGGATCGGTATCTTTGACACACAAGACTCGAAGGATTTATAACAGAGGTAAATCACATGTATAAATAACGTAAATACTATTACCTCAATCCAAAATATAGCGGAAGCAACAAGATTGTGGATTCCCATCAACACCAACGGCAAAGTTGAGTGTAGAAATCGTAACCCTAACGTATCACTTACTCGTCGTCTGAAAAGTCTGCAACATGAAAAGTTGCAGCCCGAAAACGGGTCAAGACATGGAATATCGGCAATGTAACACATAGAGAGTAATGAAAGAATAAGCTATACTACATGCATATATGGCTGGTGGAAAGCTCTATGGTTACAGTTTTTGCGAAAAAGCCAATTTTTCCCTACATCAAAGGAATAAATTTTAACTTAACTATCATGGTGGTTGAAACATCATTGAGAAGGTATAACCCCAACTCAATCCCAATTAAAGTAATTAACAACCCAACAGTGTTAATTTAGAGTGATGAGATACATGTGAATACTCAAGTACTAGATACTCAGAATTGTCCATAACCGGGGACACGGCTAACCATGATTAGATTGTACACTCTGCAGAGGTTTGCGCACTTTTCCCCACAAGACTCGATCGCCTCTGTTGGTTTCTCGCACTGCATGGTGTTTGAGAAACGGATGAACGAGACACGATCTTTCGTAAACGTTAACTCTCTACTCCTGATAGATCATACCAAACCTATAAAACCCACTACCTGCTGATCTACCTCTTCGAGAGCTTCACGTAACTTACTCAACTATGCTAGAGCCCATAATAGCTTGTGGTCGCACACGGAAGTTTCTAGCATGAATAATCTCAGTTCCTTTGAGCCCTGGTGGCGGTCCTTAGGAAGATCACACGGGTACCCAGGATTTCCAAAATAAAGCAGACAACACTTTGGGTTCCCCTGTGCCTCAATCCACCCAGATGTGTATTTAAGTTGCCACCTTAAAGTAAACCATTAATTAACAATCTCACATTTGTCGTGAATATCTCTCAAACCCAAACCACGTCTACGAGCATAGTATAGCAATATAAGCAACACGTAGAAGTAACTCCCAAGGGTTTGATAGTAACAGGGCAATAGGTTCCTACCTCATCATCTACTTCCCAACCCACAAATTAATGACATCCTAACCATGCAATGTTTGAGGGTTGACTAATGCATAAAAACTGGGTATGAAAAGAGTATGATCAAAGTGTTACTTGCCTGCAATGTTGATGAAGATGATTCGCACTCAAAAACTCTTGATAGTTCTACTCGTCACACTCCGGTCAATCTATCGTAATCAAGCAATAGTAACCACACATAAGCAATCACTCAAAAGATCAGAAAGAACGAAGAAAACGAGTCGGAAAACATCAAAACCAAGCAAATAACTCTTGCAACGTAAAACAATTTCTAACAGTACCAAAATTATGTGAATTTGGCCTTATCATAAAGTTTAGGTCAAGAGCTTCGATTTGCAAAAGGATCAACTACAACGAGTTATAAAACTCAAGTTATGATCAAACGAAGTTTAAATACAAATCAGTTTGAATTCAAATTTTAAAACTTTCAAAAACATTTCTAAGTTGGATTACTGGATAGAGGAGATCATAACGAAGAAGTGGGCGTTGGTTTCGTTGGATTTGGACTAACGAGTAAAAAGTTATAGCCGTTTGAAAATTAGGGACTATTTTGTAAAAATAACACTACGGATAGGTCCCTGGCAGTAAATCTAAAATAAAAAGAAAAATCCTAACGAACGAACGTTCACTGCTAAAACCTAACGAACGGATTCGTTTCATTGTGAAAAACCTAACCGTGACGTTCACTAAATAACTAGATTAAAAGAAAAACCGTTTTTTTTAAGAAAAACAAAACTGAAAAGAATAAACCAGATCGGACCGGGCGGTTTTACCGGTCGGCGGTGGTCTGGCGGTTTTTGTTGAGAAAACCGGCGGCGGCGGCGGTTTACTCCGGCAAGTCCGGCGAGGCAATGGCAGGCTCGGGCAACTCCGGTGGTCGGAGGAGACGGCCGCATGGGAAGAGGCGGCGCGGGCGGCAGGTCTGGCGCCACAGCGGCTGAGGCGGCGGCGGTGGTCAACGGCGTCGGCCCGCGATGAGCGGCGGCGGTTGTGGCGTGGTCTTGTGGCGCGATGCGAGAGGAGGAGAGGAACGGCCCGTGGCGCGCTTTTTATGGGGAGAGGTGGCGTCTGGGAGGCGCAGGAGGAGGCCGAGAGCGCTACGGCTGCCGAGGCGGCGGCGGCGAAGTCAGGCGGCGGTCTCGAGCGGAGCTCGGGGACGAGCGTCAAGGGCTCTTTGGGCCGAAGGCTGGGTCTTGGCGGGAGCGTGGGTCGACCTATGGTGGGCCGGCTTGGCTCGGCTTGCCTAATTTTTTTATAAACATTTTTTAACACGGACAAACAAAAAGTAATAAAACAAAAGAAATAAAATTCTATATAGGCATATTATATATCGAAATTTTCAGAAAAAGATTTCCTACAACATGGACATTATTCTAGCTTTAAATAAAATACACACAAATTCAAATAAAGAAAAGAGTGCTTCAGCTCTAATAAAATCCAATAAAATCATTTTAAAAATACCAAAATGGTTTCAAATTTATTTCTCTCCATTTTTACGAGGTAGGGAATCATGTTACCCTATTTTCCATATATTTTATTTTTGGAGAAAAATAATTTGAATAAAACTCAAATAACTCCAAATTGAAAATAAATTCAAAAGAACTTTGAATTTAATTCTTTGAAACTCCCAACTCATATTTCATATGTTTTGAAGAAGTCATTTTATCTTCGCTCGTGAAAATCATTGAGTTGCTTAAAGTTTCAGAATTGGAAATATTCTCAAATGAAGTTCAAATATTTTCAACACCCCTTGTCATTTAAATAAATGGAAGAAGTCATTTCATCTTCTCTCGTGGTTTTGTGATGAAAAGAATTTGAATTCCCGAAGATCATAAAAGCAAAATGAAAGTTTGGGAAAGTCCTTTTATTCCCTCTCATTTAACTTTCAAAAAGTTTCGAATTCACTCACTTTCAGTCAATCAATCAAACAATCAATCAAAACTATCTATTTATTATAACATTCCAAAATTTAGAATTTTGGGATGTTACAAGAATCCTTTGTGCCTACTGTTAGCTCTTTTCAGCATGAATACACCTGCAAATAATTCCTCACACTTATCGAGGATTTGTTCATCCCCAGTTGATCATGTGTTTCACGAAATTCTTTGAAATGTTATCCGATCTTTCGAGAATCCTCTGCAGCCTATGGCTCTTGAAATTCTTGTCTGCCTGCATTATGGTTAATTCCAAATGCCTAGCATTATTTATTGACATCCTTTGTCATCATTTTGAGACCGTCGATTCAATATGATGCGGATGCTCGCAATCATCAGTCGCAATTAGAAATCCTCCTTCCGGCTCAGATGTCATTTTTGAACATGAGCTGGTTCTCGACAAATCAATTGCCGTCTGTTGTACCCCTAAGTCTATTCAGCTTGTCCATCCTTAATCAGAGCGTTTGTTTTTGATCCCTTGATTTGGAAAATCTTAATTCCTTTACATTTGAGCTCTGAATTAGTCAATTGTTTCTACAATCCGATCTCCTTGCATTCTCTCTTCTTCTGTTTGAGTACCGATGCTCACATCAGATCCCTTGAGGACCACCAGATCCTTTGTTGGATTTTGTCCGACAGCGTCCTTCATATTCAATCACTTTGGAAGTTCTTTCCCTTATACATAATGCCACTGGTAAAATCCTAATCCTTGACTTGACCAACCATGCTTTGCTTTCGAGCTGGTGATATTTACTATTGAAGCTTGTAGTATATGTTTCTAAGTTGCCCCGATGGGTTGAACCTATACCTTCTCTAAAACCGTGTGAACCCGAAAGTTTTCACGAGTCATACTCTTTTGGTGCTTCGCCAGATAAAATTTCAACACTACAACTTCTTCAAAGACGAGAAGTGAATGATAGGTTATGCATTAAAGAAGTGGGAGTCGACCTTGAACTTTGTGTTAATGCCCATGGACACGATGAAGATCCTATCATGGAAGCTTCTTGTAATATTAACTATTTCTTTGATAAATATCATCTGGTATCCGTGAATTGATCCTTTGCAACCGTGGTTCCGACCATGATTGTTCTTCTTTGATCCCATTTCTCGGACAAGTTAAAGCACTTGTCTTCATGCATCAATATGCTCGCCAACCTCTATCATGATCTACCTTCGAGTATTACCCCTGGTATCTCGAGGATATCATGCCATTGCACTACATATTATGAACTTTCGATGAAGTACTAGCTTTCCCTGTCTTTGTCACTTCATGGGTTCTGGGTTGTTTGTCAACCGAGAACATCGATAAGTGAATCTATTCCGCGCTCCAGTTCAATAACTAATTTTTGTTGCTTACGAGTTTAATAATCCTTCAAGTCATTCCTAGCCTGATCGGCTATATCATTATCGTGCTAAATCTTAACTGTGCTACTTGGTCTTTCTTTCCGAAGCACAATTCTCGATGATGAGCTAAGCTTATGTCGATCTTCCTCGCCATATCATTATGCCTCAAACAACAAGCTTGATTCCAATCTTTCGCTGCATCAGTCCTTTTGTATGATGCAGTCGTTGTTCGATTGCTTCTTCGTGGAGCCTCTCGACAAAATTTGTCATGATCATCATCAACCTTTTGGGTTCTTCCGGGATATCTATCGAATTCTTGATGAGAAATACCATCCTTGCCCCTCGATGATTAGTGTTATCATCGGCATCTTTATTGCCCTCCCTCCAACACAAACTTGTTCTTGTTTTGTGTTGTACCTTGAGTTCCTTGCTATCCAACTTATGTTATGTTCTACCGCGGAGTATTACCATCTTTGATGTCAAGAATGTTGTGAGGATTGCTCCACCTCTTAAAAATTCTTGATATAGTAACACTTCTCGCCATCTCCGTTCTTTTCTTTTTCCTCGTGTTGTTTCTAATCGGAATACCGACAAATGAATTGTGACGTGCAAATTCAAAACTTCTAGCAACCCTATTGCTTTGAAGTTAGTGGTCGACATTTCATTCTTAGACCATTGGTTATCGAGTCACCATTCTAACATTGATCATGCTACCTAAACCCATATTTCGGGTGTACCTTTCAACCAATGTTTAAATTGTGTATGTTTTGCTCGAGCATACAACATTATACCATTTGATCTGACAAATATTATCTCCATGTTCACATAATTGTGGAAATCCGTCTGTTTGGAAATCTGGATGAATTGTCGCTGAGTCCATCAGCCACCTCCTCTTCCTCTCCTTGGTTTAATGATGAACTCTTGTTTCGGAACTTGCTTCCATAGTTCATTGCCCCTTGAATCTTACAATGTCATCTCGACAAATTGTGTTGCACCTTTTCTTCTCAGGCATCCTGATGTCTGAGGTATCCTGACACCAATCAGATCTGAATCTCGGCCAGATATGATGGTTGGAACATATTTCCAGGAGTTATAACACTTGTCTTTATATGACTCGGTAAGGTGATGTCATGCCTAGCACACCTGGCCGGAGAACCTATTGTTATAGTTTCCTATTTAGCAAGGTTAACCATTCTTCCATGAGGAAATCGTAAGACTTATTCTATAAGTTGTTCCTGATGGATCCTTGTGCATCCAAAGTCTGACCTTTGCTTGAAGACCATGTCAATGCTATCTCGAAGCATGTCTGTGGTACTCCGATTTTCAATAAGAACATTTGAAGCACAATGCTAAATTTTCTTTATCAAATTATGCAAACACCGTTGTATGAGTAATGTCATGAAATTTCTCCCCCCTTTCCTAAAGGGTTTTCTACATTATATCCCGTCATGGATATCATGCTCTACTTGCCCTTGGGAAGAATATACCCCTAAAATATGTGTTTAAACACATTTTCCTTTCCACTGTTCTGTTTAATCTGTTGATCACCTTTTCCTTTCCATTGTTTTGTTTAATCTTTCTTGTGATCTATATGAACTAAGCAGTAATAATTCACTGCTTATGTAAACACCTCGGTGTACAACTCTGTCAATAAGACCCTGGTACTATTGTTGATGACATTCTGGTAGCCACCGATGGACGAGAACCTTGCCTATTGGTCCACCTCGTTCAACGAGCAGGAAAATGGTTCTCTTCGTCCCTCGCCCTTGGTACCAATGTTGTTGCCAACATAACTAGCAGGCTATCCTCTGACATGCCTTGCTATCATGACCGTGCAAGATGTCAGCCCCCTTTCTACTTTTAACCCACATGGTTGGCCCATAACCCATAGTTCCATAGGATCGAAACCCGACTCTCCGGTACACCCCCTATTTCCAAAGTTATTCCTCGCGCGTGGCCTCGTACGTAATTCACGAGCCACCTTTCTAGAGATGATCTATTCTGGTACCAGACACAATACTTATTCCCGTCGCTTTGAACCCTTGCACACTCTGTTACAGGCAATGAACAATTTCCTATCCGCTTCAAATTTCTTATTGCACCTTGTTACCTTGCTCTCGATGACTTTCTGGAATTTCAACTCGAGAGGTGCCTCTATACCTTGTTCACTGAGATAGCCCCCAGGTACCTAACATGTGTTGAGCTCCGTCCTTCCCAAATCCCCCCTTATCTTTTCTATAAGTACGATGGAGATCCTAAAGAAAGGACGCCGCCTTCATCATGATGACCTGAAGCAGAGAAATGAAGACATCAACATAATGGATCGACCGCTTCAAGAAGAGCAACCAAGACCGAGAAGATCCGTTAGAATTTCGTAACCAGACTTTTCTCCCTTACTCTACCTCTTAAATCTCGGGACGAGATTTCTTGTAGTGGAGGACAATTGTGACGCACGAATACTTAAGCTACAGCAAACCCTTGCTAATCATGCCAGGTCATCATAATTAAACTTTTGCTAAATCTCACTTGTTTCAAACTAAGATCAAATCCAAATTCAAATAACAAGTCAAATTATGATTCCATAAAATAGTGAATTAAAAATGTTCAAAAGGTTGTAAATATTCACTAACAAAATTAACAAACATCAAACAACATTTTGGGAATGTTTATATGCCTCTAAGATAATTAAAATAGGAACAAACAACATTTAAATTAACCTTTTAAAAGTAAACAAATATTAATCCTTTTCAAAATGACTTGAAACTTTGTGTGCAAGTCAATTATATGACCTAATACTTATGTGCCAAGTTTCATGTTCACCAAAATTCATTTTTGCTACCTAAACTAAAGGCAAATCAGAGGAGAAATAAAGAAACGGAAAAGAAAAGAAAAAGATAAAACAAAAGAAATAAAGGCAGACCCCGTCGGCCAATCGGGCCTCATCAGTAGCCCACCCTCAAGAAACCCCATTGACCTATATGGCTCTTGAAAGTGTCGGTTATCGACTAGAGGGGTGAATAGGCGATTTTATGAAAGTCTTCAAAACATGGAAGTTTCAAAGACAAACAATAGAAATGACCTAATTGATATGCAATGAAGATAAACTACAACAAGCAAACAATAGTCGAGTATGCGATAATGTGAAAGTACAAAGACTAATAGCAGCTTAGTAGTAAGGATCGGGATGGAAGATAGTATGAAGCCAACCAACGATAGTAGTCAAGAAATGAAGTCAAACAGGTACGACAAATAGGCAATGACTTCACGAAGACAAACTCTAAGTAAAGGGAGGGAGAGGATAGAACCAGTCACTTGTTGAAGACACATGATTTGTTGGACCAGCCCAGATTCTTTGTGACAACTGTGACGTCTGTTAGGGAGGCCGAGATTCAACTCGTAAGACCGTGTCTTCACCTTATTCCTTGAGCTAAGGACACACGGTCCTCGCCCAATCACTCGTAAGTCTTCAAGGTAGACTTCCGAACCTTCACAGACTTCGTTCACCGCGATCCACAATGACTCTTGGATGCTCAGACGCGACGCCTAACCGGCCGGAGGATTCACAAAGGTTTCAAGTGTAATAAGTCTTCAGGTCACGCAGACAGAAAGACTTCAGTGATGCCTAACACTCTTTGGTTCTGGGTGTTTGGGCTTTGTCCTCGCAAGGATTTCTCTCTCTCAAAGGCTTCGAGGTGGGTTGCTCTCAAACGACAAAAGCCGTGCACTAACTCTGAGCAGCCACCAATGTATGGTGTAGGTGGTGGGCTATTTATAGCCACTAGGCAACCCGACTGATATGTCCGAAATGACCCTGGGTCACTAAGGAACCGACACGTGTTCCAACGGTCGATTTCAAACACACACGGCACCTTTACTTGGGCTACAAGCAAAGCTGACTCATCCAAATTTCTGGTTAAGATTTGCTCTCACCGCCTTCACTTTCGAAGACATAGGATTTGGGTTGAGCATCACTTGATCATTCTCGACTTTGTTCACTTGGACCCCACTTAACAAAGACGGTGGTTCCTATGACTCAACAAAGAAGAAAAAGGAAACAACGAAGCGACATACGCCTTTCAAGGCTCCATAGTCTTCACTCAATCTCTTCTCATGTCATAGTCTTCAATATGAATATCTTCACATACCACCATTGTCGCCAATGTCTTCATACATTTTTAGGGGTCATCTCCTAGAGGTAAACCGAATCAATGAGGGACACTACCTGTTATCCTGCAATTCTCACAAACACATTAGTCCTCAACCAAATTTGTCGTCAATACTCCAAAACCAACTAGGGGTGGCACTAGATGCACTTACAATCTCCCCTTTTGGTGATTGATGACAAACCGTTGAAGTTTTCACTGGGATAAAGTATGTGAAATTGTAAAGGATAGGTATTGTCTTCATAAGTGGCAAGGGCTCCCCCTGAAGATGTGCATATAAGTAATTTGCTTTTGGAATGCAAATGCACATGGCAGGTTGTACTTGTGGAGATCCTCTTCAACTTATGAAGATAATTCATCATGCATGAGATGATATAACTAAGAGAATGACATGCATAATGAAAAATGGACGTCTGCAGAATGATCTAAGTGTGGAAGTTATCATCGCACATGCGGAATTTATCATCGCATCACAGAAAAGCAAATAAGTAATGCATTTAATTATCGAGTTTAAGTGTTACAACTCAATGAACCAAATGTATCAAAAGCGAGAGTTGTAAACACTAGGCAAAATATAAAGCAACCGCCCATATGAATCTGCTTTAAGACTATCAAACTCATATGCTTCTCCCCCTTTTGTCAGTAAGGACCAAAAGGTTTGAAGACATAGAGCATCTACTGCTCCCATGAGGAGTAGGTGAAGCATCGTGGTTGTCGTTGTTGTTTGGCGGCGCAGCATTTAACTTGGTGCAAAGGTCGATGTGCGTAAGTAGGGGCGGTGAAGTAGCATCGTCTTCATCATCGATCACTTTGGCATTCACGATTGCCATGAGCAAGAATAGTCGAGTCTTCAAGGGATGGAGTTCGACGAGACAACATTCCGTGGAGGAGTGCAACAAACTTGAATCTTCCAAAGGAAGCCATCGTCTTGAAGATCTCGCTTCAAACATGAGCAGCGTCAAACTCTTCCATGATCGCCGATGTGTCTCGTGAGTGACAAAAGCATTCTTGGTGGCAAGATTTTGAATGCGATTGACGTCCACCAAGAGGCTTTGCATCCGTCGCTGAGCCAAAAGTGATGCTTGTCTTGTTTACGATGCGATGCCACAAGAAGTTCTCGGTCATTTAGGACGCGAGAGCGCTTCTTAGGCCTTTTGGGAAATTGTGCTCTCAAGAGCTTCATTATGCACCGGTGAGGCGTACGAGTGTTCCCAGCCATTGGATAGACACGAAGTTACCGCTTGGACTCCTTCCATGGGTTGAGTGAAGCTTTGATGATCAGCATTTTGAAGACAAAGAGGCTTCTTGGTGCTCGGGGTATATGGCTTCAATCGACATATCAACCTCCGTAGAAAGATCGGATGATTGCGGCGGAGGGCTGATAGTTGATAGCAGAGTGTAGCTTGATGAGGCGCATGACCCATGGAGCATAGAATTTCAGGCCAAAAAGGTCGTAACCAGACGCAGCCGATTCTTGGGATGAAGAATTCTTGTGTATTGAAGCTGATGCCATTGAGGATGTAAAAGACCAATGTCTTCATGGCTCCTTCAAGTTTTGCAGATGATAAATGCCCTTTGATAGGCCATAGAGTTCTCCTGATGATGTGATATATTGTGCGAGGCAGATACTCAAGGTCATCTACAAAGAACTCCTTTGGGTATTCAGCGTCAGGTGGCAAAGGCTTCATCATGCTCAACATCCGCTCATGTTGGGCTCGCTTGTGGAAGATGCTCTCCAAAGTGCATTGCGGTGGAGTTGACAATCGAGTTCGAACAGCTCTCCGGGAGTGGGTAGGCCTGTAAGCTCAATGACGTCAAGAGCTTTGGCTTCATGATGAACATTTCTGTCATCCACTCGAGAACCCATGTCTTTGTATCCTCAGTAGTAGCCGCGAATGTGGAGGGTAGCATAGAATTGAAGCAAAAGTTCCTCATTCCAATGTTCTTGTCTGTCATTAAAGTCGAACAGCTGCATCACGAAGCGGCCAAGTACTTCTTCTAAGCATGGCAGTCCAGCAATGGCTTCAGTATCGAGGCGCATATGAGGGAAAATGCGCCCTTGATCATACAGAACGGAGGAGTAATAGCTTCGCTGCTGATAGCTCCAGAAACGATCTGTTGATATTCTTGGCCTTGAGTATGGGTTCTTTGCTCTGTCAAAGAAGGTGTTGTGGGCTTTGAAGCCATTTGCATTGAAGGACCCTATAGAGGTGGCGATTACACAGGAACCTTGGCAGCCTTGGCTTTGGTTTCTCGGACAAGAGGCCTATGCTCAACATGATAATCAAACCGAGGACCGTGAGGCAAAGTGAGGGACCAGAACGGGCCATTTGACAGCTTATCACCGACCATAGTTGTAAGCTTGCTCAATTGTATAGGGCCTTGGTGGCGGAACAGAGCAAGGGCAAAGCAACAGAGGCGCCAGTCGCACAATGTATGCTTCAGGAGCAGTTGCATCATTGGCTTCCGCACATTGGTTGGTGCAGCTCCACATTTGCTTTAGCCATGACTACGCCATTGGCTTCATTTGTGTTGGTGGTGGCAGCCTCAAGATTTTCAACCTCCACTTGATGAGCTGGAGGGTCCGCAACCGCACGTTCACTTTAGGAACAACTTCTTCAAGAATGGGGGAGTAGGGACACGTTCTTCTTACTGGTTGTCATCGGTCGATGCAGCCAGATTGTCTTCAGCTTTTGGCTTCGCATACGAAGACATTCACAATGGAGTGGCTTCGGAAACACTTGACGCCAAGCAGATTGGTGGTGTACTTCTCCTTCCGAACGCTCGAAAGAGGGACTGGAGGCCTTGGTCCTTTGCAAAGCTGCGGAATGTCAAGCGACGCCTTTGGAGATGGAGTTACTGGGCCTCAAAGTCTTCCTCTTCTTCTTGCACAGGTGATGTGACTTGTTGTTGTAGGGGAGTACTCGGGGAGTCTTGTTGTCGTGGGTGATCAGCCCATGATGCATCCTGAGCAATTGGCGTCAGAGGACGACCAATGCTGATGAGTTCGTTGTTCGTGAGAACAGGCGATGATACCAAGTTGTGTTCGATCTGAGGAAGAACTTCATCATCTTCAACATTGTCATTGTGACCAATGTCTTCAGCAGCGATGGGATCAACTATTGGAATGTCTTCAGCTTCATGAGCCTCTGTGGAAGCAGGCTCATGAACTATCATCCGTCGTTCTTGGTGTTCAGATGCAGGGCGAACCATTGAGATCGGTTCAACAACTAAGGGCTCTGTGGGAGTAGCCCGATTCTTCTTGGTTTTGCGCCTTTTCTTGGAGGGAGCAACATCAGAGGCTTCAGGATTATTCCTTTTTCTGGCTTCAGCCTCGGCAATCCTCGTCTTCTTCGGCCTGCGGTTGACTGACCTTTGGCTTCGAGCCACCATGCTGCTTGGGAAGACTATGCGAGGTTCTTCCCGACTTGAAGGTGCAGTTTGGTTAGTTGATGGCTTCAACTTCTTTGCAGCCATTCTGGGTCAATGCCAGACGACCAAGAGCCTTGCGCTTCTCAAATTTCATTGTAGGCTAGCACACACTTGTCGACCATACTCTTCATGCGCTCACGAGAGCCTTTAGCTTCTTCGGCGCTTCTTGAGAAAGGCTTCTTTGAGCTCGTGCAAGATGATCTTGAAGTTTTTGACATCTTGCACCACGAAGCTTTACCACATGCTTCTTGAACCGAGCTTTCTCATAGTCGATCTTGTGCTTCAGCTCAATGATGCTACCGAGCAAGAGCTAGCTCGAAGCAATGGCACCATTGAAGGAGACGCTGAGGCCAATGGGAAGTTGCAGATCTTCAAAGCTGAGATTTGGGGTGTCAAACCACTCATCAATGAAGTTATGGATGATTGCCACATCAAAAAGAGGCAAATCATTGAAGATCTCGCTTCTTCCTTGCTCTTGATCGATTGCTCAAGGGCATCATCCGCAAGATCTTCATCATTTGGATAGATCAATGTGCTCTTCTCGCAGAATGGCGGCAGGAGTTAATGTCTCGATCAATTTTTGACGATTTTCTTTTTCTTCTCCGCCTTCTTGGAGATACGTGATAGATCTTCGATCGCATAATCGCCTTCGTGGAGGTGCAAGGCTGCTGGCTTCGCATGTGAAGCATTTGGAGGAGCGGTGATCTTGAAGCCTTAGCCTTCTTTGGCTTCAGCGGCTTTGGAGTAGGAGCTGGGCTTCATCAGTGTCCATATCATCATCAGAATGATCCACTTTGGCACCTTGGACCGAGATGTGAGTGATGAGGCCATCAAGGTTGTAGAAAGGACCGATGACATTGGGTTCTGCATCACGTGAGCCGTCAAAGACGGGAGCAGAGGGACCAGGGTTGAAGTCTAATCCCAATGACTTCTTGTTTTCCTTGGCCGATGCCTTTGCGTGCTGGAAATTTCGCTTGAAGAGATTATCGTCACGACACCAGAGCAATGACGATGGGTCGGCATTTTCAGGCTGAGGTCCATGGACCATACAAGGATAGAAACCCTGTGCAATAGCTTCAGCTCTGTTCTTGGGTGGAAGGCCTTGAAAGAGAATATCACCCCAAGGACTTTTGATAGCATTCTTCTCAGCGTATTCCTGGGTCACGAACTTGTATTTGAACCATTGTTCAGCCCAATATCGTCGAATCCATTGGATTCGTGTCTTACCGATTATAATTCTCTTCAGATCTGTCTTGTAAAGCTCTGAGGTCATCGTGCAAATCTCTTGATGTTCCCCACGATGTTGTCTCGCCACCCTTCCTTATCGATTTCTGCAGCCATGAACTTCAAACTGAATGGCTTCAACACGCTCAAAGGCTTCAAAAGCTTTCGCTATTGGATAAATGAACCGGCTTCGGGAGAGTTAATGTGATGTCAGTAAGAATTCTGCAAACAAATGCGCACTATGAGAACCAAGGGATTCTCCCACGGACATGTACCGTGATAAAGATTAGAGATGCGAGGGAAGGGAAGAGGTCATATGCATTCTCGTAAGATTTTGAAGATAAATCAGTGAAGACATTGACCTCATGATGCTAAGAAATTCACTTATATGTTGAGTGTTGGTTCAAGATTTGTACGAATCCGTGAATAAGTACAAGTGAGGAATCAACTAGTTATGAAAGCTTAAGTGAATATACTAGGCAAGATGAGATGCGCATGTAATCGATCTAACATTGTATAGGCAGAAACCAATTTTGGTAAATAGGATGAATCTTTGAGGATCAAAAAGATGCTAAAAATAGAGTTATATTTACCACACGAAGAACTGCTAGATGGGATGAGTAGGAGACCGAGCAGTTCAATCCACCATGCCCTAACTTGGCGACGGAGGACACCTACGGCGGCGGCGGAGAGGACGATGTTCGGGATCGGCGTGAGGACGGCGTCGGAGAAGTCGCGGCAGCTAAGCGCTTCGTCGCCGGCGTCGTCGAGAGCTAGCGGTGGCGCTAGGGTTTTGATGAGGTGGAGAGGTGGAAGAAGGTTTTGTTTACCGCAGGGACATGTATCTATAAGAAAGTGCGGCATAAGAATTACTCAGTGCCTGGCGGTTCACATTCGAGGGGCACGTGGCAAGCATGCAACATACTAAGAGTTGTCCCACGTTCCCACGCCCTCCAGGTTTGTCGGATGGTCGTTCCGGCTTCTCCGGATTTCAAACAATAAGGATGAATCATTTAAAACAGACTTAATGGTTGTCACTGTGTCTTCTACTGACAAGGACGCAGAGAAGACATTTGACAGTTTCAATAGAATGCATATGATTTGGACAGATGGAGTTTGAGATAGAAAGCTTAGAGAGATTAGGGTCCGATCACATTCACTTAGTTCAAAAGATTCAACTAGGAAGACATAGCTATAAGTGAATGTAGAGAGGATGTAACACCGATATATATATATATATATATATATATATATATATATGTATATGTATATATATATCAAATCAACATAGTGAAGAAAATCATGAAGATAAGTTGAAATTTGAAGACAAACCAAATGCTATTTACATAGCAAAAATAACGCCATGAGTGAAACACTTCAAACAGAGAAATTTTGTGGTGGCGTTATCCACCAGATAGGAAGTATTAGACCTGCATATCAAGCACAATTATCGTGGCGCTCCAAGTCAAATTCCACGTTAATGTATTCACACTCGTAATGTAAGTCTTCATTGATTGAAGATATACTTTACTTCGTGTTGCACATCTAAGTCATCAACATGCATAAGTGTTAGGATGTGTGCCCGATCACGGGACATTTAAGGATTCCAAGATATTTAGCTCACACCGTAACTTGCAAAACCTTTTCTCATCCAAGGGCTTTGTGAAGATATCTCGCCATTGCTCTTGATGTTGACGTGAATGATGTCAATATCTTTCTTCATGACATGATCTCTGAGAAAGTGATGACGAATTTCAATGTGCTTTGTCTTCGAGTGCTAGACTGGATTGTTGGCAATCTTGATGGCGCTTTCGTTGTCGCAGAAGAGAGGTACTTGTTTCAGATTGATGCCATAGTCCTTGAGAGTTTGCTTCATCCATAGAAGTCAGCGCAGAAGATCCAAAGAAGAATGTATTCAGATTCAGCGCTTGAGAGTGATACAGTTACGCTTCTTTGAAGAACAACAGACAAGTGATCGTGCCAGAAAGTGACATGTGCCTGATGTAGACTTGCGATCCACCTTGTCACCAGAATAATCAGCATACGAGAATCCAACCAGATCAAATTCTGAGCCCTTTGGATACCATAATCCGAGTGTTGGGGTGTGAGCCAAATATCGAAGAATTCGCTTCACAGCTAAGTGATGTGATTCCTTTGGTGCCGCTTGGAATCGAGCACACATGCAAACACTAAGCATAATATCTTGCCTAGATGCACATAGGTAAAGTAAGGAACCAATCATGGAGCGGTATACCTTTTGGTCAAATTCTTTACCATTGTCGTCGGGACCCAGATGGTGATTGGCTGGCATTAGCGTCGTGTAACCTTTGCAATCTTGCATTCCAAACTTCTTCATACAATCTTTGAGGTATTTTTCTTGAGATATGAAGATGCCATTCCTTTGTCGATTTAATTTGAAGACCAAGGAAGAACTTCAGCTCACCCATCATGAACATCCGATATTGCTCTTGCATCATGTATCCAAACTCATCACTATACTTCCGTTGGTGCGGTAGAAGATAATGTCATCCACATATATTTGGCACACAAACAGCTTCACCATCATATGTCTTCGTGAAGAGTGTGGGATCGAGGGATCCGTGTTTGAAGCCTTTGCTCTTCGTGAAGTCTTTGATCGTATCATACCAAGCGCGAGGAGCTTGTTTGAGGCCATACAGTGCTTTGTTTAGCTTGTACACCATATCAGGATGTTTTGGATCTTCAAAGCCAGGTTGTTGGGCGACGTATACTTCTTCTTCAATCTTGCCGTTGAGAAATGCACTCTTCACATCCATTTGATATAGCAAGATGTTGTGGTGGTTAGCATAGGCTAGCAGTATGCGAATAGCTTCAAGCCTAGCCACAGGAGCAAATGTTTCGTCGAAGTCAATTCCTTCAACTTGAGTATATCCTTGAGCCACAAGACGTGCTTTGTTTCTGACGACTTGACCATGCTCATCTTGCTTGTTCCGATATATCCATTTTATGCCAATAATGTTGTGCTTGCGAGGGTCAGGACGCTTGACAAGTTCCCAAACATTGTTCAGCTTGAACTGTTGAAGTTCTTCTTGCATAGCTTGTATCCATTCAGTTCCATAAAGGCTTCAGCTACTTTCTTGGTTACGATATTGACACAAAAGAAAAGTGTCAATGTAAATTTGCTAACTGTGTTGCTCTTGAGCGAGTAAGTGGACCAGGTGCATTGATGCTATCAATTATCTTCTCAATTTGTACTTCGTTTGCAACTCGAGGATGAATTGGACGAAGACCTTGCTCTTGCTGATCATTGTCATCATTGGAAGGATTGTCTTCAGCCTGAGCATTGTCTTATGTCTGGTTAGGTGCAGAAATGATAAGTTCCTCTTCAGGCTGTGCTTCAGAAGGCATGATTTCACCAGTTCCCATCAGCTTGATAGATTCGCTGGGCGGAGCTTCGTCTAGTGTACTTGGCAGGAGCTCTCTTTGTGAACTATTGGTTTCATCAAATCGCACGTCCACAGCTTTGACGATTTTGTAGAGATAGAGGTTGAAGACTCAGAAGAGTGAGAGTCCTTTCCGTAATCGAGCATGAAGCCTTCGTGAGCTTTAGGTGCAAATTTTGACTTGTGATGGGGATCCTTGATCCAGACCTAGCTCCAAATACTCAAGTAGCCGACATTTGGCTTCTTGCCAAGAAGGAGCTCATAGAATGTTTTGTTCAAGCTTATGGATGTAAACACGGTTGATGACGTGACATGTCAGATCAATAGCTTCAGCCGTAACTTTCTTGGTGTCTTGTACTCGTCGAGCATTGTTCGAGCCATCTCAATGAGGGTTCTGTTCTTGCGCTCTCGATGCCATTTCTTTGAGGTGTGTATGGAGCAGAGAACTCATGAGTGATTCCTAATCAGATCCGTGATAAAGATCAAGTCCGGTGTTCTTGAACTCGGCCGTTGTCACTTCGATATGCTTGATCTTGACGCCATAATTGGTCATGGCTCGATTGGCGAAGCGTCTGAAGACATCTTGCACTTCACCTTGTAGAGAATTATGTGCACCCATGTATATCTTGAGTAGTCATCAACAATGACGAAACCATAGAGACAAGCAGTTGTTGTGAGGGTAGAGTAGTGAGTAGGGCCAAATAAGTCCATGTGTAACAGCTCGAAGGGTTGAGATGTCGTCATGATTGTCTTCGAGGGGTGTTTGCCCTAGTCATCTTTCCAGCTTCGCAGCACCACAGATGATCCTTCTTGAACTTGACACCCTCGATGCCTATGACATGCTTCTTCTTGGCGAGTGTGTGTAAGTTCCTCATGCCAAGATGCCCCAAACCTCCGATGCCGAGCCAAGATTCTCAAGCTTTTGCAAGAAGACATACGGCAAGTCGTGGACCTGCTGAGAAATCTACCATGTATAGATCATCTTTCCGATACTCTTCAAAGACTAGAGACTTGTCAGATTCCATTAGTACAAGGCAGCGATATTTTCCGAATAGCACAATCATGTTCAAGTCACAAAGCATCGAGACAAACATTAAGTTGAAACCAAGGGATTCAACAAGCATCACTTTATCCATGTGTTGATCCTTTGAGATTGCAACTCTACCTAGACCCAATACCTTGCTTTTACCAAAGGTCAAGAATGTGATGTGACTCTTGTCCGATGGACGTAAGGTTGAGTCCATGAGAAGACTTCGATCACCGGTCATATGATTAGTGCATCCGCTGTCCATAATCCATTCTCAAGCATGAGGTGTCATACCCTACAAAGATGCAGTATAGGGGATAGGCTTCACCAAGAGCATTGTGAAGCATAAACATTTGACTAGCAAGAGGATTATTGAAGCTCGAGATCAATATTAGGACCGATAGGATGAATGGCAAACAATTCAGAACAAAATACATAGTGAGACCATTTGGGCATTTGATCTTGCGCCCTACAAGATGTTTAAGGTCCCCAAAGAATAGCATCAGACGCCTTTGATTTTCGGCTGGAGACCCTTCCCTGCAAAAGAAAGTTAATTCTTCTTAACCACCCACATCTTCAGGGGTGGCTTAGAAGCAATGAGTCTAAGTGCAACATCTGAGAACTTCGGCTTTGGCTTTGGAGCCCTAGCAAATAGCCTTGCAGGAGATGAATGATACTCATATGAATAAGCAGAAAAGTTCTTAGTTCTATTAATATAGCGGTTTGAGGACAAACACTCAATATGTTTGAGTACGATTTCCCTGCAAAACATTGGCGTTAGGGTGACTCAGGTGAGTCCTTTGTCTGTTTGAAGCTTTTGGACCATATGACGTCTTAGGTCTGGGGTTTGTCTTCATCCCAGGTGGTGTCATGATCACATTCACTGGAAGATTCTCAAGACAACTTTTGGGAACCCAGATCTTCTTCATAGGTGGTCCATTCCTGCAGCTTAGTACCAATATACCGCAAACACTTCACCATTCTCGATTCTTGAAAAGCTTATAGTTTGCATCAAGGGATTCATCAATGATAATAGGATTAGCATGTAAAGCCAGATAAGGTGGATGGATCCATCGAAGGTCCCTTTGCAAAGCAACCCATGTGGTTTTGGGATACCGCTCAAAGCTTCCAAAGAGGGAACCATCAACATTCATTTTCCTCTCGAACCCAACACCCTCTTTCCTAGGGTTTCGGTCCAGAATCTGCTTTTTGAGGACATCGCAAAGTGTCTGATGTCCTTTCAGACTTTTATACATCCCTGTTTCAAGCAATGTCTTCAACCTAGCATTTTCATCAAGAATAGTAGTGGTATCCTCCGCAGAGGGGTTAGTTACCACATCTCAGTAGTTGAAGACAATGCAACGATGCAAAGAAGTGGAACATTCAAAGAACAGAGGTAGCGATATCACGCTCAAGGCATTTTAGACATGGTGGTTCAAATCCATCCCGAGCGGATCGATCTGCTGAGCTAAGTGACTCATTCTCTTTTGAAGATCTTCATGAGCCGCTCTCAATTTCTCAAGCTCTTGCTTCCTTTGAAGATAATCATAGGAGAGCTTTTCATGAGTGGTTGAGAGCGTTTCATGATGACTTTCAAGTTCTTGGTACTTAGCATGAAGATTTTTTATGTCTTTAACTAAGGACTATGAACGTGTCATTTCCACGTCCAACAGGTCATCTCTTTTGTCTAACAGTTTTTGAGTATGTTCCATAGCTTTTTGTTGTTCAGTTGCAATTTTAGCAAGTGTTTTGTAGCTGGGCTTGGATTCACAATCAGAGTCATCTTCACTTGATGTTTGAAAGTAAGCATCACGTGATTTTACCTTGGCACCACGTGCCATGAAGCGGTAGGTGGGAGCAGGGTCGTCCTTGTCATCAGCTTCAGCGTTGGTGTGGAAGTCATTGTCTTCAGTGTTGAAGATGGATTTGGCAACATAGGTTGTGGCTAGAGCCAGACTTGCAACGCCAAGGTCATACTCCTCTTCAGACTCCACCTCCGCCTCCTCAGAAGCAGACTCCTCCTCTGAATCCATTTCCTTGCCAACAAAAGCATGAGCCTTGCCAGATGAGCTCTTCTTATGAGATGAAGACTTTGATGAGGACTTGGAAGAAGACTTTGAAGATTTCTTCTTCTTCTTGTCATCATAATCATATTCCTTGCTCTTCTTCTTCTTCTTCTCATTGTCCCAATCGTGGACACTCGGATATATAGTGTCCGTGTTTCTTGCACTTGTGACATGTTCTCTTCTTGTGGTCATGAGTGGAAGCTTCATCATTTCTTGAGCTAGATCGTGAAGACTTTCTCAAGCCCTTCTTCTTAGTGAACTTCGAACTTCTTCACAAGCATAGTAAGTTCCTTTCTAATGTCTTCGTGGATCATCGTAATCGCATTCAGATTCTTCTTCGATGAGGAAACAACTTTTGCCTTCAAAGCGCGAGTTCGTCCATAGTTGGGACCATAGATATCTCTTTTCTCGTAAAGTCGAACTCATGTGTGTTAAGCCTCTCAAGTATATCAGACGGATCGAGTGTCTTGAAGTCGTATGCGTTCTTGTATCATGAGGGCAAGGGTGTCAAAGGAGCTGTCAAGAGATCTCAAGAGTGTCTTGACGATTTCATGCTTGGTAATCTCGCGCCGAGAGCATGAAGCTCATTTGTGATGTCGGTGAGGCGATCAAACGTGAGATGGACATTTTCATTGTCGCTTTCTCTTGAAGCGGTTGAAGAGGTTGCGAAGAACATTGATCCTTTGATCTCTCGGGTTGAGACGCCTTCGTTGACCTTGGATAGCCATCCCGGACTAGCTTCGACGTTTCGAGCACTCACACGGCCATACCGTCCTTTGGTCAAATGACCACGGATGATGTTCTTTGCAGAGAGTCCAGCTTAAATGAACTTCTTGACATCGCTAGGGTGACACCTTCACCAGCTTTTGGGAACGCCGTTCTTGACGACATACCGTAGGTCGACATCATCGGCTTCAAGATGCATGCGCATCTTATTCTTCCAAAGAGGGATATTCAGTTCCATCAAACACGGGGCAAGCAGCGGAGACTTTGATTATCCCTGCAGTCGACATAGCTAAACCTCCAGGTGGTTAAACCGAATCACACAGAACAAGGGAGTACCTTGCTCTGATACCAATTGAAAGTGATGGTTATCGACTAGAGGGGGGTGAGTAGGCGATTTTTATGAAAGTCTTCAAAATGTGGAAGTTTCGAAGACAAACAATAGAGATGACCTAATTGATATGCAGCGGAAGATAAACTACAACAAGCAAACCATAGTCGAGTATGCAATAATGTGAAAGTACAAAGACTAATAGCAGCTTAGTAGTAAGGATCGGGATGGAAGATAGTATGAAGCCAACCAACGATAGTAGTCAAGCAATGAAGTCAAACTGGTACGACAAATAGGCAATGACTTCACGAAGACAAAATCTAAGTAAAGGGAGGGAGAGGATAGAACCAGTCACTTGTTGAAGACACATGATTTGTTGGACTGGCCCAGCTTGTCGTGACAATCAGACGTCTGGGTTAGGGAGGCTGAGATTCAACTCAAGACCGCGTCTTCACCTTATTCCCCTTGAGCTAAGGACACACAGTCCTCGCCCAATCACTCTGGTAAGTCTTCAAGGTAGACTTCCGAACCTTCACAGACTTCGTTCACCGGCGATCCAATGACTCTTGGATGCTCAGGATGCGACGCCTAACCAGCTGGAGGATTCACAGTGCTCAAGTGTAATAAGTCTTTAGGTCACGCAGACAGAAAGACTTCAGTGATGCCTAACACTCTTTGGGTCTGGGTGTTTGGGCTTTGTCCTCGCAAGGATTTCTCTCTCTCAAAGGCTTCGAGGTGGGTTGCTCTCAAACGACAAAAGTCGTGCCCTAACTCCGAGCAGCCACCAATTTATGGTGTAGGGGTGGGCTATTTATAGCCACTAGGAACCCGACCTGATATGTCCGAAATGACCCTGGTCACTAAGGAACCGACACGTGTTCCAACGGTCGATTTCAAACACACACGGCACCTTTACTTGGGCTACAAGCAAAGCTTACTCATCCAAATTTCTGGATAAGATTTGCTCTCATTGTCTTCACTCGAAGACATAGGATTTGGGTTGAGCATCACTTCACCATTACGACTTTGTTCACTTGGACCCCACTTAACAAAGACGGTGGTTCCTATGACTCAACAAAGAAGAAAAAGGAAACAACGAAACGACACGCCTTTCAAGGCTCCATAATCTTCACTCAATGTCTTCTCATGTCATAGTCTTCAATATGAATATCTTCACATACCACCATTGTCGCCAATGTCTTCATACATTTTTAGGGGTCATCTCCGGTAGGTAAATCAATCAATGAGGGACACTACCGTGTTATCCTGCAATTCTCACAAACACATTAGTCCCTCAACCAAATTTGTCGTCAATACTCCAAAACCAACTAGGGGTGGCACTAGATGCACTTACACCTGCCTCGTCCAAACCCTAACCCCACCCCCCCACCCCGTTTTGGATCTGGATCGGGCGCCCCTCACCTCACCTCACCGCTCGAAGGCGCCCCTCATCGCACCGACCCCGTCGCCCAGAACGCCGCCTCGCCGCCCTCCTCCTCGACACCTTGCTGGACTGCCTCCCCGTCTCCGACGCCGTCATCCCCGTCCTCCTCCCCGCGCCCCGCTGCCCAGTTCCCTACGACCCCCCCCCCCCCCCCGTGAGCTCCTCCTTCTCCTCCGTTAGCCCATGTGGCCGAGCTCGTGCTCGTGCCTGCCCGTGCACAACCGCGTTGTCGCGCCCCTGCTCCTGGCCGCGCCGAAGCACGCGCGCGCGCTCGCGTGCCGCACGCCCGCTGCCTCCTCTCCCGCGCCCCCTGACCTCCACCCATGCTCGGCTCCGGCCACGCCCGCAGCCACCGCACATGCCCTGCGCCTCGCGCTATCGCTTTCCCTCCCGGCTGCTTGCCTCGTCGCCCGCCTTGGCTCTCACGCTTCGACGCCTTAATCGCCCGTACCTCTTCGGCGGCCACCCGCACCACAGGCCGCGTCGGCCTGCCTCGCCTGCTGTTGTTTCTCCCACCGCATGCGCCATCGCCCGCTGTCAAGGTCTGACCCGCCTCGACCTCGCTCGCCTCTGCTCCGCCGCATCCCGCTCCTCCTCACCGGGCCTCTCCCCTTCGCGCTGCTCCCTTGCTGCGGCTCCACTCGGCCACCTCACGGTGTCGAACTGCCTCCCTTGTCGCAGCCACACTGGCTGCGCTTCTAACGAGCGCCTGGCTCGCCCGATTAACCACGGGCGCGCCAGCCAGTAACTCACAGCGCCCGCTAAGGCCCTGGCCAATGACATGTGGGGCCTAGCCCCAGAACGTTTTAAAATAATAATAAAATAAAATAAAAATGGATTAATAAAATTAACAATTAATTAATTAGTGAATTAATTAGGTTAATTAATCATGTTTAATTAATCTAATTAACTAGTTAGTTTAATTAAACGGTAATTAGATTAGCTAAATCCTAATTAACCTAAACAGAGTATGACAGGTGGGTCTCGCACGTCAGTTTAACCCAGTCAACGCCCTGTTGACTGCTGACGTCATGATGACATCATCATACACTATTCTAGATAATGTTAGAATTAAATAGATAATAATTTAGAAAATGATTTAAAACTTTAAAAATTAATAGAAAATAAACCGTAGCTCGGATGAAAAAACTTTGTACATGAAAGTTGCTCGAGCGACGAGATTTAATCCGGATCACGCAGTTGCTCGTCCGCCACACATCCCTAGCATAGAGAACACGCAACTTTCCCCCTCCGGTTCATCTGCCCGGAAACGCGAAACACCGGGGATACTTTCCCGGATGTTTTTCCCCTTCGTCGTTATCACCTCCTACCGCGTTAGGGCACACCTAGCACCGCACATTGTCTTGTCATGCACCGTCATGCTTATGTTTGCATTATATTTATTGTTTCTTCCCCCTCTTCTCTCATTAGAAACCGAGACCGACGCCGCTGCTACCCAGTACGACTACGGTGTTGACGACCCCTCCTTCTTGTCACAGCAACCAGGCAAGCCCCCTCCTTGATCACTAGATATCGCCTATTCCTTCTCTCTACTGCTTGCATTAGAGTAGTGTAGCATGTTACTGCTTTCGGTTAATCCTATTCTGCTGCATAGCCTGTCATTGTTGCTACAATTGTTACCCTTACCTGCTATCCTAATGCTTAGTATAGGATGCTAGTGTTCCATCAAGGGCCCTACACTCTTGTCCGTGCGCCATGCTATATTGATCGGGCCGTGATCACTTCGGAGGTGATCACGGGCATATGCTATCTACTTTATAATCGTTACATTACTTATGATAATCTTTGTTAGGAGATGGGGGTGAAGGCGGTGGCTCCATCTTGGTATAGGTGGGCCTGGGTTCCCGATGGCCCCCGACTGTTACTTTGTGGCGGAGTGACATGGCAGGTTGAGACCACCTAGGAGAGAGGTGGGCATATTAACACGCTTAATGAGACCTTGGTATTTGATCTGAGTCCGGCCACTGGCCTATACGAACCAACTACGCGGAAATAGTTATGGGCACTCGACGTCATGGTATCAGCCGAAGCCTTCTTGTCGTCAGCGACTGAGCGGTGCACGCCGGATTGGACCGTAAGCCTGCTCTTGTATTAAGGGGGCTAGTTCTGCTTCCGGCCGCCCACGCAACATGCAGGTGTGGAATGGGCGATGGGTCCAGACCCCTGCGCGCATAGGATTTAGACCGGCGTGCTGACCTCTCTATTGCGCCTAGGTGGGGCTGCGACGTGTTGATCTTTCGAGGCCGGGCATGACCTAGGAAAGTGTGTCCGGCCAAAGGGGATCGAGCGTGTTGGGTAATGTGGTGCACCCCTGCAGGGAAGTTTATCTATTCGAATAGCCGTGATCTTGATAACAGGACGACTTGGAGTTGTACCTTGACCTTATGACAACTAGAACCAGATACTTAATAAAACACACCCTTCCAAGTGCCAGATATAACCCGGTGATCGCTCTCACACAGGGCGAAGAGGAGAGGATCGTCGGGTAGGATTATGCTATGCGATGCTACTTGGTGAACTTACCATCTACTCTCTTCTACATGCTGCAAGATGGAGGCTGCCAGAAGCGTAGTCTTCGATAGGACTAGCTATCTCCCTCTTATTCTGGCATTCTGTAGTTCAGTCCACCGACATTGCTCCTTTACACTGATATCCATGTATATGTACTGTAGATCCTTGCTTGCGAGTACTTTAGATGAGTACTCACGGTTGCTTTTCTCCCCCTTTCCATTCTTCTCGGTTGTCGCAACCAGATGTCGGAGCCTGTGGAGTCGACGCCACCGCTGACGCATTTAACTTACTCCTACTACACCGAGGGTGCCTACTACTACGCAGGTGTCACCGACGATGACCAGGAGCAGTTTAGGAGGATCCCAGGTATGAGGCCTGCGCCTCTTTCGATCTGTATCCTAGTTTGTGCTAGCCATCTTATGGAAACTTGTTTAACTTATGTCTGTACTCATATTTTGTTGCTTCCACTGACTTTTCTATGATCGAGCACTTGTATTCGAGCCCTCGAGGCCCCTGGCTTGTATTATGATGCTTGTATGACTTATTTTATTTTTAGAGTTGTGTTGTGATATCTTCCCGTGAGTCCCTGATCTTGATCGTACATGTTTGCGTGTATAATTAGTGTATGATTGAATCGGGAGTGTCACAAGAGACTTGTCGGTAACAACATTGAACTAGGTATGAACATAACAACGATCAAATCTCGGGCAAGTAACATACCGATGGACAAAGGGAATTACGTATGTTGTCATAACGATTCGACCGATAAAGATATTCATAGAATATGTAGGAGCCAATATGAGCATCCAGGTTCCGCTATTGGTTATTGATCGGAGAGGTGTCGAGGTCATGTCTACATAGTTCTCGAACCCGTAGGGTCCGCACGCTTAACGTTCGATGAAGATATTGCATTATATGAGTTATGTGATTTGGTGACCGAATGTTGTTCGGAGTCCCAGATGAGATCACGGACATAACGAGGAGTCTCTAAATGGTTGAGAGGTAAATATTAATATATAGGACGATAGTATTCGGACACCAGAAGTGTTCCGGAGTGTATCGGGTATTTATCGGAGTACCGGAGGGGTTACCGGAAACCCCCGGGGGAATATATGGGCCATATGGGCCATGAGAGGGGAGCACACCAGCCCACAAGGGGTGGCGCGCCCCCCCTATGGCAGGAGGCCGAATTGGGAGAAGCAAAAAGGGGTTCGGCCCCCTTCCTTTCTCTCTTCCCCCTTCCCTTTCTTCTCCGGTGGAAAAAGGCAGGGGGGCGCCAGTTGGGGAAACCCCAAGTAGGATTCGGATCCTACTTGGGGCACGCCCTGGCTGCCTCCCCTATCCCTCCCACCTATATATATATATGTGGGGGCGCCCCTAGCACACACAACAACAATTGTTAGCCGTGTGCGGCGCCCCCTCCGCCGTTTACTCCCACGGTCAAATCTTCGTAGTGCTTAGGCGAAGCCCTGCGCGGATCACTTCACCATCACCGTCACCATGTCGTCGTGCTGACGGAACTCATCTACTACCTCGACACCTTGTTGGATCAAGAAGGCGAGGGACGTCACCGAGTTGAACGTGTGCAGAACTCGGAGGTGCCGTACGTTCGGTACTTGATCGGCCGGAGCTAGAAGAAGTTCGACTACATCAACCGCGTTGTCAAACGCTTCCGCTTACGGTCTACAAGGGTACGTAGACACACTCTCCCCCTCGTTGCTATGCATCTCCATGGATAGATCATTGCGTGTGCATAGAAGTTTTTTTATTTTCCATGCAACGATTCCCAATAGTCAGTTTCATCATGTTTGTTTGATTCGCGTTCGCTACTTTGATAAGTTGATATGTGGGTGGATCGGTGCTTGGGTATTGTTCTTACTTGAACAAGCCTCCCACTTATGATTAACCCCTCTCGCAAGCATCAGCAACTAAGAAAGAAGAATTAAGATAAAATCTATCCATAACATTAAACATATGGATCCAAATCAGCCCCTTATGGATTAGCACATAAACTAGGATTTAAGCTTCTGTTACTCTAGCAACCCATCATCTAATAACTACTCCATAATGCATTCCCTTAGGCCCAAAATGGTGAAGTTCCATGTAGTCGACATTCACATAACACCACTAAGGGAATCAACAACATACATATCATCAAAATATCGAACGAATACCAAATTCACATGATTACTTATGACAAGACTTCTCTCATGTCCTCAAGAACAAACGTAACTACTAACAAAACATATTCATGCTCAAGATCAGAGGGGTATTGAATAGCCTAATAGATCTGAACATACGATCTTCCACCAAATAAACCAACTAGCATCAACTACAGGATGTAATCAACACTATTAGCAACCCATAGGTACCAATCTGAGGTTTTGATACAAAGATTGAATACGAGAGATGAATTAGGGTTTGGGGTGAGATGGTGTTGTTGAAGATGTTGATTGTCCCTCCCATGATGAGAGGGTTGTTGGTGATGACGATGGCTTCTATTTCCCCTCCCGGAGGGAAGTGTCCTCGGCGGAATCTCGCTGCCAGAGAGCAAAGTGCTCCTACCCAAGTTCCGCCTCGAGACGGCGGCGCTCCGTCCCGAAAGTCCTCTCTTTATTTTTTCTATGGCAAATGGGTTTATATACCAGAAGATGGGCACCGGAGGCTGGCCAGGGGCCTCACTACCCACCAGGGCGCGCCAGGGGGTAGGCGCGCCCTGGTGCCTAGTGGGCACCTGGGTTGCCCCCTTTGGTACTTCTTTTCTCCAGTAATTTTTATATATTCCAAAATAAATCTCCATAAAATTTCAGCTCATTTGGAGATGTGCAGAATAGGTATCTCCGACGTAGCTTTTTCAGGTCCAGAATTCCAGCTACCGGCAATCTCGCTCTCCATGTAAACCTTGCATATTAAGAGAGAAAAGGGATTATAATTGCTCTACAAAGTGCTACAATGATTAAAAAAACTCTAATTAAGAGCAGGAAAACATGATGCAAAATGACGTATCAGGCGGTTGCAGCCCTTCTTTCGCCGCAAGAAAGATAACATCGGAAAAAGATCATGTTAAAATTTCAGCCCGATCGGAGTTACGGATCTTTGGATATTTAATAAACGGTTTTCGGCCAGAAAATAGGAACGCGAAATAGAAGAGAACACACACACACACACACACAGAGAGAGAGAGAGAGAGAGAGAGAGAGAGAGAGAGAGATCCAATCTCGGATGGCTCTCGCTCCTCCGTGTGCCATGGAGGCCAAGGACTGATACGTCTCCAATGTATCTATAATTGTTTTGCTCCATGCTATTATATCATCAATCTTGGGTGTTTTATATGCATTGTTATGCTATTTTATATCATTTTTGGGACTAGCCTATTAACCTAGTGCCTAGTGCCAGTTGATGTTTTTTCCTTATTTTTGTCTTTACATAAAATCAATACCAAACAGAACAAAACTTTTTGACGATTTTTCTTGGACCACAAGACACCCTGGAAGCTTCGGGAGGAGGCCAGAAGGGCCACATGTGGCGACAAGCTCATAGGGCGCGCCCTAGAGGGGCGCCCTCCAAGTTTGTGGGCCCCCCGTGGCTCCTCCAGCCCTAATTTTTCTCCTATAAATACCTAAATATTCCCCGTAGATCAGAGGGCGGATCAAAAATACTTTTCCGCCGCCACAAGTTTCTGTCTTCGTGAGATCTCATTTGGGGACCTTTTCCGGTATCCGCCGGAGGGGGATTCGATCACGGAGGGCTTCTACATCAACCTTGCTGCCCTTCCGATGATGTGTGAGTAGTTTACCACAGACGTACGGGTCCATAGCTAGCAGCTAGATGACTTCTTCTCTCTCTTTGATCTTTAATACAATGTTCTCCTCGATTTTCTTGGAGATCTATTCTATATCATCTTCTTTTGCGGTGTGTTTATTGAGATCCGATGAATTGTGGGTTTATAATCAGATTATCTATGAATATTTTTTGAGTCTTCTCTGAACTCTTTTATGCATGATTTATATAGCTTTGTATTTTTCTCCGACCTATTGATTTGGTTTGGCCAACTAGATTGATTTATATTGCAACCGGAGAGGTGCTTTGTAATAGGTTCAATCTTGCGGTGCTCAATCCCAATGACAGAAGGGGCATGACACGTATTTGTATTATTGCTATTAAGGATAAAAAGATGGGGCTTGTTCATATTCATTGGATCTATCCCTCTACATCATGTCATATTGCTTAAGGCGTTACTCCGTTATTGTTAACTTAATACACTAGATGCATGCTGGATAGCGGTCGATGTGTGGAGTAATACTAGTAGATGCAGACATGAGTCGGTCTACTTGTCACAGACGTGATGCCTATATACATGATCATTGCCTTGGATATCGTCATAACTATGCGTTTTTCTATCAACTGCTCAACAGTAATTTGTTTACCCACCTTATGCTTTCTTTCAAGAGAGAAGTCTCTAGTGAAAACTATCCCCCCCCCGGGTCTATCTTTTAGCATATTATTTCAGATCTATAAAATCAAAAACCCCAAAATACCTTGATGCAATTTATTTACTTTTATTTTATTTCACACTTTTAATTATCATTTATATCTATCACTATCAGATGTGCACGTCCAATGTTGCGTACTTGATGTGATCTTCGTTTATTATCTCCTTTGTCATGCTTGATGAAACCAAAAACGAGGTTTCTCCTGCTCGTGGTACGAACAATGAATCATGTCTCTTACCAGGGTTAGCGGTGAACCACGATTGAAGGACGCCTTGTCCCTTGTCTGAAGGTCGAAGTAATTGGCCACGTGAAGACCTGACTGACGTAGGACTTTCTGTCGTTTTCAATGGCAACACTAATGAATTTGACGGTTGCATCATTGAGAAATCTCGCAATGTACGGATAGTTCTGGTCAGCATTACATATATTATACAACAAGCAATAGTTATCTACACAAATCTGGATCATGGTGGGACTCACCCCCTCTTCCTCCTTCAAACATTTTCCTTTTCGTCTGGTCATGATCTACTCGACACCACCCCAGCGATCCTCAAACCGCTTTTTATTGAACATGGAACTGATGTGGCAAAAATATTCTTGCACTTTTCAGGATACTAGCATTGTGGATGACTTTAAAGTCACCATCCATTATTCGATGGACATCTTGAAGATTTAAGAGTTCATAGATCTTGGAGCAGCCTGAGGGGAACGGAGGTGTGCTAGTTGAAAAAATGGTATAAGTATTTTTTTCGAGAAAAATGATACAAGAAAATGGAAAAGGCTAGAAAACCAACTGGAAGGACACTCCTCCTCCTAACCTCCCCTGCGGCCGTGCCTTCGTGAGAGACCAAGGAAACCAAAACCATCGCCCCCAGAAAAAAACATCTCGAGAAAACAAACGAAAAATCCCCAATCCATGAAGCCCACCACTGTGTCGCCTCCCGCGGCGGCGCCGGCGGCGCCGGCGCCGGCCACCGACGATCCCTCGCCATCGCACTCCGACCCCGCCTCGGCCCCATTCTCGGTCGAGCGCCGCGGCGACGCCTCCGCCTCCTGCCGATGGACCCTCCCGGACTTCCCCGCACCCGCGCCCGCACCTTCTACAGCCGCTACTTCGAGGTCGGCGGCTTCGACTGCCGCCTTCTTCTCTACCCGCGCGGCGACACCCAGTCCCTCCCGGGATACCTATCCCTCTACCTCCAGGTCCTCGACCCCAAAACCCCATCGTCCTCCTCCTCCTCCACCACCACCACCACATCCTCCAAATGGGATTGCTTCCTCAGCTACCGCCTCTCCGTCGTCCATCCCTCCGATAACTCCAAGTCCCTGGCGCGCGATTCCTGGCACCGTTTCTCCTCTAAGAAACGTTCGCACGGCTGGTGCGACTTCGCTCCATCCGCCGCCGCCTCCTTCCTCCTGCCGCCCCACGATTCCCTTGTCATTGCTGCCGACATTTCGGTGCTATCGGAGACCGCCTCCTTCTCCGAGGCCGACGGCCGTTTCACCTGGAAGGTGTTCAACTTCAGCCTGTTCCGGGAGATGATCCGCACACAAAAGATCATGAGCCCCGCATTCTTCCCTGCTGCCGCCGCTGCTGGTGGGAGTGACTGTGGACTCCGGATTAGTGTCTACCAGAGTAATGTATCTGGTGCAGAACATTTGTCGGTGTGCCTCGAGGGCAAGGAGCCTGTGGTTCAGGCAACCTCGGCGTCATCTGCGTCAGCATTGGCGTCAACTAGTGCAGGGAGTGGCGTGCCTGATGCTGACCGTGGTTGCTGGTGTCTTTTCCGTGTTTCAATCCTTAATCAGAAGCCTGGGGGGAGCCACATTCATAGGGACTCATATGGGCGGTTTGGAGCAGACAGTGCCAGCCTTGGATGGGGGGATTACCTGAAGATGGATGAGTTTTTGGCTGCCGATGGGGGTTACCTGTTTGATGGGGCTGTGGTGTTTAATGCCTCGGTGCATGTGATCAAGGAGTCTAACTCATTCACTCGTAGCTTACCACCGTGGCGGGCATTAGTGGTGCTGGGGTGGACGATCTGGGACTAGAAAGTCGGATGGGCACTTTGGGAAGTTTGTGTGGAGGATCGAAAACTTCACAAGATTGAAGGAGCTGCTCAAGAAGAGGAAGATCACTGGTTTGTGCATCAAGAGCAGACGATTTCAGGTCGGGAATCGCGACTGCCGCCTTATTGTTTATCCACGGGGTAAGTATTTGGAAAAATGCCTTCTCAAGATTCATCTGGTAGTTTCAACATCAACTCTATGAAGTTTGCTGACATACTAAAAACGTGATAACCAAACCTAAATTTTTTATGCCTATATGATTTGATCAGAACTGTCACCTGCTAAATGGGCTGAAGTTTCTTAACCATTTGCAACATTGAGAATCCACTAGATTTTGACCCGTTCCGAGTTGCAATTTTGCATTCAGTAAATGGAAATTCACCAGAAAGTTCATGTTTGTGATTTTATTTAGACAATATAGCTACTAGCTTGTATCACTCAATATATTCAGTGGTGTGGCTTTGATCACCTTTTTTAGAAATTTGAATCATTGCCTATGAAAGAGGCACAACCCCATTTTGTTCATTTCTTGCAATTATTGTGTCAGTTTTCCCTGTTTGATATGGTCTATCACTATTTGCTCTGATTGACAGCCAACCTTGTGAATAACATGCGCTTGGATATTTGTTTTGTTAAATAGCTGTTAGCCTGTTACCTTAACTCTTCCAGAACAATATGCCATGACTCATGGAGCACTACTAAATTGATAACAAGTCCATCTGATCGCTATCGAAAAATCAACTTCCATGTTATAAAAATATCTAAATAAGGATATACATTTTGGATGATCTGTGCAACTGCAATTTTTTAGCCCATTGTATCCTGCATAGAAGACAAAATGTGTACTAAATTAGTTGTCATTTTAGACCCTCCACACTTGTTTTTCTTTTCACAGCAGATTTGGCGCAAGTGCTTGCATCTGCAGCCTCTTGTTGGTTGACGTGCCTTGTTGGTCCACATATTATAGCATGCTCTACATCCATGTTTATTCTTTCATGGTTTTCTCTGAGGTGCCTCAACCAACAAGTAGGTTGCGGGTACAACCACTTGCCGGGAGTAATTATTTCTCATCTTGACCATCCAAGGTCCATGCTTGCATCATGTCCATCCACTTTCTGTAAACCTGTGAAAATTTCATACTGTTCTATGCACTTCCCCCCAATAGTAGCAACCACAGTGAATTAACTTCAGCTGTTAAATCATGAGTGAGATGAATATATCTTGCCTAGAGGCTACATAATGAAGTTCATTTATTCTATGAGTTGATCATAAAAGAATTATAAGTATATCGAACAGCAGTAATAAAATCATTTGACATTTTGAGTGCAACCTGGGTTTACCGGTGAGTTGTTGTTAAGTTTGGTGTGTTTGTTGGTTCAGCCTCTGCATCGCAATTTCTTAAACGACACTGTATACCTATGTAGGGAGAATTTGAATTGCCGTTTTTATTTACATGCCACATATTTCAGTCACCTACTTATTTATCCTTCTGAATGAATTGCCATTTATTTAATTTATCTTCCACATATTTCAGCACCTTACTTATTTATCCTTGTGAACTTATGGTCTCATTGCAATCAAATCACTGCTAGTTTCCTTTCAGTTAGCTATCAGTATTGTTACTTTTTAAATTTAGGTAACTGCACTATCAGAATGTATGTACTGACTTCATCAGTTGGTTCTCTTAATGTTGCTGCAATCAGGGCAGTCTCAACCACCATGCCACCTCTCAGTGTTTCTGGAAGTGACAGATCCCGAAATACTACCAGTGAATGGACCTGCTTTGTGAGCCATAGATTGTCTGTTATCAATCAGAAAGGGGAGGAGAAGTCAATCATGAAAGAGTCTCAAAATCGTTACTCTAAGTCAGCGAAGGATTGGGGTTGGCGTGAATTTCTGACATTAACTAGCCTCTTCGACCAGGATGCTGGTTTTCTTGTACAGGACACTGTTGTGTTCTCTGCAGAGGTTCTCATTCTGAAGGAAACTGCAACTATGCAAGAGCTTAGTGACGAAGATTCTGAAATATGCAGTTCAAGTTCTGGATATCAGATTGATACTTTACCAAAACATACGTCATTTACGTGGAAGGTAGAAAATTTCTTGTCCTTTAAGGAGATTATGGAGACAAGAAAAATTTTCAGTAAATATTTTCAGGCTGGTGGCTGTGAGCTGCGGATAGGTAAACGAAGTTTACTTAATATTCAGTCTTGTACCGTATAGTTTCTTTTGTATTTTCATATTTTGTGCTTACATAACACAACCTGCAGGTGTATATGAGTCATTTGATACAATGTGCATATATCTGGAGAGTGACCAGTCATCTGGGGTTGATCCTGATAAGAACTTTTGGGTGCATTATAAGATGGCTATACTCAACCAGAAGAACTCTTTGAAAACCGTGTGCAAAGAATCTTCAATTTGCACAAAAACATGGAACAATTCAGTTCTCCAGTTTATGAAGGTTTCAGACATTCTGGATCCTGAAGCTTGCTTTCTTGTCCGGGACACTATTGTCTTCGTTTGTGAAATCATAGACTGCTGTCCATGGTTTGACTTCTCTGATCTCGAGGTGAGGTTAGGTTTGCTAATCTTTCATTGGGCCTGTCTATTTGTGCTTCTTCTGCTAGGTTCTAGGGCGTTCTCTAAACTGCTTTGATGTGCTGTAGTTGTAATAACCAAAAGTTCAGCTAGAATGTAGTTGTGCAGCATATGTTATATCGTGTATGAAGGTACACAAGGAGAAATAATTAAGAATGGGAGGTCCTAGGGTACTCTTATTTGACCAGGATGTAGGCCACTTCTAATTAGATCTTGATTGCAATATTTAGCATTTAATAAACTGGTCATACCAATCACTGACTAATTTTAAGCCTGGCGAATCTGCAATTTGAGCACTTCTAGGTACAGTTAAACTGTGGAATGCAATAGTTAGATTACTCTGAAAATTGTATGAACTTTCAAGACTAGCTCTTTATGATTTAGCAAGTATCGTTACAGACTTGTAATTCATTAGCTGCAAGTACATGCCAACTTTAACAGTACAGCTGACAAATGTTTTTCTTACAAGCACTCCAGTTTGTTGTACATGATAAATTGTAACACTGATCAGATTACTGTTAGAGATAAGTTAGCTCTCATACGTGTATATCTTTTCATCAACTAACCCAAGAACCTTAAGTGGATATTTTATGTGTAGTCCATTGACGATAACAAGGCTAAACATGAAAAATGTTCTTGATTTTGCTTTTATAAGTCCTAACTATGGTCTATAACAATGTATGTGTCATATCTGGCCATCTTCCATCTTGATGTCCATTTCTATCCAGTATTTTACTCAAGCAATATTCTCTATATATATCTTTAGGTTCAGTTCAGATATATGCTGTCTGAATTATCAGTCAATGATGAGTACATGACGTTTGCCTCCTTTTTACCTCTAAAAGAAGTTATGGTAGATAGGATAACATTTATCTGTAATAACTATGGTTTGTATATAGTAATTCCCAATTAACTTATCTGGCAGGTATTTGCCTCAGATGATGACCAGGATGAGTTGTCAACAGATCCTGATGAACTTATCGAGTCTGAAGACAGTGATGATGTGAGTGGTGATGAGGAAGATATGTTCCGGAACCTCCTCTCAAGAGCTGGATTTTCACTTACATATGGAGACAACTATACTCAGCCGCAGGTTACCTTGAGAGAGAAAATTTTGACGGATGCTAGTGCGATTGCTGGATTTCTTACTGGCCTGCGTGTTTATCTGGATAACCCAGCAAAAGTGAAGCGCATGCTTCTTCCTGCCAAAGTGTCCACCAAGGGTGGTGGAAAGAAAGATTCTTCAAAGTGTGATTCAAGCTCCACAAGTCTCATAAATTTGTTGATGGGTGTTAGCGTCTTAAAGCAAGCTATAATTGATTTGCTTTTAGATATAATGGTTGAGTGCTGCCAACCTTCAGATGAAAGATCATCATATGGCTCCTCTTCCTCAAGCTCTAAAACTGCTCCTGATTCAAATGGGGCTAGCTCTCCATCAGAGCTCATTGTGGAAGGCGAACAAACAGAATGTGCATGCAGAAATCAGGATGAAGCGGCTGAATCTGATACTGTTAATTTTGGGCGTAATCTTGGATTAGAAAATGCAGAGCTAAATGCAAATGAGATGGCTGTCAAGATTCTAGAACAGTCCAGTTGTCCTCCAGAGGCACCTGCCATTGATCTGCCAGGGAATGAAAGTTCTGATCAAGCTTCTGGGGTATGATTTGAGGGTCCTATCATATTCAGCCTCATTTTCATATTTTATTTTACCAAGTATGCTAACCTGCTGTTTTTTTTCAGACAAAATGGCCAGACCAGTCAGAGGAACTGTTAGGACTGATTGTTAATTCATTGAAGGCACTAGACTGTGCTGTTCCACATGGATGCCCTGAACCAAGAAAGCGGCCTAAGTCTGTCCAGAAAATTGCACTTGTACTAGAGAAAGCTCCAAAGAAGCTTCAACCTGATTTCATCGCCCTTGTACCAAAGTTGGTTGATGGGTCTGAACACTCACTTGCTTCTTGTGCCCTTTTAGATCATCTTGAAAAGGCAGATGCTGAGCCATCACTGAGGTTACCGGTAAGTTTGACGCTTTGAACTAATCTTACTTTTTTTGGTGCCTAATTTCATTTTTGCAAAGAAACGTAACACTTCCACTTCTTGGGTGAACACATGTCTGAATTGCCTGAATATTATGACGCTCATGTCTCTATATTTGTGACCTTAATGTCTCTATATTTGTGAAGATAGCCATCATTCATGATATAGCAGGCTAGTACTATACACAAGTGAGTCTAATATCTATTTTGATTTCTTTTTTCCCATCATGGCAGGTTTTTGGTGCCTTATCCGAGTTAGAATTTGACGCTGATGTCTGGAAACGAGTATCTTTTCATGCACTTGAATTGTTGTCTGATTCAAATGACGAGCCTCTTGTAGCAGCCATTTCATATGTTCTCAAGGCGGCATCACAGTGCCAGCATATTCCTCAAGCTGTATGTTTACCATCGATAATCTCTTGTTACTTTCTCTATACTTGTATAATCTTTTCATATTACTACTACTAAGTGCACTTACCTTTTTCCCTCCCCAAAGGTTAGAGCTGTTCGATGGAGATTAAAACGTTTGGGTGCTGATGTTCCACCATGTGTGCTTGAGTTTTTGTCTAAAACGGTGCATAACTGGCCAGATGTAGCTGAAGCATTATTGAAGGATATTGATTCTGAGCCTGAACCTGATAACAGTTGTCTCTCCACGCCTTCTAGTACTTGTAGTAAAGATGGGCTTTCAGCTGAAGGGATGCCTTCTTGGCAAGAGCAAGCTGTACATGGAAGCAATCATCTATCAGATGTTTTTGTACTCATAGAAATGTTATCAGTACCTGGATTATTTGTGGAAGTTGCACGGGTTTTTGAAAGGGCTTTATTGCAAGGGGCCTTTGGGCTGCAGTTAGTAGCCATGGTGTTGGAAAGACGGCATTCTCACAAGTTAAGTTCAAAGTCTGGGGCTGTCGTGTATGATTTACAGAGCAAACAAGTTTTATTAGATGGACAGTTTGAACCCTCACCCATCCAAGAAGGTGATTTCACTTCAGTCCTTGCACTTGGTGAGGTATTGTCTCTATCTACCTCAGTGAGGGTCCAAGACTTTGTGCGGATGCTTTATGCCATCATGTTTAAGATCTATGCCGAGGATCATTATAGATGCAGATTTCTGAAGGGCCTTGTTGACCGGGCAACAAATACCTCAGATAACTGCCGAGAAGTTGACATAGATATGGATGTCTTGGTATTTCTTGTTAAGGAGGAGTTTGGAATTGCTAGACCTGTTTTAAACATGATGCGTGAAGCTGCTGAAGTTGCTCAGGCCGATCGTGCTAATCTTTGGCACCAAATATGTGCTACTGAGGATGAGAATATTCGTTTGAGGGAGGAGATGGACATGGAGCAAACTAAATTTACCAATGAAAATGCTGCATTAGCCCAAAGACTAACTGAGTCTGAGGCAACTACAGGACATCTAAGGGTATTTCTTTGTTGTGATTCAGCTGTTGACCTGCCTTTCTTGTTTGTTTCTCAGCTTAACACTTTGTTTATTTTATAATTGTTTTAGTCTGAACTAAAAGCTGAGAAGGATCGTTATATTCGGGAGAAGAAGGAACTCTCCAGGCAGATGCGGGAGATTGAGAATCAGATGGAATGGGTGCGATCAGAGAAAGACGAGCAAATTGCAAAGCTATCTGCTGATAGGAAGAATCTTCATGATCGTGTTAGTGAAGTAGAGACACAACTATCACAGTTTAAAGCACGGAAACGCGAAGAAATAAAGGTAAGAGTTACTGTCAAAAACCATACAATACATATTTTTCCTACAAACACACCCTTTAAGCAGTGCCATAAGTGCTAAGATTTCCTACTTTTTCCTAAAATGCATGCCTTGTTGATTAACTCACACTGGCAAAACGCTGGTAGATTTATTCATAGATTTCAAGGGTGTGTTTCTTATTTCAAGATCATATGAAGCAAGTCATGTTGGTATGTTTGGTATTACTGTTAACTGTTAGAATGTTGCCTTGTGATACCATTGGAAATTTCAGTGAGAAAGACAACATTGATGTTTTACGGTTTGCATCCATCTTGTATGCTGCAGAAAGTAATTACTGAGAAGAATACATTGGCAGAGAGGCTGAAGAATGCTGAAGCTTCAAGGAAACGATTTGATGATGAATTAAAACGACATGCAGCTGAAACACAGGCTCGCGAAGAGATTAGAAAATCACTTGAGGCTGAAGTAAGGAGGCTGACACATAAAGTTGGACAAACCGAGGGAGAAAAGAAAGAAAAAGAAGATCAAATTTCTCGCTGCGAAGCTTACATTGATGGAATGGAGTCAAAATTGCAAGTTTGCCAGGTTTGCGACCTTGCTAGTTTAAAAAATAGATAGTTTCATATTCTCCAATGTTCCAGAGATATACTTTTGAGCTAAGCTATGAAATATCATTATAGTGTTCTGGTAGAAAAAAAATACACACAATGGAGTTGATTTTCCTATGATACTGTCATAAAAACAAGGTAGACGAGGATATAGAATAAGTAACATGTGAAACCATTGTTGGAAAGTAATCATCTTTAAATTTAAATTGTAACCATGCATAGATAAAACTGGGTGGCCCTACTATGATACTGCCATAAAACAAAGTAGGCAAGGGTAGAATAAGTAACACGTAAAGCCATTTTTAAGGTGTAATCGTCTTGGAATTTTGAATTGTATCCATGCATAGATCAAATTGGGAACTCTACTTTTTCCGGGGTGCCAGTTTACAATGTTTTAAATTATTTATTTTCCGTTTCTGATAAGTTTAACCTATAGTTTGCATGTTTACAAAATCGTTGGGACCCTGATATGTGATATGAACAGATGCAGTATTAACTAGTGAGCCAAACACCAACTAAGGAAGTGTGGCGTGCCGAGGTTAACGCAGCAAACTTAGGGCACCAAACCGAACACCTATATCGTCACTATTTATATATTAGAAATTTTGCATCAGAACATCACTGCATGTTGTATTTACTATTGTATCTTGTTATTGCAGCAATATATTCGTACTCTGGAAACGTCACTTCAAGAAGAGATGGCTCGGCATGCCCCACTGTATGGTGTCGGCGTGGAAGCTTTGTCACTGGAGGAGCTTGAGACCCTTGCAAACATCCACGAGCAGAGTTTGAGACAGATCCATACAATCAGGCAAAGGAAAGGCAGCAGCCATCTCTTGAGCGTCCCTGGCTTGTTCCCCTCGTCTTCGATGGCTGTTGGGCCGCCTTCCTCATTGATCCACACGTCCTCCATAGCACCTAATGGCGTGGGTACCCATGGAAACGGGCACATGAACAATGCGGTGGACCGCTGGTTCAATCAAACCTAGCCACGAGATGCAACTGCAAGCGGAAGGCCCGAAGATGTCCATTTTGTGCATTGGTCCGATAGATCCCATTCACCAGCTGCCGAGCAATCTGGCGTGGCAGCGTTTTTTGTTCTTGCCTTTCCGTTTGGCTTCTCGCTTTGTATTCTGGAGTGGTAGTGCTGTCGGCTCGAGATGTCATGGGCGCCCGTCAAGGGGCTCCATGTGGAATAAGCTGTAATAACAAAGAGATCCGATGGAACTATCAGGTGCAAGTGGAAAGCTATGGAAATGGTTGATGTCACCCATTGCTTGATTATTTCGAAAAGCACTGGGATTCATTTCTCCCTTCATTTTCGTTTCAAAAAGGTGCAACATGAGTACGTGTTTCATGTTTACGTCTATTGTTGTGTTGGGCCTGGTAGATAAACATTGGCGCTAGAGATTTCCTTTTGCTGCATTGAGATTTGAGAGAATCATGCATACAACAGAGATCAAAGGTGCTGTTTTTGGGGGATTTTGTCTTCTTAATTAAATGGAACTTTAGAGCATCCAAACCACTTAGGGCTAATTCTTTTGTTTGAGTCTCCAAGAATCTTTGACCTCTTTCCAACTTCTCTCAAAATCTTTAACCCTCATTTTGTTTTTGACATTCCTACCTATTTAGACCCTATAACTAGCTAGAATTGCCTGTTTACTTGCTCTCGAGCATATGCTATCTGGAAAGAGCTGGGGTTATCGACCGAGATAGACAAGGTGGTTACTCAGGATCGCTCTGGCTCGGTTAATCTTGACTCCTTGTTCCAGGTACACTCGACGGTGAATAACATTCCTACACCCGAATTCATATTGGTGGCCATGTGGTTCATCTGGTGACAAAGGAGACTGTATACGAAGGGGGCAACTGTCCAGTCGACAGAACAAGCGGTGATGTCAATCCAGGTTCTAGCTACTAATTTTGTACGAGCGAATACTCCAAACCAAGCTGTTCGGAAGAGTGACTATGGAAGAAACCGGAAGTGGGAATGGTAAAAATAAATGTTGATGCATCCTTTCTTGTGGATAACCTCTCGGGTTCTTGTGGAGTCATAGCACGCAATGATCAAGGACAATTCTTAGGCGCAGCTTCTCAGTTGATACCCCATGTGCCTAAGAGCAACTCTAGCAGACCCCGCATCCCGCCCCGGCCCGTAAAATAACCGTCAAATTACGGGTCGGGGCGGGAAAACATGCCCGACCCCGCATTCCGTCCCGGCCCTTAAATTTTTTTGCGGGGCGCGGCAAATCTTCTCCCTCAACCTCTATCTTCACGGGCTGGGAGGCCGACCCGAGCTCAACCCCTATCGCAGTGAGATTTGGCGGGAGGGACATTTCCGCGCGCCCTTTCCCGCTCCCTCCACCCTCCGCCACCATTGCCCCGCCTCCGCACGCTCCGGTGCTTCCTCCCCGGCCATCCCTCGCCGCCATGGACGACCCCATGTTGTCCCCCGTCACCGTCGAGGTCGCGCACGCTCCTTCCCCACGGGCAGATCTCGTCGCCGACCATGTTGGCTCCGCCGCCGTCGCCCAAGCAACGCCGCTACCGCCGCATAGCGCCGTGGCAACGTGGTCGCAGGCGGGAATCCGGCTGCCCCGCCGATGGCTCAAGGCCCGCGCCAACGCGGCAAAGACGATCTCGCCGGCGGCGGAGAAGGTCGGCAAGGTCGCGGGTGTAAAGCGGAGGAAGATTCCGGCTACAAAGAAGCCACCTTCTTCATCGTCTGACTCCATCCCCCGCGAGGAGGTGCTCCGGCGATGCCGTTCAACGGTGCCTCTCCTCCCGCAAGCGAGGTGTTCGACGAAATGGCCGGAAGGTATGCGTCTTCGGTCATGGTGATTTCCTTTCATTTTTCGCCATTATCCTCGATAGCTCTGACTTGTTATTGTTCGCTATAGCGGTGGTTCAAACAATGCAACAACCGAGTTCGTGAACTTGTTGGACATGAACGCGGTTGACATTGATCAAGCCCTGTTCGCCGCATTCGACTACAATGAAACGAAGGGCGGCATGGATGATCATGGTTGTGAGGACGAATTGGAGGAGATCGAAGCGGAAGCGTATGAGCAATCGCAAACAAAAGCTGGGAAAAGCATAAGATCGAAGAACTACACAATCTTGGAAGATCAAGCTTTGATCAAAGCATGGAGTGCGGTGTCTCTTGATGCATGCACGGGAACTTCTCAAACCGCCAAGAGATATTAGCAAAGGATCGAAGATCAATACTTTCGCACTATGGCAAAGCATCCCAATAGGACTCCACACACATTTAGGTCGCTACAAGGGCATTGAGAGAATATCAAACCAATGCGCAATCGTTGGGTAGCTTGCTTGGAGCAAGTACGCAATGCACCTCCAAGTGGCACCGTGGAGTCCGATTATGTGAGTTGTTGAGGGTTGATTGCATCACTTTGTTCAAGTTGTGCATCATCATATTTGCATCATGGGAAATGATTGCATCACTTTGTTCACATTTTGTAGGACAAGATTGCTCAACATAGATACAAGGGCATGGAAGCTTCGGAAGGCAAACTCTTCAAACTAGAGCATTGTTGGGAGTTGCTCCAAAAGTGCGAAAAGTGGAAGTTGATCGACAAAGAGTCCCCACCAAAGAGAGGCTCACTTACAAACATGGATGAAGATGAGGATGATGATGGCCCAAGAAATTTGCACAAGCCCGGTGGCGACAAGAAGACCAAGGAGAAGATGAAGAGAGAGCAAGAAGCATCGAGCTTGAGGGAGAAGATTGATGCCATGGTGCAATCAAACGAGTCGATGTTGTTGAAGTCGTTGGAGACCAAGAAAGAGTTTGCCGAGAAGAAGGCAAAGGAGAAGCAAGAAAAGTGGCAATTGCTCAAAGAAGAGGGGCTGCGCAAAGCTGCCATTGAGGAGAGAAGAGCACGCGCTGCAGAAAACAAAGCCATGTCCAAGCTGCTCACCGAAGAGAACAAGATCATGTCAATGAACCGCAATGACATGGACGATCTCACCAAAACATGGCATGATATGGCAAGGTGAGAAATCTTGAAGAGGAGAATGGTTGCGTCGGCCGGTGCGTGCTACAGTCCCAGAGATGTTTTCTCCGCTCCATATGGTGGCAATGTTGATGATTTTAGTGCGGGAGTTGGAACAAGCGCAGGAGGTGGATTCGGTGGTGGCGATGAACTTCAAGATGGACTCGATGGCGCGGAGTAAAGATCGACCAAGATGATGCCGGACATGGGCGCAAACTTTTGCAGGGCCCTCTTTTGCGATTGCCGTAATGAACTTGGCTTTTATTTGCGCGTAAAACTGTGTTATGTCGTTTGAATTTGAACTTGTTTGTGAAACCCTTTGTCAAATGTGATATTTGCAGTTTTTCTGTTTATGGTCGCTATGTGGTGTCCGAAAGCGTAACTCGCAGGTTTAATTCGTAAAAAGCATATTTCAGGAATATGCTTTTTTACGGGTCAGTTTGAGGGGTCTCCATCTGTGGCCGTCCGCGCCGGCCCGCAAAAACGGTTTTGCGTGAACTGCAAACGCGTTTTGCGGGCCAACGGGATGCGGGGTCTGCTAGATTTGCTCTAACGTAGAAGAAGCAGAAATGGTTGCTATCTGGTGTGGACTGAATTTAGCTACAAACTTGGGCTGCACAAAGCTGGTAATAGAATCTGATAGCACAAGGGCGTTGGAGGCAATTTCAGACCCTAATGCATATATGGGAACATCAGTGCCTAGTATAGCGGAGTGTTCCCTAATGACAATGGAATTTGCTCATATTTCTTTTGATCATTGTAGCAGAGAGGCGAACTCAGTAGCGGGTGCTCTAGCAAAACATTGTATTAGCATGAAAAAGTCTGAAGTATGGGAAAACATCCCTGACTTTATTCTCCATCTTTTTATAAACGACCTGGCTATCATTTGATAAATAAAGTTATTATGCTAAAAAAAGCTAGAATTGTCAAACGAACGAGGGTTGAAGATTCTGCTAGAAGCTGGGGGTCTAATTAGCTAGAATTGTCAAATGAACGAGGGTTAGAAGATTTTTGGAGAAGCTGGGTCTAACTAGCTAGGATTGTCAGACGAACAAGGGTTGAAGATTCTTGGGAAAGTTGGGAGGAATTCAATTATGGAAGAATCGAGCAAAAGAACTTGCTCTTACTAGTAAGCATGCACGTGCAATGCACGTCCCGATCAAACTAGCCTCTCAAATTCATGTGAGTACTGAATTCTTAATTCATATTGTAGAAATTTGGGGGAAAAGAATATCTATAATGCCCGCATCTCTAAAGGTCAAGTTTATTGGGATGAATGCTCTAGCAGATCCCCGATATAACTGACCTCACTAACTAATATGACATATAAGGGCACATGCATCTCTACTTTTCACTCCAACCTTTTCAGCTTTTGACAACGGACCACACTTTTTCTCCCCAAGCATCCGCCTCCTGCAGAGGATCCCGCTTCTCTATCCGAACCTACTTTACCTAATATCTGATCCTACATGGCATACGTGGCATCACCCTGGGGCTATGCATTATATATGCCCTAAGACCCACTTGTCATTCAATCAGCAACGGTGGTCCGGTGGTTTGTGGCAGCGCGCTAACATGGGCAGTACTGGGTGAATTGGATGACTTGCCAGTTTTTCTTGCCCAACTCCCTTTAATTAATAAACCAAAATTATTGAGGAAAGTGGAGCAGGTGGAGATGCTAAGAGCATCTACAGTCGCGATGAGCTAATTTGGTCCCTTAAACGCCCGTGTACACGCTTGGTGCGTCTGCGGGCACTGACCGGACACGCTTCATATTTTGTTCTTCACATCTGCATATCTCATATCTGACACCCTACATCCATATTATACATGCAATGTGAGCTACTTTACGTGATCAAACAACGGGCAACAAAATCAGGTGTAAACAGACAACAAAATCAGGTGCAAACGGACATTAAACGGGCTTGACATCATCGAAAAGATCATCTGAGTTCATCGTCAGACAAGTTCTTGAACACCAACAACTAAAAATGATATAAACATAAGAGGAGGTGCGGGATCACCGCTTCCGCACTGGACCTTTGCCCTTCTGGTTGCCGGCACAGCTGTAGGCGTCCGCGGCTGGTGGAGGATCTTGGTCGTCGAAGGAGGAGGCGGAGCTATCGTCGTCAGCAGAGGAGGATGAGGAGGAGGATAGGACGATCAACCCCTTCATGATTCGGTCCCACCGAGTTTAGTAAATTGTGTGTAATGGTTAGATTTTGTGTGGAGGCTATATATACCCCTCCACCCACTCTTCATTCATGGAGAGAGCCATCAGAACATGCCTACACTTCCAACATACATCTTCTGAGAGAGAACCACCTACACTTGTGTTGAGGTCAAGATATTCCATTCCAACCACATAAATCTTGATCTCTAGCCTTCCCCAAGTTGCTTTCCACTCAAATCTTCTTTCCACCAAATCCAATCCTATGAGAGAGAGTTGAGTGTTGGGGAGACTATCATTTGAAGCACAAGAGCAAGGAGTTCATCATCAACACACAATTTGTTACCTCTTGGAGAGTGGTGTCTCCTAGATTGGCTAGGTGTCACTTGGGAGCCTCCGTCAAGATTGTGGAGTTGAACCAAGGAGTTTGTAAGGGCAAGGAGATCGCCTACTTCGTGAAGATCTACCCGAGTGAGGCAAGTCCTTCGTGGGCGACGACCATGGTGGGATAGACAAGGTTGCTTCTTCATGGACCCTTCGTGGGTGGAGCCCTCCGTGGACTCGCGCAACCGTTACCCTTCGTGGGTTGAAGTCTCCATCAACGTGGATGGACGATAGCACCACCTATCGGAACCACGGATAAAAAATCTCCATGTCAACATTGCGTTTTCTCTGTCAATCTCCTCCCTTTACCTTCATATGCAATTGTTTTACTTTTCGCTGTTATACTCTTAGAATTGCATGTATAGGTTGATTGCTTGACTTGGTGCAAAGTTGCTAAAATCTGCCAAGAACTAAAATTGGGAAAAGGCTAGATTTTTATTTGGTCAAGTAGTCTAATCACCCCCCCTCTGGACATACTTTCGATCCTACAAGTGGTATCAGAGCTTTGGTCTCCATTTGCTTTGATTTCCATAGCTTTTGGTGGTCAAAGCCTTGGTTTCACAACCTAGGAGAGTATGGCGTCTAGCGAGGGAAATTACCACCGTAGAGGTCCTTACTTTGATGGTACAAATTTTGCTAGTTGGAAGCATAAGATGAAAATGCATATTCTTGGACATAACCCGACCGTTTGGGCTATTGTGTGTATTGGCTTGCAAGATGAATTCTTTGATGCGAGAGAACCAAACCATGAAGCTACCGCGGAAGAGTTGAAGATGCTGCAATACAATGCTCAAGCTTGTGATATTCTCTTCAACGGATTGTGCCCCGAAGAATTCAACAAAATCAGCCGTCTTGAGAATGCAAAGGAAATTTGGGATGCTTTGATTGATATGCACGAAGGTACCGATTCCGTCAAGGAATCCAAATTGGATGTGCTTCAAAGTCAACTGGACAAGTTCAAAATGAAGGATCGTGAAGGCGTCGCTGAAATGTACTCTAGGCTTGCTCTCATCACAAATGAGATTGCCGGCTTAGGAAGTGAAGAGATGACCGATAGATTCATCATCAAGAAGATCCTAAGAGCCTTGGATGAAAAATATGATACCGTATGCACATTGATCCAAATGATGCCCAATTACAAAGATATCAAGCCAACGAAAGTCATTGGAAGAATTGTTGCTCATGAGATGTCACTCAAGGATAAGGAAGAGCTCCACAACAAGTCAAGTGGTGCTTACAAAGCCTCATGTGAAGCTCCCACATCATCAAGTGAGAAGCAAACCTTCAATGAAGAATTGAGTCTAATGGTGAAGAACTTCAACAAATTCTACAAGAGAAGGAGCAAGGAAAGAAGCTCCAAGTCAAGATCCTACAATGACAAGAGATCTTCAAGTCGCGAAAGAAATTACTACAATTGTGGAAGACCCGGACACTACTCCAATGAGTGTACGACTCCGTACAAAAGAATAGAATATTCTCCCAAAATAAGGAGTAGAAGAGAAGAATCACCACCAAGAGAAAGAAGGATTAGGGATGATCGTTATGAACGAAGACCCTCTCAGAGAAGCAAGTGATTCGGAAAGGAAGGATAAGTCATCAAGGAGCTACACAAAAGGAAGACATCAAGCTCATGTTGGTGAATGGGTATCCAGTTCCGACTCCGACCATCACTCTGAAAGAAGTTATCACTCCGACTCCGAATATACTCAAGATGAAGGTGTTGCCGGACTAGCACTTGTGACAACCAACTCCTACGACATATTTGACTCACCAAATGAAGGAATTGGAAGATGCTTCATGGCTAAAGGTCCAAAGGTAACACACCCTGAGTATGTTGATTTCAATAGTGATGAAGATGATTTGCTAGGAGATGATGATTTACTTGTTGACAACTCTAATTATGAAAACTATGATGAACTTGCTATTAATCATGCTAATCAAGATAAAACGAATGGCGATGATAAGAAGGAGATTGAGCGTCTAGCTAAAGAACTAAACACTCTTAAGTTAGCTCATGAAACTACCTTGGAAGATCATCGAGAACTTTTAAAGACTCATGAGAAGCTACGCTTTGAAAAGCTTAACCTTGAGCAAGAGCATGAGTTTTTAAAGGCAATCAATGATGATCTTCTCAAGAAAAGTTCTTCTTACATTGCCAAGCGTTTACTCTTGTCTACTTACATGCCACAAGTTAAATCTAGCAACAAGAACAAGAAAGATTCTTCATCTAGTAGTAACAACAATCATGCTAAATCCAATGTTGTTGCTTCTAGTAGCTCTCTTGATTCCACTAATGATTCTCTTAGCCAAGTTACACTTGAGCAAGAAAATAGCTTATTGAAGAGAATTATAGAGAAAGGTGTTTACAAGAGCCTTGCCGGAAGTAAGCAATTTGAGGAAATTATACGCAAGCAAGGAAGGCACCGGAAGAATCAAGGTGTTGGTTTTGAACGAAAGTTCAGTGCCAATGGTGTTGAGTGGGAAGAAGATCAATACCCCAAGACAAAGTTTGTTCCTCAACAAGAGAAGTATGATCCTACTTATTTCCAAGGAACACAAGCTCAAGATGATCTTCCACCACAAGACCACAAGCAAAAAGGCAAGGACAAGCTTCAAGAGGAGATTGATGCATTTGAAGAAGCACCTAAGGCCTTGGTCAAGTGGGTTCCCAAGACTACATCCAGTACGACTATAACTCCAAGGATTCCCATCAAGATGGCGTGGATCCCGAAGAAGAAGAACTAGAGAGTTCTTGAGGGTGACTCCGCCAACATACTTCACTCTTATCATTTTGGCAAGGAGAAGTGCAAACAACTTCCACAACTTGCACTAGTTCAAGGAGTCACAAACCCTCTTGTTGGTAAGACAAGGGACAAGGTAACCTAATGCTTTCATGGACATCATCTTGTGTTTACATCACTCTATGTCTATGGATATCCTTGCTTGTTCCTTGTGGGACTAACCCGTGTAGGTATGGAAAGTGCAACTCACTCCAAAGGATTGCTCCAAATGATCTACATCAACACTGAGCATCCACATCTTCATTACCTACATGACGTCATCATCGACAAAACCCAAGGTTAATTCATCCCTCTTAGGGGGGATATCACATCTAGGGGGGAGCTTTACTCTAAAATTGAGCTAAAGCAACTCTAATTGTGTGAGCACAACAATGCTTTATGTAAAAGTGGTAACCCCACTTGTGCTTAAACAATGATTATGACCTATGATCAAATGTTCTCATTTGACTCCTAAGTCAATATACTCATATATAGATGACCTAGTCATCGCCAATTGCTTGATAGATGCTAGAGTGTTTGTGCATGCTTTGTCACATATTTCATTTGCCATTTTAATTGTGTGAGCATGTTGGATGCCCGAGGACATCCATTTGTTGCTTTGATTGTTTGGCTTTTTTCTCTTTTGCCAAATGGATGGGCAAGAATGCCTAAGAACTCCCTCTAGCTATCTATGCTTTTCTCGTCTCAAACTCTATTCATGCTACATCACAAAGTTTGATCAAGTCAGATTCGAACCACTCTGTGTGAGGAGCACTCAAAGTCCCCGATTCGTCATAGACTTAAACTTCCAAAACCTCGTGCATTTCGGTCTGAGCGATTCATCCTTTTCGGTCCTACCGAGATCACTTAGTTGATCTAGGTTTTCAATCTCGGTGCAACCGATTAGAAACTTTCGGTCACACCGAGTTGCAGTAACTGCATGCAGTTTTGCATCTCGATGCCACCGAGTTGTTCCACTCGGTCACACCGACAGGGTCAGGTTATCTATACTGACGGGTCAAATTTTGGAAATTTTTCCGAAACTCTTCACCCACGCGTAACCTGATCTGCCTCTTCGGGTCTCCGCATCGTCCTCTCGCCGCCAGCGACCTCCCATCGCTGGTCTCCGCCGCCGTCAACGGCAATCTGCTTCGCCGTTGCCGCCGTAGCGAACACTCGCCGCTCTAGGGTAAGTGTTCGACCCCTTGTGCTGTCTTTTTCACTCCGATTCCTAGCACAAGGACAATGCCATGTTTCTTGCCACAATTGAGATTGATCCATCCAGCTAAAACTTCCTTAGGTCTAGATTTATTTGGAAATTTTAGGGTTAGCTCTCCGCAGAACTCATCTCGGACCGACCGAATTGTAGAAATTGGTCTCACCGATTTGGCCTTGGCCATTGCACATGCGCTTTTCGGTCTGACCGAAACGTGCAAATCGGTGTGACCGAGTTCAAGATTCCGTGAAACTCTAGCAATCTCGATGCCACCGAACTGTGACTCGGCCCAACCGAGTTCACTAGTTTAGGTTCCAAGTGCTGCTTCGGTATCATCGAGCTTTTCATTTCGGTAGCTCCGAGATCACTTCTGTAGAGAACTAAAACTAAGCTTTTTGACTCAATTGTTTTCCAAAACCTCTGTACTTTGTGATGCTCATCTACTCTACCTCATCTACAACCTATTCACAGGGTCTGCTAACAGTTTTCCTGAAGAGCAAGCAAGATCAGCTAGCATATCTGATCCAATCCACCTTGAGGATTGAGAAGGGCTTGGCCACTCTGACTCAAAACCAGGAGAGCTTGGAGAGGATAATTGAGTAGAAATTCTATGATCTTGATGTCAAGGTAACTGAGATCCAAACCGCAGTTGAGCAGCTGCAGGAGGAAGCAGAAGAGAAGAAGGGCAAGGCAACAACTGATGCATTTGAGCGAGTGCCTAGAGGACAGAGATCTGCTGCAGTGCCAGTGAGAGATTCTCGAGCTATAGTGTCAGCACCAGCAGCTCCAGCTCCAGTGCCACCTCCAGCAGCCACTCCATCAGCTCCAGCTACTTCAAATGATGCCTTCGTCCTTGGAGTTCTCTCTACACCACCTCCCGAAGATCAAGCCTGAAAGACGTTTAGCACTATGCATTTTTGAACTTTTTGGTAACTTGTTACCAAAGGGGGAGAATAATGTATGGATCATAGGCTTCGAGAGAGAGTGTTGCGTTTTATCTCTCTTGTTTTTGGTTTGGTTGAACTTCTTGATTGTGTGCTTGTGTGAGATACTTTATGTTCTTGTGAGATACTTGTTTGATCATGTGTTTGATCATATGCTACCCTTAGTGATTGTTGGATGATATTATCTCTTATATCCTTATATGATCATTCACTTGCTTGGTGATGAGTGCATGCTTTTAATTTATATCATTTTGAGCGCTCCACCAAGATGTTTGTGACATGGAAGAGTAACCCATGATCCTAATCGATTATGCATTTGCATTCAAAAGAAAATTTTAAATAATGCACAAATTTAGGGGGAGCTCTTTCTTATCACATACTTCTCAAAGCGATGATGTTTTTCAATCTTATTATCATTTGTCGAAGCTTTGATCTATATGTTGTCATCAATTACCAAAAAGGGGGAGACTGAAAGTGCAACTATCCCTGGGTGGTTTTGGTAATTCCTAACAACATATAGCTCATTGAGCTAATGCTATTTCAAGATGAACATTTCAAGAAAGCTCAATGATCGGCATGGCATGGATTAGAAAGTGGACCCCTCACAATGCTTAGGACAAAGGATTGGTCTACATTTTTCATTTTAGTGATCCAAGATCACATTGAGTCCATAGGAAAAGCCAATACTATCAAGAGGGGGTGAGGTGTTGCTTAATGTGTTTCTTGCTCAAAATGCTTAGTGATATGCTCCAAAATCCCTCAACTACTTTCTCATATCCACATATGTCCCAAACCAAAAGTCAAACTCGGCCCTACCGAAACTTTCTATCCAGCGCCACCAAGTTCTCTTGACATAGCCACTGCCAGAAACCCTAGTTTTTTCGGACTCACCAATAGGGATCTCGGTCTCACTGAGATGGGATTGTAATCTCTCTGTTTCCCTTCGTAACGTTTCGGCCGAGCCGAGATGAGCGATCGGTCCCACCGAGATTGCAATGCAAACTCTCAGTTTCCCTTTCGCAACGTTTCGGTCCAACCGAGATGAGCGAATCGGTCCCATCGAGTTTGCCTGACCAACTCTATGGTTAGTCTATTACCAAAATCGGTCTCACCGAGTTTGTGTAATCGGTCTCACCGAGATTACGTTATGCCCTAACCCTAACGAAATCGGTCCCACTGAGTTGACGTGTCGGTCCCACCAAAAATCCTAACGTTCACATTTTGAACTAAATCGGTCCGATCGAGTTTCATGATTCGGTCCCACCGAGTTTGGTAAATTGTGTGTAACAGTTAGGTTTTGTGTGGAGGCTATATATACCCCTCCACCCACTCTTCATTCGTGGAGAGAGCCATCGGAACATGCCTACACTTCCAACATACATTTTCTGAGAGAGAACCACCTACACTTGTGTTGAGGTCAAGATATTCCATTCCAACCACATAAATCTTGACCTCTAGCCTTCCACAAGTTGCTTTCCACTCAAATCTTATTTCCACCAAATCCAATCCTATGAGAGAGAGTTGAGTGTTGGGGAGACTATCATTTTAAGCACAAGAGCAAGGAGTTCATCATCAACACACCATTTGTTACCTCTTGGAGCGTGGTGTCTCCTAGATTGGCTAGGTGTCACTTGGGAGCCTCCATCAAGATTGTGAAGTTGAACAAAGGAGTTTGTAAGGGTAAGGAGATCGCCTACTTCGTGAAGATCTACCCGAGTGAGGCAACTCCTTTGTGGGCGACGACCATGGTGTGATAGACAAGGTTGCTTCTTCGTGGACCCTTCGTGGGTGGAGCCCTCCGTGGACTCGCGCAACCGTTACCCTTCGTGCGTTGAAGTCTCCATCAACGTGGATGTACGATAGCACCACCTATCAGAACCACGGATAAAAAATCTTCGTGTCAACATTGCGTTTGCTCTCTCAATCTCCTCCCTTTACCTTCATATGCAATTGTTTTACTTTCCGCCGCTATACTCTGTAGGTTGATTGCTTGACTTGTGCAAAGTTGCTAAAATCTGCCAAGAACTAAAATTGGGGAAATGCTAGATTTTTATTTGGTCAAGTAGTCTAATCACCCCCCTCTAGACATACTTTCGATCCTACAGAAGGCATCCCGCTGCGACGACGCACGGACCGCTCCACCGCTTCCCTCTCCCTTTCCCGCTGCCTCTCGCGGTAGGCGGCGCGCACCTCCGGTTCCGGAGTGCGCATGCAAGCCCGCGGTGTAGGGAGTAGCACCCACCGCTACCCGCGTGGAGGAGTGCCCGACAGGGGAAGGGGATGACACGGTGCGGACTGCGTTGTCCTGCTGGAGCCTGGAGCTGAGCGCGGGCCGGGAGGGTCCAGTTCCGGCATCCGCGTTGCGCCGGCGCGGGAGTTGCGGCGATGCTGCAGATCCGGAGCTGCCCCCGGTGTCCACCTTGGACCGCTCCAAGGCAATGCAGAGGGCCATCTCCTCATCGTAGTCGAGGTCGGAGCCGGAATAGTTGCCGAAGCTCGACATTGCTCTGGATTGGATCGAAATGCGGGAGGGGAGAGAACAGGACGGAGCGAGAGAGGCAAGTGGAGTGAGCTAGGGTTCGAAGCTGGAAGCCGGATTGGAGATTTTTTGGGACGACTATGGGGTTGGTGATGGACCGGGCCTAAGGCGGACGCGCCCGGGCGTGTTCAGGCCGCTCCATATCTGTTTTTGATTTGGACTGAATATAAAAGACGCCGGACAGTCCGGACGTAGACCGGTTTGAGACGCGCGATGAGCCCTGCGGGGCGTTTGAGAATTGAGATGCGTTTGGGCTCGAAGCCTCGTCTCCTTTGCTCCCCGGTCGCCGTGGCGAATCCCGCAACAAAACCCTAGCCCAAAACCCCCCTACATAGGCACCCCGCAGTCCTGAACTCTCCTTTGCGGCTTTGCCTGGAGCCCCACCCGGAGCCACTATCACACTCCATCGCGTCTTCCGCCTCGCCCCTTGCGCTCCTGTTGAGCCGGCGGCGCGGTGCCCTCGCTACACACTCCCTGTGCCAAGCTCCGCCGGTACCGCCATCGCGTTCGTCTCTCCCAGCACGCACGCTAGCTGCTATTTACACTGAGATGGATTCTGAGGTTCTGGTGAAAGAGGTACTAAAAGATGGAGGGGAAGGGGAGGAGGGGAGCAAAGACGAAGCTTTGTTCGTCTTTGAGATGATTCCCATGGTCTCGTTGAAAGAGGAAGTGGAAGGTGGAGGAAGTAAGGGGGAGGACCAGAGCAACGGCGAGGCTTCCGTTGATGCTGAGATGAATTCTGAAGTCTCGGCGGAAGTGGAAACGGAGAATGGAGGAAGCAAGGGGAAGGAGGAGAGCGAGGCCGAGGAGGAAGATGGGGAATCAGGGGAGGCTACTTCGAGTAGTGAGGAGGATGACGAGGAGGAGGAGGAGGAGTCAAGTGAAGCGTCGTCGAGCAGTGATGAGGAAGAGCAGAGGGCCAATAATCATTGTGGTGTCGGTGACATGGCGGCCCTCATCGAGGAGGGCAAATTGATGGTTGGAATCAATGATGATGATGATGATGATGATGACGACGAGGAGGAGGAAGCGTCGAAGGGTCATATCAACTCCAAACATGAAGCAGAAGTATTGAGATGTATCTTGTGCATTTTTTTTCATGTAGTAGTAGAGTGTGAATCATTTGCTAGCGAGTTACAGTTCGTCTAATCAGCACAATTGACTTCACAATCAAGCTCTATTAGATGATGAATAGTACAAAATAGCACTCCTAATGCAAGAGCTTGCAGCCATATCAACAATTGTTTATATATTTGTAGCGACCTGACCCAAAATCGGTCAAATCTCTGTGTCTGTACCATCCCAAGATCATGCTGGTACTCACAGTACATCGATAAAGTAATCAAAGGTCAATCACACCTGAATATCATTAAACGATTCTCATATAGAGTCTTTATTACAAGGGAATAAATTCGGCTCAAGGCCAACTCATGAGAAATAAACTATAAATGCTGCGGAAGCGTCGAAGGTAAGCGAGTCCATCCGACTCAAGGGCAATCGCCAAGCGCGGAGCGTAGCCTCACTCCTGATCGGAATATATCTCTGCAACATAATACATTGCAGCCATGTAGGTCAGCTTTTGGAATAAGCTGGCAAGTCATGAAGAATAACAATAATAAAGTTACTAACACTATATGCATTTTTGGCTGTGGAGCTCTAAGTTTCATCATTTTTGCGAAAAGCAAATTTTATCCTACTACAGTGGACTTGCTTGCAAATTTACTACAATTGTGGGTAGTTATTGAGATGGTTCCGCCAACCAATATCTCGTTCCCAAATTATTAAGTCATAAACCCCTCAAATTTATTCATTAGTTTTAGTGTTGAGATATCCGAATACTTCCAAGTTCCAGAGGCTCAAATGTCCAGAATCGGGACACGGCTAATCGATTAGATCTTTAAACTCTGCAGAGGGTTGCGCACTTTCCCCGCAAGAATCATTCCCTCCTTTAAAGTCTTCGCACTTCATGGTGTTTGAAGACGGGACGAATGAAACAGGGTCTTCCAAAGAGTTCTTCTGGCCACTGCCGGTACCCATCCAACCCTACCGTTCGTCTACTTCTCGTAGTACCGTGCAGCCAGCGTCACTACTAGGGTCAACCCAGCCAGAGCCCATAATGGCTTGCGGCTGCACAGGTAAGCTTCCGGTCATGGGGCATCCATCCTTCTCTTTGTGGCTGGGTGAAGCTTTCCGCAGGATGTCATGGCGCTTCTCCATGCATCCCGGCCACCACTGGGTGCTCCAGGGTGCCCGTCAACCGTCCTCCACCCAGTAGTGATTTTCCAAAGTCCATCTTGATCGTTGTAGTTCATGGGGTCATCATCATCATTGACTCTCACATCTTGCTTATGAATTTCACTCATCCCAAATCCCGTCTACGAGCATAGCAAAATAACTACTACGTCCTGGGGTCATGGTAACAAGGGATTTGGTTCATCCTACCACATGATACTACTCAAGTTTAATGACTTCAAGGTTTCACTACTGCATGCATGGTGGGGTGGTGACAACTACTAATGCACAAAAACATAGGTATTGAAATAACATGATCAAAACTTGCCTTGCTGATGATCCTCGTAAGCTAAAGAGTCGTAGTAGCAAGCTTCGCACTCCGGAAACTCTACCGAGACAAACAATAACACAATAAGCATAAAGCAAGAGGATCACACAAGATAACAATATTAACATAGCACAACAAAACAATCAAAACCAAATCCAAAAGAAAAACTCAAAGAAACCAATTCAAAGTTTTTCCCTACTCCAAACAATAACTAAAATAGTTTTTATATAGCAAAAATTCCTTAATATGACCTAATCATGGTTTTAGGTTAACTTAACAGAAAAGGTTTCACTAAGCAACTAGGAGCAAAAAGAATTAATTAAAAAGCTATTATAAAACTCATTTTAGGCCTAATCCAATTTCCATTAAGAAAAATAATTTAAAACTTTTATTAATTATAAATAAAAGTTCATCTACTAGAATGACAGAAACTAACCTAGAATAACTAATCACAAGTTAAAAATAAATTAATTTACTAATTAATTAATTAGGAAAACAGGAACTAGTTAATTAATTAGGATTAACAGGATTCTGTCTAAAACTAATTATTTATTAATCCTAAAATACCAAATTTAATTTCTAGGGTTTGGCAATGTCAAAATAAAGTGGTGACAAAAAGAATCATGCAAAAATAATTTTTCTAACTAAAGTTATAGCAGATTTACTATTCTGACTAAAACAATATTAAAGCATTTTTAATTATTTTAACATAGCTAAATATATATTTTACAGAAACTACATAAAATTTGCAATCCAACAAAAAAAGAATCACTCAAAAATATTAAACATAATAAAAGATATACATTTTTGAAAACTGAAACTATTCGCTAAAACAGTAAAATCAAAATAAAAAGAAAAGGCCTAATGGGCCTATACTGCACTAAATAATTTAGTCTAAACGGGCCCTAGGTTTAAACTAAACGAACCGGCCTAAACAAATAAACCTAAACTAAAAATAAACCGAAAAGGACCGCCGTTTTCTAACTAAAACCTAACCCTTCGGGTTCTAATCTCAGCCATCGATCTAAGATCTGGACGGGGGAAGTGCTTCGGTGACTTACGGACTCATGGCGGCGGCGGCGGTGAAAGGCCGAGGCGTCCGGGCATCGGCGAGCTCCATGACTCGTCGGGAAGACGACACGAGGTCGGGGGTTCGGTGGTGTTGGGGTCGGGGTGGACCAGGCGTCCGGCGGCAACAATGGCGGCGGGAGGGCTCGGGACTCCGGCGCATAAGCAGGAGGACGAGGGGTCTGGCGAGCTCTCGGGGGATGGGGTGCGGGGCTCGGCTCTTTATAGCTGTGGCCTCGGCTCCTCTTCTAAGGGCATCGAGGCGGTCGGGATCCGGATCCTTCGGGATCCGGTGGATCTCCATGAGCTCGATGGCGTGGCGGGGGAAGAAGAGGGGTCCCACGGGTCACGAGAGGAGAGAGGCGAGGGGTCGGGTGGCCAAGCCTAGGCTTTTCGGGCGAGGGGCGAGTCTTGTGGGCTGGCCTGGCTGGTCTTTGGGCTGCCAGTTGGGCCACTGGCTCAAGGCTGGCTGTGGCGGCTGGGCTCAGGTGGCCTAAATTGGCGCTTGAGGGGTTTTTCCTTTATTTTTAAATAAAACTAAAACAAAAATAAAACCAAATCTAGAAATAATTTATATAGGGTATATATATACCAAAATGATCAGGAATATTCCCTTTCATTTGAACATTTTTCCAAAGGCAAAATCCAAACTTCATAAAAATCTATTTTTTTCAAATTCAAATAAATTTCAGATTTGAATCCAAATCTTTTGGCATTGTTTTCCTCTGATATTTTTGGAGTGTCATGTTTGCTCCTCTCATACTTTTGATCAAGTATTTATCAGGCTTAGTTTTTGAATTGTTTCCCACATGCCAAAGTTTGAAATTCAAATTCAAAACTCAACTTGCTCTGAAACTTCAAATGGCATTCAAATTCAAACAGGAGTGCATAGGATGCTTATCTATAATTGTAAAACATTCCAAATAGGAAATTTGGGATGTTACAAACCTACCCACCTTAAGATGAATCTCGCCCTCGAGATTCGGGTTGGCTAGCAAATAGGTGTGGATGGTCTCGACGAAGATCTTCTTCGCGTTCCCAGGTGGCTTCTTCCTCGGTGTGGTGACTCCACAAAGACCTTGCAAAATTTGATGACTTTGCTGCGGGTGACTCTGCTTGCAGCCTCAAGAATACGGACAGGTTTCTCCTTGTAAGTCGATCACGTCAAGGCTGTATGGCCTCTAGGGGCACCGTGTCTCTCAACGGAACATCGGCCATGTCGGCATGACACTTCTTCAATCGAGAAACGTGGAAGACATCATGAACTCCGGACAATCCTTCCGCAATTCCAACTTGTATGCAACTTCTCCACGACGTTCGAGGATTTTGTAGGGCCAATGAATCGGGTGCTAACTTTCCTTGACTCCAAACCTCTTGATTCCACGAAGTAGAGACACACGAAGATATGCTCGGTCTCCCACTTCTTAAGTCACTTCCTTGCGCTTCTTGTCGGCATAACTCTTGTCTCGATTGTGCTATCTTGAGCCTGTCTCGAATCAGCTTGACTTTCTCTTCGAATCCTTGATAAGGTCGGAACCGAAAAGTGATCGATCTCCAACACTATCCCACAAAGAATGGTGTTCTCGCACCTCCTTCCGTATAGAGCTTGAAAGGGGCCATCTTCAAACCGGATTGATAAGCTGTTGTTGTATGAGAACTCTGCGTCTGACAAATTATCATCCCAGCTAGACCCATAGTCTAGCACACAAGCTCTCAACATGTCTTCCGTAATCTGATTGACTCTCTCGGTCCATCCATCTGCTCATGGATGAAAAGTCATCTTGAATTCCAGCCTCGTACTCCAAAGTTTCATGCAATCGCTTCCAAAACTTTGAGGTAAATCGCGTTCCTCTATCGACACGATTTTCCTCGGAACTCCATGCGCATATACGATCCTGGTCATGTATATCTTGGCCAACTTGGCAATCGGTATAGGTAGTCTTCACGGAATGAAGTGAGCTACCTTAGTCAAACGATCAACCACTACCCGGATAGAATCATAACCTGAACGGGTCCCGGGTAATCCTGTGATGAAATCCATACCAAGTTTCTCCCATTTCCAATCGGGAATCGGCAAAGGTTGAAGTAACCCTATTGGCTTCGATGTTACGCCTTTACATCGCGTTGGCAAACATCGCATCTTTCTACGTACTCGGCAATGTCCTTCTTCATACCGGTCCACCAAACTTTGCTTCAAATCCAGGTACATCTTGGTGTTGCCGGGGTGAATCGAGTACGGTGAATCATGAGCCTCCTGAAGAATTAGCTTCCTGAGCTCGGGATCACTGGGCACGTAAATACGATCCTCAAACCATATAGTTCCATGTTCATCCTTACGGAATCCTTTAGCTTTTCCTTCCTCCATCTTTTGCTTTATCTCATCGATTTCCTTGTCCGACTTCTGGGCTTCACGAATCCTTTCGGTCAAGGTGGACTGAACTTCCAGAGTTGCGACAAATCCTTTCGGAACTATCTCCGAGGAGATCTCTCGAGGTCATCGACCAACTCTGGGTAATCCTCCTGCGGTAAGAGTATTCACATAACTCTTACGGCTCAAAGCATCTGCTACAACATTGGCCTTACCGGGTGGTAATGCAATCTCATGTCGTAGTCCTTTATCAACTCTAGCCATCTCCTCCGCACGAGGTTCAATTCCTTCTGCGTGAAGATATATTTCAAACTCTTGTGATCTGTGTAGACATCACAACGATTTCCGATGAGGAAATGTCTCTGTGTCTTGAGTGCGTGCACTACTGATGCTAACTCCAAATCATGCGTGGCATAATTCATCTCATGAGGCCGTAGCTGTCTGGAGGCATAAGCTACAACCTTACCTTCCTGCATCAATACTCCTCCGAGTCCTTGACGAGAAGCGTCTAATAAACCTGGTATTCCTTATGTATGTCCGCAAAATCAACACTGGGCTGTGACCAACCGCTTTCTTCAATTCTCGAAACCGCTTCACATTCCTCGGTCCAAACATACTTGGCTTCCTTCTTCAACAACTCAGTCATGGGCTTGGCAATCTTTGAGAAGTTCTCAATGAACCTCCGATAATATCCTGCGAGTCCGAGAAAAGCTGGGATCTCCTTGGTGAGGTGGGTGACCGCCAATCGGTGATCGATTCAACCTTGGCGGGATCAACCGCTATTCCTTCTCCTGAAATAACATGTCCGAGGAATCCAACTTCCTTCAACCAAAATTCACATTTGCTGAATTTGGCATACAGCTGATGTTCTCGAAGTTTCTCCAGAACTAGACGCAAATGTTCCTTATGCTCTTCCTCGCTCTTGGAGAAAATCAATATATCATCGATGAACACCACGACAAACTTGTCCAAATACTCCATGAACACCTTGTTCATCAAATTCATGAAGTATGCAGGAGCATTAGTCAATCCAAATGACATGACGGTATACTCGTATAAACCATACCTGGTAGTGAATGCTGTTTTGGGTATATCCTTTTCACGAATTTTCAACTGGTGATACCCTGATCGAAGATCGATCTTAGAGAATACCTTGGCTCCAACAAGCTGATCAAACAAGTCATTGATCTCGGCAGAGGGTACTTGTTCTTGATGGTTACTTCGTTCAATGCACGATAATCCACAACCATCCTCAAGCTTCCATCCTTCTTCTCTACCAAAAGAACTGGGCTCCCCAAGGTGATGAGCTTGGACGAATATATCCTTTCTCCAATAACTCATTTATTTGATCCTTGATCTCTTTCAACTCATTCGGTGGCATCCGATAAGGTCTCTTGGATATTGGGGCTGTGCCGGGCAATAACTCGATCAGAAATTCAATGTCCCTGTCCGGTGGCATTCCTGGTAATTCCTCCGGGAACATATCGGGAAATTCTTGCACTACTGGCACTTCCTCCTGAACAACTCCCGTGAGGGAATGCACCTGATTCTTCATCCGGCTGTGCTGGCTACATACTTGATCCTCTTACGCTCCGGTGGTGAGCACAATAGACTTGCGGGCACAGTCAATGTTCCCTTCATACTTTGACAACCAATCCATGCCTAGGATTACATCCAAGGTCTGAGTTTCCAACACTATGAGTTCCACGGGAAATTTGTGGTTCCCGATGTTGAGGGTTGCAGGACAGCTTAAACTCGCCATCATTTCTCCTCTGCGGAATCGACGCCCAGGGGGCTTCTAAGGGTTCTAGTGCGTAATCCGTACTTTTCCACAACTACCCTTGATATGAATGAATGCGTTGCACCGTAATCAAAGAGAACCAAAACCTGAACGTGAATTCAATAAAACTTACCAACCACGATTGTCCGGGCTGATCATAGACGTCCTCCACGTCGATATGGTTCATTTGAGCACGAGGGAAAGGATTGGGCTTCTTCACGAGCCTCCATTGCCATTCCCGTTCCTTCCGCTTGGCCTCCGGGCAGTCGGTGGCGTAGTGCCCTCTTCCGGCACTTGAAGCGGTGATGTGGCTCGAGATCCTTGAGCCGGGCGTAACGGTGCTGATTGCCATTACCATTTCCATTGCCATTGCCATTGCCATGGCACGACTTGTTGTCCTGGCTGCGGTTGTTCCCATTTCCTCCATGGTTATGGCCTCCATGGTTATGATGGGTGTGCCCTCCCGAGTACGGTGCATAGCGGGCTTCTGCTGAGTTCTGAGTTGTGCTTCCCTGGCTGTACTTCCGCTATGGCTTTCTATCTGCCGCTGCTTGCCTTCCGAATGGTGGCCTTGTCTACCAGCTCACGGTAGTTGTTGAAGGTAGCCACAATAAGCTGCATGCTCAATTCATCATTGAGTCCCTCAAGGAACTTCTCCTGCTTGGCGGCATCTGTGGCCACATCATCAGGGGCATAGCGAGCGAGCTTGCTGAATTCATCCACGTACTGTGCCACAGTACGGTTCCCCTGGCGTAAGTTGCGGAACTCACGTTCTTCAGACTCATGGCTCCAGCTGAGACATAAGCAGTGCGAAAGGCCTGCTGGAATTGATCCCAAGTGATGCCACCCATGGGAAAAGTGGCGGTGTAATTCTCCCACCAAGAAGCTGCAGGTCCATCCAGTTGATGCGCTGCAAAGCGCACCTTCTCAAAGATCGGTGCATCCAACGGTGACTAGCTCTCTTCCAATCTTATGGAGCCAATCGTCACCACAATCGGCTCAAGGTGCTACTAGAGAACACTGGCGGATTCAACCTCGTAAATCGAGTCAAGTTGTCCACAAGGGTGGTGGTGGTGGCGGTGGATTGTTGGCGGTGTTGTTCGATTTTGAATCAGGAGCTGCATCGATGCATTCTGCTGCTGGAGCGGTGGGTGAGCTCGGCGGGAAACCAAAGGTCACGTCTCGGAGGCATCCGTGTATTGAGGGGATGAGAAATTTAGAATAGAACAATGGTCTATGAGAAATAACACTACCCATATGAATGCACAATCATAACACACCAATCATTTATTCATTCCACTCAAACATGGTTCAAACTCGATTACAAAAGCTCATGACTAATCGAAGGAAAAACATCGGCCTAACTGATCGACAAAAAAGTAAAAGATAACATGGTGGTCGACTAAAAAGTCTTCATCAGTGGCGCCTCCTCTTGGGGTTTCCTTCGGTGGTACTCCTTCAAATCCTGATCATTGCTCACGAGGGTGCTTCATCTCCACTCGGGTAAAGGTCCTCTCCCAAGTCCATCTTTTCCTCTATCGCGGCAAGCTTCATCTTCGTGTCGTCGACAATCTCCATGAAGTCCGTGATTTCTTCATCATGGCCAAGGAAGTCTGCGTGCCTTCTCCTCCAGTTCGATTCACAGAACAAAGCTTCCGTGTGTCTTCGAGTTACGGGCGAGTCCGAATCTCCCGTTTCGAGAAGACACTCCAAGTCCCGGATGTAAGAGAGAGTGGAATCGTCCTCAATGGTACGGATGATATCTCCATTCCTTGCCCTGCGAGAAACCATGGCGAGGTCTCGAGTGATCGAGCTCGCCTCAGACTCCTCTCGGAGATGTCCAAGTGCTCGATAGATCGCCACGTCCTTCCGATGATCCAGTTGAACTCGGTGAACTCAAAGTTGATAGGCTCCGTGTGTCCTCCAAAGGTTCTCCCAGGATATGCACCTCAATCAGAAGCGGGTGTCCGCCGAAGTGCATTAGTGGGCTTCCGGTGATCGAGGGTAGAGCTATCTTCACCGCTTCACCATCTGGACCAGCTTTCTTCCAAAGGGCATCGTCTCATCGGGCTGGCGTAACTCCGTAGCAAAACCGGGTTGAACTTCGTGACCATCTAGAATGTTGCAAAGGGGAGAAGAGTCGAATTGAACAGGGAAGAATTATAGAATGAAAAGGGGTTCAAAGTAAATGGTCTCTGCTTATGGCTTTCCGATCCTAGGGGTTACGATCTCACGGTCAGTGTGCTCGATACCATCTCTCAGAAGCGACCTGACCCAAAATCGGTCAAATCTACGTGGTTCTGCATTCATCCCAAGATCATGCTTTGGTACTCACAAGACATCGATAAAGTAATCAAAGGTCAATCACACCTGAATATCATTAAACGATTCTCATATAGAGTCTTTATTACAAGGGAATAAATTCGCTCAAGGCCAACTCATGAGAAATAAACTATAAATGCTTGGAAGCGTCGAAGGTAAGCGAGTCCATCCGACTCAAGGGCAATCGCCAAGCGGAGCGTAGCCTCACTCTGATCGGAATATATCTACGCAACATAATACATTGCAGCCATGTAGGTCAGCTTTTGGAATAAGTCGGCAAGTCATGAAGAATAACAATAATAAAGTTACTAACACTATATGCATTTTTGGTGTGGAGCTCTAAGTTTCATCATTTTTGCGAAAAGCAAATTTTATCCTACTACAGTGGACTTGCTTGCAAATTTACTACAATTGTGGGTAGTTATTGAGATGGTTCCGCCAACCAATATCTCGTTCCCAAATTATTAAGTCATAAACCCCTCAAATTTATTCATTAGTTTTAGTGTTGAGATATCCGAATACTTCCAAGTTCCAGAGGCTCAAATGTCCGTAACCGGGGACACGGCTAATCGATTAGATCTTTAAACTCTGCAGAGGGTTGCGCACTTTCCCCGCAAGAATCATTCCCTCCTTTAAAGTCTTCGCACTTCATGGTGTTTGAAGACGGGACGAATGAAACAGGGTCTTCCAAAGAGTTCTTCCGCCACCGCCGGTACCCATCCAACCCTACTGCTCGTCTACTTCTCGTAGTACCGCAGCCAGCGTCACTACTAGGGTCAACCCAGCCAGAGCCCATAATGGCTTGCGGCTGCAGGTAAGCTTCGGTCATGGGGCATCCATCCTTCTCTTTGTGGCTGGGTGAAGCTTTCCGCAGGATGTCATGGCGCTTCTCCATGCATCCCGCCACCACTGGGTGCTCCAGGTGCCCACAACCGTCCTCCACCCAAAGAGTGATTTTCCAAAGTCCATCTTGATCGTTGTAGTTCATGGGGTCATCATCATCATTGACTCTCACATCTTGCTTATGAATTTCACTCATCCCAAATCCCGTCTACGAGCATAGCAAAATAACTACTACGTCCCGGGGTCATGGTAACAAGGGATTTGGTTCATCCTACCACATGATACTACTCAAGTTTAATGACTTCAAGGTTTCACTACTGCATGCATGGTGGGGTGGTGACAACTACTAATGCACAAAAACATAGGTATTGAAATAACATGATCAAAACTTGCCTTCATTGATGATCCTCGTAAGCTAAAGAGTCGTAGTAGCAAGCTTCAAGACTCGAAACTCTACCGAGACAAACAATAACACAATAAGCATAAAGCAAGAGGATCACACAAGATAACAATATTAACATAGCACAACAAAACAATCAAAACCAAATCCAAAAGAAAAACTCAAAGAAACCAATTCAAAGTTTTTCCCTACTCCAAACAATAACTAAAATAGTTTTTATATAGCAAAAATTCCTTAATATGACCTAATCATGGTTTTAGGTTAACTTAACAGAAAAGGTTTCACTAAGCAACTAGGAGCAAAAAGAATTAATTAAAAAGCTATTATAAAACTCATTTTAGGCCTAATCCAATTTCCATTAAGAAAAATAATTTAAAACTTTTATTAATTATAAATAAAAGTTCATCTACTAGAATGACAGAAACTAACCTAGAATAACTAATCACAAGTTAAAAATAAATTAATTTACTAATTAATTAATTAGGAAAACAGGAACTAGTTAATTAATTAGGATTAATAGGATTCTGTCTAAAACTAATTATTTAGTAAACCTAAAATACCAAAGTTAATTTCTAGGGTTTGGCAATGTCAAAATAAAGTGGTGACAAAAAGAATCATGCAAAAATAATTTTTCTAACTAAAGTTATAGCAGATTTACTATTCTGACTAAAACAATATTAAAGCATTTTTAATTATTTTTAACATAGCTAAATATATATTTTACGGAAACTACATAAAATTTGCAATCCAAAAAAAAAGAATCACTCAAAAATATTAAACATAATAAAAGATATACATTTTTGAAAACTGAAACTATTCGGCTAAAACAGAAAATCAAAATAAAAAGAAAAAGGCCTAATGGGCCTATACTGTGCACTAGGCGTAATTTAGTCTAAACGGGCCCTAGGTTTAAACTAAACGAACCGGCCTAAACAAATAAACCTAAACTAAAAATAAACCGAAAAGGACCGGCCGGTTTTCTAACTAAAACCTAACCCTTCGGGGTTCTAATCCTGGCCATCGATCTAAGATCGGACGGGGTGCTTTCGGTGACTTAGGACTCGGCGGCAAGGCGGGCGGTGAAAAGGCCGAGGCGTCCAAGGCGTCAGCGAGCTCCGCGACTCGTCGGGAAGACGCGCACGAGGTCGGGAGGGGTTCGGTGGTGTTGGGGGTCGGGGTGGACCAGGCGTCGGACGGCGGCAACAATGGCGGCGGGAGGGCTCGGGACTCGGCGAGCAAACGGGAGGACGAGGGGTGCGAGCTCTCGGGGATGGGGTGCGGGGCTCGGCTCTTTATAGCCAGGGCCTCGGCTCCTCTTCTAAGGGCATCGGGCGGTCGGGGATCCGGATCCTTCGATCCGGTGGATCTCCGCGAGCTCGATGGCGTGGGGGGAAGAAGAGGGGGGTCCCACGGGTCACGAGAGGAGAGAGGCGAGGGTGGGTGGCCGAAGCCTAGGCTTTTGGGAGGCGAGGGGTCTGTTGGCTGGCCTTTGGCTGGTCTTGGGCTGCCCATTTGGGCCGGCTTAGGCTGGGCTGGCAAGCGCTGTGGCGTGGCTGGGCCTGGGTGGCCTAAATTTGGCGCCCGAGGGGTTTTTCCTTTATTTTTTAAATAAAACTAAAACAAAAATAAAACCAAATCTAGAAATAATTTATATAGGGTATATATATACCAAAATGATCAGGAATATTCCCTTTCATTTGAACATTTTTCCAAAGGCAAAATCCAAACTTCATAAAAATCTATTTTTCAAATTCAAATAAATTTCAGATTTGAATCCAAATCTTTTGGCATTGTTTTCCTCTGATATTTTTGGAGTGTCATGTTTGCTCCTCTCATACTTTCGATCAAGTATTTATCGAGGCTTAGTTTTTGAATTGTTTCCCACATGCCAAAGTTTGAAATTCAAATTCAAAACTCAACTTGCTCTGAAACTTCAAATGGCATTCAAATTCAAACAGGAGTGCATAGGATGCTTATCTATAATTGTAAAACATTCCAAATAGGAAATTTGGGATGTTACAATATTGTGCTAATAGTACTCCAGCTAATCAACAATTGATTAGAATTTTATGCTCAATTGTTTATAGTGTGCTAACTTGTTGATTTGTTATATCTACGGTGTTGTAGAAGTTTATGCTTAGTTGTTGATTTGTTGCTACAACTTGTATAATCAATTGCTAAAAACCGTAGATATAATACAAGAGTACACCTAATGGTATATATGATCTAGTATGTTTACAAAATATGTTGTTAGTATGCGTATTATAATATTGATATGTCATACCTTGCAGATCCTTCCTCCAGTGCCGAAGATCGAAGTCCAGCTGGAACCACATCATGAGGCACTCCCAGTGGGAACAATTTCATCTGTAAGTCTTGTGTTGAGCTTGACTTTTCATCTAAAGTCTTGTTCTCATTTATTCTGAACAAAAATTTATTAGCACTTCTTTTTTATTTCACATATGGTGAACATTCAGCCAGTTACCTCCCATTTTGTGTATGTATAGATTATTTGCTTGGAAAAGCTAGAAATCTATTAGACTTGTATTTGTATGCACTAAGATAATTTGACCGTATCGGTAGGTTTTGGGGTTCTGGTTGACAGTGTTTACATATTTCCTGTATTGCAACTATTATCTAGTAGTACCATTTTTTGTGGAATTTTTGTATTAGCATACTTCTCACATGTATGGTACTTGATATTTTTATTAATAGACAAGTGCTTCTCATTTAGTCATAGAGTAAATGAAATACACATTTATATTTCCTCTTTTTAGATAATATGCAGTGTATTTCCGTATGATCCATATCTTGACTGTTCTTTGTCACACCGGATCATGGGTGAGAGAGTGATTGTTGAAGGGTCACAGTAACATAATCCCCTCAATGAGGGTTCTATACTGGATAACTGAAAGCGTGACACCACTTGGTATTGTTGAGGAATTATTTGGACCAGTAAAAACCCATACTATCTCGTATGCGGTATAACTCTATGGAAGAAGTCCCTTCCGGGATCGATCTTGGAACTCTTTGTCTCTTTTGTTATGGAATTTGCAAATCATATCTTAAATGTGAAGGAGCTATACACCAAAGGCTATGATGGATCAGGAGATAATATTGAGGACCAAACAGATGATCCTGAATTTTCTGATGACGAGAAGGAGGCTGAGTACAAAAGATCATTACGGCTGGCAAAAGGGCGCATCGATAGGCAACTTGACTCTAAGAAGCGTTACGGTGATAGGAAGAGGAAGCACCCTGTGGATGCTGGATTCCATAAGGGTATACCTAGGACCCATGATGTAGCAACACCAGCTCACCAATCAAAACACCGTATTTATCGCTCGAGATATGGCTCCTGCTGTCGATAACTCAAAGACGCTCACATACAAGTGTACCAATAATGATGCCACCAAATACAAGTGAATCCTGCTATGGCATCAACCATTCAGTTCTGCACCGTAAAGGTGGCTGCTTCCCTAACACATCACAAAGAAGTTCTTACCATAGCAGCCAAATGTGGTTTGGCCTGGTGGGTTTCCACCTTCTATGTACCCGAACATGGGAATTAACGGAGCTGCTCTTGCAGCTAATATTATGCGAACATACCAAGTGGATCCAATCAATACCAAAGCAACATTACCGTAATCAGAATTTTGGTGGATTCCTCAATGGAATACCCATGACCCCAACACAGTTTATTCCGCAGAGCGTAATGCCCAGAACTAATGCCTTTTGGTGGACCACAAGTAAATCCTCCATTTGGTCCAACATCTGAACTGGGGATGGGGCTGGGGAACTTTGGTAATCTTGGGTACTTGGTCGGGACCAAGGGCTGCCGCTGCTGGGTTGCCTAATGCTCGAGGATATGGGCGCCTACCATCGTCACATGGAGGTGGTGGTCGGCCCCTATGCAATTCAATTCTGGACAGTCTAATCAGGGGAGCTCGTCCTTCTCGGGAAGAAGGCCACAACAACAGGGGGGCCAGCACTCACAGTGGAGAGGTAGTGGTGGGCATCACAAATAGGATAACTGGCAAGCGTGTATTTTTCTTCTTTGCAGGAAGAGTTATACTTGAGAACAATGTAAGTCTCCCCGTAATTGTAGTGTTTACTCACTCCTACTTCTTGATATAATTAATCCATGCGACTATTGGTGCATGTTGCTCATTACTTCTGAAAAAGATATTTGTTAAATTACTTAAGGATGGATAGATGATGAATTAGATAATTGGTAGTTTTGAATTGCGGTTTGCAACTAAAAGTGAAGTAAAAAATGCTTTATCGTGGTGTAATTTTCTGCTGCCGTCATGGCATGAAATTAAAAGGAGCAATTCAGCATGGTAACTCGCTTCTCTTTTTGATTCTGTAGTCATACGAAACTATAGTAGGTAGCATTTTGTGTACTTTGTGTTTATATGGAACCCGAAAGCAATGACATGTTTTCTTGAGGTTGAAACTGAAACCCTTGATCTGTCCTTCGTTGTGAAAAAATGGATGTGACAATGGTGTCGAAAATGTGCTCCTTCTATGATTCTATCATGTAGGCGTTATTGCAAGAAAACATGTCTTAGTGTCACTAAGGTGTTTGAACTGGTAGCAAGAGTAGCAATGATGGGGTGGCGGGTTTATCACATAATGGCATCTGTTGCCCACTTAAAAAGGAAACCCGTCTTCCAGTATTGATCTTTCCCTTAGTAAGGATTATTTAAAGAGCCTTAATGTTTCTTATTTACCTTATCAAGTCTTTTAAAATGCTTGCAGTTACAAAACAAATCAGGAAGCCTCTTTGGATGAATGAATCAGGAAGCCTTTTTGGATGAATGAATCAGGAAGCTGATGGTGGTATTTTGCCGAGCCTCACATTTTGGGAAGATCTGGAGAAGTTCAGATTTGAGGAGTTAGGCTGATAAACTTGATGTACTTTCGTTTTCGGAAAGAGGGACTTGCTGCTTGGTCCGATACTTGAAAATGTGAGAGTTGTTTCAGTTTGCGTTTGGACGACAAGGAAAAGCACACCCGCACGACATGTTTATGCAAGGGATTTTCTTCCGATAGTTTCTAGGGCAGTAATTTTTTTCCGAGAATCTCTAGGGCAATAATAGGCGCCGGTTCGGCCGGTGGAAATTTGGGCCGGCCACTGTGCCTCCATTAGATGTGCTCTACCCCAACTATCAAATCCAAGAAAAATGCTCGGTCTGTTCGCTCCTTCTCCCTGCATGAACGCTCAGTGTTGCCGCCTGCTCCCTCGAGCCCCCGCTTGCAGCAGGGCATGCCTCATCCGCGTCCTCGTGAGTACCCATCGGATATCCTATACCCAATTGGTATCTAATTGGTACAGTATATAGCAGTTATATTTGGAGAAGTTAAAGAAATCTAACATTCTTAAGAAATTCTTCTCACCTCTATCTATTCTCTCAACATGCACACTATCCAAATCATCACCATGCCACATCATCAATACTAAATAGAAGCAACCCATGTAGCATGTCCACGTCAGAATCTAGCCACCTCAATAATTTTCCCACCCACGCCTCTTCGTTATTTTCTGTACTCCACCCTCACACTCGATCGCTTGCTGGCTTATTCCCTGATGAAGTGTTTTCCCATCACGTCCTTTCCTTTAATCTTCCAGCCACCATCCATTAATCCAAAGATATGCCCTTTCGTTTCATCCTCCCACTATTCCATACGTTTAATCCAAAGGATTAATTGACGAGGCAGTTGAGCGGACGGCCGGCTGGAGATTGTACTTTATAGCACTACGTTTCCAATTCCCATGCGTCTTCCTCCCCAGCTCACGCGAGTGAATTTCTACTTTGGCAAGGAGATGTTGATACGTCTCCGTCGTATCTATAATTTTTGATTGTTCCATGCCAATATTATTCACTTTCATATACTTTTTGGCAACTTTTTATATTATTTTTGGGACTAACATATTGATCCAAAGGCTCGGGAAAGTTCCCTGCATTGCATGTTTTATGTTTCGCAGAATATCCATATCAAACGGAATCCAAACGGGATAAAAACGGACGGAGCTTATTTTTGGAAAATGTGGAAAATTCCAGAAGAAAAATCCACGCGAGACGGTGCCCGAGATGGTCACGAGGTAGGGGGGCGCGCCACTTCCCCCTGGGCACGCCGCCTACCCTCGTGAGCCCACCGTAAGGCGGTTGATGCTCTTCTTTTGCCGCAATAAAGATAATATTCGGAAAAAAAATCTGGGCGAAGGTTTCAGGCCAATCGGAGTTACGGATCTCCATATATACGAAACGGTGAAACAGAGCCGTAATGTAACGCAGAAACAGAGAGATAGATCCAATCTCGGAGGGGCTCTCACCCCTCCCAAGCCATGGAAGCCAAGGAACAGAGGGGAAACCCTCCTCCCATCTAGGGAGGAGGTCAAGGAAGAAGAATAAGAAGGGGGGCTCTCTCCCCCTCGCTTCCGGTGGCGCCGGAACGCCGCCGGGGGCCATCATCATCACCGCGATCTTCACCAACACCTCCGCCATCTTCACCAACATCTCCATCACCTTCCCCCCTCTATCTACAGTGGTCCACTCTCCCGCAACCCGCTGTACCCTCTACTTGAACATGGTGCTTTATGCTTCATATTATTTTGCGATGATGTGTTGCCATCCTATGATGTCTGAGTAGATTTTCGTTGTCCTATTGGTGGTTGATGAATTGCTATGATTGATTTAATTTGCTTGTGGTTATGTTGCTATCCTTTGGTGTCCATCATATGAGCGCGCGCGTGGATCACACCATAGGTTTAGTTGTATGTTGATAGGACTATGTATTGGAGGGAAAGAGTGACAAAAGCTTCAACCTAGCATAGAAATTGATGCATACGGGATTGAAGGGGGACCAATATATCTTAATGCTATGGTTGGGTTTTACCTTAATGAATGTTAGTAGTTGCGGATGCTTGCTAATAGTTCCAATCATAAGTGCATAGAATTCCAAGTAAGGGATAACATGCTAGCAGTGGCCTCTCCCACATGATACTTGCTATCGGTCTAGTAAGGTAGTCAATTGCTTAAGGGACAATTTCGCCACACCTACCATCACTTTTCCACACTCGCTATATTTACGTTAGTTGCTTCTTTGCCTTAGCAGCCCCTAGTTTTACTTTCGTGCTCTTTACTTTCTTGCTAGCCTATCCGAAAACACCTACAAAGTACTTCTAGTTTCATAATTGTTATAGGTAAAGCGAACGTCAAGCGTGCGTAGAGTTGTATCGGTGGTCGATAGAACTTTAGGGAATATTTGTTCTACCTTTAGCTCCTCGTTGGGTTCGACACTCTTACTTATCGAAAACTGTTGCGATCCCCTATACTTGTGGGTTATCAAGACCTTTTTCTGGCGGCGTTGCCAGGGAGTCATAGCGTGGGGTGAATATTCTCGTGTGTGCTTGTTTGCTTTATCACTAAGTAATTTTTATTTGTTGCTCTAAGTTGTTCTCTATCTTTAGTTATGGATATGGAACACAAAAAACCAAAAAAATTAGAGGTACTTGCTAATCATGAGGATGGGGTAACTCCTAAAACCCCCGATTCTCATTATGTGAGAAATATTATGTACTACTTTGATAATCCTGAGAAAACCCCACTCAACTTTATAATGGGAGACACATCGGATCAACGTGAATACTTTAGGGATTATCGCTTGACACAAAAAGGGAAACTATTATGAGATCAATTTATTATGTTGAAGTGGTATGCTAGACAACTATGCTTGAGATATGATTATACTTGTTGCTCTAGGATGAAGTCTCCACATCTTGAATTTTCATGCGAATTTAATGATAATAAAACCTTAGCTTATTATGCTAAAGGTATATATGATTACTATGATGTGGAACAAATAGAAGAATTTGTTGCTTTTATGGGTGCTTATGAAATAGAATCTTTGTTTAAAACTTGTGAAAATTTTGATGATGCTATTTACAGACCTGAAAATTTTGCTATACTTAGATATTGCTATGAAAATTATAAATTCAATGCCAATATTGATGCATTTATTGAGGAAGTTAACGCTGTCCAAGAAGAGACTAATATTTTGCAGGAATCTATGGAAGAAGAAATTGATGAAACTGTGAGCTCATTGGATGAAAGAGATGATGAGGAGAGCGAAGAACAAAAGGAGGAAGAGCGGATTAGCTACCCGTGCCCACCTTCTAATGAGAGTAACCCTCCAACTCATACATTGTTTAATTCCCCTTCGTGCTTACCGAAGGATGATTGCTATGGTGATTGCTATGATCCCATTGATTATTTTGAAATACCCCTTTTTGATGATGCTTGCTATGCTTGTGGCCAAGATGCCAATATGAATTATGCTTATGGAGATGAACTTGCTATAGTTCCTTATGTTAAACATGAAATTGTTGCTATTGCACCCACGCATGATAGTCCTATTATCTTTTTGAATTCTCCCGATTACTCTATATCGGAGAAGTTTGCACTTATTAAGGATTATATTGATGGGTTGCCTTTTACCGTTGCACATGATGATTTTGATAGATATAATATGCATGTGCTTGCTGCTCCTACTTGCAATTATTATGAGAGAGGAACTATATCTCCGCCTCTTTATGTTTCCAATATGATGAAATTGCAAGAAACTGCTTATACTATGCATTGGCCTTTACTATGTGTGCATGAATTATTCTTTTATGACATGCCGATGCATAGGAAGAGAGTTAGACTTAGTCATTACATGATATATGTTACTTTGTGCTCACTACTAAATTACAAATCATTGTTAATTAAAATTGGCTTTGATATACCTTGGGATCCGGGTGGATTCACTACTTGAGCACCATATGCCTAGCTTAATGGCTTTAAAGAAAGCGCTACCAGGGAGACAACCCGGAAGTTTTAGAGAGTCATTTATTTCTGTTGAGTGCTTTCATATAGTTTAAAAACAACAAAAATAAAGAGGGAAACCCAAAACTTTTTCAAAAGAAAAGTGAAAGTAAGAGAGACAAGCATTGTTGAAGTGGGAGAGCTCCTTGAACTTTGTTCATGCTCACGGCAACTTTGTGAATCTTGATTACAGAAACTTTTCAACAAAAATAATTATCCCCTTGTACAATTCCACTGTATTATAAAAATAATGTGCCAAGGTTTGCCTTTAGGATGTTTACAATGCTTGTTGGTTTGTACGGTGCAGGACAGAAACTTTGGTTGTAGTGTGCGAATTTTAATTTTTTACTGGAACGTCAAATGGTTCTGATTCTTTTTGAACTGTCTTGATGTACAAATTGTTTATTTTTCCTAATTTTGGCAGAATTTTTCAAGTATCAGAAGTATGGTGAATGTTCAGATTTCTACAGACTGTTCTGTTTTAGACAGATTCTGTTTTTGATGCATAGTTTGCTTGTTTTGATGAAACTATCAAGTTATATCAGTGGATTAAGCCATGAAAAAGTTATATTACAGAAGACACAATGCAAAAAACAAAATATGAATTGGTTTGCAACAGTACCTAGAGTGGTGATTTGCTTTATTATACTAACGGATCTTACCGAGTTTTTTGTTGAAGTTTTGTGTGGATGTAGTGTCTAATCGAGGATGTTTCGATGTGAGAAGATGGAAGAGAGGCAAGAGCTCAAGCTTGGGGATACCCGAGGCAACCCAAGTAAATATTCAAGGAGACTCAAGCGTCTAAGCTTGGGGATGCTGGGGAGGCATCCCCTCTTTCTTCAACAAGTATCAGTATGCTTTCAGATTCGTTTCGTTCATGCGATATGTGCAATCTTGGAGCGTCTTTTGCAATTAGGTTCTTATTTTTCTTTTATGCACCATGCTGGTATGAGATAGTCCTTGGTTGATTTATAGAATGCTCATTGCACTTCACTTATATCTTTTGAGTATGGCTTTATAGAATGCTTCATGTGCTTCACTTATATCATTTGAAGTTTGGATTGCCTGTTTCTCTTTACATAGACAACCGCCATTTGTAGAATGCTCTTTTGCTTCACTTATATTTGTTAGAGCGTGGGCATATATTTTGTAGAAATAATTAAACTCTCTTGCTTCACTTATATCTATTTAGAGAGATGACAGGAATTGGTCATTCACATGGTTAGTCATAAAATCCTACATAAACTTGTAGATCGCTGAATATGATATGTTTGATTCCTTGCAATAGTTTTGCGATATAAAGATGGTGATATTAGAGTTATGCTAGTGGGTGGTTGTGGATTGTAGAGACACTTGTGTTGAGGTTTGCAAGTCCCGTAGCATGCACGTATGGTAACCGTTGTGTCACAAATTTGAAGCATGGGGTGTTTCTTTGATTGTCTTCCTTATGAGTGGCGGTCGGGGACGAGCGATGGTCTTTTCCTACCAATCTATCCCCTAGGGGCATGTGTAGTAGTACTTTGCTTCGAGGGCTAATAAACTTTTGCAATAAGTATATGAGTTCTTTATGACTAATGTGAGTCCATGGATTATACTCACTTTTACCTTTCCATCATTGCTAGCCTCTTCGGTACCTGCATTGCCCTTTCTCACCTCAAGAGTTGGTGCAAACTTCGCCGGTGCATCCAAACCCCGTGATATGATACGCTCTGTCACACATAAGCCTAATTATATCTTCCTCAAAACAATCACCATACCTACCTATTATGGCATTTCCATAGCCATTCTGAGATATATTGCCATGCAACTTCCATCATCATCATATACATGACTTGAGCATTCATTGTCATATTGCTTTGCATGATCGTAAGATAGCTAGCATGATGTTTTCATGGCTTGTCCGTTTTTTGATGTCATTGCTACGCTAGATCATTGCACATCCCGGTACACAGCCGGAGGCATTCATATAGAGTCATATCTTTGTTCTAGATATCGAGTTGTAATATTGAGTTGTAAGTAAATAAAAGTGTGATGATCATCATTATTAGAGCATTGCCCCAGTGAGGAAAGGATGATGGAGACTATGATTCCCCCACAAGTCGGGATGAGACTCGGATGAAAAAAAGAGAGAAAGGCCAAAAAAAGAGAAGGCCCCAAAAAAGGGGAAAATAAAAAATGAGAGAAAAGAGAGAAGGGGCAATGTTACTATCCTTTTACCACACTTGTGCTTCAAAGTAGCACCACGTTCTTCATATAGAGAGTCTCTTGAGTTATCACTTTCATATACTAGTGGGAATTTTCATTATAGAACTTGGCTTGTATATTCCAACGATGGGCTTCCTCAAATGCCCTAGGTCTTCATGAGCAAGCAAGTTGGATGCACACCCACTTAGTTTCAGTTTGAGCTTTCATACACTTATAGCTCTTAGTGCATCCGTTGCATGGCAATCCCTACTCCTCGCATTGACATCAATTGATGGGCATTTCCATAGCCCGTTGATTAGCCGCGTCGATGTGAGACTTTCTCCTTTTTTGTCTTCTCCACATAACCTCCATCATTATATTCTATTCCACCTATAGTGCTATATCCATGGCTTGCGCTCATGTATTGCGTGAGGGTTGAAAAAGCTGAAGCGTTAAAAAGTATGAACCAATTGCTCAGCTTGTCATCGGGGTTGTGCATGATGGGGGCATTTTGTGTGACGAAAATGAAGCATGGCCAAACTGTATGATTTTGTAGGGATAAGCTTGCTTTGGCCTTGTTGTTTTGAAAAGACAAGATTGCTTTATTGGTACGCTCGAAGTATTATTGTTTTTATGTCAAATGATAGACTATTGCTTTGAATCACTCGTGCTTAATATTCATGCCATGATTAGACATATGATCAAGATTATGCTAGGTAGCATTCCACATCAAAAATTATTCTTTTTTATCATTTACCTACTCAAGGACGAGCAGGAATTAAGCTTGGGGATGTTGATACGTCTCCGTCGTATCTATAATTTTTGATTGTTCCATGCCAATATTATTCACTTTCATATACTTTTAGGCAACTTCTTATATTATTTTTGGGACTAACATATTGATCCGATTGCCAAAGGCTGTCACTCGTCATTGCATGTTTTATGTTTCGCAGAATATCCATATCAAACGGAATCCAAACGGGATAAAAACGGACGGAGCTTATTTTTGGAAAATATGGAAAATTCCAGAAGAAAAATCCACGCGAGACGGTGCCGAAGTGGTCACGAGGCAGGGGGCGCGCCCCTCCCCCCTGGGCGCACCGCCTACCCTCGTGAGCCCACCATAAGGCGGTTGATGCTCTTCTTTTGCCGCAAGAAAGATAATATTCGGAAAAAAATGTGGGCGAAGGTTTCATGCCAATCGGAGTTACGGATCTCCACATATACGCGAAACGGTGAAACAGAGCCAGAACAGAACGCAGAGACAGAGAGATAGATCCAATCTCGGAGGGGCTCTCGCCCCTCCCAAGCCATGGGAGCCAAGGAACAGAGGGGAAACCCTCCTCCCATCTAGGGAGGAGGTCAAGGAAGAAGAAGAAGAAGGGGGCTCTCTCCCCCTTGCTTCCGGTGGCGCCGGAACACCGCCGGGGGCCATCATCATCACCGCGATCTTCACCAACACCTCCGCCATCTTCACCAACATCTCCATCACCTTCCCCCCTCTATCTATAGCGGTCCACTCTCCCGCAACCCGCTGTACCCTTTACTTGAACATGGTGCTTTATGCTTCATATTATTTTCCGATGATGTGTTGCCATCCTATGATGTCTGAGTAGATTTTTGTTGTCCTATTGGTGGTTGATGAATTGCTATGATTGATTTAATTTGCTTGTGGTTATGTTGCTATCCTTTGGTGCCCATCATATGAGCTGCCACGTGGATCACACCATAGGGTTAGTTGTATGTTGATAGGACTATGTATTGGAGGGCAAGAGTGATATAAGCTTCAACCTAGCATAGAAATTGATGCATACGGGATTGAAGGGGGACCAATATATCTTAATGCTATGGTTGGGTTTTACCTTAATGAACGTTAGTAGTTGCGGATGCTTGCTAATAGTTCCAATCATAAGTGCATAGAATTCCAAGTAAGGGATAACATGCTAGCAGTGGCCTCTCCCACATGATACTTGCTATCGGTCTAGTAAGGTAGTCAATTGCTTAAGGGACAATTTCGCCACACCTACCATCACTTTTCCACACTCACTATATTTACGTTAGTTGCTTCTTTGCCTTAGCAGCCCCTAGTTTTATTTGCGTGCTCTTTACTTTCTTGCTAGCCTATCCGAAAACACCTACAAAGTACTTCTAGTTTCATAATTGTTCTAGGTAAAGCGAACGTCAAGCGTGCGTAGAGTTGTATCGATGGTCGATAGAACTTTAGGGAATATTTGTTCTACCTTTAGCTCCTCGTTGGGTTCGACACTCTTACTTATCGAAAACTGTTGCGATCCCCTATACTTGTGGGTTATCAAGAGATGTCAATACCATATTTGCACTGCACAAATCGACTAAATTGAATATGTGCAGCTGCAGCAGCCGATGGTGTGGAATTAGCCAGCCTAGCTTCTTGGCGCTCTGGTTTCTCGGATCACGCATCATCAACGTCGTCGGCGAGCCCCTGGTAGTACTTTCCTCCGAGCCATCAGCTTTCATATTCCTTTCGAATGACCGAAGACATGGAAAATGATGAGTGGACAAAAAATCACTAAGCGGTATTTGGCCGAATCAACAACGGCGTGAAGGCTGAGCATGGGCAAGTCTGTTTTTGTTTCCTTTTTCTTTCATAATGTTGGGGTTCGTTTTGTGAAGGATCACCTCTGACTTCCCTTCTTAGCATGTTAGAGGATCTGATGGGTGCTATGCATCCAGTGCCATCCTATCAGCCCCAAAGATCTTCGTCATCTGCCTTAGAAATTTATGATTCATTTGTTTTCTTCATTCACTAATGGTTCCGACTTGGGATTACTAATCATTCTGTTTGCTCCAGCTCAGGATTCGCCATGCCAAGACGTTTGGCAGCGGTGCTGAAGCTGGGAGTGTTTAAGTCAGCTCAAAGGATGGTATGTCCCATGGGGATACCGTCGACGGGTGTCCAGGAGTTTCGATTGTATGTGTTCCTACTCCAGGACATGAAGCAGTTCTGTGAAGTGATTAGCATATCAGACTTGCAGACCACGTGCTTGCTTCTTAAAATGAAACTTTTTGGTGTTAATAACCTCCTTCCGTTTCTCATATGTGGCAGCTAAGGGCACACCTCTTTTTAGTTCATTCAAATACCTTTGTCTTAGTATATTCTTATAAATATTTTTCGAACAAGATCCTTATCAATATTGAATCAGTAGAATTTGCTTGGATTTGAGATCAGGCTCTTTGTATGTTGCTAGGTCTAGGAACAATTGGCCAACCAATATGTATTATGAATACAAGTACCAAAGTACTTTCATGTTACTTTAGGGGAACACTACTTTCAGGTATCATTAATATCCAATATGTTCTAAATTTTTTGGTGCACTGATATATAGTGGGTTTTTGTATGGAACTGGATCTTAATGTTTTCACCCCTTATATATGATCATTATATTCGAAAATAAGTGTTTGGAATGTCGCAGCAACGCGTGGGGTATCTTCTAGTTTATCTAAAATTAAAGTGATGATGGGCGATCAATCTAGCACCGATGTGGTATCCTTCTGTGGGAGGTCTACTAGAGGTGGCAAGGGAGTACAGTAAGCGGTTGGTGGAAGCCCAACACAATGGAAGCGGCAGTGGGAAGTAGGGATTTTGCTGATCCGAGAATTGGGCAAGAGTCTGTTGGTAATGAGTCGAGATTACATCATTTTGAGGAGTCACATAGGACGCAAGAGGAGTAGCAAGCTAGTGGATGCGGGCCTATGAGCTATGGCTGGTTTAGGGAATAAGGGATTGAGAATTGGCCCATATGAGTTGATGTTGACCCATATGCACGTCGTAGGAGTTATTTTCCTTTACTAATTTTTTCTGGGTATCCATTGGGTTACCCATGGGCACAGTTTCACACCTATGCCCTACCCATATATCTTGCGGGTATGGATACCCATTACCCATAGATACAAAATCTTGTGAAGTCTTGCCCATGCCCGTTGTTTTCGGGTAGGGTACCCTTGAATACCATACCTATGGGAAAAATTGCCATCCCTACTCGTGACATATGCATCGCCGATAGCACCCATCGTCATCATGGGTAGCAAATTCTATCGCTGGTCACAACAGAATATTCTTCTGGTTGTAGCAATGTCGCCATCGCTCGCACCTGCAGTTTCTGTATGCCTTTGCAGCTTTGCTGCATGCAGATGCAGCTATGCCCTGCTGTTGGGGATCCAACGGGCAGCCACCGATGCTGGACATGGCGACTGCGGCGATGCCACTGCTGTTGGGGCTCCTTCAACCGGCGGCCACCGATGCTGGACATGGCGACTGCGGCGATGCATGCTCGAATCGGCCACCAGGGTTGCTGCAACTGTGGCGGCCATGAGTTGGAGCCACTTCCGACGAGGCCGGGGATAAAAATTTGGCGATGTGGGAAAATGTTGGCTGATGCTGGAACCGGTGAGAGCATACACTGGAACGGTCAGAGAGGGAAGCTGGAACCGGCGAGAGCAGCTGCGACGCCATCATTGTCAATGCTGGAACCATAGGTGCAAAAGGCCGAAACCAACAACAGAATTTGTTGTCCGGCATCGGAAAACATTGTGACCAGGGTGCAAGGAAGCTGCAATCGGCAAACGACGACAATGATGATATGGTGGCGCAATTTTTTGCTAAGAATGATAGCGGGTGCGCTGCCGCGGTGACGAGGGAGGGAGGTGCGAGCTGCTAGCGGGGTCGGCGTGGGGTAGGGGGAGGGGGAGGTTCTTGCGGTGGTGTTGTGAGTGACGATGACATGTACCTAGGGTAGGGTCTTAGGCCTGACCTAGACGCCCTACCTAAGGACAATACCCTAAAGTCCAAGGCCTACAAGGTTCAATAGAAGATACCGAATCAAATCCTCATGAAGTGCAATCCACTTGACGGAAGATTCCACTCAGATATCCCAATTCCACTCGACCATTATAGCTTCACTCGACCATACAAGAACCCACTTGGAGTACAGAAGGTCTAAAGTCACCCCAGGATGGCAACGGTCAGGCATTCACTTCGACGTCATAAAGATCATTTATTACGGGCGTTACCAGTAACGTTCAAGTCACAACTCACATTGAACCCATGTGTAACTGAGGGCTGCGAGGGGTCAGGCGCACCCTATATAAGCCACCCCTCCCCTCTGGCACAAGAGTTCGCACCCCTTGTAACTATTACACACATCCAGTCGACAAGCCTCCGCGGCACCGAGACGTAGGGCTGTTACCTCCTCCGAGAGGGGCCTGAACTCGTAAATATGTGCGTACAACCTCGCCGTAGCTAGGACACTGCCCTCTCCTACGTACCCCTACTCTTACTATTAGACTCATTCCCACGACAGTTGGCGCCCACCGTGAGGCAAACATCTGAGCGACTTCCGGTGAGGTTGCAATTTTCGATCTCCATCAACATGGGTTCCGGTGGTGGTTTGGCCCTGGGCCACGAGATCCATCTCGGCGCGCTCGTCTTCATCGCTGATGACTCCGCCTGGCTCCAAGAAGCCCTCCTCGACATCGAGGCTCTCCCCATCCATGGGGCAGCGCACTTTCGCACGAGCGCCTGCGGCGTCCACTTGCAGTAGCCGTTGACCCAATATCGGCCGGTTCCCGCAGTACCCTCGCTCCCCGCTGTCCGCCTCCGCAAGCAATCTGGTCGTTCGTGGCTCCAACGGTGGGTGAAACATGCAGTGGCTCATCAGTCAACCATCTCACAAATCGCGGCGATTGAACCCGACGAATCCCTCTACGGATTGTTCGATCTACCGACTGGCCATTCTGATATGCTTTCCGAGTGTGAGAGCAACGACCCTGCAGCGGAAGTCCTCATGGTCGCCTCCTAGCAGAGTCCGCCTGGGTTCCGTCGCGGCGGTGGTGGCGGCGGTGGCGGTGGCGACCCGTCACGCGGCCACGACGGATATTATCCCCAAGCCCTCACTTCGGAGCAGAGGGAAGAGTTGTAGCGCAGGAACGAGGAGGCTCTCCAGACCCCCATTATTGGGGAGACCCCCGAGGCTCAGGCTCTGGAGGCTGCGCGCGTGGCCAATCTGGCCGAGCGTGTACGTCTGGAGAATCTTTAACAGGCGCTCGATGATTGCGCGCTCAGGGAGATTCCAAGTTCCAATCGACGTCAACAACAGTTGTTTCCGACTAGACCTCGAGATGACTGTCAGGTATACCGCACCCTGATTCAGAATGTTGTAGCAGCAGCCTGTATCGCAGAGTCCATCCAGCCATCCCGCTCTGAGGCTGGAAGAGGTTTACAGCAGATCCATGCACTGCTCAAGGCAGCTGGTGAGCAAAACTCAGCTGTTTCCCAGTCACGCAATAGGATTCACAGCAGATATGTCATGGCAAACACAGTTTAGTCAGCACACAGCCCAAGATCGCCTGCGCGGCGTTAATCGTGGTTATCGCCAAGACCAATACCTTGGCCGAGGCCACAGGCAGTTTGATCCTCGATATCACCGTGGTGACCATCGTCGAGTGCCTACGCCCCCTCCGAGGGTGGTTCGTACGCGCCCCGGCGGTATGATGATAGGTGCTCATATGGTGATGAACGGAGAGCCCCAGTCGATCCAAGAAAGCCTGGGTTCAATGCGAGGTCAGTCCTCGTACAGGGCCTGGTTGGCAGAGGCAGAGCTAACAGAGAAGGGCTGGACAGAGATCGTCTGACTAGAAGCAGGGCGTTCATCTCTGGGCCCGAGTGTTTCAGCAGAGCCATCCGAGTAGCGGAGATCCCGCCCAACTTCCGATTGGTTGCTGGTGTGAGCAAGTTCACTTGTGAGTCGAAGCCAGACACGTGGCTGGAAGATTATGGAGTGGCAGTGCAGATTGGTGGAGGCAATGACGAAGTGGCCATGAAGCACCTCCCCCTGATGCTTGAAGGCTCAACCAGGGCCTGGCTGAATCAGTTGGCTCCTGGAAGCATATTTTGTTGGGAAGATTTACCTCGAGTGTTTATCAAAACATTTGAAGGTACTTGCAAACGCCCCGCCGGGCTGACCGAATTACAACACTTCATTCAGAAGCAGAATGAAACTTTGAGGGATTTCATCCAAAGATGGACTACCCTTCACCATGTGGAGGAGAACGTGTCAGAACACCAGGCAGTTTGCACCTTCAAGGAGGGCGTCCGATACCGAGAGCTTATCCTGAAATTCGGTTGTTTCGGAGACATGTCCCTGAGCCAAATGATGGAAATAGCTACTCGGTATGCAAATGGCAAAGAGGAAGACCGACTCCGCAATGGCAAGGGAAAGCCAGTCGACCAGGACACCGGAGGTGGAAATACCAGTCAGAAGCAAAAGCGTAAGGCTGAGGCTCCAGGTCGTGCTGAAGCTGCAGTTCTGAATGCACAAGCACTACTGGAATCAGGATCTTTGCCGTCAGCCAGCTCTTTTCCATCTGCTACTTGACAGAAAAGAAGGTCTTTGCCCTCAGCTTAAAAAAAGTTGACGGCAAAGACCATGTTTGCCGTCAGCCAGCTCTTTGCCGTCTGCTAGCAGACGGAAAAGAGGAAGGGTGGCCCACTAATGAGAACCACCTAACAGCTACTTTCTTTGCCGTCTGCTAGCAGATGGCAAAGCTTCTTTGCTGTCCGCCACGTGTGTCGTCCAGGCTCTTTGCCGTCAGATGGCGGACGACAAAGAGCATTTCATCTTTGTCGTCCGCCAGCAGACGGCAAAGAACCCTTTGCCGTAGCTTATTCAACCGAACCTGTTGCCCTCTGCTGGCGGACGACAAAGCCTTTGCTGTCCACCGGGCATGCCTTTGCTGTCAGCCATGGCTGACGGCAAAGTGCCTAATTCCTGTAGTGACGGAATGTTTAAGGGAAAGCCTAAGGGGGCGTGGGTGCCCAAAAAGGTGAAAGATCAGTTGGGCCAGGACATGCTGGATTTGCCGTGTCACATTCACACGAAGAAGGATGAAGAGGGTAACTTGATTCTTCCCAAGCATACCACTCGACATTGCAGACTCCTGATAACCCACAAGTATAGGGGATCGCAACAGTTTTCGAGGATAGAGTATTCACCCAAATTTATTGATTCGAAACAAGGGGAGCCAAAGAATATTCTCAAGTATTAGCAGTTGAGTTGTCAATTCAACCACACCTGGATAACTTAGTATCTGCAGCAAAGTAGTATGGAAGTAATGCTTGATAGCAGTAGCAAAGTAATATTTTTGGGTTTTGTAGTGATTGTAACAGAGCAACCGAAAAGTAAATAAGCGAAGAACAATATGTGAAAAGCTCGTAGGCATTGTTTGATTGATGGAGAATTATGCGGATGTGGTTCATCATGTAACAGTCATAACCTAGGGTGACACAGAACTAGCTCCAATTCATCAATGTAATGTAGGCATGTATTCCGAATATAGTCATATGTGCTTATGGAAAAGAACTTGCATGACATATTTTATGCTACCCTCCCGTGGCAGCGGGGTCCTAATGGAAACTAAGGGATATTAAGGCGTCCTTTTAATAGAGTACCGGACCAAAGCATTAACACATAGTGAATACATGAACTCCTCAAATTACGGTCATCACCGGGAGTGGTCCCGATTATTGTCACTTCGGGGTTGCCGGATCATAACACATAGTAGGTGACTATAGACTTGCAAGATAGGATCAAGACCTCACATATATTCATGAAAACTTAATAGGTTCAGATATGAAATCATGGCACCCGGGCCCTAAGTGACAAGCATTAAGCATAGCAAAGTCATAGCAACATCAATCTCAGAACATAGTGGATACTAGGGATCAAACCCTAACAAAACTAACTCGATTACATGATAAATCTCATCCAACCCATCACCGTCCAGCAAGCCTACGATGGAATTACTCACGCCGGCGGTGAGCATCATGAAATTGGTGATGGAGGATGGTTGATGATGACGACGGCGACGGATTCCCCTCTCCGGAGCCCCGAACGGACTCCAGATCAGCCCTCCCGAGAGAGTTTAGGGCTTGGCGGCGGCTCCGTATCATAAAACGCGATGAATCTTTCTCTCTGATTTTTTTCTCCCCGACCACGAATATATAGAGTTGGAGTTGAGGTCGGTGGAGTTCCAGGGGCCCCACGAGGCAGGGGGGCGCACCCCCACCCTCATGGCAAGGGTGTGGCCCCCTAGCCTTGATTCTTTCGCCAGTATTTTTTATTATTTCCAAAAATAATCTCCGTGGATTTTCAGGTCATTCCGAGAACTTTTGTTTCTGCACATAAATAACACCATGGCAATTCTGCTGAAAACAGCGTCAGTCCGGGTTAGTTACTTTCAAATGATGCAAGTTAGAGTCCAAAACAAGGGCAAAAGTGTTTGGAAAAGTAGATACGACGGAGACGTATCAACTACCCCAAGCTTAAACCTTTGCTTGTCCTCAAGCAATTCAGTTGATAAACTGAAAGTGATAAAGAAAAACTTTTTCAAACTCTGTTTGCTCTTGTTGTTGTAAATATGTAAAGCCATCATTCAAGTTTTCAGCAAATATTATGAACTAACCATATTCACAATAACACTTAGGTCTCATGTTTACTCATATCAATGGCATAACCAACTAGCGAGCAATAATAATAAACCTCAGATGACAACACTTTCTCAAAACAATCATGATATGATATAACACGATGGTATCTCGCTAGCCCTTTCTGAGACCGCAAAACACAAATGCATAGCACCTTTAAAGATCAAGGACTGACTAGACATTGTAATTCATGGTAAAAGAGATCCAGTCATAGTCATACCCAATATAAACTAATAGTAATGAATGCAAATGACAGCGGTGCTCTCCAGCTGGTGCTTTTTAATAAGAGGGTGATGACTCAACATAAAAGTAAATATATAGGCCCTTCGAAGAGGGAAGCAGGGATTTGTAGAGATGCCAGAGCTCGGTTTTGAAATAGAGATGAATAATATTTTGAGCGGCATACTTTAATTGTCAACATAACAACCAAGAGATGGCGATATCTTCCATGCTACACACATTATAGGCGGTTCCCAAACAGAATGGTAAAGTTTATACTCCCCCTCCACCAACAAGCATCAATCCATGGCTTGCTCGAAACAACGAGTGCCTCCAACTAACAAAAGGTAAACCATTATACCACATCACAACCATTTTAATAGCATGTTGGCACGCAAGGTAAACCATTATAAACTCCCAGCTAATTAAGCATGACATAAGCAACTATAATCTCTAATTGTCATTGCAAACATGTTTATTCATAATAGGCTGAATCAGGAACGATGAACTAATCATATTTACAAAAACAAGAGAGGTCGAGTTCATACCAGCTTCTCTCATCTCAATCAGTCCATCATATATTGTCATAATTGCCTTTCATTTGCACGACTGAATGATGTGAATAATAATAATAGTGCACGTGCATTGGACTAAGCTGGAATCTGCGAGCATTCAATAAACAGGAGAAGACAACAACATGGGCTCTTGGTTAAATCAACAATAATGCATAATAGAGCCACTTCAACAATTTCAGCATGGTCTTCTCCTATCGACCCCCAAAGAAAAGAAATAAAACTATTTACACGGGAAAGCTCCCAACAAGCAAAAGAAGAACAGGAAATATTTTTGGGTTTTCTTTTTAATTATTACTACTACAGCAAAAAAAGTAAACTAGCTAAAGCTACAACTAATTTTTTTTGGTTTTCTTAAGGTTTTTCAAACACACAAGAAGAAAGCATAGAGAGGAAAATAAACTAGCATGGATAATACAATGAAGGAGTATGAGCATCGACATCTAGCAATGAGTATGTGGACATAAATGTAATGTCGGTGAGAAATACGTACTCCCCCAAGCTTAGGCTTTTGGCCTAAGTTGGTTTATTGCCACGGCTGGCCTGGCGGATATCCAAAGTTATAGTTGGGGTCGTACTGAGAAGAAGAAGCCTCTGATTGCCACTGGTTGGCAATCATCTTCGGATCCCACTGGTAATTAGACTGTCGTGGAGGATCAAATTGTGGTTCTGGCTCTGGCTCTGTAGCTGATGTAGGGTTCCGGTAGCGTGGATGGCCGCCAGCGGAATGAGATACTTGCCTGCAGACAAATCAAACAAGGAAGGAGCAGGCAAGATAATAGTCTCAGGGTGATTTTTATCAAATAATAGTTTGTATTTAAGCGCCCTTTCCCTATTCTTAACAATAAAATCATGTTCTACCATACTCTTATAATCTAAATAAACAGTAGGCAACAATTTTTTTCTTTCTCATAGTGCCTAATAGGTATGTTATAGTATGCAGCTAGGCGTGAGGCGAAGATGCCTCCCAAGATGGGGCCCTTAGTACGGTTAAGATTTAACCATTTTGCAACAATGGCGCCCATACTAAATGTGTCATCACGAAACAAGGCATGGAACAAAATAATAATATCAGGGACACTCAGGTTTCCACAGTTTCCGCGACCAATTAAGCATCTACTAGCAAATATAGCAAAGTAACGTAGAACAGGAAAATGTATGCTAGTGATTCGTAAGGCCGGAAACCTTCCTCGTTTCCCCTATAGCAATTGTATCATAAACCCCTCCACATCGTTACTATGTGGTTCCTCTATGAAACCCGGAAAAGGTAACTTGCACACCACACAGAATTCACGAAGGGTCATCTCCTTATACTCATCATATAAATAAAAATCCACCGTAGGTGGTGACCTCCTAGAATGAAAATGAAAATTTTGCACAAAGGTATTGGTGAGTAAGAGATACTGTTCGCGTTGGTCGCTGAGGAAGTCGGTGAGGCCTGCATTCTCAGCCAACTCATAAAAATCATCATAAATCCCGGCTGCTCTCAAGAAATCATCACAAGGCCATTCACATGGCCGAACTTCAGCGGTGCGAGGTAGATTATATTTAGGCCTCTCTGCTTCTTCACTTTGCTTTTTCCTTCGAGCTTCGGCTCAATGATCCCCTCAAAAATCTCTTCATCATTTTCCGAAAATTTCTGAAATTTTTAGTAACTTCAAATAAAAGTGAACCAAGCTCAAAAAAATTGATAGCAACTACTCCTACAAGTGCGTAGAGCCTATATCATGCATTAGAACTACTTGGAACCATATAAATTTGACATGCAAGCTCAAGAACAGGGTCACCTAGGCAGCACAAATTTGCAATGAATAAAGCACTAGAACAAAAACTAATTGGGCCAATGGAGGAGTCACTACCAAGGAACAATCGGCCAAAGCAGTTTTGTGAGAGGTGCTTTGAGCAAGGAGATCGAAAATCGCAGCAAAATAAGCTAGAACTCGTGCTTGAGCTGGATGGTGATTTTTTGGGAGGAAGAAGAAGTGTGTGGGTGCAGGAATAAGTGGAGGGGAGCCACCATGGGCCCACGAGGCAGGGGGCGCACCCAGGGGGGCAGGCGCGCCTTAGACCCTCGTGCCCAGGTGCTTGCTCCCCCTGATGTGTTCTCAGTGCCAAATATTCTTAAATATTCCATAAAAAATCAAATTAAATTGGCAGGGCATTTGGAGAACTTTAATTTTCGGGGTATTTTTATATTGCACGGGTAATTCAAAAAATAGACAGAAAAATACTATTTTTACTTTATTTCAACTAAATAACAGAAAGTAAAAGGAGGGTACAGAAGGTTGTGCCTTCTAACTTCATCCATCTCATGCTCATCAAAAGGAATCCACTAACAAGGTTGATCAAGTCTTGTTAACAAACTCATTCCGACTAACATGGAACCGGAGAAATTTCAAATAGCACTATGTTACCTAAACGGGGATATGCACATACCGAATAATAAGAACATCATATTTCTTCTTGACAGTAGGTAGAGGAAATTCAAAACCTCCAAAAATAATCGATGGAAATTTTTCAATAGAGTTGATACTATGAACTTGAGGTTGTTTCCTCGAAAAGTGTACCGTATGCTCATTACCATTGACATGAAAAGTGACATTGCCTTTGTTGCAATCAATAACAGCCCCTGCAGTATTCAAAAAGGGTCTTCCAAGAATAATAGACATGCTATCGTCCTCGAGAATATCAAGAATGACAAAGTCCGTCAAAATAGTAACATTTGCAACAACAACAGACACATCCTCACAAATACCGACAGGTATAGCAGTTGATTTATCAGCCATTTGCAAAGATATTTCAGTAGGTGTCAACTTATTAAAATCAAGTCTACGATGTAAAGAGAGAGGCATAACAGTAACACCGGCTCCAAGATCACATAAAGCAGTTTTAACATAGTTTCTTTTAATGGAGCATGGTATAGTTGGTACTCCTGGATCTCCTAGTTTCTTAGGTATTCCATCCTTGAAAGTGTAATTAGCAAGCATGGTGGAAATTTCAGCTTTCGGTATCTTTCTTTTATTTGTAACAATTTCTTTCATATACTTAGCATAAGGATTCATTTTGAGCATATCAGTTAAAGGCATACGCAAAAAGATAGGTCTAATCATTTCAGCAAAGCGCTCAAAATCCTCGTCATCCTTTTTCTTGGATGGTTTAGGAAGAAAAGGCATGGGTTTCTGAACCCATGGTTCTCTTTCTTTATCGTGTTTCCTAGCAACAAAGTCTCTCTTATCGTAACGTTGATTCTTTGATTGTGGGTTATCAAGATCAATAGCAGGTTCAATCTCTACATCATTATCATTGCTAGGTTGAGCATTATCATGAAAATTATCATTAACATTATCACTAGGTTCATGTTCATTACAGTTGTGTTTCAAAGATCGTAAATAGAAATATCATTGGGATTCTCAGGTGTGTCTACAACAGGTTCACTAGAAGCATGCAAAGTCCTATCATTTTTCTTTTTCTTCTTTTTAGAAGGACTAGGTGCCTCAATATTATTTCTTTGAGAGTCCTGCTCAATTCTCTTAGGATGGCCTTCAGGATACAAAGGTTCCTGAGTCATTTTACCAGTTCTAGTAGCCACTCTAACAACATAGTCATTATTCTTACTATTCAATTCATTGAGCAAATCATTATGAGCTTGAAGTACTTGTTCTACTTGAGTGGTAATCATAGAAGCATGTTTACTAATGAGTTTAAGTTCACCTTTAACTCTATACATATAATCACCCAAGTGTTCAATCATATAAGCATTTTGTTTTAATTGTCTACCAAAATAAGCATTAAAATCTTCTTGCTTAACCATAAAGTTATCAAACTCATCCAGACAATGGCTAGCAAACTTAGTAGGAGGGATTTCAGCTTTATCATATCTATAGAGAGAATTTACCTTTAATACCTGTGTCGGGTTATCAAGACCATGAGTTTCTTCAATAGGTGATGAATTAAGACCATGTATTTCTTCAATAGGAGGTAAATTCTTAACATCTTCAGCTTTAACACCCTTTTCTTTCATAGATTTCTTTGCCTCTTGCATATCTTCAGGACTGAGAAATAGAACACCCCTCTTCTACAGAGTTGGCCTAGGAGTTGGTTCAGGAAGTGTCCAATTATTTTCATTTGTCAACATATTATTCAATAGAATTTCAGCTTCATCTGGTGTTCTTTCCACGAAAATGTAACTAGCACAACTATCCAGGTAGTCTCTGGAAGCATCGGTTAGTCCATTATAAAAGATATCAAGTATTTCATTTTTCTTGACAGGATGATCAGGCAAATCATTAAGTAATTGGAGAATCCTCCCCCAAGCTTGTGGGAGACTCTCTTCTTCAATTTGCACAAAATTATATTTTTCCCATAAAGCAGCTTGTTTCTTATGAGCAGGGAAATATTTAGCAGAGAAGTAATAAATCATATCCTGGGACTACGCACACAACCAGGATCAAGAGAATTAAACCATATCTTAGCATCACCCTTTAATGAGAACGGAAATATTTTAAGGATATAAAAGTAGCGAGTTCTCTCATCATTAGTGAACAGGGTGGCTATATCATTTAATTTAGTAAGATGTGCCACAACAGTTCAGATTCATAGCCATGGAAAGGATCAGATTCAACCAAGGTAATTATATCAGGGTCGACAGAGAATTCATAATCCTTATCAGTAACAAAGATAGGTGAAGTAGCATAAGCTGGATCATATTTCATTCTAGCATTCAGAGTTTTTTGTTTCAGCTTAGCTAATAATTTCTTAAGATCACTCCTATCATTGCAAGCAAGAAAGTCTCTAGCAGTTTCTTCATCCATAATATAGCCCTCAGGCACAATAGGCAATTCATATTTAGGGGGAGAGTCTTCATCATCACTTTCATCAATATTATCAGTTTCAATAAATTCATTCTCTCTAGCCCTAGCAAGTTGTTCATCAAGAAATTCACCAAGTGGCACAGTAGTATCAAGCATAGAAGTAGTTTCATCATAAGTATCATGCATAGTAGAAGTGGCATCATCAATAACATGCGACATATCAGAATTAATAGCAAAAGCAGGTTTAGGTGTCGCAAGCTTACTCAAAACAGAAGGTGAATCAAGTGCAGAGCTAGATGGCAGTTCCTTACCTCCCCTCGTAGTTGAGGGATAAAATTTTTGTTTTCTCGTCTTTCAAGTTCCTCATAATGACCAGCAGATATAAATCCCAAGTGACTCAAAGAATAGAGCTATGCTCCCCGGCAACAGCGCCAGAAAATAGTCTTGATAACCCACAAGTATAGGGGATCGCAACAGTTTTCGAGTGTAGTGTATTCAACCAAAAATTATCGATTCGACACAAGGGGAGCCAAATAATATTCTCAAGTATTAGCAGTTGAGTTGTCAATTCAACCACACCTGGATAACTTAGTATCTGCAGCAAAGTATTTAGAAGCAAAGTAGTATGGAAATGCTTGATAGCGGTAGCAAAGTAATATTTTTGGGTTTTGTAGTGATTGTAACATGAGCAACGGAAAAGTAAATAAGCGAAGAACAATATGTGAAAATCTCATAGGCATTGGATCGGTGATGGAGAATTATGCCGGATGTGGTTCATCATGTAACAGTCATAACCTAGGGTGACACAGAACTAGCTCCAATTCATCAATGTATGTAGGCATGTATTCCGAATATAGTCATACGTGCTTATGGAAAAGAACTTTCATGACATCTTTTGTCCTACCCTCCCGTGGCAGCGGGGTCCTAATGGAAACTAAGGGATATTAAGGCCTCCTTTTAATAGAGTACGGACCAAAGCATTAACACATAGTGAATACATGAACTCCTCAAACTATGGTCATCACCAGGAGTGGTCCCGATTATTGTCACTTGAGTTGCGGATCATAACACATAGTAGGTGACTATAGACTTGAAAGATAGGATCAAGAACTCACATATATTCATGAAAACATAATAGGTTCAGATCTGAAATCATGGCACTGGGGCCCTAGTGACAAGCATTAAGCATAGTGAAGTCATAGCAACATCAATATCAGAACATAGTGGATACTAGGAATCATACCCTAACAAAACTAACTCGATTACATGATAAATCTCATCCAACCCATCACCGTCCAGCAAGCCTACGATGTAATTACTCACGCATGGCGGTGAACATCATGAAATTGGTGATGGAGGATGGTTGATGATGACGACGGCGACAGATTCCCGTCTTCGGAGCCCCGAACAGACTTCAGATCAGCCCTCCCGAGAGAGTTTAGGGCTTGGCGGTGGCTCCGTATCGTAAAACATGATGAATCTTTCTCTCTGATTTTTTTCTCCCCGAACACGAATATATAGAGTTGGAGTTGAGGTCGGTGGAGCTCCAGGGGGCTCACGAGGCAGGGGGCGCGCCCCCCACCCTCGTGGCAAGGATGTGGGCCCCCTGGCCTTGATTCTTTCGCCATTATTTTTTATTATTTCCAAAAATAATCTCCGTGGAGTTTCAGGTCATTCTGAGAACTTTTGTTTCCGCACATAAATAACACCATGGCAATTCTGCTGAAAACAACGCAGTCCGGGTTAGTTCCATTCAAATCATGCAAGTTAGATTCCAAAACAAGGGCAAAAGTGTTTGGGAAAGTAGATACGACGGAGACGTATCAACTCCTGATTCAGTAGTTCCGGGAGGGTCAGCCCAGTGAGAAGGGCACTGATGAGGACGAAGAAGAAGAAAAGGATGATGGTTACCCGAAGGTCAATGCTACCTTAGTGATTTTTGCTGATGTCGAGAGGAAAAGTCGACTGGAAGTCAGTCTTTAACAGAGAAGTGAACATGGTTGCTCCGGCAACTATGACGTACCTGAAGTGGTTGAAAACTCCCATTACATTCGACCAGTCAGATCACCCAGCGCTCGTTGCTACCCCCGAGCGACAAGCGTTGGTGGTCGACCCAATCATTGGGGGCACCAGACTGACTAAAGTTCTTATGGATGGTGGCAATGGTCTGAACATTCTGTATGCAGAGACCCTCCAAAGGATGGGCATCTCGATGTCCAAACTCAGTGAGAGCAACATGCAGTTCCAAGGTGTCATCCCAGGGAAGAAAGCGAAGTCACTCGGGCAGATTGCTCTTGATGTGGTTTTCGGTGATTCCAAGAATTTCCGCAAGGAGAAGTTGACATTTGAGGTAGTGGATTTCCACAGTTCCTATCATGCTATTCTGGGCAGGCCCGCGTATGCTCATTTCATGACCAGTCCATGTTACGTGTATCTTAAGTTGAAGATGCCCGGGCCCAAAGGTGTGATCACAGTCACAGGAAATAGGCAGAGCAGAGGAGTGCCTCCAGAAGGGTTCCAAGATTGCAGATGAGCAAATGGTTGTGGTGGAACTGGAGGAATATAAGAAAAAAGCTGACCCGAGTGATTTGTTGCGAGCCAAGAAGCCTGCTTCAGAATCCGCATTTCAGTCGGCCGGTGAAACAAAGCCAGTCCACATTCACCCGGAAGACCCCACTGCTGCTCCCACTCACATCTCAACGACACTCGATAGCAAATAGGAAGCCACTCTCATCCAGTTACTCTGTGAGAACTGGGACATCTTTGCATGGAAACCATCAGGCATGGCAGGTGTACCCAGGGGGCTGGCTGAGTGCTACCTCTTGAGCATGCGTTGGTTTTCTCTTGAAGATGAAAGGGTGATGCAGGAAAGTAGCATAAGTATTTCCCTCATTTTTTGAGAACCAAGGTATCAATCCAGTAGGAGACAATGCACAAGTCACCTAGTACCTGCACAAACAATCAAGAACCTTGCAACCAACGCGATAAAGGGGTTGTCAATCCCTTCACGGTTACTCGCAAAAGTGAGATCTAATAAGGATAGTAAAGTAAATATTTTTGGTATTTTTGTTGTATAGATTGGAAAGTAAAGATTGCAAAATAGTAAACGAGATGCGATGTAAATAAAAGATATGCACTATAATAAGAAAGATACACGGGGCCCATAGGTTTCACTAGTGGCTTCTCTCAAGATAGCATGTATTACGGTGGGTGAACAAATTACTGCCGGTCAATTGATAGAAAAGCACATAGTTATGAAGTTATCTAAGGCAATGATCATGAATATAGCATCACGTCCGTGTCAAGTAGACGGAAATGATTCTGCATCACCTACTATTACTCCACACATCGACCACTATCTAGCATGCATCTAGAGTATTAAGTTCATAACAACAAATTAACGCATTAAGCAAGATGACATGATGTAGAGGGATAAACTCAAGCAATATGATATAAACCCCATCTTTTTATCCTCGATGGCAACAATACAATATGTGCCTTGCTGCCCCTACTGTCATTGGGAAAGGACACCGCAAGATTGAACCCAAAGCTAAGCACTTCTCCTATTGCAAGAAAGATCAATCTAGTAGGCCAAACTAAACCGATAATTGGAAGAGACTTGCAAAGATATCAAATCATGCATATAAGAATTCAGAGAAGAACCAAATAGTATTCATAGATAATCAAGTTCATAAATCCATAATTCATCGGATCTTGGCATACACACCGCAAAAGAGTATTACATCGAATAGATCTCCAAGAACATCGAGGAGAACATTGTATTGATAATCAAAGAGAGAGAAGAAGCCATCTAGCTAATAACTATGGACCCGAAGGTCTATGGTAAACTACTCACGCTTCATCAGAGAGGCTATGGTGTTGATGTAGAAGCCCTCCGTGATTGATTCCCCCTCCGGCAGATCGCCGGGAAAAGGCCCTAAGATGGGATCTCACGGGTACAGAAGGTTAAGGTGGTGGAAAAGTGGTTTCGTGGCTCCCCTGATGTTTTTAGGGTATAAGAGTATATATAGGCGAAAGAAGTACGTCGGTGGAGCTACGAGGGGCCCACGAGGGAGGGGGCGTGCCTACCCCCCTGGGCGCGCCCTCCTGCCTCATGGACGCCTCGTTGCGTCTCCGACTTAATCTCCAAGTCTTCTGGTTTTCTTTAGGTCCAAGAAAGATCATCGCGAAGGATTCATTCCGTTTGGATGCCGTTTGATATTCCTTTTCTGCGAAACACTAAAATAGGCAAAAAAAACTGAAATTGGCACTGGGCCTTCGGTTAATAGGTTAGTCCCAAAAATAATATAAAGAGCATATTAAATCCCATTAAACATCCAAAAGAGATAATATAATAGCATGGAACAATAAAAAATTATAGATATGTTGGAGACGTATCAAGCATCCCCAAGCTTAATTCCTGCTCGTCCTCGAGTAGGTAAATGATAAAAACAGAATTTTTGATGTGGAATGCTACCTAACATATTTATAAATGTAATTTTCTTTATTGTGGCATGAATGTTCAGATCCGAAAGATTCAAGATAAAAGTTTAATATTGACATAAAAATAATAATACTTCAAGCATACTAACAAAGTAATCATGTCTTCTCAAAATAACATGGCCAAAGAAAGTTCATCCCTACAAAATCATATAGTTTGGCTATGCTCCATCTTCGTCACACAAAATGCTCAAATCATGCACAACCCCATTGACAAGCAAGCAATTGTTTCATACTTTAGTATTCTCAAACTTTTTCAACTTTCACGCAATACATGAGCGCGAGCCATGGACATATCACTATAGGTGTAATAGAGTGGTGGTTGTGGAGAAGACAAAAAATAGGAAGATGGTCTCACATCAACTAGGCGTATCAATGGGCTATGGGGATGCCCATAAATAGATATCAATGTGAGTGAGTAGGGATTGCCATGCAACGGATGCACTAGAGCTATAAATATACGAAAGCTCGACAAAAGAAACTAAGTGGGGGTGCATCCAACTTGCTTGCTCACGAAGACCTAGGGCATTTGAGGAAGCCCATCGTTGGAATATACAAGCCAAGTTCTATAATGAAAATTCCCACTAGTATATGAAAGTGAAAAAATAAGAGACTCTCTATCATGAAGATCATGGTGCTACTTTGAAGCACAAGTGTGGAAAAAGGATAGTAGCATTGTCCCTTCTCTCTTTTTCTCTCATTTTTTTATTTGGGCCTTAGGCCTCTTTTTTATTGGCTTCTTTGGCCTTTTTTTTTTAATTTCCTCACACGGGACAATGCTATCATAATGATGATCATCACACTTCTATTTATTTACAACTCAAGGACTACAACTCGATACTTAGAACAAAATATGACTCTACATGCGTGCCTCCGGCGGTGTACCGGGATGTGCACTGAATCAAGAGTGACATGTATGAAAAATTATGAAAGGTGGCTTTGCCACAAATACGATGTCAACTACATGATCATGCAAGGCAATATGACAAACATGGAACGTGTCATAATAAACAGAATGGTGGAGAGTTGCATGGCAATATATCTCGGAATGGCTATGGAAATGCCATAAAAGGTAGGTATGGTGGTTGTTTTGAGGAAGGTAAATGGTGGGCTTATGGTACCGGCGGAAGTTGCACTATACTAGAGAGGCTAGCAATAGTGGAAGGGTGAGAGTGCGTATAATCCATGGACTCAACATTAGTCATAAAGTACTCACATACTTATTGCAAAAATCTACAAGTCATAAAAAACAAAGCACTACGCGCATGCTCCTAGGGGGATAGATTGGTAGGAAAATACCATAGCTCGTCCCTGACTGCCACTCATAAGGAAGACAATCAAAGAAACACCTCATGCTTCAAATTTGTTACACAACGGTTACCATACATGCATGCTACGAGACTTGCAAACCTCAACACAAGTATTTCTCAAATTCACAATTAATTCACTAGCATGACTCTAATATCACCATCCTCATGTCTCAAAACAATCATCAAGCATCAAACTTCTCATAGCATTCAACGCACTTTATATGAAAGTTTTTATTATACCCATCTTGGATGCCCATCATATTAAGACTAATTTAATAGCCAAAGCAAATTACCATGCTGTTCTAAAAGACTCTCAAAATAATATAAGTGAAGCATGAGAGATCAACAATTTCTATAAAATAAAACCACCACCATGCTCTAAAAAGATATAAGTGAAGCACTAGAGCAAAATTATCTAGCTCAAAAGATATAAGTGAAGCACATAGAGTATTCTAATAAATTCTGATTCGTGCGTGTCTATCCCAAAAGGTGTGTACAACAATGATGATTGTGGTAAACTAAAAAGCAAAGACTCAAATCATACAAGACGCTCCAAGCAAAACACATATCATGTGGTGAATAAAAATATAGCCTCAAGTAAAGTTACCGATAGACGAAGACGAAAGAGGGGATGCCTTCCGGGGCATCCCCAAGCTTAGGCTTTTGATTGTCCTTGATTTTTAACTTGGGGTGCCTTGTGCATCCCCAAGCTTAGGCTCTTTCCACTCCTTGTTCCAAAATCCATCAAATCTTTACCCAAAAACTTGAAAACTTCACAACACAAAACTCAACAGAAAATCTCATGAGCTCCGTTAGTATAAGAAAATAAACCACCACTTTAAGGTACTGTAATGAATTCATTCTTTATTTATATTGGTGTTAAACCTACTGTATTCCAACTTCTCTATGGTTCATACCCCCCGATACTACTCATAGATTCATCAAAATAAGCAAACAACACATGAAAAACAGAATCTGTCAAAACAGAACAGTCTGTAGCAATCTGATTTGTTCGAATACTTATGGAGCTCCAAAAATTCTGAAAAACTAGGAAAACCTGGATAATTTGTATATAAATCTACTGCAAAAATAATTGGCATTTTAACACGTTCTGGTGAATTTTAACAATTATTTTCATGAGCGCAAAGTTTCTGTCTTTTTTCAGCAAGATCAAACAACTATAACCCAAGAAGACCCTATTGGTTCTACTTGGCACAAACACTAAATAAAACATAAAACCACATATAAACAGAGTCTAGATGAATTATTTATTACTAAATAGGAACAAAAAGCAAAGAACACAAAAAAATTGGGTTGCCTCCCAACAAGCGATATCATTTAACGCCCCTAGCTTGGCATTGATAATTTCGATGATGCTCACATGAAAGACAAGAATTGAAGCACAAAGAGAGAATCATATAGCATATGAAAAAACACATCTAAGTCTAACATACTTCCTATGCATAGGCATCTTATAGGAAAATAAATTATCAAGACAAGCAAAAACTAGCATATACCAGAAAGAAGTGAGAAACAATAAGAATCTCAACATAACGAGAGGTAATTTAGTAACATGAAAATTTCTACAACCATATTTTCCTCTCTCATAATAATTACATGTGGGATCATATTCAAATTCAACAATATAGCTCTCACATAAATCTTTCTCTACATGATCCACATGCATGCAAAGTTGACACTCCTCCAAAATATTGGGAATATCATTAACTAAAGTCATGACCTCTCCAAACCCACTTTTATCAAAAACTTCATAAGATTGAACATTATCCAAATATGTGGGATCTAAAGTTGAACTCTTCCAAACCCACTTTCAGTATTATTGCAAACATTATTATCAATCTCATATTCATCATGGGGCTTAAATAAATTTTCAAGATTGTAAGAAGAATCACCCCAATCATGATCATTGCAACAAGTAGTGGACATAGCAAAACTAGCATCCCCAAGCTTAGGGTTTTGCATATCATGAACACAATTGACATTAATAGAATTTATGATAATATCATTGCAATCATGCTTTTCATTCAAGGAGCTATCATGAATCACTTCATAAGTTTCTTCTTTCAACACTTCATCACAATTTTTAGATTCACGAATTTCAAGCAAAACCTCATAAAGATAATCTAGTGCACAAAACTCACTAGCAATAGGTTCATCATAATTGGATCTTTTAAAAAGATTAGCAAGAGGATGAGGATCCATAACAATAGATTTTTAACAAGCGAAGATGCAAGCACATAGAAGGCACATGGCAACACGAGCAAACAAAAGATCTAACGAGAAAAAGGCGAACAGAAAAGAGGGGCGAAGAAAAGGCAAAGGTTTTCGAAAATCTTTTAGAAGTGGGGGAGAGGAAACGAGAGGCAAATGCCAAATAATGTAATGCAAGGGAGAAGAGTTTACGATGGTACTTGGTATGTCTTGACTTGGCGTAGATTTCCCCGGCAACGGTGCTAGAAAGCCTTCTTGATACCTCTTGAGCATGCGTTGGTTTTCCTTGAAGAGGAAAGGGTGATGCAGCAAAGTAGCGTAAGTATTTCCCTCAGTTTTTGAAAACCAAGGTATCAATCCAGTAGGAGACAACGTACAAGTCACCTAGTGCCTGCACAAAAAATCAAGGACCTCGCAACCAACGCGATGAAGGGGTTGTCAATCCCTTCACGGTCACTCACAAAAGTGAGATCTAATAAAGATAGTAAAGTAAATATTTTTGGTATTTTTGTTGTATATATTGGAAAGTAGATATTGCAAAATATTAAATGAGATGCAATGTAAATAAAAGAGATGCAATATAATAAGAAAGGGACCCAGGGGCCATAGGTTTCACTAGTGGCTTCTCTCAAGATAGCATGTATTACGGTGGGTGAACAAATTACTGCCGAGCAATCGATAGAAAAGCACACAGTTATGAAGTTATCTAAGCCAATGATCATGAATATAGGCATCACGTCCGTGTCAAGTAGACCGAAACGATTCTGCATCTACTACTATTACTCCACACATCGACCGCTATCCAGCATGTATCTAGAGTATTAAGTTCATAATAACAGAGTAACACATTAAGCAAGATGACATGATGTAGAGGGATAAAATCAAGCAATATGATACAAACCTCATCTTTTTATCCTCGATGGCAACAATACAATACGTGCCTTTATCGCCCTCATCACTTTGGGAAAGGACATCGCATTTATTGAAACCAAAGCTAAGCACTTCTCCCATTGCAAGAAAGATCAATGTAGTAGGCCAAAGTAAACCGATAATTTGAAGAGACTTGCAAAGATATCAACTCATGCATATAAGAATTCAGAGAAGAACCAAATAATATTCATAGATAATCAAGTTCATAAATCCACAATTCATCGGATCTCGGCAAACACACCGCAAAAGAATATTACATTGAATAGATCTCCAAGAATGTTGAGGAGAACTTTGTATTGAGAATCAAAGAGAGAGAAGAAGCCATCTAGCTAATAACTATGGACCCGAAGGTCTGTGGTAAACTACTCACGCTTCATCGGAGAGGCTATGGTGTTGACGTAGAAGCCCTCCATGATCGATTCCCCCTCCGGCAGATCGCCGGAAAAGGCCCCAAGATGGGATCTCACAGGTACAGAAGGTTGCGGCGGTGGAAAAGTGGTTTCGTGGCTCCCCCTGATGTTTTTAGGGTATAAGAGTATATATAGGCGAAAGAAGTACGTCGGTGGAGCTACGAGGGGCCCACGAGTGTGGGGGGCGCACCTACCCGCTAGGCGCGCCCTCCTGCCTCGTGGCCGCTTTGTTGTGTCTCCGACTTGATCTCCAAGTCTTCTGGTTTGATTTTGGTCCAAGAAAGATCATCGTGCAGGTTTCATTCCGTTTGATATTCCTTTTCTTCGTAACACTAAAATAGGCAAAAAAACAGAAATTGGCACCGGGCCTCCGGTTAATAGGTTAGTCCCAAAAATAATATAAAAGAGCATATTAAAGCCCATTAAACTCCAAAACAGATAATATAATAGCATGGAACAATCAAAAATTATAGATACGTTGGAGACGTATCACTGAGCACCGTTTGTGTGTCGACCTAAAAGCAAAACCTGTCAAAGAGCACCTCCGTCGGTCCACCGTGGAAAAAAGGAAGGCGATTGGGGAAGAGGTGTCTCGGCTGCTGGCAGTTGTGTTCATCCGCGAGATATACCACTCGGAGTGGCTCGCCAATGTCGTCATGGTCCCTAGAAAGATGATTCACTTTGTATGTGTATAGATTTCAAGCATATCAATCGGGCTTGCCTGAAAGATCATTTCCCTCTCCCCCGCATTGATCAGATTGTCGACTCAACTGCGGGGTGTGAGCGTTTGTCTTTTTTGGATGCATATTCCGGGTATCGTCAGATCCAACTGTATGGACCCGATGAAATAAAAACGGCCTTCATCACCCCATTTGGGTGTTTTTGCTATGTCACCATGCCTTTTGGTCTTAAGAATGCTGGCGCCACGTTCATGCGCATGATCCAGAAGTGCCTTCTCACTCAGATTAGTCGGTACGTGGAAGCATACATGGATGATATCATGGTCAAGTCACGCGAAGGTTCCGACCTGCTGACTGACCTCGCTGAAACCTTTGCCAATCTAAGAAGATATGCCATCAATCTTAATCCGTCCAAGTGTACATCGGAGTCCCAGGAGGAAAGTTACTCGGTTTGGTCGTTTCCGAACGAGGGATTGATGCAAACCCAGAAAATATTGGGGCAATTCTCCGAATGAAACGCCCTGTGCGTGTGCATGACGTTCAGAAGCTCACAGGTTGTATGGCTGCATTAAGATGATTCATTTCTCGTCTCGGTGAAAAGTCATTACCTCTTTACCAACAGATGAAAAAGCCTGATACATTCGTGTGGACTCCAGAAGCCGAAGCAGCGTTTGTAGAGCTCAAAGCCCTGATTTCCACCCAGCCGGTGCTTGCTGCTCCGGTCAGCAAAGAGCCTTTATTGTTATATATTGCAGCCACTGGTCAGGTTGTCAGCATAGTGCTCACAATCGAACGAGAAGAAGAAGGCAAGGCCTACAAAGTTCAACGCCCAGTGTATTAGATTTCTGATGTCTTGACTCCGTCCAAACAAAGGTATCCACATTACCAGAAGCTTGTCTATGGAATTTACTTGACTGCGAAGAAAGTTGCACATTACTTCCAAGACCACTCGATTTCAGTCGTCAGCGACGCTCCATTGTCTGAAATTTTGAACAATCAAGATGCAGCCAGTTGAGTGGTGAAGTGGGCAATTGAACTTCTTCCTCTAGATATCAAGTTTCAAGCAAAGAACGCAATCAAGTCTCAAGCAATCGCAAATTTCCTGGCCGAGTGGACCGAGCAGCAGGAGCCGACTCAAGTTCACTTGGAACACTGGACCATGTTCTTTGATGGATCTAAGATGTTAAACGGTTCTAGTGCCGGAGTGGTCTTGGTGTCCCCAAGAGGCAACAAACTCAGTTATGTCCTCCAGATTCACTTTGATTCCTCCAACAATGAAGTTGGGTACAAAGCACTTCTCTATGGGTTACGTATGGTCAACTCACTCGGCGTCCGTCGCCTGATGGTATACGGGGATTCAGACTTGGTGGTTAATCAGGTGATGTAGGAGTGGGATGTCAGGAGCCCTGCCATGACCGGATACTGCAATGCAGTGAGGAAGTTAGAAAAGAAGTTTGAAGGGTTGGAGCTCCACCACGTTCCCCGACTCAAGAATCAAGCAGCTGATGATCCGGCGAAAATAGGTTCCACTCGGAAGCCTATTCCTAGTAATGTGTTCTTGGAGCATCTCCATGCCCCATCGATGCAAGAAGATCCCTTTACAAAGGAGCCCCCACAACCAATAAGTTCTACCAATCCGACTGAAGTCGAAGTGCCAGCAGTAGTCGACTTAATAATGGATATTTTGGTGATCACCCCTGACTAGACGGTGCCGTATATCACATATCTGCTCAGGCAGGATCTTCTAGAGGATGAAGTTGAAGCACATCAGATCGTCCGCAGGTCCAAAGCCTTCACAGTAATAGGCGGGCAGCTTTTCAGAGAAAGTGTTACTAGCGTGGCTCAAAGATGTATCTCTCCAGAAGAGGGTCGATTGATATTGGATGAGATCCACTCGGGGACCTGTGGCCACCACGCATCCTCTCGGACCATCATGGCCAAAGCATATCGAGCAGGATTCTACTGGTCGCAGGCAAATGAAATGGCGAAAGAGATCATCGAGAAGTGTGAAGGTTGCCAGTTTTACTCGAACATGTCCCACAAGCCCGCATCTGCTTTGAAACTATACCAATCGTCTGGACATTTGCTGTGTGGGGTTTGGACATGATTGGGCCGTTAAGGATTGGCAGAAGTGGTTTCACTCATTTGCTCGTGGCAGTCGACAAGTTCACTAAGTGGATTGAAGCAAAACCTATCAAGAACCTAGACTCAAGCACAACCATCAGTTTCATCAGAGAGTTGGTGTTCCGATATGGAGTTCCGCACAACATCATCACAGACAATGGCTCAAACTTTGATTATGATGAGTTCAGAGCATTCTGCGCTTCCCAAGGCACTCGGGTCGACTATGCATCTGTTGCGCACCCGTAGTCAAATGGGCAAGCCGAAAGAGCAAACGGTTGATCCTCCAAGGGCTGAAACCCCGATTGATGCGCGATCTTAAACATGCAGCTGGGGCTTGGGTGACTGAGTTGCCGTATGTTTTGTGGGGATTGAGGAAAACTCCAAACCGATCGAGCGATCGAACCCCTTTCTTCATGGTGTACGGGGTCGAAGCCGTGCTTCCGAGTGACTTGCTTCACAATGCACCCCGAGTGGAACTTTTCTCGGAAGCTGATGCAGAGCAAGCACGTCAGGACGCCGTAGATATTCTGAAGGAAGAGCGAGAGATGGCCTTGATCCGGTCGACCATTTATCAGCAAGACCTTCGTCGATTCCACGCCCGAAACGTCAAAGGTCAAGCATTTCAAGAAGGAGACCTTGTGCTCTGAGTGGATCAGCAACGACCTCATAAACTCGCTCCTGCTTGGGAAGGCCCCTTCGTCGTCACCAAGGTGCTCCATAATGGGGTGTGTCACCTTTACAACATAGCCAAGAAGAAAGACGAGCCGCGCTCTTGGAATGCAGATCTTCTCCGCCGGTTTTATACTTAAACACTCGGATCGTCAAGATGTAATAAGAATACTTTCAGATTGTTTATCAAAGACATGATTCCTGAAGTCTCATAATGATTGTTCTCGCATAAGCATATGTTCATATCCCCCAGTGGGTGGCTTAGCCGCGAACCTGTTTCGTCTAAGTTAGAAAACTACTCCGAGTGGAGAGCAATCCTCCCACACGGGGGCTTAGCTGCGATCCCGTACTCACCTAAGTTTCAAAAATACTCCGAGTGGAGAGCAATCCTCGCACTCGGGGTCTTAGCTGCGAACCAGATTCGCCTAAGTTTTAAAAAAACTACTCCGAGTGGAGAGCAACCCTCCCACTCGGGGGCTTAGTTGTGATCCCGTACTCGCCTAAGTTTCAAAAAATACTCCGAGAGGAGAGCAATCCTCCCACTTGGGGGCTTAGCTGCGAACTAGATTCGCCTAAGTTCCAAAAACTACTCCGAGTGGATAGCAATCCCTCCCACTCGGGGACTTAGCTGCGATCCCGTACTCGCCTAAGTTACAAAACTACTCCGAGTGGGGAGCAATCCTTCCACTCGGGGGCTTAGCTGCGATCCTGTACTCGCCTAAGTTACAAAACTACTCCCAGTGGAGAGCAATCCTCCCACTCGGGGGCTTAGCTGCGATCCCATACTCGCCTAAGTTACAAAACTACACCGAGCGGAGAGCAATCCTCCCACTCGGGGACTTATCTGCGATCACGTACTCGCCTAAGTTACAAAACTACTCCGAGTGGAGAGAAACCCTCCCACTCGGGGGCTTAGGTGCGATCCCATACTCGCCTAAGTTTCAAAAACTACTCCGAGTGGAGAGCAATCATCCCACTCGGGGGCTTAGCTGCGATCCTGTACTCGCGTAAGTTTCAAAAACTAATCCGAGTGGAGAGCAATCCTCCCACTCGGGGACTTAGCTGCGATCCCGTACTCGCCTAAGTTACAAAACTACTCCGAGTGGGGAGCAATCCTCCCACTCGGGGGCTTAGCTGCGATCCCGTACTCGCCTAAGTCACAAAACTACTCCTAGTGGAGAGCAATCCTCCCACTCGGGGGCTTAGCTGCGATCTCGTACTCGCCTAAGTTACAAAACTACTCCGTGTGGAGAGCACTCCTTCCACTCGGGGACTTAGCTGCGATCCCGTACTCGCCTAAGTTACAAAAACTACTCCGAGTGGCGAGAAATTCTCTCACTCAGGGGCTTAGCCGCGAACCAAATGCGCCTAAGTTTCAAAAAATACCCCGAGTGGAGAGAAATCCTCCCACTCGGAGGCTTAGCTGCGAACCATATTCGTCTAAGTTAGAAAATCCAAGCACATTGGAGATAAGAAAACTGCATTCGGATAAAACCGGATAAATCCAGCAAGTTCCAAAACCACAAGTAGAAGTACTCGGGCGTCAGGCTCGAAGGAGTTTAACGGTTACACAATCACTCGGCATTCCGAGGCAAATGGATTCAAATCATCAAGTTTTTCACTCGGTAGGAGGAGGACTAGATGGCTCGACGAAGGTGTCCAAGTCAATGCCGTCCGCAATGCGAGTGGCTGCGTCGATGAAGTTCTCCATGAAAGACTGAAACTGAAGCTTCTTGGTGTTTGCCACTTGAAGATCCTTCAGCTTTTCTTCCTTAACGTCCTTGCAATGAACACAGACGAGTGTTAGAGCCACGTCGGCACCATAGTGAGCAGCTGACTTTTTCCATGCTTGCACTTGGTCGGGGTTTTCATTGAGCGGAGTCATCAGTGACTCGAGGTCATTTTGAAGCACATCTTCTGGCCATAGCTCCTTGTCTATCCGCAATAGTGCAACCTTCAGCCGAGCAATATAGTCCAAGATACTGGCGAGCCAAGATTCCAGTCACAGCACGTTCATGGCAGCTTCATCTTTGACAGGAGAGTTGATGGGGTCCAATCCCGTTTCGGTTCGCCCTGTTTCCTCCTCGAAATTCTGACAGAACTCTGCACGAGGAGAAAAGAAATGAGTTAGCGGCAATATTGTGGAGAAGTTTTTGGTTCAGTCAGATGAGGAAAAGTACCTTCGAGCATGATGAACATCTTCTTCGCGAGGCCACCCAAGTAAACCTCCATCTCATCTCTCTTCTGAGTGAGCTCGTCCACCTTGCCAGCCAAGGCCACCTTCTCCTCCTTCAGCTGTGTAGCTTCCTTCTTCGCCTCATCGATAGCAGTATTCAGATTGGCATCCTCCTCCTCCAATTTGCCGATTGAAGCTAGCTTTCTCTCAACTAGTTCAGTCTTCTCACGCGCCACCTTTTGCGCCCCGCAAGGTTAGTGTCCTTCTGCTCCAATGAGTGCTTCATTTTGTCTAAAGAAATAACATTCCTCAGTCGGGCTTGGAGTTGACGGTTTTCACTATGCACATCTGTTCGAGTGGAGCCACTCACTCGGTTCAAAGGATGATAAAGAAGAAATATAAGAACATACAGTGAGCAAGTTATTACCTCCCATGGCCGCCACCTCATGCTGCGCAGTCTTCAGATTTTTCCTGGCAAGCTCCAGGTCAAGCCTGAGTTTGATCTTTTCCTTCTCCAGAGCAGCATACTATACTGAGTACCAAGCTCACAAGATTTCTGCAATCAACAAAAAAGATAGTTCAGTCAACGACTAGAAAGTTCCTTTACATCTGAGTGAAGAAGTGCAAGTTCAGGTTGCTGATGTTAAAGAGGTTCTAAGACCCCCGCCGAATCAAACATTCGACTGCGGTCTCGGGGACTACACCCAGTGGGTGCACTCAGAGTGCCCTCACTGGACTTGAAACTCACTAGACACGGCCTGACCGACTCGAGCGGTGAACAACTAACCAATATGTTCTTCAGACCCCCGCCGAATCAAACATCCGACGGCGGTCGCGGGGACTACACCCAGTGGGTGCACTCAGCGTTCCCCCACTAGTTCCACTCGACATGACCTATCTGGATCGAGTGGACAAACTATTTAGAAGAAGAAACACCCAGTGGGTGTACAAATGCAAGGCACAAACCCATGATAGATGCACATTAAATGTTCCAAAATGCTCATCCATGGACATCTTACGAATAATAAAGTAGTAGTTTTCAGGTAGCATATCCTAGCAAGAGCAAGATTCAAGCTGAAGCAAAACAAAGCGGAAATCAACTTACAATCCCACTTACTCGAACGTTGGTCTGGAGGGCAGAACTGGCATTGTAAGCGGCCTTGCTATTGTCACACACCACCTTCAATCGGTCCATCATCAGACCAGCTTGGATCATGGCTTCCTTGGCAGCTCCTGTTTGGTCCTCCGGGACGTGGTGCAGAGTAGCAAACTGAGATGATGATGGAGTCGATGACGCAGCTAGAGGGATCAGAGTTTGAGGCTGCCCAGTCGGACTTGATGTCTGAACGGTCGACGCTTGAGGCTGATCAGTCGACAGAGGAACAACAAAAGAAACGGTGGTTCGAGACGGGTCACCAAGTTCTTGAACAACGGGCTCGGACAGCGGGCGGGGCGCTCGACTGGAAGGCGCCCTCTTGCTCAAAGCTCTGCCCCTTCTCCCCGCGCTCCTCTGAGGTTCATCCTCGTCGTCGTCGTACGGAAGCTGGATAACATTTGTTGGCGCTGCAAACACTCGACAATGAGATTTCAGTCGGCCACCAAAACAGTTGATAGAGTGTAAACACGGCTGTGGTATCATACCTGCTCGAGAGGTGGCTGCGTCCGTGGTCTCCGCATCGGCCCACTCCTCTTCAATATCCATGGACGTTGCAGAAGTAGCAGCCCTGGGAGCCCAAAATCTCACTTGGTCAAACAAGTGAAGAAGCCCGCAGCGGCAATGAAAGACAAGGAAAAGAAACACTTACGTCGAAGCAACGGGCACAATCACCTTGATCCTAGGTAGGGCCTTCCGAGGCTTGGGTGGGACGACTTTGGCCTACTTTGCGGCCTTCTCCGTTGGCTCTGGGGTCGACATTCGAGTGCGCTTTGGAATCTTCGCACTCGATGCAACTGCCTTGCCATGGCCTCCCGCAGGGTCATGTGACTGCTTGGAGCATCGCTCATAGCGGGGTGGTGAATCGACTTCCTCGCTACTATCAGAGTCCTCGTTGTCATCTGCATATTCAATATCAGCACTCCCGCCTTCACTCTCTACTCCTCCTTGGTGCTGCTCCCCCTTCGGAATTGAGTACATTTTGGTGAAAACCTACAAGACACAAGTTACAAGTATTAGTCGAATTCCAAGATTGCTGCATATTGAACAAAATATAAACACTTGACAAAACACGCCTGACCTCTCCTGGAGCGTTCTGGGCATCAAATGGCAAGATCCTCTTGGCTCCGCGAGGGTTGCCCTTGTTACCCATGATGCTCCGAAGCCACTGAGCCACCATTTCCTCGCCGACCTCCTCCGGGTGGGTCAGAGCGGTGTCTTCTGGGCCCAAATACATCCACATGGGGTGGTCACGGGCTTGCAGTAGTTGGATGCGCCGACTGAGGAACACCTCAAGCATATCCATGCCTGTCACTCCGCCCTGGACCAAAGCAACCAACGTGTCGACCAAAATTGCTACTTCGCCCTTCTCCTCCGCAGAAACTTTCAACTAAGGAGGATTGTGGAGTCTCTCCAGAGTGAAAGGAGGAAGACCAGTCGACTGACCAAGAGTCGGGATATCTTTGCAGTAGAACCAAGTCGACTGCTACCCTCTAACTGATTCAGGAAAGGTCATGGGAGGACAAGTGCTCCTACTTCTCATCTGGATCCCTAACCCCCTACACATCTGGATCACATGCGTCCTCTCATCAGTCGGATGAGCTTTTTTCATCGTCTGAGATCGGCAGTGAAGATGTGCTTAAACAAACCCAGTGCGGGTGACACCCCAGGAAGTTTTCACACATAGAAACGGAGGCAACAAGATAAGAGATGGTGTTGGGGGGGGGGTGATGGATCTGGGCACCGAAGAAGTTCAAGAAAGCTCGGAAAAATAGGTGACGAGGGAGAGAGAAACCTCGATCCACATGCGTCGTGAGGAGAATACGCTCTCCCTCCCATGGCTCGGGCTCGCTCTCCCCTTCTGGCAACCTCCAAGATCCCTCTACAATCAGGCCGTTGGTGGCGATATTCACCAGGTCTACTCCGTGACGGTGGAGGGGATCCAATCCCCCTGGATCCCACCGGGCGGAAGAGTGGACCGCGATGTCGGCCCCTCTACCTCTTTCTTGCCCTTTGTCGTGGTCTTCTTCGCGTGCTCCAGAGCCGCGGTCTTGTCCTTCGCCATGGCGGCGGAGCTCGAGAGGGATGGGTGGAAGATTGAGGCGTTGGGATAGACGAGGCGGAGAACCAGAGATAAAGGGGGGCAAATGGAGAGCACGGTGCCACGCATCGGCAGCCGCGCCTTTTATGGCCTCCCTTTCGAGTGACTGACCTGTGGGCCCGTGCAATCCTGGCGCATCTCATAACAGACGCTGGCCCAATACATGGCGCAAAAGGGGCGCGAAGATCAAGGAGTCCCTATCTGCCTGCCCCGCTTACGGCGCCGCGTCCCGTCCTGCGCGCTTCTCCAAATTTCAAATCCCACAAGATCCGGAAACTCCAGAGCAGTCGATCGCATCAGAGATATACAAATCCAGTCTGCTCGAAGGCATACATAGCATAATTCACTCGGCAACTCAAAGAAGCTAGAATCGATCAAGGCGACTGACGAAGGGTTAAAGCGCCAGTGTGCTTTCAAGACCCTGAAGAAATGCCTCCGAAGCATAGATTCAGGTCGGAATCTATTTTAACCCTTCTTCACTCGGCCCTCAATCCATTCGGGGGCTAATGACGATGACATGTACCTAGGGTAGGGTCTTAGGCCTGACCTAGACGCCGTACCTAAGGACAATACCCTAAAGTCCAAGGCCTACAAGGTGCAATAGAAGATACCGACTGAAATCCTCATGAAGTGCAATCCACTCGACGGAAGATTCCACTCGGATATCCCAATTCCACTCGACCATTATAACTTCACTCGACCATACAAGAACCCACTCGGAGTACAGAGGGCCTAAAGTCACCCCAGGATGGCAACGGTCAGGCATTCACTCCGACGTCATAAAGATCATTTATTACAGGCATTACTAGTAACGTTCAAGTCATAACTCACATTGAAACCATGTGTAACTGAGGGCTGCGAGGGGTCAGGCGTACTCTATATAAGCCACCCCCCTCTGGCACAAGGGTTCGCACCCCTTGTAACTATTACACACATCTAGTCGACAAGCCTCCGCAACACCATAGGGCTGATACCTCCTCCGAGAGGGGCTTGAACTCGTAAATCTGTGCGTACAACATCGCCGTAGCTAGGACACTACCCTCTCGTACGTACCCCCTCCTCTTATTATGAGACTCATTCCCACGATAGTGAGCCCGTGACGGCACCGTCCGTGGTGCACGCGAAAGGGGCGAGGAGGAAGAAGGAAGGAGACGAGGAACATATGGACTCGTTGAGGATAAGGTCGAAAAGAACGTGCATGGCTCCCATGGCCGCGTGCGAGCGCATGGCCGACCAACTCAAAGTTCGTGCCTAGTTTTTAAACTGTTTTGTGCATATAAAATGCGTGTCATGATGCGTCATGGATGACTAGAGGAGGCAAACACGCATGATGAGGCTGCAAAAGAATCATGTTTGAGGGAGTTGGCCTAGATTCAATTCAACTCGTACAATTTGAGCCAGCACAAACATGGCTCATTTTTTCGGAATCGATCTTGAGTCAAGTCAGAAAGTGACTCAATCTTGAACGGCTAACATGTCTTGACATTTTGTCAGTGCCAGATTTCGGGTTCCGGCAAAACCCTTGACGTTCGAACACTGGGGTGCGCACGAAGATCTCTCCCTACCTAATCACGCCCTCAGCCTCACCGCGATCTCAAAGCTTAGCTCGACGAACCCGCAACACAAGAGACACGAGATTTATACTGGTTCTGGAAACCGTTGTGGTGTAATACCCTACTCTAGTGTGGTGTGGTGGATTGCCACTAGGGCTGATGATGAACAGTTACAGGGGAAGAACAACCTCCTGAGGAGAGGTGTTCTTGTGCTTGGTGAGTGTGAGGATGGAAGGGATCTAGTCCAAGATGAGTTGCCTCCTACTGTGGTGTCTAGTCCTATTTATAGTGGCCCTAGTCCTCTCCCCAAATATTAGGTGGGAAGGGAGCCACAACAGCCAAATTCGAAGGGAGACAACTAGTACGAGTTATCCTGACTAAAGGTGGTCTTCGCCTGCCAAAGGCTCTAGTGGTGACGCCGTCTTGGGTTCCATGGTGACCTCCATCTTGTCGTCCTGCTGGTCTTGGTCTCGTTGCACCGATATGGAAAGCTTTGCCTGATGCCTTGGGACTCCTCGCCTGCGCTTGCCCTTTAGCACGAAAGAGAAAACAAGGACACTATGCGCTCTGGCGCCAACCTGGCTCCAGTCATTATGGCTTGCGTCACAGGAACCGCGCGAGGTGTCCCTTGCCTTGATCTCTCTGCCCCCCGTGAGCCAACCCGGTGAGGCCGCTCCCGAGGAGGTCTTGTATCGTCTGCCTCGCGAGGCTTGGCCCCTCGCGAGGGTCTTGAGTGTTTGTTGGTGAAGATGGGCCGTACCGGGCCGCTGGTGGAGCCACGCCGTGGGCCGCAGGCTGGCAAGTCTGGGGACCCCCGTTCCCAGGACGCCGACAGTAGCCCCCGGGCCCAAGGCTCGCTCGAACTTGGCTTCGAGGCGAAGCCAAGGGGAAAGTGCAGAGCGCCTCGGGCCCCAATAGCCTGCGGCGTTGGACGACGCATGGCGATTGATTGGACGTGGGCGTCTCCGCTTCCCCACTCTGCCTCGGCAACTGCCCGACTTGACGAGTCCCTGCTGCATGCAGAAAAATATCATCATTACCTGTGATCATGGGGATCGCCGGTTGGCCTTCTCCTGCTATAAATGAGGAGGGGGCGGAGCCCCCGTTGCTCATCTCTTCCTGCTCACTTCTCCTTCCTCGCTCCATTGCTAGCAGCGACCCCCATGGCGCCTACGAAGAGGTTCTCGGCCGCGGAGAAGGGGAAGGCCCGCCAAGAGTCGCCCGGCTCTCCGCCGCCCAAGCGTGGGCGCGGCCGTCCCCGTAAGCATGCCGCGATCCCCGTCGCGGCTCCTCGCGGCCGCGGCGCTTCTTCTCGTGATGGGGCTCGCCCAGATCGTGGCAGCCCCGTCTATGAAAGGAGGCGCGCCATGATTGCACGACATCCCCTGTCGTGCTTCCACTCGGTGGTGGTGCTGCCAGAGTTCGTCGTTTGGTCGGAGAACCCAGCAGGCACCTGGCTTCAGCTCCCGCGCTTCTTCACCGGCGAGCTACCGGCCATAGGTCCAGGCAGGCTCTGGCTGCAGGCGAACGACTGCTGTAGCAAGGCTTCGTGGGTCACGGTCGAGGTCTCCGTTGCAGGCAACGCAGCCTTGGCCCGCAGCTGGCAGACGTTTGCCCACGCGCGCGGCCTGGGCAGGCGGTGCACCCTCCACTTAAAATATGACGGCAACGCGACCCTCTACGTGAGGGTGTTCGGAGAAGACGGCCGCCGCGTCGGGTGCTGGCCCGAGAACAACGATGACGACGAGGTGCTTGGCCTTGGCGACGGTTGAGACGAGGGTGAGGACGGTCTTGCCTTCGGTGCTGGCCGCCGCTCGCCCAGCTAAGTCGACTCCCCCTCTGGCGACAGCTCCAGCAGCGGTGTCTATGATCAGCCGCCGCGCCCGTTTTGAGGGCGGTAGCGGGTCGTCTCGTCGCCGCGCCCCAGTAAAGCGCGAGGAGGGGTCCGGCTGAGCTTAGGAGAGCGACATGGGTCCATCCTCGCGAGCTGCTGGAGGGGCATGCGCCGCTTTTGTTTTGTTCTTCCTTTTCTTCCTGCATTAAGAGAGAGAAAAGTATGGGGCCCCGCAGGGGCGTGTAACAAACTATGATTTCCGAGTTGTTATGCTATGTTTATCGTTTCTGTGTTGTCTCGCATCATTTAACGTTTTATGTAGGCGCATAGAGATAACTTAACTCGACACGCTCGAGGTAGTCTTTGCTTCGTGAAGCGCGCGTTTCCTAGTACCTGGCAAGGTCTCCTTGGCCTGGGAGGCATCTGGGAACTGCAAAAATTTGTTAGGAAACTTTTGTTCTTCCGAGCCCTGGTCACAGGCGCCGCCAGCCACAATCCAGTGCTACGCATCGCGGTACCCGAGGGGCACGGATTGAGAGAAGTGCGCCAGCTTATCAGCTCGAAAGAGGGTGCCTCGCGAAAAACAGGAAAAAATCCTCATGGGGGCACCTGTCCAGCCCCCTCGCGAGGCATGCGAGAGAGTATAGGTCAAAACAAGGAACCAAAGGCAGAAACGGAGGCAAAAGGCGATGGAACCAAACCGGCAAGGAACACCAGAAAGCAAATTTCATTAAAGAGAGGCAAGCCAACTACGGAAAGCAAATGAAAAGCCGCGTCCAGCACCTAGTCTAGTCTTCTTGTCTTCTCACCAGCGCAGAGCTAAGTGCTACCACTAGGACATGGGAGGGAGCCCCCGAGGCCCGAGGGCGGCATTCCTGGGACTCCGGGGCGTGTACAGCCCCACTCATTATTACGTGAGAGTGTCACGAGCGGAGACCTTCACATGCACTGGGCCTTCTTCACAGGCACTGGGCCTTTCTTTAGGGGTAGATCTTCCGGAGGTGCTGGATGTTCCAGGCGTTCTGGATGGGCACCCCGTCCTGCATCTCCAGGCGCACGGCTTCAGGCCTGGAGACGTGAGCAACCCTAAATGGGCCCTCCCACATGGGCGAGAGCTTGTGCAGCCCTTCCCTGGAGAGCACCCGCCTTAGGACGAGGTCGCCCACCTCGAGCGTCCTGGAGCGGACGCTACGACAGTGTTACCGCCGCATCGCCTGCTGGTGTCTTGCCGCCCGGAGCGTGGCTTCACGGCGACGTTCCTCCCCCAGCACGAGGTCCATCCCCCGCATGGCGTCCTGCTGCGGCTCATCAAACGCCAGGATCCGCGCGGAGCGATGCTTGACCTCGTGAGGGAGAACCGCTTCTGCTCCGTAGACGAGGAAGAACGGGGTCTCGCCTGTTGGCTTGGTGGCGGTGGTGCGGATGGACCAAAGCACAGACTGGAGCTCGTCGTGCCAGCCCCTGCCGCAGGCGTCGAGCTTCTTCTTGAAGGTCCTGGTCTTGAGGCCTCTCAAGACCTCAGCGTTGGTGCATTCGGCTTGACCATTGCTTCTGGGGTGCGCCACAGAAGCGTAGCAGATCTGCGTTCCAAGGTTAGCACAATATGTCCTGAAGAGATCGCTAGTGAACTGCGAGCCGTTATCGGTGATGATGCGGTTGGGGACCCCAAACCGGCTCACGAGACCCTTGATGAACTTGACCATGGATCCGGCTGGGATGGTGCGGACGGCTTCCACCTCCGCCCACTTGGTGAACTTGTTGATGGCGACGTAGCGGTAGCGGTAGCTGACGGTGTCCTGGACTAGGGGGTACTCACCACGTCGTCTCCCGATATGATTATACTTGTAGGCTTCGTTCCTTGTTCGTGTATTACGCCACAATATGCACCATATTGACTTAAGTGTTCCGCAAGCTGGGTTCCCTTGCTCCTGTGTTTACCCCTACGTTCCCGATTGTTCGGCCAGGGAGTAAAGGGAGCACCTCTGCGATTGTCACGATCGGGTCATCCGAGCTCGGACCTCAGACTGGGTGAAGCCGAAAGCTAGCGCTCTTATTGTTTTCAATCATGGTCGGCACACAATGGAACTCATGAGTACAAAAAATCTATTGCACAAGTCTCATAGTGACAATGAGCAACCGAAGAAAGGTATCGGTGGAGGTACTATTTTCTTCGAAGATGCTTCTTACACTTCGTTAGTAATATAGCATAAGTTCCCTGAGCGCGCTTTGTCTGTTACAGCCTTATGGCCTGATTGCCTGGTTATCGGAAACACCGTTGATATTCTTGACAGGTGGAGTACATAACACTTTTCGGTCCTTGACCGAAGAGGGAGAAGCCGACGGTCGGTTAAGACGCGTTTAAAGTTTGAGTGAACACAGATATGATATAAGTACTTCGGTACATACAATCATTATACATAAAATTCTTTTACCCAAGTCACTTGGGGGCTCTTAAATTTATATGAGCCATTTTATAGTAAATGTGTTTTCTTCTTGATTGTTGCAAAGTCTTTTTATACCGCTCCTTTTTCGACTCGAGTATATGGTCAATAGCCGGATAGCCTATCTTCTATCTATAAACCGCTCGAGTGTAGTTCGCTCAACTGGCTTCGGAGAAGTACTCCGCCTTTGGGATAAGGAGCTTGAAGCTATAGGCTGACCCGCGTGAAGTCTTGAGATCAGATGTGTCATGTTAAAGCACGACAGAAGCACAATTTTTTTCCAATTTTCGGATTGGCATCGAACACTTGATCTTGTTCGGACGTCAAGTTTTTACTGACGTTTTTTGGTTTTCCAAGCTTATGGCACTTTTGAACTATTTGTGTGTTTGCAGCATAAGTCTCGCAGTGCAGCGCCGGGCACCTTTAGAGATTCGGCAACAACATTCTCGGATATTGCTATATATGCATCGGTTTCGAATTGTGTCTTCGGTCAATAGTTGGGTTGCCCGACTCCTGTGCTTGCCTCCTAAGTTCCGCTTTGTTCGGCTAGGTGTGCAACGGGAGAACCACTGCGGTTGTGCTTCCAGCTCGCATGGTTAAGGACCTCAGTGGAGAAAGCCGAAAACTGACTGACACAATAAGCGCGAACTGGTCAGCGATCCGATGACTGTGTTAAATGATGGGCCGTTCATAACATTGGCCGAAGTGTTTACGGCTTGACCTCAGCTGTCGCCGAACACTAACTGGGGGCTCGTAGCTAGCTTCCCCAGTTTAAAGCTCCTATGACTAAGTGAAAGTTATAAAGCCCGGATATCTAATTGCCTCGTTTCCGCTAACACAACCACCTTCGGGCACCGAGACTTTGGCTAAGGGTTGTCTTGCTATTGCGGAAACACCCTGCGTAGTATCTACAAAGGGGTAGAAGCCGACGATGGGCCACTTTCAACTGATAAACGATCGCAATGGAGTCACAATAAGTATATATCATCAGCGTTTGTATTCACTATACAAGCATTGCCTCCTGTAATTATCGTTATATAAAGCCATAAATATGCATCAATTTGACTTAAGATTTTGGCCAAGCTGGGTTGCCTGGCTCTTGTGCTTACCCCTACGTTCCCGATTGTTCGGCTAGGTGGTAAATGGAGCACCTCTGTGATTGTTACTACCTGGTCATCCGAGTTAGTACCTCAGACTGGGTGAAACCGAAAGCTAGCAATCCTAAATGACCACATTGGTCGGCAACGACGAAAGTGAAAATTTTGGTTCATTAATACCATAGAGTTCGGGAACTTTGCCCAAACTAAATCCTCAATATTTTCCTCCCACATTGATCGGAGGTGAGGTTTCATGATCATGATAAGCATGACGAACCTAAGAAAGGAACCGATAGCGGGACTATTTTCTTTGGAAGATGTTTCTCACGTTAAAAAGTAATATAACATATCTCTCTGCGTATCTTTGTTTATAAAACCGTATGGCCGGATTGCCTTGTTTGTCGTAAATCTTTGCCCTCATAAAGGCTTTATAAAGTAGGACAAACACTCCTCGGCTGCTGGCCAAGGAGGTTGAAGCCGACGATCAGTCAACAAAGTTTTGTACAATGCGGATCCGAGCATTAATGATGTAGAGTACTTGGATACATAGAATCATTACAAATAATTTGTGATTTTACTCTGGATATCGATCCTTAATTCGGCCACCCGTGCCCACATTCAGGCTTGGGGGCTACTGGGCTTCGTGCTTATAATTTACAAATATTAAAGGGGTATATCGATCCCCTGATCTGGTGTTGCCACCCGACCAGTGGCTCGGAGGCTACTGCATTGACAATCCAATGCAGAAAATTTAAAGTGCAATATAGTTTTTGAGGAGATTATGATTCTCAGGTTGGTCGGCCGCACCCAACTTGAGTCTCGAGGACTTTGCACACCGCCTTTTGTGTCCCGAAGTATTCTGCTGAGCTAGGAGTTGATCCTTAGGCCGATTTTGCGAATCAACCTGAGTCTCAGGGGCTACTAGGATCAACGGTCATGTGTCATCCTTCAGGTGCATCTCGGGTTTTAGACCGATACACACCTTGAGGGCTACTGGCTATATATCTCGGCAGAGAATAAATTGCACCAATCAGAAATATCGACAAAAAATCGGCCCGCAGTCGGGGTGGTGCACCACCTCGGAAGAAGTCCGGCATCAAGCTCGGACGCCAGTGGCTGGCTCCATAGAGGGCATTTCCAGCATTAAGCTCGGCTAAACTCCTTCAACTTTTTTGAACCAAGGTGATCTATGACACCTCGGACATAGTCCGGCGTTGGAGCTCGGATATAGTTCGGCGCTGGAGCTCGGATGCAGTTCGGCGTTAGAGCTCGGTTGTAACAATACTCTTCGGATACAGTCCGGTGGTGCAGCTCGGATACATTCCGACGTTGGAGCTCAGAAGCGGTCCGACATTGGTGCTCGGCTGCAAAAGATACCTCGAATGCAGTCCAGCATTGGAGCTCGAACGCAAGAGGACACTGCCGCCCGGGAACAACTCAAACCCGAAGTGTGGCATAAAAATAACAAGGCATTGATAAAGGCCGGAAACTTAAAGGGGCTCCTCGGATACCCGACGTGTAAACTCTTTGGATGCACTTCGGCGATCTCGAGATCGAAGATGAGAATATTTGTTGAACCAGTTTTCAAGACCGACGACCGAAGATGAAGAACAGTTGGAAGAATCGAGGAGCGTCCCCAACTTGAAGACCGGTTCAGGGGGCTACTGACGGTGTCCTGGACTAGGGGGTACTCACCACATCGTTTCCCGATCAGTTGGATTGGGCCGAGGACCCTGATGGCCGTATACTCATGGGCCAGTTCGGACAGCCCCTGCCGCATACAAGGAAGACTCCACAAGACTTGGCGCCCAAGGCGAGGACTCTCCTAAACCCTAGGCCTCCGGTTTGTTATATAAACCGAGGCCAGGCTAGTCAATAGATAATATCATATTCATATAGGCTAGACTTGTAGGGTTTAGCCATTATGATCTCGTGGTAGATACATGTACTCTGTACTACACCCCATACAAATACAATCAAAAGCAGCATGTAGGGTATTATCTCTTCAAGAGAGCCCGAAGCTGGGTAAACCCCTGTGTTCATGTTACCATCGCTCCGAGACGCTTAGCTTGAGACCCCTACTACGAGATATGCCGGATATGGAACCGACAGTAGCCCCCAGGCGCTCGGGGGAACGGTCCCAAGATATCCAACCCCCAGACCGTGAATGGCCACGAGAGCAGGATGGTCTGGAGGCCTTGAGCTGGTTGATGGATCTGCGTGGCGTGGAATTGACAGGCATCACAGGACTTCACCAGCTCGGCTGCATCGTTGAGTGCCGTAGGCCAGTAGAATCCGCCGAGGAACGCCTTGTCGACGAGGGTTCGTGACGATGAGTGGTGCCCGCAGTCCCCGCCGTGTAAGTCAGCTAGCAGCTCTTTCCCCTGTTCCCTGGAGATACAACGCAGGGAAACGTCATTCGGCCGCCTCCTGTATAACTCACCGTCCTGGATGCAGTACGCCGTGGCCTACCGAGCTACGCGCTCTGCATCTTCCTCCTTCTTCGGTAGCGTCCCATGCGTCAGGTACTCCTTGAACTCCTTGGTCCAGCACCCCTCCTGAGGCTCGAGCGCCAAGAGTAGGCGCGCTCCCGAGGGTCAGGCCGCAGGCCGGGGCTCCCGAGACAGGTGGTTGGGGGAGCTCCTCCTGGGGCAGCGCCGTCCTCGAAAGTGGGCTTGAAGAGCCGCTCCTCGAAGACACCGGGATCTTGGGGTAACCGCTTGGATGCTCTCTTGGCGATGTCGTCGGCTTCCTTATTTGTGTCGCGGGGCACATGCTGCAATTCCAGGCCCAAGAAATGCTTTTCCATCTTGCGTACCTCCGCGAGGTAGGCCTCCATGTGCTCGTCCCTCGGATCGTATACCTTGTTGGAGAAGTTGTGAGTCACCCTTGATGGTGAGGCGTTTCACTCCCAGGGCCACCGCATCCTTGAGGCCAGCTATGCAGGCCTTCGTACTCGGCTATGTTGTTGGAGACCTTCCGCCCTGCTGGAAGCAAAGCTGCACGACATAGTAGAGCTTGTCCTGAGTGGGCGAGTGTAATGCCCCGGATTCGATGCGCCAGGTGTTTGCCAGTTATTCGCTGTCGTTGCCCTGTCATATGCTTGCGTGTTGCACTTTGCCATGTCATCATCTGCATTTTATATCATGTCATCATGTGCATTTCATTTTGCATACGTGTTCGTCTCATGCATCCGAGCATTTTCCCCGTTGTCCGTTTTGCAATCCGGCACTCCTATGTCTCCCGGCGCCCCCTTTTACCTCTTTTCGTGTGCGGGCATTAAACGGTCTCGGAATGGACCGAGGTTTGTCAGTTTATCCTTTCGCCTTGCTCGTTCGCCTCTCGCCAGTTTATCCTTTCGGAGTGCTCAAGTCATATCAGGAGATTCGTCTGTGTTCTAATCAATTCGAAGTTGTCACCTCATTCAAATATTTCAATTGTTCCGGTGCATCATCTATCTTTTCATCATCCCTTTCCAACGGTGTTATCTCTTCAGTGGGCCCTAACCCACAGGTCTTTTCACAGGATCTTACCTGACTCTTCCAATTCCCCCGGAGTTATTCTCAATTCTTTTCAAGGTGTGACGTAAGAATGGATTTCATCAGTCACATTCCTTTTCCAAGACCGCTTTCAAATTATTTTCATTGTTGGCTCAACCTCTTCGCTTATCATTCTCCCGGAGTATCTCCGTAATTTTGGTGGTGTTTCTCGTCGTCTTTGAAGACCGAAGAAGAGTTTTCCCTTTAAATCTTGTCCGTTCTACCGGAGATTCGCGGTACTAGCTCGATGTTATCCTCTCAAATTGTTTCTAGTCATGCAAATTCTTTTCATTCATCCGGAGCATTTCAGGAGTTGCTTTCTCTCTCGATCATCCGGAGGCCATCTTTTTGGAAGATTTCTTCATTCTAAGTTTTCAGATTCATTCCCCAATTATTCTATATCCGTGCCCCTTCGTTCATCTCAATATTCTTCCGGTGCTTCGTTCAAGTGTTCTTTAACAGCTCTTGATCTCTTTGTTCTTTTGCATCTAAATCCCCTCAGGCATATTTGATCGTCTAATTCTTTCCGGTGATTCGTTCTCTTCTCTTCGTTCATTTTCATTTCTAACGGCGGTTCGTTCAAGATTCTTTTTCCTTGATTATCATTTTAATCCATTCGTTCTTTCGAATCCTACCGGTGGTTCATGAAGACCTTCTCAAGGTGGCGCTATGTCACTTCTCAATTCTTTTTCAAGAAGAATAAGTAAGATGCGAAATCCATTGCTTGTCATCAATTTAATTTGATGAAGGTTAAGCATACAATAAATCTTATTCTTATTTCATCCAAGTGATTAATCTTTTTCTTCGTAGTTTGTTCTTGAGGAATAAATTCTAGTTCCAAGTGTTATCATCTTTCTTTTCCGGAGTTCAAATTTCCTCAGCCATTTCGTCGGAACCTCCATCTAAATCATCGCAAGGCTCATCTTATTCTTTCATCCTTCATTTCTATCTCATCATCCTTTTGTTACCGGAGTTCTTCATGGTGGTTCTTCATGATTTAATTCATTCTTCAAGAGTTCATCAAGTTTTTGGTTGGTGGAGTTCAAGTATTTTTCTTCTTGCGTCTCGAAGTGCAATTAATTCTCCGTATTCTTTTGAAGTGGAGTTTTGCATTTCTTCATTCCTCTCAGCTATTCAATCATTTCCGTTTGTGGCCGGCTATCACCTTATGATTTTGAGAGGTTATCCATAAGTCCACATCAAGCTTATTCTTTCGTTGTTGATTTTCTCAACAACTTCATTCAATCCTTCCTTCTAAGTTCTTTTCATTCCATTCTTCAATTCTTCCGGAGGCTTTGCGTTGTTTATCTCGTCAAGTTTCATCCCATCTTGTGAAGTTCATGTTCTATTCTTTCCATGTTTCAACCGGAGTGTTGCCTAAATCGTTTCAGTCTTATTCGTTTCTTTTCTCATGCTAAACACTCCGGTTAGAACGAGTTGTGTCAGTGTCCATCTTGTTTCCGTGAGCTTTCGATTCTCGTCATTCTCGTCATTCTTCTCTTCTTCTCGAGTTCTTTCGATTCTTTGCTTCCTCTCTTGAGTGCTTGTTTCACCTCATCCTTTTTCCCTTCCGTCTCGGTCCTAAGATCTCGGGACGAGATCTCTTTTTAGTGGAGGAGTGTTGTAACGCCCCGGATTCGATGCGCCAGGTGTTTGCCAGTTATTCGCCGTCGTTGCCCTGTCATATGCTTGCGTGTTGCACTTTGCCATGTCATCATCTGCATTTTATATCATGTCATCATGTGCATTTCATTTTGCATACGTGTTCGTATCATGCATCCGAGAATTTTCCCAGTTGTCCGTTTTGCAATCCGGCACTCCTATGTCTCCCGGCGCCCCCTTTTACCTCTTTTCGTGTGCGGGCGTTAAACGGTCTCGGAATGGACCGAGGTTTGTCAAGCGGCCTTGGTATACCACCCGTAGACCGCCTGTCAAGTTTCGGATTATTTGGAGGTCGTTTGATACTCCAACGGTTAACCGGGTAACCGCAAAAGCCCCTTTCTCCTTGCAGCCCAACACCCCTTCCAAAGTGGCCCAAAACCCATGTAACTCCCCTCCATGCTCTCGGTCGTTCGATCACGATCGCGTGGCCGAAAACCGCACCTCATTTGGACTCTCCTAGCTCCCTCTACCTATATAAACACCTCCCCCTCCGAATTCGCGGATCAATCCCCCCCGAAACCCTAGATCTCGCCCTCCGCCGCCGCCGGACACGTCCGATCTGGACCGGACGCGTCCGCGCTGCCGCCCGGAGCCAGTGGCATCGTGCCACGTGGCCCCTCCGCCTCCTCCCGCGTCGCGGCGGCCCATCCGGGCCCGCCCCGGTGCCCGCCTTTGCCCGCCGCCGTCCAGATCCCGGCGCCGCCGCCTACGCCCGGCGGGCGTTGCCGCCAGCCTCCCTCGCCCGCGCCTCCCCGCCGCTTTAGCCCGGCCGCCGCCGCCCGGCGCCTCCCGCCGGCGACCGCTCGCATCGGCCCCTCCGCCTCGCCTTGGCCTCCAGCGCCCGGCAGGCTTCGGCCGAGCTGCCCGCCGCCACGCCTCTCGGCCGGCTCCGCCCAGCCGCCGCCGCGCCCGCGCCGCCTCCGCGCCGCGCGCCGGATCCGGCCGGATCCGGCCCGGATCCGGCCGTCTCTGGCGATCCCCTTCATCTCCGGCCACCTCCACGTTCATCTCCGGCGAGGTCCGGGAAGATGGACGAGATCCACCAGGATTTCAACCAAACGCGGCATCCCCGTATCCCGGATATCTCCATCCCGAGTTGACTTTCGGAGGGTATAAATTCCACTGTCCCGAATCTGCTGTAATTTTCTTGCATTTTCATCGCATCATAACTCTGTGCATGTAGCTCCGTTTCGTGCGTGTAATATGTCAAAATGTTTGTCTCGATGAGTAGATCATTTCTTCTCATTGCATCATTTTCATTTGAGCTCATATTGATTCCCGAAATTCTGTTGGAAGAGGGCTATGTGATGTTAGTTTCAGATTCTTATCAGAACATGCACTTCTGTCATTTTTGCCATGATTGATGTGTGCATCCTATGAACTTGAGTCCTACATGTGTTTTGTAATATGCCATGCCATCTTTACAGGGGTGTATGCCATGTATTTTTGTGATCTCTTTGGTGACTAGCACAAGCATGCAAACTAGGCTTCATGATGTTGCTTCAGCCCTGTTTTGCTAATATGTTTATGCCATGTTAACTTGATGCTACCGAGAGATCCATGCTTATTTTGAGATACTTCAGTAAGGATGTTTTTAACATATGGTTATTCTCTATCCATCCATACCCTTGTTTGCAATTATAGAGTGCCATAGCTTGAGTCAATCGAGCTCTACTTTTGCTATAAAATGTTTCCTGGCAGATTGTTTACATGTTATTCAATTTTGCCAAGGTTGTTGTAGTTGATCCTTGCATGCTATGTTGTTGTTCTTGCCATGTATATCTTCTATGCCATGTCTTCTTACTGTGAGTTTCCTTGCCATGCCATGTATTGCTCTGTGGTGAGTGGTTCAAGCTCACCAACATGCCTACTTATTGTTGTTCCTGCCATGTTCAAATCTGTAATATAACTTGCCATGTTTACATGAGTGCCATCATATTTTCTGATCCTTTTTGGCTCATGGTCAGTAAAGGACTTTTGTTCTATGCATTTAGTAGTATCATGCCATGCCTTTTTTTGCCATGATAAGTTCCTGTAACATGTTGCTTGATAGCTCTAAACATTGCAACCTGATGTTATTTCTGCTAATGCCTGAAACTGTTATTATTTGCAATCTTGCCATGTCATTTGGAGCATGTTCTAGTGATTTATGGAGTTAGCTCAGTGTTCATGTTTTGTAATGCTTTACCTGTACATCATGCCCATGCCTTTTGTTTTCTTATTGTGGTACTGTAGCATGTTGATTTGATGCTTGCAATATGCCTAGTTGCTGTTTTGGACAGATTGTTGTCATGACTTGTTTCATGTGTATGTGTTGAACCGTTGCTCCGTTTTGAGTGTGCTCTATATGAAACTTGCTTGATTTTGCATGTAGCTTCATATTATCATGTTGCATCCTTGTTTTGAGGTGTTTGCTTGATGTTTGTATGCATTTTGCATCAATGCCATGTCTAACTTGTTTTGCTCATATCTTCTAGGCCGTAGTCTCGAATCTAATGAACTTTATATGTAACTTGACTAGAATTTCGTGTAGATCATCGTGGTGCATCTTAACTTGCTGTTTAACAACTTGAAAATAAGGTTTATTCAGATCTGGACCAATTTCGAAATTTGCATATGAGGACTTACCGGAATTGTTATATGTTGTCTCCGGCCTCATTTAAACTTGCTTTGATGTGTTGCTCTTGTTTGAATCATCTCTTGCCATGAGTAGCTTCATGTAGCCTTGTCATGCATCATGCTTGGTTGTGCATCATGTCTTGTTCATGTGTGGTGTGTTTACCATGTCGTGTGCTTCTTCTTGTTAGTTCCCGTTTCGTTGCGATCGTGAGGATTCGTTCGTCTACGCTTGGTTCGGCCTCATCCGTTCGTCTTCTTCATGGACTCGTTCTTCTTCCTAGCGGGATTTCAGGCAAGATGACCACTACCCTGGATCTCATTACTATCATTGCTATGCTAGTTGCTTCGTTCTATCGCTATGTTGCGCTACCTATTACCTGTTTATCAAGCCATCCCAAATTGCCATGTCAGCCTCTAACCTTTTGCACCCTTCCTAGCAAACCGTTGTTTGGCTATGTTACCGCTTTGCTCAGCCCCTCTTATAGCGTTGTTAGTTGCAGGTGAAGATGAAGTTTGTTCCTTGATGGAACATGGTGACGTTGTTCCTTGTTGGAACATGTTTACTTGTTGGGATATCACAATATATCTTATTTAATTAATGCATCTATATACTTGGTAAAGGGTGGAAGGCTCAGCCTTATGCCTGGTGTTTTGTTCCACTCTTGCCGCCCTAGTTTCCGTCATATCGGTATTATGTTCCCGGATTTTGCGTCCTTAACGCGGTCGGGTGATTTATGGGACCCCCTTGACAGTTCGCTTTGAATAAGACTTTTCCAGCAAGGCCCAACATTGGTTTTACCATTTGTTTGACCTAGCCTTTTTCCCTTGGGAGTCGCGCATCCCGCGGGTCATCTTTATTTACCCCCCCCCCCCGGGCCGATGCTTGTCTAAGTGTTGGTCCAAACTAGAGCCACTTGTGGTGCCGCCCCGAGGCAACTTGGGGTATCGTCGGTTGCCGTCAGACGTAGTGTTCATCCGGTCGTGGCTTTGAGGACGAGATCTGTGGCGGCTACTATCAGGGTGTCGGCACGCCGGGAGGTCTTGCTGGTCTTGTTTTATTACTATCGAAATGTCTTGTAGCCGGATTCCGAGACTGATCGGGTCTTCCCGGGAGAAGGAATATCCTTCGTTGATCGCGAGAGCTTATCATGGGCTAAGTTGGGACACCCCTGCAGGGTATAAACTTCCGAAAGCCGTGCCCACGGTTATGTGGCAGATGGGAATTTGTTAATGTCCGGTTGTAGAAAACCCGAAGTTGATCTCAATTAAAATACACCAACCGTAGCGTAATCGTGAGTGTCTCTTTTCGGGGTTGATCGAGAGGAGAACACGGTTTCGGGTTATGTCGGCGTAAGTAGGAGTTCGGGATCACTTCTTGATCATTACTAGTTGACGACCGTTCCTTTGTTTCTCTTCTCGCTCTCATTTGCGTATGTTAGCCACCATATATGCTTAGTCGCTGCTGCAACCTCACCACTTTATCCCTTCCTTTCCTACTTAAGCTTTGCTAGTCTTGATACCCATGGTAATGGGATTGCCGAGTCCTCGTGGCTCACAGATTACTACACCTCCGATTGCAGTGTACAGGTTTGCGATGATCATGACGCCGAGAGCGATGTTTATTTGTGTTGGAGTTCTTCATCCGCTTCTTCGATCGTGGGATAGGTTCCGTCGGCAGACTGGGCTAAAGGTGGTGGATGTCGTTTGAGTTTCTGTTTATATTTCATCCGTAGTCGGATATTGATCTTGTATATGATGTTGATGTATTCTTGTGGCATTTGTGCCTTATGTATGTATCCCCATCTATTATGTAATGTTGATGTAATGATATCCACCTTGCAAAAGCGTTTCAATATGCGGGTCTATCCTTAGTGGAACCGTCGAGTTCCTTTTGGATAGGGTCGCATATTGGGCGTGACAGCGAGATGAGCACCGCTCCAGCTCCTGCGCCCTGGCGCGCAAATGCGCCATTGAAGTACATCACCCAGCCGTCCGACACTTCACTCCTTGGCGAGAGGGACCGATCCTCTCCTGCCTCAAGCTCCGGGGCGTCCGTCCATTCCGCCATGAAGTCGGCGAGCGCAGCTCCTTTGATGATCCTGGTTGTGCTGAACTCTAGTGGAACGCCTGCAGCTCTATATTCCACTCGGCGACTCTTCCAGCTGCGTCAGGGCTCCTGAGTACCCTCTCCAATGGGTAGGCCGAGACGACCTTGATTGGGTGACCTTGAAAGTAGTGCCGTAACTTACGCGAGGCCACCAAAAGCGCTAGCAAGAGCCTCTGAGGCATGGGGTACCGTGCTCTTGCATCTCGCAGTACCGTGCTGACGAAATACACTGGATGCTCGACGAGCGCGGGCGCGTCAGCGGGAGCCTCGTCTGTCGGAGGTTGGGGCGCCTCCTGAGGCGATTGAACCTCCGGAGCCTAATCGCCTGTTGGGGCCTCGGCAGGCCTAAGGTCGCCATCCTGCTGAGCCGGGCCGTCCGTTGGCGTTGCTGCAGCCCCTGCGATTTCCTTCGGGTCTTGTGCCGCCCCGGCTGGGGGCGCGGTTCGGCATGACGTGTCCTCAGCCTGGCGCTCTTCCCGAACCACCACCAGAGCTGCACTGGCTGAGTGTAGGGTGGCGGCGAGGTAAAGCACCAAGGGCTCGAGAGGGAGGGGCGCCATGATACGTCTCCAACGTATCTACAATTTTTGATTGCTCCATGCTATATTATCTACTGTTTTGGACATTATTGGGCTTTATTATCCACTTTTATATTATTTTTGGGACTAACCTATTAACCGGAGGCCCAACCCGAAATTGCTGTTTTTGTCTATTTGAGTTTAGCGAAAAGGAATATCAAAGCGAGTCAAGCGGAATGAAACCTTGAGAACGTGATTTTCTCACCGAACATGATCCAGAGAATTGGACCCTCGTCAAGGAAGCTTCCGAGGCCACGAGGTGAGGCGCACCCTCCACCCTCGTGGGGCCTGACTGCTCCACCAACGTACTCCTTCCTCCTATATATACCTCGTACCCTAAACAATCGGAATCACGGGCCAAAAACCTAACTCCACCGCGCAACCTTATGCCCACGAGGTCCCATCTTGGGGCACTGTTAGGAGCTCCGCCGGAGGCACCCATCACGGAGGGTTTCTACATCAACACCATAGCCTCTCCAGGTGAAGTGTGAGTAGTTTACTTGAGACCTTCGGGTCCATAGTTAGTAGCTAGATGGCTTCTTCTCTCTTTTTGGATCTCAATACAATGTTCTTCCCCTCTCTCGTGGAGATCTATTTGATGTAATATTCTTTTTGCGGTGTGTTTGTTGAGAACGATGAATTGTTGGTTTATGATCAAGATTATCTATGAACAATATTTGAATCTTCTCTAAATTCTTTTATGTATGATTGGTTATCTTTGCAAGTCTCTTCGAATTATCAGTTCGGTTTGGCCTACTAGATTGATCTTTCTTGCAATGGGAGAAGTGCTTAGCTTTGGGTTCAATCTTGCGGTGTCCTTTCCCGGTGATGAGGGGCAGCAAGGCACGTATTGTATTGTTGCCATCGAGGATAACAAGATGTTTTTTTTATCATATTGCATGATTTTATCCCTCTACATCATGTCATCTTGCTTAAGGCGTTACTCTGTTTTCATGAACTTAATACTCTAGATGCAGGCTGGATAGCGGTCGATGAGTGGAGTAATAGTAGTAGATGCAGGCAGGAGTCGGTCTACTTGTCTCGGACGTGATGCCTATATACATGATCATACCTAGATATTCTCATAACTATGCTCAATTACATCAATTGCTCAACAAGAATTCGTTCACCCACCATAAAATACTTATGCTCTTGAGAGAAGCCACTAGTGAAATCTATGGCCCCCGGGTCTATCTTCATCATATTAATCTTCCAACACTTAGTTATTTACTTTGCTTTTATTTTACTTTGCATCTTTATCACAAAAATACCAAAAATATTATCTTATCATATCTATCAGATCTCACTCTCGTAAGTGACTGTGAAGGGATTGACAACCCCTTATCACGTTGGTTGCGAGGATTTATTTGTATTGTGCAGGTGCGAGAGACTCGCGCGTAGCCTCCTACTAGATCGATACCTTGGTTCTCGAAAACTGAGGGAAATACTTACGCTACTGTGCTGCATCACCCTTTCCTCTTCAAGGGAAAACCAACGCAGTGCTCAAGAGGTGGCACGCCACCATCACCGGAGGGCTGGTTAGATATCTCTTGAGGTCTTGAAACGCTTGGTCAGCCTCCGGAGTGCACTTGAACGGGCCCTTCTTCTTCATCAGCTTGAAGAACGGCAGGGCGCGCTCCCCCAGCTTGGAGATGAAGCGCCCCAATGAAGTCACGCAGCCGGCTAGCTTCTGCATCTCCTTGAGGGTTTGTGGTGGGCTCATGTCTTCAATCGCCTTGACCTTCCCTGGGTTGGCCTCGATCCTCCTGTGGGACACGAGGAATCCCAGCAATTTGCCGGAGGGGACACCAAATACACACTTTTCTGGGTTGAGCCACAAGTCCACCTGGTGCAGGCTCGCAAAGGTCTCTTCCAGGTCCTGAATTAAAGTTCTGGCCTCCCGAGACTTCACCACAATGTCATCGACGTAAGCTTCAGCGTTCCTCCCGAGCTGCTAACCCAGGGTGATGTGCATCAGACGTTGGAAGGTCGCGCCCGTGTTGCGCAGCCCGAACGGCATGCAGGTGTAGCAGTATACCCCGCACGGGGTCAGGAAGGCCGTCTTCTCCACATCCTCCACCGCCATCTTGATCTGGTGGTAGCCTGAAAACGCGTCCAGGAAGTATAGCAGGTCGCACTCGGCGGTGGAGTCGATGATCTGGTCGATGCGTGGAAGCGAGAACGGATCTTGGGGGCAGGCCTTGTTGAGGTTTGTGAAGTCAACACACATGCGCTCCTTCCCGCCTTCTTGGGCACAACGACGGGGTTCGCCAACCGTTCGGGGTACCGGACCTCGCGAATGGCACCTGCTGCCTCCAGCTTGCGGGTTTCTTGGACGATGAAGGACTGCTTCTCTGTGGACTGCCTCCGCGCCCTGTGCTTTACAGGGCGATGATTGGGGCACTGCTACCTCTTGAGCACTGCGTTGGTTTTCCCTTGAAGAGGAAAGGGTGATGCAGCAAAGTAGCGTAAGTATTTCCCTCAGTTTTTGAGAACCAAGGTATCAATCCAAAGAGGAGGCTACGCCATGAAGTCCCTCGTACCTACACAAAACAAATAAATCCTCGCAACCAACGCGATAAGGGGTTGTCAATCCCTTCATGGTCACTTACGAGAGTGAGATCTGATAGATATGATAGGATAATATTTTTGGTATTTCTATGATAAGATGCAAAGTAAAATAAAAGCAAAGGAAATAAATAACTGTTGGAAGATTAATATGATGAAGAAGATCTGGGGGCCATAGGTTTCACTAGTGGCTTCTCTCAAGAGCATAAATATTTTACGGTGGGTGAACGAATTACTGTTGAGCAATTGACAGAATTGAGCATAGTTATGAGAATATCTAGGTATGATCATGTATATAGGCATCACGTCCGAGACAAGTAGACCGACTCCTGCCTGCATCTACTACTATTACTCCACTCATCGACCTCTATCCAGCATGCATGAAGAGTATTAAGTTCATGAAAACAGAGTAACGCCTTAAGCAAGATGACATGATGTAGAGGGATGAATTCATGCAATATGATAAAAACCCCATCTTGTTATCCTCGATGGCAACAATACAATACGTATGCTGTTGCCCCTCATCACACCGGGAAAGGACACCGCAAGATTGAACCCAAAGCTAAGCACTTCTCCCATTGCAAGAAAGATCAATCTAGTAGGCCAAACCAAACTGATAATTCAAGAGACTTGCAAAGATAACCAATCATACATAAAAGAATTCAGAGAAGATTCAAATATTGTTCATAGATAATCTTGATCATAAACCCACAATTCATCGGTCTCAACAAACACACCGCAAAAAGAAGATTACATCAAATAGATATCCACGAGAGAGGGGGAGAACATTGTATTGAGATCCAAAAAGAGAGAAGAAGCCATCTAGCTACTAACTATGGACCCAAGGTTTGAGGTAAACTACTCACACTTCATCCTGAGAGGCTATGGTGTTGATGTAGAAGCCTCCATGATGGATGCCCTTCCCATGAGCTCCTAATAGGCCCCAAGATGGGATCTCGTGGGCATGTATGTTGGCAAAGGGAATTAGGTTTTGGCCCTGTTCGATCGCTTGGGGCACGAGGTATATATAGGAGGAAGGAGTACGCTTGGAGCAATAGGGGGCCACGAGGGTGGAGGGCGCGCCTCACCTCGTGGCCTCCTCCTTGTTTCTTGACGAGGGTCCAAGTCTCCTGGATCATATTCTTCCTAAAAATCACGCTCCCAAGGTTTCATTCCGCTTGGACTCGCTTGATATTCCTTTTCTCATGAAACTTTTAAATAGGCAAAAAACAGCTGGGCCTCCGTTTAATAGGTTAGTCCCAAAAATAATATAAAAGTGAATAATAAAGCCCAGTAATGTCCAAAACAGTAGATAATATAGCATGGAGCAATAAAAAATTATAGATACGTTGGAGATGTGTCAAGCATCCCCAAGCTTAATTCCTGCTCGTCCTCGAGTAGGTAAATGATAAAAACAGAATTTTTGATGCGGAGTGGTACTAGGCATAATTTCAATGTAATTCTTCTTAATTGTGGTATGAATATTCAGATCCAAAAGATTCAAGATAAAAGTTCATATTGACATAAAAAATAATAATACTTCAAGCATACTAACAAAGCAGTTATGTCCTCTCAAAATAACATGGCCAAAGAAAGTTATCCCTACAAAATCATATAGTCTGGCTATGCTCTATCTTCACCCACAAAGTATTTAAATGATGCACAACCCCGATGACAAGCCAAGCAATTGTTTCATACTTTTGACATTCTCAAACTTTTTCAATCTTCACGCAATACATGAGCGTGAGCCATGGACATAGTACTATATGTGGAATAGAATGGTGGTTGTGCAGAAGACAAAAAGGGAGAAGATAGTCTCACATCAACTAGGCGTATCAACGGGCTATGGAGATGCCCATCAATAGATATCAATGTGAGTGAGTAGGGATTGCCATGCAACGGATGCACTAGAGCTATAAGTATATGAAAGCTCAACAAAAGAAACTAAGTGGGTGTGCATCCAACTCGCTTGCTCACGAAGACCTAGGGCATTTTGAGGAAGCCCATCATTGGAATATACAAGCCAAGTTCTATAATGAAAAATTCCCACTAGTATATGAAAGTGACAACATAGGAGAAAGTGACAACAAGTGTGGTAAAAGGATAGTAACATTGTCCCTTCTCTCTTTTTCTCTCATTTTTTTATTTGGGCCTTTCTCTTTTTTTATGGCCTCTTTTTTTTCGTCCGGAGACTCATCCCAACTTGTGGGGGAATCATAGTCTCCATCATCCTTTTCCTCACTTGGGACAATGCTCTAAAAATGAAGATCATCACACTTTTATTTTCTTACAACTCATGAATTACAACTCGATACTTAGAACAAAATATGACTCTATATGAATGCCTCCCATGTGTACCGGATATGCAATGAATCAAGAGTGACATGTATGAAAGAATTATGAACGGTGGCTTTGCCACAAATACGATGTCAACTATATGATCATGCTAAGCAATATGACATAATGGAGCGTGTCATAATAAACGGAACGGTGGCTGTTTTGAGGAAGGTTTATGGTGGGTGTATGATACCGGCGAAAAGTGCGCGGTATTAGAGAGGCTAGCAATGGTGGAAGGAAGAAAGTGCGTATAATCCATGGACTCAACATTAGTCATAAAGAACTCATATACTTATTGCAAAAATCTACAAGTGATCAAAGCAAAGTATTACGCGCATGCTCCTAGGGGGATAGATTGGTAGGAAAAGACCATCGCTCGTCCCCGACCGCCACTCATAAGGAAGAGAATCAATAAATAAATCATGCTCCGACTTCATCACATAATGGTTCACCATACGTGCATGCTATGGGAATCACAAACTTTAACGCAAGTATTTCTCAAATTCACAACTACTCAACTAGCATGATTCTAATATCACCATCTTTATATCTCAAAACAATTATCAAGCATCAAACTTTTCTTAGTATTCAACACACTCATAAGAATTTTTTTATTAATCTTGAATACCAAGCATATTAGGATTATTTAAGCAAATTACCATGCTATTTAAGACTCTTAAAATAATCTAAGTGAAGCATGAGATATCAATAGTTTCTATAGAACAAATCCACCACCGTGCTCTAAAAGGTATAAGTGAAGCACTAGAGCAAAACTATATAACTCAAAAGATATAAGCTAAGCATATGGAGTATTCTAACAAATTCCAAATCATGTATGGCTCTCTCAAAAGGTGTGTACAGCAAGGATGATTGTGGTAAACTAAAAATCAAAGACTCAAATCTTGCAAGACGCTCCAAGCAAAACACATATCATGTGGTGAATAAAAATATAGCTCCAAATAAAGTTACCGATGGAAGTAGACGAAAGAGGGGATGCCTTCCGGGGCATCCCCAAGCTTTGGCTTTATGGTGTCCTTTGATTATCTTGGGGTGCCATGGGAATCCCCAATCTTAGGGTCTTGCCACTCCTTGTTCCATGATCCATCAAATCTTTCACCCAAAACTTGAAAACTTCACAACACAAAACTCAACAGAAAATCCCGTGAGCTCCGTTAGCGAAAGAAAACAAAAGAACACTTCAAGGTACTGTAATGAACTCATTATTTATTTATATTGGTGTTAAACCTACTGTATTCCAACTTCCCTATGGTTTATAAACTATTTTACTAGCCATAGATTCATCAAAATAAGCAAACAACACACGAAAAACAGAATCTGTCAAAAACAGAACAGTCCGTATTAATTTGTAACTAACGCAGACTTCTGGAACTACAAAAAATCAGCCAAATTAGGACGACCTAGTAAATTTGTTTATTGATCAGCAGCAATTTGAATCAGTATTTTATCACGTTCTGGTGCTTTTTAACAATTAGTTTCGTGAACAGAAAGTTTCTGGAAATTTCTGCAAGATCAAACAACTATCTTCCAAGAAGATCCTATAGGTTTAACTTGGCACAAACACTAATTAAAACATAAAAACACATCTAACCAGAGGCTAGATCAGAGATTTATTACTAAACAGAAGCAAAAGCAAAAAAACTAAAAATAAAATTGGGTTGCCTCCCAACAAGCGCTATCGTTTAACGCCCCTAGCTAGGCATAAAAGCAAGGATAGATCTAGGTATTGCCATCTTTGGTGGGCAATCCATAAGTGGCTCTCATGATAGATTCATATGGTAATTTTATTCTCTTCCTAGGGAAGTGTTCCATGCCTTTCTTTAATGAAAATTGAAATCTAATATTCCCTTCCTTCTTATCAATAATTGCACCAATCGTTCTAAGGAAAGGTCTACCAAGAATAATGGGACATGAAGGATTGCAATCTATATCAAGAACGATAAAATCTTCGGGCACATAATTCCTATTTGCAACAATAAGAACATCATTAATTGTTCCCATAGGTTTCTTAATAGTGGAATCCGCAAGGTGAAAGTTTAGAGAGCAATCATCGAAATCACGGAAATCTAGCAAATCGCACAACGTTTTGGGAATAGTGGAAACACTAGCACCCAAATCACACAAAGCATATAACTCATGATCCTTAATCTTAATTTTAATAGTAGGTTCCCACTCATCATAAAGTTTTCTAGGGATAGAAACTTCCAACTCAAGTTTTTCTTCATAAGATTGCATCAAAGCATCAACGATATGTTTGGTAAAAGCTTTATTTTGACTATAAGCATGAGGAGAATTTAGCACGGATTGCAACAAGGAAATACAATATATCAAAGAGAAATTTTCATAATTAAATTCCTTGAAATCCAAAATAGTGGGTTTAACATCTAGGGTTTTGAATTCTTCAATCCCACTTTTATTGATTTAGCATCAAGATCTAAAAACTCCGAATTTTTGGAACACCTTCTAGGTAAAGGTGGATCATATTCACTCCCATCATTATCAAGATTCATATTGCAAAACAAAGATTCAATAGGGGACACATCAATAACTTTTAGATCTTCATCTTTATTTTCATAGAAATTTGAAGAACACGTTTTCATAAGGCAATCTTTCTTAGCACGCATCCTAGCGGTTCTTTCTTTGCACTCATCAATGGAAATTCTCATGGCTTTGAGAGACTCATTGATATCATGCTTAGGAGGAATAGATCTAAGCTTTAAAGAATCAACATCAAGAGAAATTCTATCAACGTTCCTAGCCAATTCATCAACTTTAAGAAATTTCTCTTCAAGCAAAGCATTGAAATTCTTTTGCGAATTCACAAACTCTTTAACACTAGTTTCAAATTCAGAGGGCATCTTATTAAAATTTCCATAAGAGTTATTGTAGGAATTACCATAATTATTAGAGGAATTGCTAGGATAAGGCCTAGGATTAAAGTTTCCTCTATCTGGCGTTGTTACCAAAATTATTCCTACCAACAAAATTCACATCCATAGATTCATTATTATTCTCAATCAAAATAGACAAAGGCATATCATTAGGATCAGAAGAAACACTCTTAGTAGCAAATAATTTCATAAGTTCATCCATCTTCCCACTCAAAACATTTATTTCTTCTATCGCATGCACTTTTTTATTAGTAGATCTTTCAGTGTGCCATTGAGAATAATTAACCATAATATTATCTAGGATTTTAGTAGCTTCTCCTAAAGTGATTTCCATAAAGGTTCCTCCCGCGACCGAATCTAAAAGATTTCTAGAAGCAAAATTCAATCCGGCATAAATTTTCTGTATAATCATCCATAAATTCAAACCATGAGTAGGGAAATTACGTATCATTAATTTCATCCTCTCCCAAGCTTGTGCAACATGTTCATGATCAAGTTGCTTAAAATTCATAATATCGTTTCTAAGAGAGATGATCTTAGCGGGAGGAAAGTACTTAGAGATAAAAGCATCTTTGCACTTATTCCATGAATCAATACTATTTTTAGGCAAAGACGAAAACCAAGCTTTAGCACGATCTCTAAGCGAAAAAGGAAATAGCTTCAATTTAACAATATCATTATCAACATATTTCTTCTTTTTCATATCACACAAATCAACGAAGCTATTAAGGTGAGTAGAAGCATCTTCACTAGGAAGGCCGACGAATTGATCTTTCATGACAAGATTCAACAAAGCAGCATTGGTTTCACAAGATTCAGTATCGGTAAGAGGAGTAATCGGAGTGCTAAGGAAATCATTATTGTTGGTATTGGTAAAGTGACATAATTTGGTGTTATCTTGAGCCATCGTGACAAACAAGCAATCCAACACACGAGCAAACAAAAAGCAAGAGGAAAAAAGAGGCAAACGGAAAAGAGATGGTGAATAAAACGGCAAGGGTGAAGTGGGGGAGAGGAAAACGAGAGGCAAATGGCAAATAATGTAATGCGGGAGATAAGGGTTTGTGATGGGTACTTGGTATGTTGAATTTTGCGTAGACCTCCCCGGCAACGGCGCCAGAAATGGCTCGTTGTCGGGAGTGCAAATCTTGACTTGACCTTGTGTAATCCTCCCCGGCAACGGCGCCAGAAATCCTTCTTGCTACCTCTTGAGCACTGCGTTGGTTTGCCCTTGAAGAGGAAAGGGTGATGCAGCAAAGTAGCATAAGTATTTCCCTCAATTTTTGAGAACCAAGGTATCAATCCAGTAGGAGGCTACGCGCGAGTCCCTCGTACATACACAAAACAAAAAAATCCTCGCAACCAACGCGATAAGGGGTTGTCAATCCCTTCATGGTCACTTACGAGAGTGAGATCTGATAGATATGATAGGATAATATTTTTGTTATTTTTATGATAAGATGCAAAGTAAAATAAAAGCAAAGTAAAAAAGCAAAGGAAATAGATAAGTGTTGGAAGATTAATATGATGAAGATAGACCCGGGGGCCATAGGTTTCACTAGTGGATTCTCTCAAGAGCATAAGTATTTTACGGTGGGTGAACGAATTACTGTTGAGCAATTGACAGAATTGAGCATAGTTATGAGAATATCTAGGTATGATTATGTATATAGGCATCACGTCCGAGACAAGTAGACCGACTCCTGCCTGCATCTACTACTATTACTCCACTCATCGACCGCTATCCAAAGCATGCATCTAGAGTATTAAGTTCATGAAAACAGAGTAATGCCTTAAGCAAGATGACATGATATAGAGGATAAATTCATGCAATATGATAAAAACCCCATCTTGTTATCCTCGATGGCAACAATACAATACGTGCCTTGCTGCCCCTCATCCTTTGGGAAAGGACACCGCGAGATTGAACCCAAAGCTAAGCACTTCTCCCATTGCAAGAAAGATCAATCTAGTAGGCCAAACCAAACTGATAATTCGAAGAGACTTGCAAAGATAACCAATCATACATAGAAGAATTAAGAGAAGATTCAAATGTTGTTCATAGATAATCCTGATCATAAACCCACAATTCATCGGTCTCAACAAACACACTGCAAAAATAAGATTACATCGAATAGATCTCCACGAGAGAGGGGGAGAACATTGCATTGAGATCCAAAAATAGAGAAGAAGCCATCTAGCTACTAACTATGGACCCGAAGGTCTGAGGTAAACTACTCACACTTCATCGGAGAGGCTATGGTGTTGATGTAGAAGCCCTCCATGATGGATGCCCCCCAAGTGAGCTCCTAACAGGCCCCAAGATGGGATCTCGTGGGCATGAAGGTTGCGGCGGTGGAATTAGGTTTTGGCCCCTGTTCTGATCGTTTGGGGGTACATAGGTATATATAGGAGGAAGGAGTACGTCGGTGGAGCAACAGGGGGCCCACGAGGGTGGAGGGCGCGCCCTGGGGGGTAGGCGCACCCCCCTACCTCGTGGCCTCCTCCTTTGTTTCTTGACGTAGGGTCCAAGTCTCCTGGATCATATTCTTCCTAAAAATCACGTTCCCGAAGGTTTCATTCCGTTTGGACTCCGTTTGATATTCCTTTTCTGTGAAACTCTGAAATAGGCAAAAAACAACAATTCTGGGTTGGGCCTCCGGTTAATAGGTTAGTCCCAAAAATAATTATAAAGTGAATAATAAAGCCCAATACTGTCCAAAACAATAGATAATATAGCACGGAGCAATCAAAAATTATAGATACGTTGGAGACGTATCAGGCACACCCTCAAGTGATGCTCAATCACCCACGTTGGGACTCCTACAAGTTGATCGGGCTCCGAGGCGAATACTTCCTTGTTCGCGCGCAAGAATTTCACCAATGCTTCCTCTTGATCTGAGTCGAGGTTGGCACCTATGGTGAAGGTGGCTCCAGAAGACCCTTCTTCCTCGGTCGGCACCTGCTTGGTTTCCGCCCGATCTTGAGTGAACAACTGCTTCTTCTTGGCCTGCGCGGCCCCCTTAACAGAGGGGGCCTCGTCGGCCGGCCGCGCCGCCACGGCGGTCTTGAGGGCAAGCTTGAGTGCCCCCAGAGCTTCCTTGGTATCTCCGACTATGGTGAGGACGTCCTTGCTCCCGATTATCTTCATGAGGTTGTAGGCTGGATGGGTCGCCGCCATAAACTGGGCCAAATCCGGGTACCTGAGGATGGCGTTGTACGGGAGGCCGATGCGGCCGATATCAAAGTCGATCAGCTCAGTGCGGTAGTTGTCGTGGGTGCCGAAGGTCACGTGAAGATGGATCTGCCCCGGGGGGTGGAGGAGCTGCCGCCGACGCTGGAGAAGGGCTTGCTGGGGCGGAGCCGCTCGAGTGGTACGTGAAGGAGGCTGAAGGCCTCCACCGAGAGCACGTTGAGGCCGGCACCACCGTCGATGAGGGTCTTGGTGATGGCTACATGGCAGATGGTGGGCATGCAAAGCATTGGGAGCACGCCCAAGCCGACGGTGGTGACGGGTTGATTTCCCTAGTCGAAGGCCAGATCGGCCTTGGGCGCCACCTAACCCGGGGGAGCCCCCTGCCGCGCGGAAACGGCGCTGATCTGTGGCGACCGGTTTTTCGGGTATTAATTTCCAGAAAATGGCCGTCGTGCTCACCAGCCCCAGGATTACTGTTAGCTGATGAGGCACCAACTTGATACAGAAATTCCAAGCAATATACAAAATATGTGGTACAAGACCATTCTAGTCTGTGAGTACAACAAATGGTTTCTAGTGGTTGATGGCGGAAGCGGTTTGTGGAAACATCAGTGTCTACGGGCCTCCATTCCCACAGGAACAGCTGACCAGGATAACTCCTATCTTCTCGGGGCTGCTATCGTCGTTGCTTAGTCTCTAGGGCTGTCGTCGCAACATTCCACTCCACGCGAGAAAATCTGGCCAAGACAATAGCCAGGGACAAGCCAGTGAGTACTTTTGAATGTACTCACAAACATTATGAACATGGGTATAATATATAACAACCGATAATCATGCCATGAAGATATTCTACGATCACAACGTCAGTCATAAAAATGAAATCCTTGATGCATGCATGTAGGTTATTAATAAGTGACAACAAATATGTAATGACGGAGCAGAAAGCAATGCCACAGTCGGGCGTCTGAGCGACACCACATAAAGGGCTTATAAATAAGGTAAAAGCAATGCCACGCGATCGAGTCGGCGACACCACATAAATTTCTTATAAATAAAGTAAAAGCAATGCCACAGTCGGGCGTCTGAGCGACACCACATAAAGGGCTTATAAATAAAGTAAAAGCAATGCCACAGTCGGGCGTCTGAGCGACACTATATAAAGGGCTTATAAATAAAGTAAAAGCAATGCCACAGTCGGGCGTCTGAGCGACACCACATAAAGGGCTTATAAATAAAAATACATTAATAGTGAATATCAAGGAGGTAGAACCGTCCTGTGGATACCCAATAAATCAAGTAACGACAATAGTTAGTCCATGATAAAAATAATCATAATCATCATAATCAACACAAGTCATAAATCATGATCCATGTTCTGGTTTAGCATTTTCTCCTCCGAAGACCGACACGAAGACTAACACAGACTGTAGTCCTTAACCAGGGACACGGCTATCCGATTAGGTTTAATCTCTGCAGAGGGTGTACTCTTTACCCACGAGTAACGGATTTCTTTAGTCCATCGGGACTAATTCCGCCTACGAACCTTTTAATTGAAAACACACCTGACTTGCACACACCAGCTCAACTTACCGGTGTCTGGAATCACCCATGACACTTGTTAAGCAAAACTCTAAGTGGGGAGGCTGCAACCTCGCATAGCATGGGATCAAATTTATATCGCGCGCTCTAAGGGGTGGCCTCCCCTCTCGGTCTCAACCGGAACCCATGCCCCCGAACCAGGTGGCATGCCTATCGGCTTCAACCGATATCTTCCACCATGGCCTCTCTGTACGGTGTGTGCTTGGAAGGGGTTGACAACTGACTGAACCGTACCCCACGTATGGCAGGGACAAGTGGTAGTACGACACAAGTATGGTGGTTACTAGAACAAGACTCGATCTATGGTCGCCTCAGGAGGTTTAAGCATTTCCTGCATGATTAGCATAACAAAAACATTCCAAACAAAAGGATCACTGCTCATTATACCTTACTAAGCCATACCGGACATAACCGTCCCAACGGAGGCCGGCGACAAGCTCACGCCTACTCAAGGCAGAGACCTTCCCGGATTCCTTTTCGGCATGCATGTAAGGCACATGAGGGTGATTACCATCACAACTATATTCATTTCCAGCAGCAAGGAAAAATCACAAATATGCATTCATGCAAATGATCATATCACATGAAATAACGAGTTCTTCGAAAGGAGGTGGTGTTATAAACGTGTCGGCTAACACACCCAAAAGTATTATGCCGGGGTTCAAAATGCTTGCCTTCAAGGTGTGGAGAGGTGGGGTGCTCTCCAAAACTTTTGAAAGTTTTCTCCTCTCTCCAAAATCCTATTTTGAAAATATTGGAATTAACACACAATTTCAAAACAGCACAAAAAAGTTGTTTGAATTTTTTTCATATAAATCTTAAAATAAACTAGACATAATTTGAGAGATGTAGGAGAAAGAATCAATTCATTTGGAGTTATATTTAAAAAGTTATAGCCAGTCAAAGATTTGATCAAAAATCTGCTTTTAAAATAAAACAGAAAAGAAAACGTTTTGGGCAGAATACGTCTTCGAAAGGGAGACGTACTCAGGGTTTATGCCCACTTAAACACGTGGAGGCGGGGCTGGAGTCTCGGTCCAGGGAGCCCACTGGTCAGGTTTGACCAGTCCATCCCTCCCTCCTCTTCCTCTGCCCGAACGGCGGCGAGGCAATGGCGATCAACGCCGGCGAACGGCGGCCCTCCGCGAGCTCCAGAGGGTCGAGATGGATCCGCAAGACCGGGGCGATCCTCCCGGTAGTCGTTGGGTCGGCGGGGACGGAGTGAGTTGCCGGCGATGAGCTTCGCGGCGGAGGAGGCATTCAGGAGCAAAGTGGGTTTGGGGCTACGGTGGCTCCCGATCAAAATCGAGCAGGGGGACGGGCTTACGGGAGGAAGAGAGAGCTTTTGGTGTAGAGAGTGGAGAAAGGGAGGCCCTGGTGGTGCCGGAGTGGCTGGGGCAGTGGCGGCGGCAGGAGTTGCCGGGGACGGGGAAGAAGGCCTCCCCGGGTCGATTGGCTGCCATGGGAGAGCTAGGGGAGCATGCTGAGGCTACGCAGCTAACAAAACGCACTCGGGGCCTCCTTTTTATAGCGCGACGAGGTCGGTTCCGCGGCGGTGGGGATAAGATCGCCGGCGAACCGCCTCCCTGTAGCTTGGGCGACGTGGCGGCGACGGGAGCTAAAGGACACGCTTGCGGATGAGCTCGCACTGCTCAAAGGGGCAGGTGGCGAGTGCTGGCGGCTTGGGCGGCGCCGACTTGGCCGAGACGCTGCGGACGCCGGGCGTGCCGCCAAAGGGCTCTAACGGCCGGTCTTTGTAGGCTTCGAGCGGTTTAGCGCGTTGCGGGGAGAGGGTTAGTGAGTGGCGTGGCTCCAGGCGGTGGCAAACCAAAGGGCGCGGCAGCGTCATTTCGGGTCTTGACGCGTGCAATATGTGTGCTCTGCTCGCGCCCAGAGCACGCACGGGACGTGCTCGACAAAATGCCAAGGCATGCTAGAGGTCGCGGGTGAGGCTGGCAAGAGACAGAGCTAGGGTAGGGTTAGTCAGAAGGTAAAAGGGCATGGTGGTTAGGTCAGGTGGCCAAGTTCATAAAGTAAACTTGAAACCATGCCAAATCTGGCTATGCACTCAGGGTGTTTGTCAAAATGCAAAGGGCATCTAGGCAATACTTGGGGTGGCCAAATTCTCCAGATCAGGGTCTCTTTGGATGGACAAGAGGGTGGTGAGGTTAGTTTGACAAAAGAAGAAACTTGTTAGTGCAAGTTTTGCAAAACCTCAGTTCTGGACAAAAAGCAAATGGCAATGTTGCAAGAACTTAGAATCATTCCATAGGTCCACTCTCCTGGACTTAAGGGTTTGGCAAGGAGGACTATCAGAAGAAAAAGGAATCATGGATCAAAGAGCAACTGAAAAGGTGGTTCTTTGTACAAAACCTCCAGTTGGACCAGAATGGAAAAGATGATGGTTTACTCAAATTTTCCAAAGAACATCATTAGGTTTTTGCACAAAGTTGATTAATATACTCCTTTTGACATCCCAAAATTTTGGTAGAAGTATTAAAGAAATATTTGAATAGGTTGTAGTGCAAAAATGCTCTCTGGACCAGATTTGAAAACATGGTGTAGAGCTCAAAATAATCAATGGGCAGAAGATATTTTTGCACAAAAGTGGTTCAGATACTCCTTATGACATCTCCAAATTTTGGTGGGATTTTTGAATGAATTTGTAAAAGGGTTGTAGTACAAATGGAACCATGAAACTATGGGAAAACATTTTTCAAGAAAATAAAGATCAGGGAGAATATTATATAATTCATTCTTACATTAAAAGGAAGGATTTTCTTGAGAGGGCAAACAAGTCCAACATCATAAGTGAAAGGTTTTCATTTTAGGGAATAACTCCAAGATAACCAAGAAAAGAATGGTTTTGCAATAAAAAAACCCAGGAAAAAGAAAAGTAAAATTTCCTGGCAAGATTTTAATTAACAAACAAGGTTAAATTTTTTGGGGTGTCACAACACTACCCCCCTTAAGAAAAATCTCATCCTCGAGATTTGCTAAGAGTTATCTCTATAGCAAATTTGCATCAAAACAAAAGCGGCTACGGTGAGAGGGCAATAAGTGGTGCAAAATACAGTGTGGAACACTGGCGTGGCGTGGAAAAATCCACGGTTAGGAGCAAAAACGAAAGATTTCTACGCTGGATATAGATTTAGAATAAATTCTAAATCTTAAAATACACTGGTCGCACCCAAGAGCACAGTGCTCCCTCTGGCTGACAGGTGGACCCGGGCCCACTGTCAGCCTTTTCTTCTTCCTTCGACTCTTTCTTCTTCCTCTCTCCCACGTGCTTTCCCGCGCTTTCTCCACCGGTGACGCCTAGCGCGTAGGGCATCTAGGCCGTACTCCGGTCGTGCACAGCGTGCTAGCTGTCGGTGCAGCATGCACTAACTACGCGGGCCAGTGCGCTGTCGGCACTGCTTGAGGATTCGCCTCCGAACACCGGCGATCGGGCGACGAGCGGCGCTGGTGGACCTCGCCCACCGTACACCGAGCTCGAGCTATAAAACGGCCGAGGTGTTCTCCTCTTTTCCTCACACCTGGCCTCGCTCCTCCTCCTCCTTCCTTCTCCTCTGTTTCCGCTTGCCGAAGCTCGAGGCGGGGCTCTAATGGCGGCGGTGGTGTCGGACTGGTACGTGTTCCTGTTGTGCGGAGGGCTGGCAGCGGTGCTGGGGCTCTCCATGCTCCTGTGCGCGATGATCCTCGATGATCGTCGCGATGCTGCTGCTCGGGTGTTGGCTCTCTGTGGTGGTGGTGATCACGAGGAGTAGGTGGGGTGTGTCGGGCGCTGACTGTTGTCGGGAGGTGCTCAGTTGGATGCAACACCGTTGCAAAATTTTTGCAAGCAGTGTGGGTGCGTGTGTGTGCTCGAGTAGTTGTGGTTGTGAGTCTGCATTCCGCGGTGCTGTGGGAAATAAAGTAATCCATGTCGTGAGGAGATGAATGATGCAGCAATACAGGGAAAAGAAATCTCACTCCAGCATTTCTCGCGAGAGAACACAGTAATACATTAGAGTCAAACTGCAACAGAACTACTCACAGTAACAGGAACTAACTGATTTACTTGTCGTACAACCACGCATAGGTTACAACACAAAAATAAAAGTCACAGCAATAAACATGGCGGCGATGCCTAAACTGAAAAGCAGTAATCGGGCGGGGTCCCAGAAACGCGTCTGCAGTGCTGGAATACACTCTTCTTCTACGGGGGAAAGTGGATTGACCAGACGATGAATGTGCCTCCCCTGGTCGGGCCTTAGTGATCTGCCGATGGCGATCTGAGGATTTAAATCCGCGAGACTCTGAAGATAACCCATCACGCGTTGGGTTAAACGCTGTTGAGCGATGACGTACTGGATGAGGTTGGCCAAGACTGGGTCTCTCTCAATACGTCCACCTGGAAAAGATGTTACTCCTCCGGGTGCTGCACGGCTCGGAAAGTAATAATACCCTCGTTCGCTGGCATAGGGTACCGCGAATCGAAGGTGAGCGAGCGCTTCGTATGCCGCAACTTCTACGTCCATATGTGGGATCGGCATGGATTTCCCAACAAAGGAGACTTCTGTTGGGTCTTGGTTTGGGTTTACAAGAGGGATGTGCACGGCTGCCCAATATCTCGAGGTGGAAGGGGTGATCCTTGATTTGAACAGCTCGTACTGGGGTGGCTAGATAGCGCCCATGGTACTGCAGGTAAAATCCCACAATATTTTGACAAAACTACCTGGGGTTGCATCTGGAGTTCTCAGGTAAATACTAGGGCTCGGCATGGCAAGATATGGTGGTGAGGAGGGTGCACAAGGCGAGGGATGCTTGGCAAGGTCACGCGGGGGTCTTTATATAGCACTGGAGATGGGTCATTTTACCGTGGTGAATGGTAATGAATTTTCCAGTTTGGCTTCGGGAGTCGGGGTCAAAGCCACAGATACATATCTCACCAAAGTGACGTATCACTGTGGGGTTTGTCGGGGTGGTTATTGGTAGCTGCGCCAAGGATAGGAAAATCACACTGCATGCTAATATATCCATGCAAGGCTACTATTTAAAACAGAGGCACGACGATAGGCGGCGTCTATTGCAAGGTCACACGATTACAATGCGGGGATACACTGGGACTCGACACTACTCGAGTGACCTAGTCTACCTCGTTTACATCCAAGCGGGCGTGCCTTGTGGATGTCGAGGCTTCTCCACAGTTCTCACCATCGGAATTAGCTGGAGAGGGTTGAGGGGCTGCAGGCTCGGGGTAGTGATGATGACCATCGCGGGGATTGTTGACCACAACCCCGTTGGAGTGTGCTCCCAAGAGGCGACGAAGCACTTCTGGGGTCATCAAAGCACCTTGGCTGACGGCTGGGGCTGACCTCAGGGTCTCGATCGGGTGTCCGAACAGCACGACTGGGTTGTCGGCATTGGGCTCGATCTCCTCTCTCGCCGGGGCTCGACGAACCAGCTCTCCACGAGCTGCGATCAGATCAATGGTGATTTGATCAAACAGTTCCTCCAGTGCACCTACATAACGCACTAGGTGCAGCAAAGCAGGATCCGTCTCGTGATCTCCATTGGCAACTTGAGGTGGTCTACCATACCCTTCACGCCTGGGGTAGTAGTGGAACAAGCGACAGTTAACTCTTGGCGACAGGTGCCTGAGATGAACTATGGCCTCTCGAGCAGCTAGTTGGATGGCTTGTGGCTCAAAGGAAGTTGTTCTTCCGGTGAACACTGTAGGGGCGCCGGGTGCTAGACCCTCACCGTAGATGTGTCTGATGGCCAGAATTGACGGCTCTCACCACTCAAGGGTCCTTGGTACACAACATATTCGGGTGGCTCTTCCAACGCGTAGGCACGGCGGGTGAGGTTTGTGAGTATGGTCACAAAGCCTCCAAGGTTGGTTGCGATGGTCTCATTGTGCACGATGGGACCAGGCATTGTGGCTTGGTTTGTGGCAGCGGCTGTGCTGTGTTGGGGCTAGCGTGCCCTTTTATAGTAAAAGGGGACGGAGTCTTCCTTCGCACGCTTGTGAATAAGACACCTTGGGTGCTGGTCACTGGTGCGCGAAATCTACGGGCTAGGTTGATAGGTTGGGCACCGACTGCCAAAAGCGTTGGGTCACTGTGTGGCTATCTTGCACGAGAAGCTTGGCTGGGGTTTGGTTATGGTCTGGTGGGTTGGTTTACCTAGGTTTATTGACCTGGCTAAGATAGGATTTGCCAATGGTCAGCCTGGCTCTGATACCAAGTCTGTGGCGACCGGTTTTCCGGGTATTAATTTCCAGAAAATGGCCGTCGTGCTCACCAGCCCCAGGATTACTGTTAGCTGATGAGGCACCAACTTGATACAGAAATTCCAAGCAATATACAAAATATGTGGTACAAGACCATTCTGGTCTGTGAGTACAACAAATGGTTTCTAGTGGTTGATGGCGGAAGTGGTTTGTGGAAACATCAGTGTCTACGGGTGATGGAGTTCCGGACTAGGGGGTGTCCGGATAGCCGAACTATCATCATCGGCCGGACTCCAAGACTATGAAGATAGAAGATTGAAGACTTCGTCCCGTGTCCGGATGGGACTTTCCTTGGCGTGGAAGGCAAGCTTGGTGATACGGATATGTAGATCTCCTACCCTTGTAACCGACTCTGTGTAACCCTAACCCTATCCGGTGTCTATATAAACCGGAGGGTTTTAGTCCGTAGGACGAAGAACAATCATACCATAGGCTAGCTTCTAGGGTTTAGCCTCTTTGATCTCGTGGTAGATCCACTCTTGTAACACACATCATCAATATTAATCTAGCAGGACGTGAGGATTTTACCTCCATCAAGAGGGCCCGAACCTGGGTAAAACATCGTGTCCCTTGTCTCCTGTTACCATCCGCCTAGACGCATAGTTCGGGACCCCCTACCCGAGATCCGCCGGTTTTGACACCGACATTGGTGCTTTCATTGAGAGTTCCTCTATGTAAATGCGCCGTCGGGTAGGATGCCTCATCTCGCCTTTAGAGACGATACTATCGCCAAAGGAGCCTTGGCCGCCTGGCGAACTCTTGACTAGGTGGTTTTCTTATGACCGCCATCCGGTCCATCGCGCCCGACGATGACCTCTCGAGTCATCGAAACCAACCTCCGAGTTAGTTGAACTTGGCGAACAGTTAGATCCGACCGAGCTCTCCTCCATAAACGAGCTCTTGGATCGCATCGCTGCCACAGGAGTCGCCACGGACTACGACCGGATCGGGCCTAAAACCGATCGAGAGAGATCAACTCTCCCGGCTACCCATCATGTTGCTGTGATAGAGCAGCAATGCGGCGATTCTTCTTGTATCTTAAGGACTAGTTGCATCCAGATTCGATCCCTCCATGCCGGATTCCCGCAGAGGGGCGGACGTCGACCAAGCCACGAACTTAAAGTCGGTGGCGGGTTGGACTCATTGGATAACACTCAAAATCCAAACTTCCAAGTTCGGAAACTTCTCGGCCCTTGAGTCCTGAATTGGACAGGGTTATGTATCTAGTTCCACCCGCCCACCCAAACATTAGCGATCTCTCTCGAATTCGGCAAGAGCCCGCTGAAACAGTACATCATTACTGGGCCAGATTCCTCCTGGTTAAGAACAGGATAAAGGACTGCCGAGAGGAGGACGCAATCCAAATTTTCTGCAATAATTGCACGGACAAGGGAATCCTAAACGCCATAAGTCGTCGCGAAATTACACGCTTTACTGACTTGGCGACCATAGTACAAAAGTATCTTGTGCAATGGAGAGCGCCTGGAAAACCGAAAGTAAATTTTGGGATAATCCGGCCCCGAATACATCCCTAGTCCGAAACAAAAGGGTGCATCATTATCAAGCACCCGGGTTGAATACCAAAAACCAAGAACCCCTAAAGGGTACGGAACCGTACTGGAGGGTTAGCTCAACGGACCTGCAAAATCCACGACGGAGGGCGCCACTCCAACACACAGCCTTCGAGCGTGTTGGATACTACGGCAGGTGGCCAAAAGTGGCGTAGGCTTTTTAGCCCCAGGCAACCAACCCAGCATTATCTTAAGGACTAGTATTCAAATAACATGCGGAAACGAACAATCCGCAGCCTCGCCGAAGTCTACCAAGTAGCAACAACAAATCCATGGAGAGACACGGCTATCACCTTCAACGCCAGCGACGAACCTAAATTCCGAACAACTAGAGCACCAGCCGCATTGGTCCTCAGTCCGATAGTGGACGGTTTTCGTCTTACTAAGGTACTCATGGATGGCGGCAATGATTAAACCTCATCTATGAGGAAAACCTTCAAAAATGGAAATTGACTGGAGCCGCATTGAGCGAAGCAGCATAACCTTCGGAGGGATAATCCCTTAGTCGAGAAATGCAGCTGCAGGAAAAATCACACTAAATGTAGTGTTGACTCACGGACAATTACAGGTCCGAGGAGGTCATGTTTCAAGTGGCCCCATTCGACAGCGGATATCACGCTTTGTTAGAGGCGAGAGGCATTCAATCTTCCAAGCTATACCCCACTACGGGTACATGAAGCTCAAAATGCCCGGAACCAATGGGATAATCACTCTCGCCGATGATCCGGATCTGGCACTCCAGCTGAAAATAAGACAGCCGCACTGGCCCTAGAGGCATTGTCCGAAGCCCTAGCGGCAGAGGAACTAGGTACGCTGCGCTCCACGGTGGATAGGGACAATGTGATACTCGATAAGAGGTCCAAATCCACCTCTTTTAAACCAGCAGACGAGATAGTCAAATTTCAGGTCCATCCAACGGACCCCACAAAGACGGCCTCCATTGGGGCACAATTAAGTCCTGATGTCGAAGCCGCACTACGAGAATTCCTTCAGGAAAATTGGGACATTTTTACCTGGCATCCTTCAGACATGCCAGGAATCCCACGCAGTGGCGAGCACGCCCTAAATATCCTAAAAGGATTCAAGCCGATCAAACAAGCTCTTGGCGATTTTACGAGCCCAAAAGACAGGCAATGGGAGAAGAGCTAGCCAAACTCTTAGAAGCCGGATTCATCGGAGATATAAAGCATCCGTCTTGGCTAGCCAATCTAGTAATGGTACCAAAAAGGACAAATCCACAGCGCCTGGGTCGATTTTAAAGACCTTAACAAGGCCTGTCCAAAGGACCCTTTCCCCTCCCTCGCATCGACCAAATCATCGATGCTACTGCAGGGCATGATTCATTGTGCTTCCTCGGCGCATATTCCGGATACCATCAAATCAAGATGGCGGAGAAGGACCAGGCTGCAACGGCATTCATTACTCCATATGGGCCATTCTGCTTCAACACTATGCCCTTCGGACTCAAAAACGCCGGCGCAACATACCAGCGCATGATTCAAACATGTCCGCTGCGGATAGGCAAAACAGTAGAGGCATACGTGAGCGATGTGGTCGTCAAGACCAAACATGTCGGAACTCTAGTAGAAGATTTGAGGGTGACATTCGACAACCTCCGAGCATATGACATTAAGCTCAATCCGGAAAAATGTGTCTTGGCGTACCGGCCGAAAGCTCTTAGGCTTCATCGTATCCGGTAGAGGAATTGAAGCAAACCCGGCTAAAATCCGAGCTCTGTCACAATTGGATATTCCAAAAGACCTCAAGCGAGATACAAAAACTAACCGAATGCGTGGCGGCCTTAAGTCGCTTCATTTCCCGTTTGGGAGAAAAGGCTACGCCTCTACCGCCTCCTCCGGTATACGAAGATTTCGAATGGACGGATGCTTTGCCCGAACCGGACTCGAAGAAATAAAGGCCATACCGGCAACAAATCCGGTTTCTGGCAGCGCCCAACCTGGGCGAACCTATGTTATTATATATCGCAGCAACACATCAAGTTGTCAGCGGTACTCGTCGTTGAGCGAGAAGCGAAGGGCACAAATTCCCTCTTCAAAAACCAGTGTACTACGTATCCACTGTCCTAACTCCATGCAAATCCCGGTACCCACATTATCAAAAGATAGCGTATGCGGTGTTCATGGCATCCCGGAAGCTGCGCCACTACTTTCAAGAGTGTTCAATAACGGTGGCCTCCGAAGTACCTCTCAACGATATTATAAACAATCGCGACGCAACGGGCAGGATTGCAAAATGGGCTATCGAGCTCTTACCATTTGACATAACCTACAAACCACGGCGAGCTATAAAGTCGCAGGTTCTGGCGGACTTCATTGCCGAATGGACCGAAGCCGAACTCCCTAAAGAGTACGGCGCGTACTCCAACTGGATTATGCATTTCGATGGATCCAAAATGTTGGCTGGCTTGGGGCTGGCGTCGTCTTGGCGTCCCCAACGGAGACACAATCCAATACGATACTTCAAATAATGTACATGGACTCCAACAACGCGGCGAATCTGAGGCCCTTCTACATGGCCTCCGGATGGCAATCTCCATGGGCATTCAACGCCTAGAGGTGCGAGGATTCAAACCTCGCAATATCCCAAGTAAATGGAGACTTCGACGCCAAAGATCCAAAAATGGCAGCTTACCACAACGCCGTCCTAAAAATGTCAGCTCGGTTCGAAGGACTAGAATTCCATCATGTAGCCCGGGATAATAACCAGGCAGCAGACGTGTTAGCACGCATCGGCGTGAAACGAGACGCCGTCCCTCCTAACATCTTCCTGGAACGGCTCTTTAAGCCATCCGTATTATGGGAAGAGGAGTCCGGAAATAACAATCCGGAGCCATTTGCATCACCTAACTCGAGACCATTACGACACAATCGGCGGCTCGATAGCGAAATAACACCTTGACTCACGAAATAATGGCAGTCATTGCCCGTGGACAGAACCATTCCTAGCCTACTTAATGCGGCAGGAACTTCCGAAGACCAAAATGAGGCCCAGCTGCATAGTTCGGCGATCTAAATCCTACAAGGTCCATGAGGAGAGCTTTATAAGAAAAGCACAACCGAGTCCTTCAAAGGTGTATCTCCGAAGAGGAAGGGCGAAATCTCCTGCTGAAATTCACGCCCGGACTCCAAGGGCAATCTGTGCAGCCCGGGCCCTTGTAGGCAAGGCCTTCCGTCTGAGGATTTTATTGGCCGACAGCCCGGGCGGATGCTCAGGATTTAGTCCAACGATGCGTCGGTTGCCGGCTCTTTGCTAATCGAGCCATATGCCACCCATCGCCCTCAAAACTATACCCATTACCTGGCCGCTTTGCGGTCCGGGGCTTGACATGGTCGGACCCTTAAAGGGGAACCCACAAGAACAAATACTTATTGGTCATGGTGGACAAATTCACCAAATGGAATGAGGCCAAGCCGGTTAAAACGGCAGAATCCGGACCGGTGATAGACTTCATATCCGGGTAGTACACTTTGTTCGGTGTCCCCACAGCATCATCAACGACAACGGCATGAACTTCACGGCCGACGAGGTTAAACTCTGGTGCAAAAACATGGGCATTAAGCTCGATTACGCTTCAGTCTATCACCCCCAAACTAACGGTCAAGTTGAGCGAGCAAATGGTCTAATCATGAGCGGCATCAAACCAAGACTAGTGCGGTCCCTCAAGGAATCTAACACGCACTGGGTAGAGGAGCTCGACTCCATACTCTAGGGGCTGCGGACCACGCCAAACCGAACTACCGGATTCACACCATTTTTATGGTATACGGCGCAGAGGCAGTCCTGCCCTGCGATATAATTCATGACTCACCTCGTGTGCGCATGTACGAAGAAAGAGAAGCCGAGCTAGATCGGCAGGACAGTCTGGACGCCTTAGAGGAGGAGCGGGACGTGGCAAAGGCTCGATCCGCATTTTATCATCGCAGGCTCGAAGATATCAAAGCGTAGAAGTACGGGCCAAAACTTACAATGTTGGCGAACTTGTTCTCGCCTCACGGACAAGAAAAAGGACAAACTCAAGCCCAAGTGGGAAGGTCCCTTCATCATCGACCAAGTCCTGACCGGCGGAGCGCATGCCCACGTAACGCATCGGACAACCGACTCGAGCCGAACCCATGGAACGCAGCCCGTCTCCGAAGATTCTCGCCTAACGCCGGACTCCGGGTTCGTCTCACTCCCCCGTCCACTCCTTGTTTTTTACTGTCTCTCCTCCTCCTCCTTCTTCCCACTTTTTTTCACCTTTTATGGGCTGATTTGCGCTTTGTTCGCACACACTTGATGTGCCCCTGGCACTCATTATACCTGGGGGCTTCTTTAAACAGAAGCTTATTCATACGGGCTTCATGCCCAACACATGTGTCATACTTCCGCATGTACCTTTTATTCACCATTATATGCATCGATATGACTTAAGTTTTGGCCAAGCTGGGTTGCCTGGCTCCTGTGCTTACCCCTACGTTCCCGATTGTTCGGCTAGGAGGTAAAGGGAGCACCTCTGTGATTATTCTTGCCGGGTCACCGGTGGATGTGTACCTCAGGTGGGTGAAGCCGAAGCTAAGCGTTCTTAAGATAATATTCGGTCGGTGACTTGAAATATGTTTTATTACTTAATTACTTATCTGCCCACAGATGATTTTTCTGATATTTTCGCATTCCGGAATTGCAATTTAGGGAATGCCTCCCAGGGAAAGGAACCCTTATCGGAACTATTCTCCCTGGAAGATGTTTCTTACTAACCATGTAATATAACATAACTAGTTGGGCACTTGTCTGATAAAGCAATTATGACCCCGACGCCTTGTCTCCATGCATGCCCCGGTTCTTGTATAACCGTAAGGGTATTCGGACACACTCCAGACTGTTGGGTCCCTGGAAGATGTTTCTTACTAACCATGTAATATAACATAACTAGTTGGGCACTTGTCTGATAAAGCAATTATGACCCCGACGCCTTGTCTCCATGCATGCCCCGGTTCTTGTATAACCGTAACGGTATTCGGACACACTCCAACTGTTGGGTCCCGAGGTTGAAGCAAAACGGTCCGCAAAGACAAACGATCTACAATCCGGCTAGAAGGCATTTTACATGTCATTTCAAATTACATCGTCAAACCGACTGATTGTACTCCTCTTCAATCCCATCTAACAGGCTGTCTAATTTACACTCCTGTTAGGAATATTTCGCGGCCAGTCCTACCTGGCCATACATCAAGCTCACAGGGATCTCCTTCCCATCAGGCCCCGCAGGTCCGACCTCGGCCATGTGGTTTGGGTCAGACTTCGGGTAACGTGTCTTCACCATGGCCCAGGCCTCCCTGGCGCCCTGACGGCAGGCCGATATCTTCCACAAACGGAGGCGCCGTGCTCCTGAAGCTTCTCGGCAAGCTCACCAAGGCCCTCGGGTAGAGAGACGGATGGCCATAAAGCATGAACAACGCCACTCATCGCCGCCGAACACGCTCGAGCAATTGCACTAGCTTCGGGAAGTTGGTCACCCGTTGACTCGGGCATTTCCTTGGCGAGGCGACACTGTGAGCACACCTAAAGACATATTTCATCAATCGCCTTCCTCGCCCGAATTCTTCTTTTCAAAGGAATTTGTTCAAGCACTTACTATAAATGCCGCGACGAAGCCGCTGATTCTCCTTCACGGAGCCGACATACCGGGCCCGAACACCTTTCAGCTCTTCTCCTTGCTGGGTGTGGGCATCTTGGAGCTTGTTTCTCTCCGCTGCACCTTCATAAGCACCCTCTCGCGGCCTTTAGGCGACACAGTAGCTGTTGCTTGTCCGGATCTAGTCCGGCGCCCTCTGCAATATTATTGTCAGATTCACGCCACACTTTGCTAAATAATTATCTTTTCAAAGTATGTCTTACCAGCGGGGGTCTCTGTGGCTCCCCCTGTGGCGGCCAGTCTTGACTTCAGTTGGGCCTTGCACTCTTGGAGCTCTGGGACAGCCGGGTATTCTTCTCCATAAGACCTGCATAATAATTGATCCTTAAATCAGTTATTTCAACTATTTTAAGTCTCGGGGGCTACTGGCATATATAACTATTAAAATTACTTACCCGTATGTCTTTCACATACTGCTCCGTGGCTCTGGTTAACTCATCTTGAGCGGCACGGAGGTGCGTGTTCCCTGCTTTAAAGGCATTTAACGCCTCCGGGGAGAAACACGCATCACGAAGAACTGTCCGGCGACGCCTGTGATTCATGGCGCTCTCCACCTCAGACCGGGTGGCGGACAGCCTGTCGGCATCCTCTGTCGGAGGAGCGTCCGGTTTACACCTTGTATTCACCTCCCCTCCAGGACCATGCGTTGGAGCATGGCTGGCGGAGGCTTGATTGGCAACCTCTCCGGACACTGTCCGGCGAGTGCTCTTTCTGGAAAAGTTATGAGCATTAATATACCTTCTGGGGATCCTTCCCTTAAAAATAGCGGTGCTCCGTACCGTTGCGGCGACGTTTCTGTTCGCGTCGCGCTCCTCTTCCTCCTGCTGGGCCGGACTGACCCTTGTTGTCCGGCCGTCGCGGGTTCGGCTTCCCACCTTAAAGGCACCTCCTACGATGCACCATCAGTATGGGATGGTAAGAATTGAGCGCGGATCAAATGATGGTGTCAAGACCTTGGTCACAGTCACCTGGGAGGCCGGGAACAAACCGGGGTAGTCAGCCGTAATGGCGACTAGGGCATTGTCTATGCTACGTTGGTGGAACACCCCGTCAATCAGCTCCACCTTTATGTCCGGATCCTCTTCGGAGGTCGGATCAAGGGATCGTTCGGATCCTCGGGCTGTGGAGCTAGGCTTCATTATGCCCTCCATGTCCCGGCGCAGCTCTTGCGTCGAAATCACAGAGTAAGATACTTGACTTTAAAAAAGGTATGGATCGGGTAGATGGACATCCGCTTACCCAGCTCCGAGGGTTATGCATAGAAAATCCATTCAACGGATTCTTGCGGAGGAAGTCCTCCTCCTCTCCCTTGTACAAGCCGGACAGGATCTTTGCCAGATCGGCTGCCGCGCCTAACCCTTTGCGGCCATGACGGGTGGCGTCATCTTCCCCGTTGAAATCCCACATAGGTTGGCCCCTATATTGGAGTGGCTGCACCCCTCGCATAATGCACGTGGCCATGAATCCAATCATGGTCAATCCGGAATGGGCCAGTAACCTAATCCGACCTATCAGATAATGGATGCTCCTGTCATCTTCCCGTTGAGGGCTTCGCGGGCGCCAACTCAGGCCTTTCTTCAAGGGAGCATTGTTGAACTCCGGGAGGCCGATCCGGACTGGATCCGGCAGAGGGGCGTCCTCCATGTAGAACCATTCCGAAGGCCAGTCTTCGGACGCCTTCTTCGGGGTGCCGGATAGATATCCGGTCCCGGCGATGCGCCATATTTCGGCTCCGCCCACTTGGTATGTCGACCCCTCATGAGAATGGGGTACGAGACAAAACAATCTCTTCCACAGGGCAAAATGGGGCTCGATGCCCAAGAACAGCTCGCAAAAAGCTACGAAGCCAGCGATGTGCAAAATGGAGGCGGGCGTAAGGTGGTGAAGTTGGAGTCCGTAGAACTCTAGGAGCCCCCGGAGAAACGGATGTATGGGAAATCCGAGTCCCTTTATTAGATAGGGGACAAAGCATACCCGCTCCCCTTTGGAAGGGTTGGGGACGCTCTCCGCCTGCTTTCCACGCTTGTAGGTGGCCAGTCCGGCTCGAACCGGAACCATGAAAGCTGGGGGAATATATCCCTCGGTTTGAAGCACCACTAGCTCATTTGTGTGGAACTGAGCATCTCCCCAATCTCCAGGTTAGGGCTGGGGAGGCCTTGAGAGGAGGAGCAGCGTCGGCTATCCATGATGGAATGGATTTTTTGTCGAGGCGCTTGATGAGAACTTGCGGATGGAGGATGGTGTGAGCTGGATCTAGATCCTCGCCTCTCTTGTAGGTGGCTCGTTCGCACAGCTAGGGGTAAAATGTAAAAATATCCCAGCCTTTCGCATTAAATGCGACACGTGGAAGAAGGCCATTATTGGGCGTGAAAGCCAAGGAGCGCAACATTTATAAAGAAGCCGGACACTATTCGACGGGAGCGTGAAGATCGAAGGAGAACCCGCCTTGCAACGCCGAAGACAATATCTGGCGCTGGACTAAATCGTCATTGAAGCCTGGTTCGAGGGCTACCGAGGGAGTTCGGACTAGGGGTGTCCCGATAGCCGAACTATCATCATCGGCCGGACTCCAAGACTATGAAGATAGAAGATTGAAGACTTCGTCCCGTGTCCGGATGGACTTTCCTTGGCGTGGAAGGCAAGCTTGGCGATACGGATATGTAGATCTCCTACCCTTGTAACCGACTACATGTAACCCTAACCCTATCCGGTGTCTATATAAACCGGAGGGTTTTAGTCCGTAGGACGAACAACAATCATACCATAGGCTAGCTTCTAGGGTTTAGCCTCTTTGGTCTCGTGGTAGATCCACTCTTGTAACACACATCATCAATATTAATCTAGCAGGACGTAGGGTTTTACCTCCATCAAGAGGGCCCGAACCTGGGTAAAACATCGTGTCCCTTGTCTCCTGTTACCATCCGCCTAGACGCACAGTTCCGGACCCCCTACCCGAGATCCGCCGGTTTTGACACCGATAACAGGCCTCCATTCCCATAGGAATAGCTGACCAGGATAACTCCTATCTTCCCGGGGCTGCTATCGTCGTTGCTTAGTCTCCGGGGCTGTCGTCGCAACATTCCACTCCACGCGAGAAAATCTGGCCAAGACAATAGCCAGGGACAAGCCAGTGAGTACTTTTGAATGTACTCGCAAACATTATGAACACGGGTATAATATATAACAACCGATAATCATGCCATGAAGATATTCTACGATCACTGGCATGATCATAAAAATGAAATCCTTGATGCATGCATGTAGGTTATTAATAAGTGACAACAAATATGTAATGACGGAGCAGAAAGCAATGCCACAGTCGGGCGTCTGAGCGACACCACATAAAGGGCTTATAAATAAGGTAAAAGCAATGCCACAGTCGGGCGTCTGAGCGACACCACATAAAGGGCTTATAAATAAAGTAAAAGCAATGCCACAGTCGGGCGTCTGAGCGACACCACATAAAGGGCTTATAAATAAAGTAAAAGCAATGCCACAGTCGGGCGTCTGAGCGACACCACATAAAGGGCTAATAAATAAAGTAAAAGCAATGCCACAGTCGGGCGTCTGAGCGACACCACATAAAGGGCTTATAAATAAAAATACATTCATAGTGAATATCCAGGAGGTAGAACCGTCCCAGGGATACCCAATAAATCAAGTAACGGCAATAGTTAGTCCATGATAAAAATAATCATAATCAACACAAGTCATAAATCATGATCCATGTTCTAGTTTAGCATTTTCTCCTCCGAAGACCGACACTAAGACTGACACAGACTGTAGTCCTTAACCAGGGACACGGCTATCCGATTAGGTTTAATCTCTGCAGAGGGTGTACACTTTACCCACGAGTAACGGATTTCTTTAGTCCATCGGGACTAATTCCGCCTACGGCCCTTTTAATTGAAAACACACCTGACTTGCACACACCAGCTCAACTTACCGGTGTCTGGAATCACCCATGACACTTGTTAAGCAAAACTCTAAGTGGGGAGGCTGCAACCTCGAGTAGCATGGGATCAAATTTATATCAGCAGCGCTCTAAGGGGTGGCCTCCCTCTCGGTCTCAACCGGAAACACCCATGCCCCGGACCAGGTGGCATGCCTATCGGCTTCAACCGATATCTTCCACCATGGCCTCTCATGCGGTGTGTGCTTGGAAGGGGTTGACAACTGACTGAACCGTACCCCACGTATGGCAGGGACAAGTGGTAGTACGACACAAGTATGGTGGTTACTGGAACAAGACTCGATCTATGGTTGCCTCAGGAGGTTTAAGCATTTCCTACATGATTAGCATAACAAAAATATTTCAAACAAAAGGATCACCGCTCATTATACCTTACTAAGCCATACCGGACATAACCGTCCCAACGGAGGCCGGGGACAAGCTCACGCCTACTCAAGGCAGAGACCTTCCCGGATTCCTTTCCGGCATGCATGTAAGGCACATGAGGGTGATTACCATCACAACTATATTCATTTCCAACAGCAAGGAAAAATCACAAATATGCATTCATGCAAATGATCATATCACATGAAATAACGAGTTCTTCGAAAGGAGGTGGTGTTATAAATGTGTCGGCTAACACTCCCAAAAGTATTATGCCGGGGTTCAGAATGCTTGCCTTCAAGGTGTGGAGAGGTGGGGTGCTCTCCAAAACTTTTGAAAGTTTTCTCCTCTCTCCAAAATCCTATTTTGAAAATATTGGAATTAACACACAATTTCAAAACAGCACAAAAAAGTTGTTTGAATTTTTTTCAAATAAATCTTAAAATAAACTAGACAGAATTTGAGAGATGTAGGAGAAAGAATCAATTCATTTGGAGTTATATTTAAAAAGTTATAGCCAGTCAAAGATTTGATCAAAAATCTGCTTTTAAAATAAAACAGAAAAGAAAAAGTTTCGGGCAGAATACGTCTTCCAAAAGGGGAGATGTACTCAGGGTTTTGCGCTTCCACTTAAACACGTGGAGGCGGGGCTGGGTCTCGGCAGTGGGTCCAGGGGCCCACTGGTCAGGCTGACCGATCCATCCCTCCCTCCTCTTCCTCTGCCCGAGCAGCGGCGAGGCAGCAGCGATCAACGCCCGGCCGAGCAGCTGGCCCTCCGCGGGCTCCAGAGGGTCGGGATGGATCCGCAAGACCGGGTCGGTCCTCCCGGTAGTCGTTGGGTCGGCGGGGACGGAGTGAGTTGCCGGCGGTGAGCTTCGCGGCGGAGGAGGCATTCGGGAGCAAAGTGGGTTTGGGGTTACGGTGGCTCCCGATCAAAATCGAGCAGGGGAACCGGCTTACGGGAGGAAGAGAGAGCTTCTGGTGTAGAGTGGAGAGGGGGAGGCCCTGGTGGTGCCGGAGTGGCTGGGGCAGTGGCGGCAGGAGTTGCCCGAGATGGGGAAGAAGGCCTCCCCGGGTCGATTGGCTGCCATGGGAGAGTGTAATGCCCCCGATGCGGCTATATCTCCCACGTGTCGAAGCACGACTTAGAGGCATAACCGCATTGAAAGCAATGTCGCAAGTGAGGTAATCTTCACACAACCCATGTAATACATAAGGGAAAGAGATACATAGTTGGCTTACAAATGCCACTTCACACAATACATAAATAAACATCCATCATTCAGATTACACTCAAGGTCCGACTACGGAACCAAAATAAAAGAAGATACCCAAATGCTACAGATCCCCGATCGTCCCAACTGAGCTCCACTACTGATCATCAGGAAAAGACATATAGTAACGACCACGTTCCTCGTCGAACTCCCACTTGAGCTCGGTTGCGTCACCTGCACTGGCATCGTCGGAACCTTCAACTGTTTTGGTAGAATCTGTGAGTCACGGGGACTCAGCAATCTCACACCCGCGAGATCAAGACTATTTAAGCTTATAGGAAGGACAGGGTTGTAAGGTGGAGCTGCAGCAAGCGACTAGCATATATGGTGGCTACATTCGCAAAAGAGAGCGAGGAGAGAAGCAAAGCACGGTCGTGAAGCTAGTAGCGATCAAGAAGTGATCCTGAACTACTTACGTCAAGTATAACTCCAACACCGTGTTCACTTCCCGGACTCCGCCGAGAAGAGACCATCACGGTTACACACGCGGTTGATGTGTATTTTAATTAAGATCAACTTCGGGTTTTCTACAACCGGACATTAACAAATTCCCATCTGCCTCATAACGCATGGCACGGCTTTCGAAAGATAATACCCTGCAGGGGTGTCCCCACTTAGCCCATTATAAGCTCTCACGGTCAATGAAGGATAATCCTTCTACCGGGAAGACCCGATCAATCTCGGAATCCCGGACTACAAGACATTTCGACAGCAATAAAACAAGACCAGCAAAGCCACCCGAATGTGCCGACAAATCCCGATAGGAGCTGCACATATCTCGTTCTCGAGGCACACCGGATGGGCAAGGCGTCGGGTTGGCATAGACCCTGGATTGCCCAGGGGGCGCCGAACATCGCCCAGGTTGGGCCAGCACTCGAAGGAGCACTGGTCCGGGGGTTTAAAATAAGATGACCCTCGGGCTCGCGAAAACCCGGGGGAAAAAGGCTTAGGTAGCAAATGGTAAAACCAAAGTTGAGCCTTGCTGGAGGAGTCTTATTCAAAGCGAACTGTCAAGGGGGTCCCATAAATCACCCAACCGTGTAAGGAACGCGAAATCAAGGAACATAACACCGGTATGACGGAAACTAGGGTGGCAAAAGTGGAACAAAACACCAGGCATAAGGCCGAGCCTTCCACCCTTTACCAAGTATATAGATGTATTAAATATAGCAGATATATATTGTGATATCCCCAACAAGTAAACATGTTCCAACAAGGAACAACATCTCCATGTTCAACAAGGAACAAACTTCAGCTTCACCGCAACTAGCAACGCTATAAGAGGGGCTGAGCAAAGCGGTAACATAGCCAATCAACGGTTTGCTAGGAAAGGATGGTTAGGGGCTGACATGGCAATATGGGTGGCATGATATAGCAAGTGGTAGGCATCGTAGCATAGGCATAGCAAAAGAGCGAGCATCTAGCATAGCAAAGATAGAAGTGATTTCTAGGGTACGGTCATCTTGCCTGCAATGTTCTCAGAGTTGTCGAAAGCTTGATCCTCGTAAGCGTTCTCAACAGGTTCCTCGTTCACGTACTCGTCTCCCAGCTCTACCCAAGCAAGAACACAAACAAAGGAACCACAATAAATCACGGTGCAATGCACAAGAAACATGATGCAAAACATGACATGATATGCGAGATGTGATATGCAATGCGTATGCGCGCTCCGGAAGGAAAATGATGAACCAGGCATCAACTTGGCAAACCAAGTATGCCGCTGGAAAGATGAGATGATTTTGGTTGAAATCGATATAAAGATCACTGGAATCGGATGCACGGTTTGCAAATGACAAGCAAAACAAGAATGGCACAAATCTGCCATTAACAGCATGATGCCACTTAGCAAGCAACAAGAAATTAAGCTACTGCACCCAAACGTACCAACAAAACACATGGTAGTGATCTACTCAAGATGCTTGACAAAAGATGAACACTGATCTACGGCTAAATCACATCATAACAGGTTCAAACAAGCATGGCAAAAGTGCAAAAATATCAGGCTGGACATGGCAAAAACAGCATCAGGTAGCAATGTTCAGAGCAATAAAACATCATGCTACAGGAACTTATAATAGCAAAGCATGGCATGGCATGAATCTACTCAAAACATAGAACAAAAGTCCCTTACTGACCATAAGCCAAAATGGATCAGAAAATACAATAACACCCATGTCAATATAGCAAGTTTCAGTAACAGATTCAGCAACTGCGCATGTCAAAAACAGATAACAAGTAGGCATGTTTAAGAGCTCAAAGCACTCACTACAAAGCCTTACATGATAAACTAAGCATGCATACATCAAGAAGGCATGGCATAGAAGACATACATGGCAAGAACAACATCATAGCATAAACGGATCAACTACAACAACCTTGGAAAAATTGAATAACATGTAAACAATCTGCCAGGAAACATTTGATAGCAAAAGTAGAGCTCGATTGACTCAACCGATGGCACTCCATAATTGCAAACAAAGGCATGGATGGATAGAGCATAACCATATGTTCAAAACATCCTTACTGAAGTATATCAAAATATGCATGGATCTCTCGGTAGCATCAAGTTAACATGGCATCAAAATATCAGCTAAACAGAGCTGAAAACAGCAACATCAGGAAGCCTACTTTGCATGCTTGTGCTAGTCACCACATAGATCACAAAAATGCATGGCATACACCCCTGGAAAGATGGCATGGCATATTACAAAACACATGTAGGACTCAAATTCATAGGGTGCACACATCAGTCATAGCAAAAATAACAAAAGTGCATGTTCTGTTAAGAAACAGAAACTAACATCACATAGCCTTATTCTAACAGAATTTAGGGCATCAATATGAGCTCAAATGAAAATGATGCGATGAGATGAAATGATCTACTCTTCGATACGAACATTTTGATATATTACACGCACGAAACGGAGCTACGGGTGCAGAGTTATGATGCGTTGAAAATGCCACAAATTAATCACCGAAACAAAATACTTGGAGGAAATTTCGGGGGGGTGGGGGGGGGGGGAAGGAGAAAGTCAACCCTCGTGGTTTTCAGATCCGATCGAGGCCGGATCGAGGCAGCGGCGGCGCGGCTTGCCGGAGCCAGGCGAGGCCGGAGGAGGGAGAGGAGGCGGGCCGGGCGCGAGGGCAGTGGCGCCGGAGGAGCGGCAGCCGACGCGAATGGGCGTGCCGAGGCGCGTGGCGCCGGGCGGCGAATCCGATGGCTGGGCGGCGGGCTGGCGTGGCGGGCGGGCGGCGAGCGGAGGCGCCGGGCGACGGTCGGCGGCGAGGGGGCGCCGGCGCTGAGCCGGGCGGCGGCGGCGGAGGTGCTCATGGGAGGTGGCGGCTGACCCGGGCAGCGGGCGGGCCGTGGGCCCGCAGGTCAGCGGCGGCGAGGGAGGCGGCGGGCCACGTGGCAAGGCCGGATTGGCCGAGGGCGGCGGCGCGGGTTTCGTCCGGACGGCGGCGGACGTGTCCGGGCGCGAGGTCGGGGAAGGCTAGGGTTGTACCGCGATTTGGAATGGGGAGGTGCTTAAATAGGCATAGAGGGAGCTAGGAGAGTCCAAATGAGGTGTAGTTTTCGCCCACACGATCGTGATCGAGCAGCCGGAGAGCATGGAAGTGACTTAGATGGGTTATTGGACTATTTTGGAGGGGTGTTGGGCTGCAACTTAAAAGAGGCCTTTGAGAGTGCGGTTAACCGTTGGAGTACCAAACGAGCTCCAAATGACCCGAAACTTGACCGGTGGTCTACGGGTGGTATACCAAGGCCACTTGACAAACCTCGGTCCATTCCGAGAAAGTTTAGTACCCGCACACGGAAAAACGTAAAAGGGCCGCGGGGAGATAGGAGTGCCGGATTGCAAAAGCGGACAACGGGAAAATGCTCGGAATCATGAGGCGAACACGTATGCAAATGCGATGCACATGATGACATGATATAAAATGCATGACATGGACAAGATGCAAAAGAGGAAAAACCCAACCACGGAGGAATATCATATCACAATGCCGAAAATGGCAAGAGTTGGAGTTACAAATATGGAAAGTTACATCCGAGGTGTTACAACACTCCACCACTACAAGAGGATCTCGTCCCGAGATCTAGGACTGAAAGAACTCCGGATATTCGGAACGGAGGTGATCCTCGCGCTCCCAGGTGGCTTCTCGGTCGGAATGGTGTGACCATTTCACTTTCAGGAATTTGATTGACTTGTTGCGAGTCTTGCGCTCGGTTTCTTCAAGAATAGCAACGGGGTGCTCATGATAAGAGATCTTCTTGAAGGTCAATTTCTTCGAAGTTGATAGTGCGTTCAGGAGTCTTGAAGCACTTGCGAAGCTGTGACACGTGAAACACATCGTGCACGTTCGCGAAGTTGGACGGAAGCTCAAGTTGATAGGCGAGATCGCCTCTTTTGCCAATGATCTTGAAAGGACCCACGTATCTAGGGCAAGCTTCCCTTTGATACCGAAGCGACGAGTGCCTTTCATTGGAGAGACGCGGAGGTAGACATGGTCTCCGATTTCAAAAGCCACATCATGGTGCTTATCATCATAATAGCTCTTCTGGCGCGATTGCGCGGCTTTGAGATTCTCACGAATGACTTGGCACATTTCTTCTGCTTCTGTGATCAAGTCATTGCCAAGAAGTTGGCGTTCACATCTCTGCACCAATTGAGAGGAGTACGGCACTTTCTGCCATAGAGAATTTCGAATGGGGCCTTGCCGAACTTCGCTTGGAAGCTGTTGTTGTAGGAGAACTTCGGCATATGGAAGACAATCTTCCCACTTCATACCGAAAGAAATGACACAAGCCACGAGCATATCTTCAAGGATTTGATTAACTCGCTCGACTTGGCCACTTGTTTGAGGATGGAAAGCTGTCTTTGAAAGCGGATGTTGGTACCCATGGCCTTCTGAAAAGAATCCCAAAACTTGGAGGTAAAGATGCTGCCACGGTCTGAAGAGATCACTTGTGGAATGCCGTGCAAGGAGACAATCCTGGAGGTGTATAGCTCTGCCAACTGAGCTGTTGTGATAGATTCTTTGATTGGAAGAAAATGAGCCACTTTAGTAAGCTTGTCAATGACAACGAAGATAGCATCATTTCCACGCTTGGACTTTGGAAATCCAGTCACGAAGTCCATCTCGATATGATCAAACTTCCATTCCGGAATAGCCAGAGGTTGGAGGAGACCAGCTGGTCGTTGGTGTTACTGCTTTCACTCTTCTGCAGACATCACACTCATTCACGAATTGAGCAATTTCTCGCTTCATTCGAGTCCACCAATATGACTGCTTGAGGTCATGGTACATCTTCGCATACTTCCAGGATGAATGGATAGAAGCGAATTGTGTGCCTCGTTCATAATGACTTTTCTCAGATCACCCTTAGGAACCACAATCCGGTCCTCGAAGAAAAGAGTATCTTTCTCATCAATGTGGAAGCACTTGTACTTGGAAATGCCCTTGTCGATACCACGTTTCACCTTTTTCACCATGGCATCCAGAAGTTGAGCCTCACGAATCTGATCTTCCAAAGTAGGAGAGACTATGAGGTTGGCAAGAAAGCCTTGAGGAACAACTTGAAGATTCAGCTTGCGGAAAGCTTCAGAGAGATCCAGTTGGAAGGGCTTGAGGATTAGACTGTTGCAGTAAGCCTTCCTTCTCAAAGCATCTGCAATGACATTGGCCTTGCCCGGAGTATATTCAATACTTGGATTGTACTCTTGAATCATCTCGACCCATCGAGTCTGCCTGAGGTTGAGGTTGGGCTGAGTGAAGATATACTTGAGACTCTTGTGATCGGTGAATATGTCCACTTTCCTTCCCAACAAGATATGTCTCCATGTTATCAATGCATGGACAACTGCCGCCAACTCAAGATCGTGAGTGGGGTAGTTCTTTTCGTTGGGCTTCAACTGACGAGAGGTATAAGCCACAACTCTCTTCTCTTGCATTAACACAGCACCGAGACCTTGAAGAGAAGCATCACAGAAAACTTCAAATGGCTTGGATTCATCAGGAGGAGTCAAGACAAGAGCTGTGACGAGTTTCTCTTTGAGGGTATTGAAAGCAACGTCACACTCGAGGAGACCAGACATACTTCACATGCTTACGGAGGAGGTTGGAAAGAGGCTTTGCAATCTTGGAGAAGTTCTCAACGAATCTTGACAATAGCTTGCAAGACCAAGAAAAGCTGCGGAGCTGCTTGACATTACGAGGAGGTTCCCAATTCACAATTGCAGACACCTTCTCGGGATTAACAGCGATACCCTTGGCGGAGATGATATGACCAAGATAAAGCACTTCATCAAGCCAAAATTCACATTTGGAGAACTTAGCATAGAATTGATACTCTCTGAGCTTGTCTAGCACCAATCGCAAATGTTTGGCATGATCCTTCTTATTCTTGGAGAAGACCAAAATATCATCCAGATAGACCAAGACGAATTAATTGGTGTAGGGGTTGAAGATGAAGTTCATCATCCGAGAGAATGTTGGAGGAGCATTGACAAGGCGAAAGACATGACAGTATATTCATAAGAACCAAAGCTTGTTACGAATCTTTGTCTTGGGAATATCTTGTTCACGAATGCGAATCTGATGATAACCCATACGAAGGTCAAGCTTGGAGAACACTTTAGCACCTTTGAGTTGCTCGAAAGCTCATTGATGTTGGGAAGTGGATACTTGTTCTTGATTGTCTTCTTATTCAATGGGCCGGTAATGTCGGCGCAAAAGTCGGTCCGTGCCATCCTTCTTCTGGACAAAAAGAACACCACAACCCCAAGGAGATGAACTTCAGTCTGATCAAGCCCAGACGCTCTTGTTCATCGAGCTGCTTCTTCAATTCCTTCAGCTCATTAGGTCCAAGCTTGTATGGGCGCTTGCAAGCGGGTTCGATGCCGGGCTCAAGATTGATAACGAATTCAAGCGGCCGATGAGGAGGCATACCCGGAAGCTCTTACGGAAAGACATCTTGGTACTCACAAGCTTATTTGGAATCTGAGATATAGCATCCAATTCGCCCTTCTCATTGAGAGAAAACAACCGAATGGTTTAAATCACGAAGCGGCATAGATGATCACATCATTAGAAGAGTGAGTCAATTGAATTTCCAGCAGCACAATCAAAGTGAAGCTTTGTGCTGAGAAAGCCGATCCATCCGAGAATAAGATCAATATCCGAGTCACCGAGAACCATTGGTTTAGCCAGAAATCTATAATCGCCCATCTTGATAGAAACATCCGGGACCATCATTTTGTATTCATGAACAAACCGGAGAGGAAACCGCTATCGGCTTAGGCAGATCGACAGTATGCAAATTGTTCATGGATGCAAAAGGTCTTGATATGAAAGAAATAGATGCACCAGTATCAAATAAGACTTTTGCAGGAATATCATTAACTGAGAGATTACCCATTATCACATCAGAAGATTCCTCTGCTTGAGCTGCATTCATCATGTTCACCTTTGCAGACTTGGGATTATGCTTGACCACTGCATTGCTGGAAGATTTCACGGGAGGAGGAGGCGGAAGGCGCCTCTGGTTGAAGCACTTGTTAGCATAGTGACCTTTCTGCCGACACTTGTTGCAAGTCACCTCACGAGGCGGACGGTGGTAAGGAGCACTTGACCTTGGAGCTTGAGAATTAGACTTGTTACGATAGCACAGGTTGGCGGGTGGGAAGATCCACGGCCACCTGAGTTCTTCTGGCGATAAAGGTGACGGAGCGGAGAAGGAGGAAGGTAGAACTTCTGCTGCTTAGCTGCCACTTGAGAGGAAGAAGAAGACTGAACTGCATCCCTGATTCTCTTCTTAGAAGCCTCACATTTGAGCTGGGCAGCTTCTTGCTTGATGCCATGTTGTAGAATTCATCATACTTTTTACGGCTCAAAAAGCACAAGAGCTAATTGCAGATCTTCTCTGAGACCACCTCTGAATTGATAGATCATACTCTTTTCATCAGGGACGTCTTGCTTAGCAAAGCGAGCGAGTTTCTGGAATTGGATATTGTATTGATACACAGACATGTTGCCTTGCTTAAGATTGCTGAACTCCTCATGCTTGCTCTCAACAACACTTTTCGGAATGTGGTGAGCTCTGAAATCTCGGCGGAACTCATCCCAGGTAATGACACACCTCCTCTGGAATCTTTGTATTGCTGGTATCACTCAGCAGCTTGGTCCTTGAGTTGAAATGATGCAAACTTGACAAAGTTCTCAGGTCTGACATTGCTACATTCAAAATGCTTGCAGATGTCCACAAGCCAATGGTTAGCGTCTGTAGCCTCGACACAGAAACTGAAAGACTTCGGCTGATTAGCGAGGAACTGACTGAGAGTAGCAAAGTGCGGCTGGTTGTTGCCTTGACCTTGATTTCCTTGATTGCCTTGCCCTTGAGTACGCTCTTGCAAGAGCTGCAAAATCATCTGAGCATTGGCATTGGTGGCTGCCATGATAGCTTGCCGGAGCCTCCGGGCGGAGGTGGAGGTGGAGGGTTTGACTGATTCCCTTCATTCCGTTCTGGATTCTGACGCGTTGGCGGAGCCATCCTGAAGAGGGTGACATCCGTTAGCACTAGACAGACAAATAGTCAAGTAGAATCAACGGATAGAAATTGCAACATATAGTCTTGACAATAAACATTCGAACAAGAATGAACGAATGAATTCCAAAGTTAACATCACACGTCCATACGGTGAGAAGCCACTTGATTAAGGTTGATGAAAAAAAAACAAGGTAAGACTGGAACAAATAAGTGGTAAGGATTACCCAATCACGAACCAAATATCTGCGGGAAGAAATGCTAGGAGCTACATGAATCCCACCTATAAACTCCCGAAACTTTCTGGTTATGCAATGCGGTGTAGGGGATCTGAGGGGACACAAAATATATCACCCAAACTAACAATACCTAGATCCAGCTGTATCCATCCGTCAACACATAACCAAGAAACCTTCGGAAATCGTGTACCTCGACCTTCGAAAAACATCCATTATACGAGTCATGGCAATACTCCCGAGCTCGCCCCAATACTGGGTTATCGGGGTTATCTCACCAACAACTGCACAAAAGAGATTTCGATGTCGGTAAAACTCAGGTATTCCAGAACTGCAACGATAAAATTGTGACGACAACACCTCGGAGCTCAACTCCGCGGGACACTGCCACAACCCCTAAATGTCAGGAGGCACCAAGAACAATGTTCTCGTCACAAAACCATCGGAACGATCCCAAGATACCCGCGTGATCCTAAATTTTTTTTTAGTGAAATTTGAGGAGAGGAGAGTCAAAACTTCTCGTCGAGGAGACCTCACGAGCGGCAGAAGGGACTGGGGAGTAAAAAGAATCCTACTCTCCGATATATATAATCCTAAGACTCAAAAACATTTTCCGTTCTAGACTCAACAACGCTTGACAAACAATCAAGTAGGGGGCTCCTAAGTCGGGAAGGCTCGATTACCAACTTATTACGCCCCGATCGGCTATATCTCCCGTAATGTGTCGAAGCACGACTTAGAGGCATAACCGCATTGAAAGCAATGTCATAAGTGAGGTAATCTTCACACAACCCATGTAATACATAAGGGAAAAGAGATACATAGTTGGATTACGATGCCACTTCACACAATACATAAATAAACATCCATCATTCAGATTACACTCAAGGTCCGACTACGGAACCAAAATAAAAGAAGATACCCCAAATGCTACAGATCCCGATCGTCCCAACTGAGCTCCACTCTTGATCATCGAGGAAAAGACACATAAATACGACCACGTTCCTCGTCGAACTCCCACTTGAGCTCGGTTGCGTCACCTGCCGCATCGTCGGCACCTGCAACTGTTTTGGTAGAATCTGTGAGTCACGGGGACTCAAAGCAATCTCACACCAGCGAGATCAAGACTATTTAAGCTTATAGGAAGGACAGAGTTGTAAGGTGGAGCTGCGACAAGCGACTAGCATATATGGTGGCTACATTCGCAAAAGAGGCGAGGAGAGAAGCAAAGCACGGTCGTGAAGCTAGTAGCGATCAAGAAGTGATCTGAACTACTTACGTCAAGTATAACTCCAACACCGTGTTCACTTCCCGGACTCCGCCGAGAAGAGACCATCACGGTTACACCACCTTGATTGATGTGTATTTTAATTAAGATCAACTTCGGGTTTTCTACAACCGGACATTAACAAATTCCCATCTGCCTCATAACCACGGGCACGGCTTTCGAAGCTCTCACGGTCAACGAAGGATAATCCTTCTACCGGGAAGACCCGATCAATCTCGGAATCCCGGACTACAAGACATTTCGACAGCAATAAAACAAGACCAGCAAAGCCACCCGAATGTGCCGACAAATCCCGATAGGAGCTGCACATATCTCGTTCTCGAGCACACCGGATGGGCAAGGCGTCGGGTTGGCATAGACCTGGATTGCCCAGGGCGCCGGACATCGCCCAGTTGGGCCGGCCTTTCGAAGGAGCACTGGTCAGGGGTTTAAAATAAGATGACCCTCGGACTCGCGAAAACCCGGGGAAAAAAGGCTTAGGTGGCAAATGGTAAAACCAAAGTTGGGCCTTCTTTGGAGGAGTCTTATTCAAAGCGAACTGTCAAGGGGTCCCATAAATCACCCAACCGATGTAAGGCAGCGAAATCAAGGAACATAACACCGGTATGACGGAAACTAGGGTGGCAAAAGTGGAACAAAACACCGGGCATAAGGCCGAGCCTTCCACCCTTTACCAAGTATATAGATGTATTAAATATAGCAGATATATATTGTGATATCCCCAACAAGTAAACATGTTCCAACAAGGAACAACATCTCCATGTTCCAACAAGGAACAAACTTCAGCTTCACCTGCAACTAGCAACGCTATAAGAGGGGCTGAGCAAAGCGGTAACATCGCCAATCAACTGTTTGCTAGGAAAGGATGGTTAGGGGCTGACATGGCAATATGGGTGGCATGATATAGCAAGTGATTGGCATCGTAGCATAGGCATAGCAAAAGAGCGAGCATCTAGCATAGCAAAGATAGAAGTGATTTCGAGGGTATGGTCATCTTGCCTGCAATGTTCTCGAGTTGTCGAAAGCTTGATCCTCGTGGCGTTCTCAACAGGTTCCTCGTTCACGTACTCGTCTCCCGGCTCTACCCAAGCAAGAACACAAACAAAGGAACCACAATAAATCACGGTGCAATGCACAAGAAACATGATGCAAAACATGACATGATATGCGAGATGTGATATGCAATGCGTATGCGCGCTCCGGAAGGAAAATGATGAACCAGCATCAACTTGGCAAACCAAGTATGCCGCTGGAAAGATGAGATGATTTCGGTTGAAATCGATATAAAGATCACTGGAATCGGATGCACGGTTTGCAAATGACAAGCAAAACAAGATGGCACAAATCTGCCATTAACAGCATGATGCCACTTAGAAAGCAACAAGAAATTAAGCTACTGCTCCCAAACGTACCAACAAAACACATGGCAGTGATCTACTCAAGATGCTTGACAAAAGATGAACACTGAGCTACGGCTAAATCACATCATAACAGGTTCAAACAAGCATGGCAAAAGTGCAAAAATACCAGGCTGGACATGGCAAAAACAGCATCAGGTAGCAATGTTCAGAGCAATAAAACATCATGCTACAGGAACTTATAATAGCAAAGCATGGCATGGAATGTATCTACTCAAAGCATAGAACAAAAGTCCCTTACTGACCATAAGCCAAAAAGGACCAGAAAATACAATAACACCCATGTCAATATAGCAAGTTTCGGTAACAGATTCAGCAACTGGGCATGTCAAAAACAGATAACAAGTAGGCATGTTTAAGAGCTCAAAGCACTCACTACAAAGCCTTACATGATAAACTAAGCATGCATACATCAAGAAGGCATGGCATAGAAGACATACATGGCAAGAACAACATCATAGCATAAACGGATCAACTACAACAACCTTGGAAAAATTGAATAACATGTAAACAATCTGCCAGGAAACATTTGATAGCAAAAGTAGAGCTCGATTGACTCAAGCGATGGCACTCCATAATTGCAAACAAAGGCATGGATGGATAGAGCATAACCATATGTTCAAAACATCCTTACTGAAGTATATCAAAATATGCATGGATCTCTCGGTAGCATCAAGTTAACATGGCATCAAAATATCAGCTAAACAGAGCTGAAAACAGCAACATCAGGAAGCCTACTTTGCATGCTTGTGCTAGTCACCACATAGATCACAAAAGTACATGGCATACACCCCTAGAAAGATGGCATGGCATATTACAAAACACATGTAGGACTCAAATTCATAGGGTGCACACATCAATCATAGAAAAAATAACAAAAGTGCATGTTCTGTTAAGAAACAGAAACTAACATCACATAGCCTTCTTCTAACAGCATTTCGGGCATCAAGATGACCTCAAATGAAAATTACGCAGTGAGATGAAATGATCTAATCTTTGCGGCGAAAATTTTGACACATTACACGCACGAAACGGAGCTACGGGTGCAGAGTTATGATGTGTTGAAAATGCCACAAATTAATCACCAAAACAAAATACTTGGAAATTTCGAGGGGGGGGAAGGAGAAAGTCAACCCTCGTGGTTTTCAGATCCGATCGAGGCGGATCGAGGCGGCGGCTTGAGCCCGGAGCCCGGCGAGGCCGGAGGAGGAGAGGAGGCGGGCCGGGCGGCGGGGCCGGTGGCGCCGGAGGAGGCGCAGCCGGACCCGAGCTGCGGCGAAGCGGCGCGCTGATGGCGCCCGGCGAGATCCGGTGGCCGGGCGGCGGGCTGGCGTATGGCGGCAGCAGCAGGCGCCCGGCGACGGTCGGCGGCGGCGCAAGGCCGGAGCCGGACGGCGGCGGCGGAGGCCTCGGGTGCCATGGGAGGTGGCGGCGACCGGGCGAAGCGGCCAGGCTTCCGTGGGCCTGGCGAGGCAGCGGAGGGAGGCGGCAAACCACGTGGCAAGGCCGGATTGGCCGAGGGCGGCGGCGCGGGTTTCGTCCGGACGGCGGCGGACGTGTCCGGGCGCGAGGTAGGGGAAGGCTAGGGTTGTACCGCGATTTGGAATGGGGAGGTGCTTAAATAGGCATAGAGGGAGCTAGGAGAGTCCAAATGAGGTGTAGTTTTTCGCCCTACGATCGTGATCGAGCAGCCGGAGAGCATGTAAGTGACTTAGATGGGTTATTGGACTATTTTGGAGGGTGTTGGGCTGCAACTTAAAAGAGGCCTTCTTGAGAGTGCGGTTAACCGTTGGAGTACCAAAGCGAGCTCCAAATGACCCGAAACTTGACCCGGTGGTCTCTGGGTGGTATACCAAGGCCACTTGACAAACCTCGGTCCATTCCGAGAAAGTTTAGTACCCGCTCACGGAAAAACGTAAAAGGGGCCGCCGGGGGAGATAGGAGTGCCGGATTGCAAAACGGACAACGGGAAAAATGCTTGGAATCATGAGACGAACACGTATGCATATGCGATGCACATGATGACATGATATAAAATGCATGACATGGACAAGATGCAAAAAGAGGAAAAACCCAACCATGGAGGGAATATCATATCACAATGCCGAAAATGGAAAGAGTTGGAGTTACAAATATGGAAAGTTACATCCGGGGTGTTACAGAGAGCTAGGGGAGCATGCTGAGGCTACGCAGCTTACGAAACGCGCTCGGGGCCTCCTTTTTATAGCGCGACGAGGTCGGTTCCGCGGCGGTGGGGATAAGATCGCCGGCGAACTGCTTCCCTGTAGCATGGGCGACGTGGCGGCGACGGAAGCTAAAGGACAGGCTTGCGGATGAGCTCACACTGCTCAAAGGGGCAGGTGGCGAGTGCTGGCGGCTTGGGCGGCGCCGACTTGGCCACTTCTTCTTCCTCCGGATCAATGATGGCCACACCTTAGGGTGTGCCAACTTCATCGCGGCCGGCGAGGCCAACGCGATCTCGAAGGCCGGGAGGAAGGCCGATGGCTTCAGGAGCAAGTGGGTCATGGTGGATGCCAAGTGTGTCCACCCCCGGTTGAGGCTGCCGACAAAGATGACCCACTCTGACGAGGGGTGGTCTCGCGGGAAGCTTACTGATGACCGTGTGACGTCGGTGCTGGAGAAGATGACCGCCGACCTGAAGCCGAGAAACGCGAAGGCGGCGAAGCTGACGGGGGCCATGCTCCTGAGGGAGTTCCTGATGCTGCGGGTGGCTTGGCTCCGGTAGCTCGCGCCTTAATGGGCAACAGGGGCGAAGAAGACAAGCTTCGTCTGAGTCCGGGGGCCTTGTCTGATGAGGAGCTGGTTGTAGCTCTCCGCCTCTTGGTCGAGGACGACCAAGAGTATCCGCCGAGCACCATCGTTCCCTTGTTCCTTCGCAAGGATGGGGCGCAGGTTGTGGCCGTCATGCCCACCTTTGACGAGCGCGGCTTGGTGCCCCCGGCGCCCCTTGTGGTCCCGGAGGCGACGACGCCAGTGGACTGTCTTCTGGCGACTCCCGCAAGGAGGGGGAAGAGTAAGAGAGCGAGGAGCGCGACTTGGAGGCGACTCCCGAGGGGATGGGGGAGACCTCCCCCTTGCGCAAGGCCGACATCCTCCGCACTCTACCTGATGACGATGACGAGGCCGGCGTTGCTACCTCTTGAGCATGCATTGGTTTTCCCTTGAAGAGGGAAGGGTGATGCAGCAAAGTAGCATAAGTATTTCCCTCAGTTTTTGAGAACTAATGTATCAATCCAGTAGGAGGCCACGCACAAGTCCCTCGTACCTACACAAACAAATAAGAACCTTGCAACCAACGCGATAAAGGGGTTGTCAATCCCTTCACGGCCACTTGCAAAAGTGAGATCTGATAGAGATGATAATATTTTTGGTATTTTTATGATAAAGATTGAAAGTAAAGATTGCAAAGTAAAAATAGATTGGAAACTTATATGATGGAAAATAGAACCGGGGGCCATAGGTTTCACTAGTGGCTTCTCTCAAGATAGCATAAGTATTACGGTGGGCGAACAAATTACTGTGGAGCAATTGATAGAATTGAGCATAGTTATGAGAATATCTAGGCATGATCATGTATATAGGCATCACGTCTGTAACAACTAGACCGACTCCTGCCTGCATCTACTACTATTACTCCACACATCGACCGCTATCCAGCATGCATCTAGAGTATTAAGTTCATAAGAACAGAGTAACGCATTAGGTAAGATGACATGATGTAGAGGGATAAACTCAAGCAATATGATATAAACCCCATATTTTTATCCTCGATGGCAACAATACAATACGTGTCGTTTCCCTTTTGTCACTGGGATTGAGCAACGCAAGATTGAACCCAAAGCTAAGCACTTCTCCCATTGCAAGAAAGATCAATCTAGTAGGCCAAACCAAAGCGATAATTGAAGAGACTTGCAAAAGATAACCAATCATACATAAAAGAATTAAGAGAAGATTCAAATATTGTTCATAGATAATCTTGATCATAAACCCACAATTCATCGGATCACGACAAACACACCGCATAAAAGAGTTACATCGAATAGATCTCCAAGAAGATCGAGGAGAACTTTGTATTGAGATCCAAAGAGAGAGAAGAAGCCATCTAGCTAATAACTATGGACCCGAAGGTCTGTGGTAAACTACTCACACATCATCGGAGAGGCTATGGTGTTGATGTATAAGCCCTCCGTGATCGATTCCCCCTCCGGTAGAGAGCCGGAAAAGGCCCCAAGATGGGATCTCACGGGTACAGAAGGTTGCGGCGGTGGAAATAGGGGTTTGTGGTGCTCCTGGATGGTTTCGGGGTACGTAGGTATATATAGGAGGAAGAAGTAGGTCGGTGGAGCCACGAAGGGCCCATGAGGGTGGGGGGCGTGCCCAGGTGGGGCAGGCGCGCCTCCCTGCCTCGTGGCCTCCTCGTTTGTTTCTTGACGTCCACTCCAAGTCCTCTGGATCATGTTTGTTCCAAAAATCACGCTCCCGAAGGTTTCATTCCGTTTGGACTCTATTTGATATTCCTTTTCTGCGAAACACAGAAATAGGCAAAAAAAACAGCAATTTGTACTGGCCTTGAGTTAATAGGTTAGTCCCAAAAATAATATAAAAGTGTATAATAAAGCCCATTAAATATCCAAAACAGAATATATTATAGCATGGAACATTAAAAAGTTATAGATAAGTTGGAGACGTATCAAGCATCCCCAAGCTTAATTCCTGCTCATCCTCGAGTAGGTAAACGATAAAAACAGAATTTTTGATGTGGAATGCTACCTAGCATATTTCTCAATGTAATTTTCTTTATTGTGGCATGAATGTTTAGATCCGAAAGATTCAAGATAAAAGTTTAATATGGACATAAAAATAATAATACTTCAAGCAAACTAACCAAGCAATTATGTCTTCTCAAAATAACATAGCCAAATAAAGCTCATCTCTTCAAAATCATATAGTTTGGCCATGCTTCATTTTTGTCACACAAAATGCTCTCATCTTGCACAACCCCGATGACAAGCCAAGCAATTGTTTTATACTTTAGTAATCTCAAACTTTTTTCAACTTTTACGCAATACATGAGCGTGAGCCATGGATATAGCACTATGGGTGGAATATAATATAATGATGGGGGTTGCGTGGAGAAGACAAAAAATGAGGAAGTCTCACATTGACGCGGCTAATCAACGGGCTAGGGAGATGCTCATCAATTGATGTCAATGCAAGGAGTAGGGATTGCCATGCAACGGATGCACTAGAGCTATAAATGTATGAAAGCTCAACAAAATAAACTAAGCGGGTGTGCATCCAACTTGCTTGCTCACGAAGACCTGGGGCATTTGAGGAAGCCCATTGTTGGAATAT